>CM060971.1:52870997-53543497 GCA_030765045.1 Tenodera sinensis | reverse complement strand
TCTGAATGCTAATGCAATATTCCTGTTGTGTATTAATATAAATTTATGTTAAAATCTAATAGAGCTACATTAAAAAAATGGAAAAAAAAAAAAATCTGATGTTTTGCAATCACATGACTTTCACTACTCTTGTACTAACCATTCTTACAAACTATTATTTCTATATCTTCTTCTTGTTAGTTAAGATAAACATTTGTACAAATTATCTTATTGCTTATTTCCTTATAGGTGTAAGGGGAATATTAGAATACAGTAGGCTTTGTGCGATAGTCAAATGTCTTAAAGCTTTGAGATTCTGTTGTGTTTGCACATTTAACATATAAAAAATGGACAACGATGATCCATTTCACGAAAGTTCTAAGTTTTCCGAAACTCACACTCATAACAAGAAATATCTCCGAAATGGTTCACCCTACAAGAAAATTTATTTAGATATAAATAGTGTATTTTAGTAAGACCTACATTTTTTGTATAGTATGATTTGGTCTATCTCTAACGGTTTACCAGTTATGCAAAAGGCGTCCAGAGTAACTACGACTACAGGGGCTATAGCCAGAGAATTCAAGATATACATTTCAATTGTCATCAAAATATCTCAAACATGACATTTTAATCAAAATCGTTAGAGCCATTTTCTAGAAAATCAAAATTTTCGAAAAATGTTCCATGTAAAGGGTAGTTTAGGGCGGGGCTATTTTCTTCAAAATCTTTGTGTCGAATCCTTGAAAGACATTAAACTTAAATACCAACTTTGTTTTTAACCGAATTTTCGTTTTTGAGTTATGCTGTCCACAGACTGACAGATACATAGACTGACACATAGACACACACAGGGACCTTTTTCTAAAAATGTGTGTGTGTTTTTTTTTTTTGGATTCAGGAGGCCTCAAAACATATATTTCCGGTGAAATCTCGACATCGAACTTTTGGGTGGAATACAATACTTCCCCTACTTACCAGTAGAGAAAGTAAAAATGAAACAGTTGGTTAAGGTGATTGTCAGATTTCAAATTCCTCTACTATGTGTAAGGAAATGCATTATATCCAAAATACTTGATGCCCAGATTTCGCCAGAAATATATGTTTTTAAGGTTCCTGAATAAAGAAGATCATTTTTAAATACCGTCTGATGTTTGTCTATTGCTGAACAACATACTAAAAAGATCTAATGTGTTGCACTCACATGACTTTCTCCACTCTTGTACTAACCATTCTTACAAACTCTTATTCCTATATTTTCTTCGTGTTAGTTGAGATAAACATTTTCAGAAATTATCTTATTGTCTATTTCCTTGTAGGTGCAGGGTGGATATTATAATACAGTAGGCTTCGAGCGATAGTCACATCTTTTAAAGCTTTGAGATCCCGTTCTCTTTGCACGCTTAACATATAAAAAATGAACAACGATGTTGCATTTCACTAAAATTTTAAGTTAAGAAACTGACATAACAAAGAATATCTCCGAAATGGTTCACTCCACAAAAACCTTTATTGAGACATAAGCTGTGTGTTTTAGCCAGATCTACAATTATTGCACAGTAAGATTTTGTCTACCTCTTACGGTTTACGAGTTATTCAAAAGTCATCCAAAGTAAACAGGACTACATAGGCTATGGTCAGGAAATTCAAAATATACATTTTGTCATAAAAATATCTTAAAGACATGGCATTTTAATCAAAATCGTTAGAGCCATTTTCAAGAAAATGAAACTGTCTGAAAAAGTTTCCATTGATCTAAAGTGTCATAGGTTTAATGTTTCCCTTGGATATTCTAAAAATAGTGTTTAAGGTGGAATATAATTTTGAAATATACCTTGTCATTGGTTTTAATTTTTCAACAATTAAAATTTTCTTAAATACGCTACTTTTCCATCAAGTAGCTCCTCAACTGGTCCCCCGGGACTAACGAGGTTGAGTGCACCCTGTGCCAGACCTCCCAGAACGGATAAAATCCCCATGCTGGTACCGGGGATCGAACCCGGGTCCTCTGTGCCAGAGGCAAGTGCGCTACCAACTGCGCTACGGGAACGGAAATGGGAATGCATTATTCTTTCCTTTCCTGATCATGCAAAGGTAATGGGCATTCAAAGTCATCACATAACAACCAGCTCTTAAATCATTTGACTATCACTCAAGCCTACTATACTTCCCTATTTCCGTTGTACCTTGGGAAGTATGTAATAAAGGCATTTCTACAAATGTGATTTTAATTAACGTGAAATAATTACAAGAATAAAATATGATTTGAAGCTTTCCTGGCGACGAACATATTCAAGACGCTCTCGGGCTTCGAGCCAGGTGTAGTGATGAAAAGACATCGACGTTTCGGGAGTGTACATCTCTCCCATCTTCAGGATGAATGACTAGCAATGACTTCACTCAGAGCATCTTGAATATAATTACAAGAATGGTTTTAGGAATATTTTATTGAAAAATGAGTTTAAAATTCCATGTGAGTGTAGCAATGGAATACAACATAGATTCAGATTCTTTCAAAATGCGGAGTAATATCTGAAGGCTCTGAACTACCTCCTTTTTGCATGTCCATAGGAAAAAAAAAAAATAGAAACTTAAAAAAATTGATGTGTAACTTCCATGACTTTCTCTACCCTATTTTCAACAACCTATACTCATGAAATTATTCAATCTGTATCACATAATTGAGTCAAACATTTCTGTAAATTGAGTGCTCTTGGCCTCTGGTGAGGGCCGCGTCATTTTACTGTAAACTGCCGACGTTTCGCTCAGCACACAAGCATTTCTAGAAATTGCTTTATTGTATATTTTCTTGATGATGCAGTGGCAATACAGCAATGAAATAGGTTTAAGTGATAGTCAACTCTTTTAGGAGCTGGTTACTATTTCCATTTTCTTTTGCTTTGTGTGACCAAGAGGAAGAAAAAGGTTAATAACGACTTCCTATTTGTAGAAAGAAATATCTCAGAAATAGTTAATTCCATAAGAAAAGTACTTGACTTAAACTGTGTACTCTTTTTTATGAAGTAAACCTATTTCCTAAGGTTTACTAGTGATCCCAAGATCACCCGAAATGAAGAGAATTTATGGTACATACATTTCATTAGCCATGAAATATTGTACACAACGGGTATTTAGTCAAAAACTTTAGAATCTGACATTTTTCAGCACTTTTCAACAATGAAGATTTGAAGATTGGGAGCATAAGTACCAAGTTTAGTATTTAAATTACTTTTTCCTTTTGGGTTATACACACACACACACACACACACACACACACACACACACACACACACACACACACACACACACACAAGGACTTTTTTTCCTAAAAATAGCAGTTTTCGGATTCAGAGGACTTTAAAACGTGAATTACCGGTGAAAGCTCGATGTCAAACTTTTAGGTGTAATACATATTTTCTTTACCTACTACGTTTAGTAAAGTAGAAGAAGTATTGCAGTCCACCCAAAAGTTTGATGTCGAGATTTCATCGGAAATATATGCTTTGAAGCCCTCTGAATCTTAAAAAAAAATTATTTTAGAAAAAGGTCCGTATGTGTATGTGTCTGCCTGTGTGTCAGTATGTAGAATGCATAACTCAAAAACGAAAAGTCGGTTAAAAACCAAATTAGGTATTTAAGTTTAATGTCTTTCAAGTATGCGACACGAAGATTTTGAAAAAAAATTGCTCCACCTTAAGCTATCCTTTACCTGGAAAATTTATCCAAAATTTTTATTTTTTTGAAAATGGCTCTAACGATTTTGATTAAAATGCCATATGTCTGAGATATTTTTATGGAAAATGAAATGTATATTTTGCATTTTCTGACTATAGCCCGTGTAGTCGTGTTTACTCTGGGTGACTTTTGCCTAACTGGTAAACCGTAAGAGAGAGACCAAATCTTACTATACAAAGACGTAGGTCTTTCTAACACCCACAATTTATGTCCCAATAAATTTTTTGTAGAGTGAACCATTTCGGAGCTATTCCTCGTTATTTGTGTAAGTTTTGGAGAACTTACACTTCTTTCAAATGGAACATCGCTATTCATTTTTTATATGTTAACCGTGTAAAGAGAATGGCATTTGAAAACTTTAAAACAGTTGACTCACTCAGAGCCCACTGTATTCCCATATTCCCGTTGCATGTGCAAGAAAACGAGCAATAAGATAATTTCTGCAAATGTTAATGTCAGCTTACACGAAGAAGATAGAAAAATAAGAGTTTGTAAGACTGGTTAGTACCAGAGTAGAGAAAGTCATGCGTGCAGCACATTAGATTTCAGTTTAAGTAGTGAGATGTTATCTCTTATGGTTTATCAATGAAGGAATGCTCGTTTTCCTGCTTGGGTTACTCGATGTATCGCTTTCCAAAATTTTTGCACCAAACTTTCTTTTTCTTTCAGAACTTTCAAATATAAATTGGTATATGCTGGGAATGGAGTAGGATTTCAACATTGCGGTTAGTAGCTGACTGTTGCAGCTATTTGATCTTTGGGAGGAAAGAACCAAATATGAATTATGATTGACCGCCTGGTGGTAGTAGGCACAACGAATTGGGGTCCATAACGCTGCAATCTTATTGTATGCAAATCTCTGAAACTCAAGGCACTACTGAATAGAAAAATTGCGTCTTAACTTAGCATGCAAAATATTAAACAGGAACAGGAATGACATTCATAAAAAAGCGTGTACTATATCATCTGTAGTACTACCACGACAGGGTTTTATATGACGAAAATTTTGCAATTGCGAAGCCCAAGAAAAATTATCCCAAATATTAAAATCTCAGGTGGTATTTGTGTAGATTATTCCTCTAAATAAGTAATAACTCATTTATTTAATAGAATTTAATATTAACAGTAATTTAAAAGTAAACAACTTAAACCACAATAGCATTCATACATTTAATCAAGATTTATTTTCTCGATTGCACTACAACTAATCCAGTAGTCTGTGTGAACAACAACAGTAATTTTAGCACTTAATCCAGGGAAATGAGGAATTAGACACACCAACATAAATGATCAAATTTGCGATATTACGCTGAAACTGATTCCATCCGCATGACCTGCTCTTTTACGTATTTTTTGACTTCGCCCCTTCAATTAAAATATCAACATCTTCACTAGAGTATTCTCCAAATCTTTTGTCTGCCAGTTTTGGATGGTCCGCTAATTGTTTGCCCCTCAGTATCTTTACCTTTGTTCACACACGTGCACATATCCATTCATTCTGATTTCTTTTGTTTCTTTCTTTTTATTCTATTCAGAGGACCTCAAACATGTATTTTGGTGACATACGAGGGCTGGAAAGAAATAAGTGGCAACACTGTTTTATTTCCACACAGGATTTTTGTTCGAGTTACGGTTGGCAACACATGTAAAGGATTGGTAGTGCTACACAACTCGGGTGCCATCGTTAGTATGTGCTGCAGCGATAGGTGTGGCGTGTGTTGGATGTAAGTCGTCAAACCAGACCGCTTTAAAGGGGATATTTACCAAGTGCGAGATAAAGATCAAAGTGGCTTATGGAAAAAAAATAAAAAAAAAAATAAAATAAAAACGCCAGGGAATGTCACTTTGGGCTGCGTGAAGCATGCGTGAATAAGGCTATGCCATGTCGGACTGTGGCACGTTGGGTTGTAGCTTTTCATGCAGGATGGGATAGTGGCATCAGGAACCAGTGGAGGTCGATATGGGGTCGAAAACAGCGTCATTGAATTGAGTAAATCTTCGCTGCATTTGGGCATCATCTGGAACACCATCTTCGTGCAAGAGTGTGCGGGAAACCACCCAACTTTCGACTTCCAGCCATTGTTTTGTCACAACGCAGTAGTTGTGCAGAACATGTTTGCACGATGGGGGTGGGGGGTTCTAGAGTATCCAGCCTATTCACCGGACATTAGCCCGTTTGACCATCTGTTACCTAAGATGGAAAAAGAAGAAGAAGAAGAAGAAGAAGAAAAATCTGATGTGATGCATTCACATGACTTTCTCTACTCTTGCATTAACCATTCTTACAAACCCTTATTCCTATATCTTCTTCGTGTTGAGATAAACATTTGTAGAAATTATCTTATTGCTTATTTCCTTGCAGCTGCAAGGGGAATGTAAGAATACAGTAGGCTTTGTGTGATAGTCCAATGTTTTAAAGCTTTGAGATTCTGTTGTCTTTGCACACTTAACATATAAAAAATGTGACGTGTTGCACTCACATGACTTTCTCTACTCTTGTAATAATCATTTTTACAAATCCTTATTCTTTTATCTTCGTGGTAGTTGAGATAAACATTTGCAGAAATTATCTTATTGCTCGTTTTTCTGCACATGCAACCTGAATATGGGAATACAGTAGGCTTTGAGCGATAGTAAAATATTTTAAAGCTTTCGAAGTCCGTTCTCTTTGCAGGGTTTAAGAATGAATAAGGATGTCCTATTTTATAGAGGTATAAGTCCTCCAAACCTTACACAACCAGAAATATCTTCGAAATGGTTCACTCTGCAAAAAATGTATTCACACATAAATTGTGGTCTTTAGCAAAATCTACATTTTTTTGTAGAGTAAGATTTTGTCTATCTCTTACGGATTACTAATTATTCAAAAGTCATCCAGAGTAAATGTGACTTCATGAGCTATAGCCAGAAAATTCAAGATATACATTTCATTTTTCATGAAAGTATCTCAAACATATGGCATTTTAACCAAAATATTTAGGGATAATCCTTAAGATAATCCAAATTTTCGAAAAATTTTCCATGTAAACGGTAGTTTAGGGCAGAGCAACTTTCTTCACAATCTCCATGTCGCATCTTTGAAAGACATTAAACTTAAATACCAACTATGGTTTTTAACCGAGTGTTCGTTTTTGAGTTATGCTGTCCACAAACTGAAGGACACACACATCGACCTTGTCCTCAATTTTTTGGATTCAAGAGGCCTCAAAACATATTTTGGGTGAAATTTAGACATAGAATTTTTGGGAGTAATGCAATACTTCCTCTACTAAACTTAGTACAGAAAGTAAACATTTCCGATGAAACTCGACATGGAATTTTAGGGTCGAATAAAACACTTCAACTTCAACTTATTTTATTAAAGAATCTGAGCTTGTGACGAATATAACATTCACGCAATGGATACTTTAATGAAGAAACGTAAAGCTTAATATAAGGATTATTGTACACATATTGGGAACTGTTGATATTCAAGATCTTTAAATGTATATATAAGTTTGATTTAATGATATCGATATAAATTATTTTGAATACAGGTTTCTGAGGCTACATTTTTCAGTATGTGGCCTAAAGAAGATACATAAAACGTGTGATGCCATCTATTTCTGGTAAGATGAAGTTTTATGCCATGCTATGTTTCCGATGCTTATGCCACTGGATAATTTATCAACTTAAAACGTATGATGTATTACACTCATATTATCTTCTTTACTACGTACAGCAGGTAGTACGAGTGTTGTATTGCATACAAATTTAGTATCGAGGTTTCAACGGATATAAATCTATTCCTGAACACAGAAAGGACCGTCTAATTTTAAGCAACATTATTTAAAAATCAGATGTGTTGCACTCTCATGAGTTTCTCTACTTTTGTACTAACCATTCTTACAAACTCTTATTCCTATATCTTCTTCGTGTTAGTTAAAATAAGCATTTGTACAAATTATTATCTTATTCGTTATTTCCTTGAAGGTACAAGGGGAATATTAGAATACAGTAGGCTTTGTGCGATAGTCAAATATTTTAAAGCGTTGAGATTCCGTTCTATTTGCACACTTAACATATAAAAAAATTAACAACGATGTTCCATTTCACAAAAAGTTTTAAGTTTTCCGAAACTCACACACATAACAAGGAATATCTCCGAAATGGTTATTGAGACACAAATTGTGTATTTTAGCAAGATCTACATTTTTGTATAGTAAGATTTGGTCTACTTCTAATGGTTTACCAGTTATGCAAAAGTCGTCCAGAGTAAATACCACTACAGTGGCTATAGCCAGAAAATTCAAGACATATATTTCATTTTTCATAAAAATATCTCAAACATATGACATTTTAATCAAAATCGTTAGAGCCATTTTCAAGAAAATCAAAATTTTCGAAAAATCTTCCATGTAAAGAGTAGTTTAGGGCGGGGCTATTTTCTTCAAAATCTTCGTGTCGCATCTTTGAAGGACATTAAAGTTAAATACCAACTTTGATTTTAACCGACTTTTCGTGTTTGAGTTATTGTGTCCACAGACAGACACAGACGGACGTTTTTCTAAAATGCTCTTTTTGGATTCAGGGGGTCTCAAAACATATTTCCGGTGAAATCTCGACATCGAATTTTTGGGTGGAATACAATACTTCCCCTACTTATCAGTAGAGAAAGTAAAAAACACTAGGAGGGATATGTTTTCGCACCAGGGAGGCCATACTTCGAGCTATAGGGCGCTCTCTTGCAGACACCAACAAAAAGGGCACCGCTGCTGGTATCCTTCGGCTTCCTCATATCTGGCAACAGATAAGCGTGGCCGGGAATTACGTTGAAGCCCTGCAGAAGTATCATGATTGCACAATAAATAGTTCACACAATATGTATGTGTTGCCAGTTATTTCTTTTCAGCCCTCTTATATAACACTTCTATTTCCATGTGTGGTAGAAAAAAATAATAACACCTGCAAGTTTTGTAGATGATTTTGATGGTTTTGATATCAAATCAGATAGAGGAGTTCAGTTTCATTTTGTTTGAAATGTAAGGAAGTGCAATAAGCACAGCATTTGTCTTATGTCTGCTTATGAAACGCATTACTTTCCATTATATCTCTTGACGTGATATCAGAAGAGGAAGCACAATTAAACACACTCATCAAACGATACAAAGGCAGAATGCATTAAAAGCAACAAGATCCAAATCTAGAAGTGAAATCTCTACTCGACCATGACATCGCATGCTTTGCAATTAAACCGTCTGAGTTTGTATCCCTAGCTACATTTTGAACGGAAATCATTTTTCCGAGCACCAAAGCAAAAGTCCTCTTTAATTATAACACAAATAAAACAAAGGAAAACAGACTCTTTTTTCATATTTAAAACATACATCTACATTCAGACTAAAAGGCAAGACATATTTATTGATGAAACCTCTCAGGGAAAACAAAATATCTTTGAAGAAAAATCTGAAGTGTTGCACTCACATGACTTTCTCTACTCTTGCACAAACTATACTTAAAAACTTTTATTCCTGCATCTGCTTCATTTAATCGAGATAAACATTTGTAGAAATTGTCTTATTGCTAATTT
Source organism: Tenodera sinensis (assembly GCA_030765045.1). Classification (NCBI taxonomy): domain Eukaryota; kingdom Metazoa; phylum Arthropoda; class Insecta; order Mantodea; family Mantidae; genus Tenodera; species Tenodera sinensis. The sequence goes on along the minus strand of CM060971.1, from coordinate 53,534,214 downwards.
TATTGTAGATTCAAGGGGAACACAGTAGGCTTTAAGTGATAGTCAAATGCTTTAAGAGTGGTTGTATTCAGTGAACATATATTTCCAGTGAAATCTCGAATTTTTGGGTGCAATACAATGCTTCCCCTATACTATAGAAAGTAAAAATGTTAGGGTAGTATTGTATTAATAGTATGAAATATTTTTGTAGGAAAAAGTAATCTATATCCAATAGTGAAGAACAATGTGTCCTTTAAATCTCTTCGCAGTGATGTAAAAATGAAATTGAGCTTTATCTATGAACACTTTTTAACTACTATAGTTCTCAGAATCCCGTTTTAGACATGAAAGACCTTTTAATTTTACTTGAAGGCCTCTTTATCAGGTTGGGGTTCTTTTACGTGCCATTAATCTACATGGAGCCACCAAGTTTTTCTTCCCTTCTGTAGGAAGCCATGCCTAGAATTTTTACGCCCGAATTATCCATCGAATTCCACCGGGTTTGAATCCGCGACCTCGGGAACTAGAGGCTGGCATGTCACCCCTAGACTAGGACGGAATAAGCATAATCATAAGCATATGGCTTGCTAAATAATTCTAAGATCCGTTTTCCATTTTAGAACTGACTTACACGTGCATTTACGTTTACTTCTTAACATCCAGGGTTCTAAGAGCCGGAATCTAATTCTTGCAGACTAATTTCATCAGAATGTATAATTGCCTTAGCTACACTGACTTAACTTCCTTTCCCTGACAAATGTGGAACTGTTGATTTTACATTATGCATTCATTTAAAGATATTGTGACAAATGAGCGGTACAGTTACTTTTTAGTCACTTTATTACCCTTCTCATATTGAATGACAAAAACGCAGTATCCTATTTTATCGTTAACACGATTTACAATTCGTCCTCATCTTGCAAATCATAGCTGTTCTGTTCTATCGTAATATTGTCACAATTGCAGTTTTACTTCTCTCTGTCTCGCAAATAACTAACTCCAACGGTACACTCACTAAAAGCTGCCTCCTCTCCTTTTGCTATGGTTAGATGACTCGCTTATATAGCCGAGAATGACGTAGCGTCGACTTTTTTTTTTTGGAAATACAAGTACAGTGTTCTCGAAACTTGTCGTAAACAAGTATGTTAACAGCTCCTAGAACTGAGTGTGATTGGCATTTGTTCTGACCGCTTCACTATCGTTGGGCGGGTGTTTACAAGCACTGCTGTGGGGTAACTGACACCGTGCTTCCCTTTGACTGGTGACCGGCGTCACAACATGAAAATTACTTATTGAAATCATTCATCTATCTCTCTACCATGTTTATAACATTAATCTTAGCACTCAATAATTCCGATATCATCCTTAGCCATTTTGATGTGAATAAAATCGTTTGGACTTGACGGTGGGTGACAATTTTACCGGGTGTTCTGAAATTCATGCAGGATGCGCTTTCGTAAACGTAGCGTTACGCTTGTTGCAGGGCAACAGTATGCCTATTATGGACTGCAGTACCTAACAGCGTCTCAAGGTGTGCATTTCGCAGTGTATAGGTTAGGAGAGTAGACATTTGGACTGGCAGGTAAAATGGGGGGAGTGGAAATGGACGTGGCCTTCGATCGAGCGAGGTAACCTGACTATCCAAGTAGTACCTAAGTTTTGCGCAGCTCTGGCGGGAAAGCTTTCGCTGCGTTACTTCTGCCTACATGTGTAATGAAAATGTTTCTCTCAATATTAAGCAGATCAGTGTAACGTAGCTTTTAAGTAATTTACCTTGAAATTTCGGGAACAGCATCTGAAGTACTCTTCATTCTGAGTGATTTAAGCATAAATAGTAAAGCTGAAGGGATTGACAAAATCTTACTACACAAAAAATGCATATCTGGTTAATGCACACCATTTATGTTAAATACATCTTTAAACGGAGATAAACATTTTAAGACATTCCTTGTTGTTGGTTTGAATTTTCCAATAGTTATACTTTTCTCAAGTGACAAATCATTCGTTTTCTTTCCTGGCGATACAAAGAGAATGGAATTCAAAGCCTTCATATAAAGACCACGTCTTAAAAGATTTGACTATTGCGTAGACTTGCTGAATTCCTCCATTGTAGTTGACTCAAAGAGAACTTGCAGAGGAGGACTTGCGCCTTCACCGAAAGGCAATGTTTTGTGCCTATGTCCCTGTCGCAGCACCCTCTGGAGGATGGATGAGGCGAGTGGATCCGAAGGGCGGCCAGTAGGTTGCTATGGCAGAGCAGAGGCGGAGGCTGCCTCAGCTCGGTTCCTCTCCCGTTTCTTCGGGTTCGTACTCGCGATGCTCGCCGACACTTCCAACCCTGAAAGAAATCCAACGGGATGAAGTGATTTATCTAACGAAATGGAGGTACAGGGGATTCGTAGAGTATGGAAATCCTTCACAGCATTTGCCAGGCTACCGGGAAACCTTCGAAAAAACTCAGGGTCAGTAAGGTCGGCCACGAACCAGCGATCTCCCGAATGCGAGCCACAAACGTTATTGCCTGAGTCATCCCGACCGGTTCTATTGCAGTTGTACCTACAAGGAAAATCGAATGAAACTATCTGTACGTACAGCTATCTCGAAACACATTAAGAAAATAGAATAATACGATTTTTTAAAGAATCATTTGCTGAAGAATCTCTAGAAAAGATCATGTGATGTAACACAATTTGGTCCCATGATGCAGTTCTGGCAGTAAAAATACAGTGGCTTGAGAGATGGCCCGAGGTTATTAAAGGTTAAACATTTTACTAATCAAAGCTGCGTGTCCATTGCAGCGTGTGCATGGCCTAAAGGCTTACCCCTGCTTTATAGTTTTTAATTATTCCACTCGTGGTTTAAAGGCAAGATAATACAACCTGAGGCAGGAAGATGTGTTGGCTTTGAAAGCGTCCTAGCTCATTACTCTGCGCTTGGTGAGCCCTAACAAGCTGGCTTCATTAAGAAACGAATATAACATAAATTTTACCTTAAGGAAACTGTGGCAGATGCCGTGACCCATTCAAATATGGCCCACGGTGGGAGAGTGTTTAACTCTTTAGAAATCCACGGTCATTCACGCCTTTTCCGGTTATGTTAACAGGCCGTTTGAATAACTACAGCATCAAATGTAACCAAACTTCTGACCCAGTGCGTATGTGCTTACTTCTCCAAATTTGCCTGCTCGCATTTTCTTCTCCTGTTACTTTGTCTACTACGTATAGTAAGGAGCAGTATTGTGTTGCACCCAAAAAACTCAATACCGAGATTTCACCGGAAATACATGTTTTGAGACACCCTGAAGAAAACCAAAAAGCTTTTATGCAATCCTAGCATTAAATCGTACGAAATTAACATATTTCTGGCAGCAGTGCCACAAAATTAATGACTTAATTACCATGGCAGCAACACAGCTATGACCTCATCACAGCCACAAACCAATTTTCTCCTATGTGTCTGTAAGAAAACCTGAAATCGTCTTTTTTGTTGTTGTTTGTCAATTGACGGAAATTTTCATGTTCTTTATCGTAAATATCTTTTGATTTATCTGGAACTAATATATTCTCAGCACGTTTGGCTTCATCTAAAGTGTCAAGGGAATACAATCAATATTTTCAAAAGTTTTATCATTACTCAATTTTCCTCTATAGGTACTGAAACAGGTGAAACAACATCTGCTTAGCAACCTTCTTCTTTCCTGATTACCCACCCCCTAGGCAATAGTGAGAGGTGTCACAGTGAAAGAGATTCAACAACAAGAACGATTTTGACCGGAAAAGCTATTCCTTTAATGAGGATTCTTTATTGTACTCAAGGGAGCAGGCTCAGGTCATTTCAGACCAATATTGCTACTTCTTTTTGCCAAATTATTCCGCACAGACTCTAGTACAGAAGGTAAAAAGTAAGAGAAACACTATTCCCTGACTAAATGAGGATATTTGGCATACCTTCGCGCACATTAACCAGACAATTGTCCACTTTTCTCAGTTCCTCCCAACAACTAATAGATCTCAATATACTAATCTAGCTGGACTTGGGAATTATTGCATGAAGGATGGTTATTGGTTATCGCACTGTATACATATTCCTAAGGTTTGTGTCAAACCTCTTTAGGGGCTCCATGACTGTAGCGAATCACAGGCCTGCAGCGTTGCTTAGTCAGAACTACCTTCGTCTCACTTAGTTTAACGCTCGGATATTGACAGTTTAATACAAGCTTAAAACTTACACCAGATATAAACAGATTGATCCGGCAATCGTGTGCGAAAAAAGAGCGTAATTTTAGTTTCAGCCGTTCGGTATTTATACGCAGTTATATTTATATGAATTTTGTCAGAACTGAAGCTGATCTTGAGTTTTTAACAGAAGCGTGAATAACCTTTCTGAATAACTGTACCATTGTGCTTTCCCCTTTCTTCTAATATACCCTTAAGTACTCTGACCAGAGGACAGAACAGGTAGATGATGTGCAGTTCTATAAATTTGCAGAGGCCTGTAACACATCGCTAAGTAAAGCAAGCGGTTGTGTTAGTGATAGAAAAATGGAAAATACAATGTTTTACGTAATCAACTACAAGTTGTTTATTGTTTGAGTTTCTTTAAAAAAACTCAATTTACGAAAAATGTTTTATTCTAAAGAGTACCAAGAGTTAACTGCTGCAGCGTGTGAAATAAATCAATACACTGTTTCTTGAATCTACTTAGCGCCAAAAACATGAGTCAGATTCTGATACAGTTTTTGTTCTACCTAGAAGCCTCATTAACATACTGAAAAGAACGACAAAACTAGACAATTCTGTAAACGCTATCCTTATGCAGTGCACAAGCTAATATGTCTATCTCGTACACGCACAAGCACACGATATAGCTACGTTGTAGCGCGCTCCTATTGGCTACTGCCATATGTAGGGAAATTTGACGCGGATAACAGTGTTCATTCTCACCACAAAATAGATTCTGCTGCAAGGATCGGTTATTTTGCTGTGCGCTCAAGCCTTTCAAACTACTAACCTTTCATTTCTCCCATACTTTACTACTGTGATTTTCAAATGGGAAGAGTTCTGATCTGCAGCCAATGAGATACGTTTGCATGCACAGCGTTGCAAGCTCATTACCCCCACTCTTCATATTTCTTGGCGCGCGTAAATTCCCACTTAAGGGGAAAGCAATATGACAACGCAGCAGGACTCCGATTGGTTACCGGCCTGGAGACGCTCAAGGACAAACTCCTTCCCATTTGAAAAGCACAGTAAGTGTTCATTTTACGCTGCCGTAGTTCACGATAGCTCTAAATTACGTCACCATTATGATACAAGTTTCACCTCCTCAGAAGTTTAAAAAATGGAGTAGGCTTGTGCCTGGTTCGCACGGCGCAACGAAGTCACAGTGGTACCCATACACAAGGTGCCCTCTTTCGATCGAAACAGATGTTCAAATCAATGAGCGTATGTATACAGCGGAATGGAGGACACGCTGAATAATTCGTTTAAAACAGGCATGGGCACAAGAGGAGAGGTGGGGATTGAACTTGCCTTACTCACTTCACATTCTCTTGCCAAGTGATGAGGGTTGTTTTGATACAAGCACGGTGGTGGCTTCGTTCCACCTGCGCGGTAGTAATAATTTCTGCGGCGTTATCAACTATTTTGTTTACATAATATGTTTTGATACAATAATTATTGCAGCCACTTACTGTGGTAGGCAAGTAACATAATCTTCAAGTTTATAACCTTCCTGTGTCCTCTGCACGTAATATTCTTACGCTGCCTTATGACTAACATACTAAATTGCTTCCCTTCCACAATAAATAATTGAGTACAACTATATATTCAAGAATAAATTGTTTGGGTTTAAACTCAATATTGTGTTCAAAATTTGGAACACCAAATACAATAGCTTGTATTAATTAAACTAATAAGAAATTAAACATATCACCCTTTTATATGTTTATAAATACTAGTACTCAGAAAGTGCGTTTTGAAATTGTAAATAGCAATTGTAAATAGACCACCAAAGCTTGCTTTTATGCTTCTGATCACAGTGGTGCTTGATATTGTCACCGCGCCCGCCGCATCTAATTGCCGACAACCGTAGTGTCACGCATCGCATTATTGTCGGCACTACCGCAAAGGAGCCGAAGGAAAGAGACAGAGCATGGCCGCATTGTTAGGGCGCTTGCCGAAAGAGAGAAAAGGATAGAGGCTACTGGAATCTTCTACTGTGTACCCCAGCGCAATAAGTGAACGTTCTTGAAGCTTCCACAATAGTGCCTGGGAGATATAAATAGCGGTAAAGTGTGAGAAGAGTCAGTCAGACGTATGTGAAGGTTGAGTAGTCGTGTCGACGGAGAGGACAGACGTATGTGAAGCGTCGAGAGGTCGTGCCGACGGAGAAGGGACAGTTCTTTGTGTTACGAGTTTGGAGTCGTGCTGTTGGAGAATCGGGAAAGACTTTCTTGCTGTTGCAACGAGTGTACAAGTTACTGTTTACGGAAATAAAAGTGTTTCTTTATCTAGACTACATCTGTCGTATTTACTTCACAAACCAACCAACAAAAAGTCACACTGGTGTCAGAAGTGGGATCCGTCGAATTGCTTCTAGTTTCGTTACATCGTCGTTAGAAGTTGCAACGTTAGAACCAAGATGGAGGGAGATTCGGAAACCAGGATGATGGCAATGATGAAAGAAATGAAGACGGCAAACGACAACCTCGCTGCCAAAATGGAAACGTCATACGACAACCTCGCTGCCGAGCTGAAAGAGATGAAGACGGCAAACGACAACCTCGCTGCCAAAATGGAAACGTCATACGACAACCTCGCTGCCAAAATGGAAACGTCAAACGACAACCTCGCTGCCGAGCTGAAAGAGATGAAGATGGAACAACTCGGTGAACTGACTGGCGTGACGGAAGACGTGGAAGAACTCGGCGAAAAGGTGGTAGACCTCTGCCAGCACGTGGACGTCGTGGAGGACGACGGGGAACGTCTTGGCGCCCTGGTAGTAAGAGTTGACGAGAGCGTCAAAGTACTGGATGCCAGGGGCAGACGGAATAGCGCGGAGCCGGGGAGGGAGCACCTAGTGGCCGAGGCGACATTTGCGCCCGTTTCAGATGATGTGAGGGAAGACGTGAAACAACTCGGCGAACTGATTGGCGTGACGGCAGACGTGAAACAACTCGGCGAACTGATTGGCGTGACGGAAGACGTGGAACAACTCGGCGAACTGATTGGCGTGACGGAAGACGTGGAACAACTCGGCGAACTGATTGGCATGACGGAAGACGTGGAACAACTCGGCGGACTGATTGGCATGACGGAAGACGTGGAACAACTCGGCGAACTGATTGGCGTGACGGAAGGCGTGGAAGAACTCGGCGAAAAGGTGGAAGACCTCTGCCAGCATGTGCACGTCGTGGAGGACGACGGGGAACGTCTTGGCGCCCTGGTAGTAAGAGTTGACGAGAGCGTCAAAGTACTGGATGCCAGGGGCAGACGGAATAGCACAGACCCGGGGAGGGAGCACCTAGTGGCCGAGGCGACAGTTGCGCCCGTTTCAGATAACGAAAGTGTACGTCTCGGGGAAGACAAAGGGGCAGTTCAGGGACGTCGTCGAGGATCCCCTGGAGGAGTGTGTCGGGTACGTAACCAACCAGGATATGACGTGGAGGACGATCAGCAGGGAAGCGCACAAGCAGGCGAGCAACACGCGAGAACCGACTTGGCGTGTGACATGGGAGGACCGTCGGAGCCATCCAAGCACCTGACGCATAGTGCCGTGAACGGAAGAATGTTGGACATCGTCTTGGACGGCAGGATACAGGAGAGACCGTGCCGAGCACGAGTGAACACGAGTGCAGCGGTGGACGCGACTCGCGCGGATGTGGTGGGGTTTGTTGCCGGACCCATCGGAAGCAAGGTGGTTGCGAAGGTGCGCCAGAGAGGTCGGCGGACATGGTACCCAATGAGCCGTTTCCAAGTGCGCAGGATGGCCCGTCAACACACCAGGAAGAAGGGCAACTGGACGAGGGACCGTCAAGACCGGCGGTACTGTTGCAGAATTTCGAAGCAGGATGGCATACATCGTCCTACCCAGACCAAGGGACACTATCCAACAGCGATACCTAGGATCGTGCCTCCTGGAGAAGAGGTTCGATGGGTTAGTCCACCAGGACGCAAGGGAGATGCCGCAGTGATAGTGCTGGTCGGGACGACCAGCTCTGAGGAGGGAGCAGTGTCACCGCGCCCGCCGCATCTAATTGCCGACAACCGTAGTGTCACGCATCGCATTATTGTCGGCACTACCGCAAAGGAGCCGAAGGAAAGAGACAGAGCATGGCCGCATTGTTGGGGCGCTTGCCGAAAGAGAGAAAAGGATAGAGGCTACTGGAATCTTCTACTGTGTACCCCAGCGCAATAAGTGAACGTTCTTGAAGCTTCCAGAATAGTGCCTGGGAGATATAAATAGCGGTAAAGTGTGAGAAGAGTCAGTCAGACGTATGTGAAGGTTGAGTAGTCGTGTCGACGGAGAGGACAGACGTATGTGAAGCGTCGAGAGGTCGTGCCGACGGAGAAGGGACAGTTCTTTGTGTTACGAATTCGGAGTCGTGCTGTTGGAGAATCGGGAAAGACTTTCTTGCTGTTGCAACGAGTGTACAAGTTACTGTTTACGGAAATAAAAGTGTTTCTTTATCTAGACTACATCTGTCGTATTTACTTCACAAACCAACCAACAAAAAGTCACAATATTGTAATCCTTTATATTTCCAAATTGAAATCCGCACATTAAAGAGCAAACTGTTTGCTGTTTTTATAACTTACAAAACAATTCTCTCTACCACTCTTCATGAAATAGACCTCCCGACGAGGCCATACCCGCTACTGAATCAGGCAATGGAGTGGCCCTTTTGAGACGATTTTGCCTATGCCTGGATTAAAGCTTATTGGTGTTCATTCTTGGAAAACGTTTCAAAATTTGGGAACATTTTGTAGTTTTTGTAGAAACTTTTATTTACTATTCAAAACATGTAAAGAGATATTGCTTTTTTACCTTTTCTTCCTGCCTCTCAACTATTAAAGACGATTAATGCTTCAGAAAACCGAAGACATTGCGCAATCAAGGCCAACCTTCGAAATGATCTCCCCTTCTCCTCCCACGCTATCACCTATTCAAGGAGTAATTGTCGCCAACCTGCGTACGGATTCTTTATTTCTTTAATATTTGAAAACTGAGAATTACTAATTAGCGCTGACGCCATATATACATATAAACGGAAGCTCTTTGATAAGACTCACGTGGTGAGCTGTTCCACGTGGGTTAATTTTAACCTATAAATCAATAACTAAACTTTAGCAAAAACATATTATCTTACTTCAGCCCCCAATTCCTTTACCACAGGCACACGTGGCTACAGTTGCTGGTGTTGAACTCGCGACGCTTGACTTTGAGTGGATGGCCAGAATCGCTGTAACGATCACAGCGATCACGAATCGCTAAGGCTAAGGTGTCTCCGAAAGGATATGAAAACTGGCTTAGGAATTACAGGAACAACGCTATATGGAGCAAAATAACTTGGTAATGACAAAGTGCCATATACTGGGACTGAAATCGACAGAAAAGTGAAAGAAAATCATCAAATTAGAGTTCATAAGATAATAAAACTGTTGTGATATTTTAGTGTTTGATGCGCATATTTTGAACATTAAGTATTTTCGCATTGTGAATACATTAAATAATTAATTACCTCAAAGCTAAAATACAGATTGTGCTGGAACTTTGTGTGATAGTTTATAACATGAACACTCTTAAGTGTGCAGAGAATTAATTTGATACATATGTATAAACATGTAGAAAATCCAAATTCAGTCCCAGGATCCCATAATATGGTTGGAAACAACTATCTGAGAGTAGCACCAGAAGCGTTTTGTGGTTTCTAATGGATTGATTTTGTTTGCAGGTACAGAACAAGGGACTCACGAGAAGCGGCTGCTCACCCAGTTGCTGGACAGGTACAACGTGTTAGAACGGCCTGTTGCGAACGAGTCGGAGCCCCTGGAAGTGAAATTTGGCCTTACACTACAGCAGATCATAGACGTGGTGAGTTGTGGAGAGCACTTGTGGACAATAGCTTCATTAAGGCAGCATCCCGATATCAGCACACTAGGGTAATCTCTGTAGTTTTCCTCTGCAACACCGATAAATTGTTGGAGCACCTCCAACACAGCCAATCCTCTCCATTCTTGGCACCTTCTTGGCACTTTGTTGCTCAAGAGGGAGAAAAAAATATCTTTCAGCATCCGTTGTTTCTCAAATATTTATCATTGATGATGTTTTTCTCGTATAGGTAAGATGTCTATTATAAGTTGTTTTATAATGATTGAAGGGAGTGATAGAATGACACGCTATATGTATTTCTGTTGCAGAAACGGGATTGCAATATTAAGAAGCAAACTTCTATATAACATAATGTATTACTTTCGAAACCGCAGTGTGTGAATTTAAGTGATTCAGTTTAAAAACAGTAAACAGGATTACTTATAAGACCAACATTTCTTATCATTTATAAAAATAGCCTAAATATAGACGTTAAATGGATGGAGCGAATATTAATGGCTAACTCAGAAAATGTATTATTTTCCAACAACTGAAGATAGACGTTTCAAGATAATTGAGATAAATATTATTTGCCTGTAATATCATCCACCTAGTTTTTCATTGCTTAGTATATGGCGCAATGGGATTTTAACTTCACCAAAATATATTCACATCTACTCTTTATAACACAATATTAAAAGACAATATTGTCGTATGTTTAATCAATGTATCCATCATGTAAAGACATTCTGATACGATTTGTATTTACTTATTTAATAGTTAATAACCGCATTCTGAATATTCTTAATGTTATAAAGTAAATCGCTAGCATGCTTTTGTAAATTAGTGCTAAATATTTTGGAGATTCGATAAACAAATACATAAGTAAACAGCATTTTTATAAACAGTGATACTGAAATTTATTTTGATCACGAGATTCATAACTAATTTAAAAAATGGTCATTAATAAATAATGATGAATTAAAGAATTTAATAATAAATAATAATATTGTAATGACTTGAAATAAATACAAGTAAATATAAGGAGAAAACTAATAGAAGAGGGGGTAATCTCGAAAGTGGGAATGGCGAAGCCAACGTATATTTTTTAAAACTTTGTGACGCGTCTATGCTTATTCTAGCATCACTATTCAGCCTGTCCACAGTGATGGAGTGAGTGAGTGTCGGATTTAAGGGCTCGTCGACAACTTTGTACAGTGATGGATGCGAATGAGACAGGTATTTCGAAGCTTGTAAAGTGTAACGAATAAACAGAAGTGTTTATAAAATTATTACTTATTTATGCCAACAAGCTTACTGCTGGTGTTTTTAAACACATAAGCCGTGCGTGGGCAATGTTTATGAGGTGAAATCAGGACTGAAAAATTCAATGCCATTGTCGGGATTCGAACCATGGACTTTCCGCTTATCGAGCGGCTGCTTTAACCACTAAGCTACCACGACCAACTTGTCAGTACTACATTGAATTCCCCAGCTGATTCGTACCTTTCCCGGTTAGACCACAAGGGACTCACATCAGAGATAAATGGCGGCGCCGTGGCCGAGCGGTTAGCGCGCTAGCCTACCACCTAGGCGGCCCGGGTTCGATCCCAGGGACCCGCATGTGGTATTCGTGGTGGACGAAGCGGCGTCTGGGCGGGTTTTCTCCGGGTACTCCGGTTTCCCCCGCCATCTCATTCCACCGGTGCTCCATCTTCATTCCATGTATCATCAGTGTCACCGCCTGCGGTGCCGTAGTAGTAAAACCGGGCGATAAACACTACAAACAAACAATCAGAGATAAATACCCCAAGGGCGACTTACAGTTGAACGCACTTTATGTTCCGGGTTTATAAAAGTTTATTAATATATCCTTAGTGTGCATTGCTTGGAGTTATAGATCCACAATTTCACGTATTGGTCGGCAAATCTCTTCGCAAAAGTATTTAAAAGTGATACATCATTAAAATCTGTTAAAGTTCGAAACCAGTGTCATCCTTTCGCAAAACCTATGCTCACCCTGAGATAAGAATATTCATTGCTCGAGCTCCACATGAATCATCTACACATTGTTAATGGGCGGAGATCAATAGTTACGCCGACAATGTATAATAACGTGAGACAGTAAAAGCATGACCTGGTTCCAACCGTAACCCCCAACACTTGTAGCAAGGCCTATCTTGTTACAACAGCAAACAGAATTGATTTTAGATGAACATGAAATGTATTTTACATCTTGAGATTTATTGGCACTAATGCTGATGTAAGGCGGTAGCTAAATACTGCGAACTCAAATTTATCTTTTGCGCAAGCAACTTGCATCTTATAAGTGGAATACACCATAGTTTTTAATGTTTCATTTTATAGCCCTTATTTGCTTATTTCGATAAATTGGAGCTTTGACTTATGAGTACCCATAGCTGAAATTTGTTCAAACGTGTTAAAAAGAATAAAAAATTAGTTTTATCTTCAACGATACATTGAAACTAGTTTCCATTTCATTATATGGCATTTATTCTTGGAGCCCTTTAGGGCTTCACTACGTGAAAACTTAAATACCCATTAGTACTCTATCTAACAACTGTATTTACTTGCCATGCCTTTCATACGAGTTTGGTTTTTCTTACAATTTTGGCATTAAAAGGTTCCACACGACGTAGTATGTAACATATAATTCAAATTTTCAGCAGAAACTCCCAAAGAATGAACTTAATAAACTGTTATACGGTTTCTGCAACACTGTTAAATTTCTCAAGTTATTACATAATTTAGAACACACAGTTACAAAAGTTGTATTTAAAGTTTTATTTTTTTTAACCAACCATGAAGGTGAAAAAGGTGTGTTATCCAGTTTGATATACTAGTACTTAAAATTTATTCAGATTCAGCAGGACTTCAGAAGTTATTTCCAGAAAATTGACAATATAGTGTGACATTGGGTCGTTCAACAATATACGGGCAAGAGGAGGCTGGCTGACCTTGCATATGACGAGCGGTTGTGTGTGTGCGTGACCGCAATAATGGCGGCGAGGCGTGGAGAAGGTTCCGGGCTACAGGGCAGCTGGCGACTGTGTGTATGAAACCGAACAGCAATGACATCAGAAACTTCTGGCTACTTCTTTGCTGAGTCATGTACACGTGCAGTGGAAAGGCCTAGAAGAAGACTACGTCACGCCGGTTTCAGTATAAGTATGACAGACAGTGAGCAGTTTTAGAGTTAGGTGAGTTGGTATCAGCTTTTAGAGTTGAGTGTTAGAGTTGAGTGAATGATAGTTGTTTAAGTCGTCGTGTACGTCGTGTAGCTTTATTTACGAGAGTGAATCGGCCAGCCTATCAGCGAGCATACATCTGTCGTCGAGCGATTGTATCGTAATAGTAAAGATATAAGAGACAGTAAAACTGTAGAAAGATATTGAAATGACTGAGAAAGACTTTTGCAAGAACAGCTGTGAATAGTAATAGTAGAGAAGTTTATAAACTATGTTAGAAATGAGAGGGAAATTGTGCATTTGTAGTAAAGTTTAGAGGAAAATAAAGTGTTAGAAAAGTAAACGGACTTCGCATTTTTGCGCCGTTTTGTTACAATACATTTCATTTATTATGATATATTTTAAACATATATTTTATTCAAAAACGTTGGAGCTATTTTTGGAAGATCAATTTTTGTTTAATTTTCCGTGTTAAGGGTAATTTGGGAAGGACAATTTTCTAGAAATTTAGATGTCACATTTTTGGGAAGATGCTGAGTTTAAAGAGGCGCACTCGCGCACGCAGGGTGATACACATGCCCTTTTTCTAAACATGATTTTATTTTGTGGGATGCAGGGAGCCTCAAACAGTGTATTTCCAATCAAATTTCGACGTGAAATTGTTGAGTGGAATACAATAGTTCCATCGTAGAGAAAGTAAAAAGAGACAAACGAGAAGGAAACACACGTGTTGAAACCGTTCTACCAGGTGAGTCAGCCGCGCCTTATTTTTTTCGAAGGTAGGCCACCCATCTAACGGCATGTGCGCCTTAGTCCAGTTTTGCGCTTACTAAAATTTATTGCTTGAGGTTCTTAAGGTGAGGAATGCGCAAAATTGAGAGCAACCATGGTTTAAGGGACAGAACGTACTCCTCGCTAAAGTACACTTCAAAAGCATACGACTTGTTTACTGAGAGCGAATTCGGTTTCTAGTCGATTTTACAAACCTTTTATTAGAGTATACATAGCAACGTAATTCAGTAAACGCCTCCGAAAAAATGAACCTATCATATGAGTACACTAACAACGTCAGCTAAAAAGAAATTGGTGGATTCTTGTACTTAGAGCAGGGGCTGGCTGCCAAAAATTAGGCAAAATTTAGAGATACGCCTCATCCATCATGGACCCGTACAGTCAAAACGGACATATTATTAAACAACAGTTTATTTACATTTTTGTGTGAACTACGCCTCGTGCATCTCAATTAATATGCATAACAGCTTTTGCCATTTAAGTAATAATATTAAAACGCACAGCAAATGATTAAAACTGTGTTAAAAGGCTAAATCAAGCACGAAAACTCGTGAGGTGGCAATGGCATAGTGCCAGGCATACAAGACCTACTATTGCACGCGGTACGTGCTTTCAGTCAAGTCTCGAAATAGTTGAATAGGATTGTGATTGTGACGTGCCCTCTGAGCTAACCCCCAATGACACAGGTTCGAGTCTCAGCATTGTAATTTTTTTTTAATATGATCAAAACTTAGAAACCGAATTCACAATAATCTAATTATAAAGTCCCTGAGGGTTTAGGACATTATAATTTAAATCGTTTTTGGTTGTCTGCATTTTGTAACAGAACAGGTGTAATGACTTGTGTCCCATTGGATTGACATGATGTAGTGTGTTGTGAATGCCGACCCCTGCGTTCTCCACACATATGCTGTCGCACGATATTTTGTGCCAGTCTTTCATTATGTATTCGACAGACGAGTGTGTAGATTTGCTTTTCATCTACGGGGAAGCAAGAAGAAATACACAAGTGACTCAGCATCTATATCGGGAGAGATATTCGAATAGACGACAACCAACAGCAAATATCTTCCGGAATGTTGAAAGGCGTCTGCGTGTAACGGCGTCACTTGCGAGAATGCCTTCTGTTAGACACGCACCAGCAACATCGGGTGTTAATGCAGAAGCAGTTTTGAACGCCATTCAGTGTTGATAATCCTCCAATAACACATATTGTGACGATTTTCAGTTCCATTGTTGGGGTATCTTGATTCGCCAGAAAACAATATCCTGGATGCGAATCTTACATCTCACATCTGCAGGGAGGCAGCATTTCAAGAACAGTGTCGTGAAAATGTCTGGTGTGGAGTCATAGGAGACCACCTTATT
Organism: Tenodera sinensis; assembly: GCA_030765045.1. Lineage (NCBI taxonomy): Eukaryota > Metazoa > Arthropoda > Insecta > Mantodea > Mantidae > Tenodera > Tenodera sinensis. The sequence continues at coordinate 53,518,774 of CM060971.1, read as the reverse complement.
GGACCATTATTCTTTGCGGGGAACCTAACAGCAGCACGCTACCTGGAACTCCTCAGTAGCTCACCCCGTATTATTAGGGAATGTGCCACTGCAGGAGTGACTGACGATGTGGTTTCAACACACGCTCTTCCATATCGGTCGAGGATCGTCTTCAATCATTTGAATGCGGCACATCCTGATCATTGGATAGGAAGACAAGGACCAGTCTCCTGGCCTGCCAGATCACCTGATGTGACACCCCTTGACTTCTTTCTCTGGGGTTATTTAAAAGAACACATTTATGCGGAGGAGCTGGACAATCCAGAAACCCTTTGTCAGCGTATTACAGTGGCTTGTAGATATGTCCAACCCGCCATGCTACACCAAGTCAGAGGCACCATTCAACAGCGTGCCCAGGCGTTCATTACCCAAGAAGGTCACCAGTTGGAGCACTTGCTTCGTTAGAGGAGTGGTGTTCCAGGAATAGAAGCAGGGTCATTCTAGCGCCACAAAAATACCAATATGAAACATTTTTAATAGCACAATAATTCTTTGTCTGCAAAATTGTGTTTAACTTCCATGTTAAACTATGATAATGTAATTTCCTTGCTTTCTGTGTTCAAATGTGTATAAATGATCCTTATTTCAATTGCACCTACCTATAGGTATGTTTAAACAACTACCTAATTGTACTTCACCAATAAAGAAACATCAAACAATGCCATAAAACATAAATAAACAATAAAATGAATATAACAGTTTTCAAAATAACAATAATATGTAAATTGTGAGGATTGCATGGTGAAAAAATAGCACATTCAGGGGATTCGAACCACCTTCACAGCAGACAGATTACTTCGGAGTCTTGCGCTCGTTCCAACTGAGCTACATATTCCGTTTAACATGCAATATTCGCTGGTTCCAGTGAACATTTGCAGAAGTGCAAGGGTCAGCTGTCTAAGAACGAATATATTAAAAGGCGATGTGATCACATCTATATTAGTATAATTTCATTGAATGGTTAACATCCATGTTAAATACGCGGGTAGAACCTAGTAATGGGGTCGATTTTTTTCATGTTGGAGTATAAAATGCGGATTGCATAAAACTCGAGAATAAGGGGCAGCTGACTCACCCGGTATAAGACGGTTGTCTATTAGAGCTGCAACAGTTACGAGAAAACAGTTATTTTTCACAGAACACTTTCAGAGGTGACAGCCGGCTCCTTAAGTTTAATGACAAGGCATTAACATCAATATCCACTATAAATAGCTTTGCACCACTTATGAATTCCGTTGTGAAGGACCATCATTAGACTGCTGGTGGGAGAGGATTAGTGATTAAAGCTTACAGCGTTCATGATGCTTGCTAATTCCTCAATTAAGAGGATAATGCCTCCCTTAAATTCAACAGCCTATTTAGATAGAGGAACCAGGCTCGATGATGATGATTAGAGAACGGATCATGGTTGGCTCCGTAGTGGAAATAGGTTGCCGGGTATCGGAATATACGCCAAAGCTCTGCTACAGGGTGGTGTAGATAAAACTGGTTTTCCTCCGTTTGAATGCAAAAACGATATTACCGTTGTGTATTTAAGGATGTTCAATAAAGACTGGCACTGATTTTTTCTTCCTTTCATTAAGTGTCTGATTGCGACATCTGTCCATGTGTCATTGAACTGCGTATTCTAGTCGCTAATCACTGAAAATCACACAGTGATAGCTCTATCAGTTGATTGTTGACAGCCTGTGAGAGTGAAGGTGTTTGATAATCGCCTCTAAATATCATCACGAATACAGAAGTCACCCAATAAGGGCGTAGTCATTACTGTTTTTGATTACCAGAGGACAGTCTGCATTCTCACAGTTCCAAGACACTCTACAGACACTGCAGATTACTATAACACTATCCTGAAGCAATTGGTAAAGGATCACATCCCCAAAAAGCTAAAGAATCTCATTCAGCAGTGCAAGCTTCATCACGTCAATGCCAAGCCACATGTTGCTGATGCGGTTATCGAATTCCTGGCACAAAATCATATGTCCACGGTACCTCTTTCACCTTATAATCCTAGCTCCATGTGACTTTTTTCTTAACCCGAGAGCCATAAAAAAACTTAAGGGACGTCGGTTCGACAATGAGACCAAAGTAGTGAAAGCTTTAGAGGCGACCCTGAACAGGCTCTCAAAGAATGGCTTCCTGCACGTTTTCCAGGAATGGCAAAGGAGGTGGGACAAGTACATTGTATTGAGGGAGAAGTATTCTGAGGGGGCAACAGTCTGTATGAGTGATTTTTTACAATACATTGTTGTATGAATATTAGTGCCAGTCTTTCTTGAACACCTTAGGTATATACATTTATGTTCAAAGTGGCCGTTTAAATTGGATCGAGTTACGGTGCAACAATGGGATACTTTTTGTAATATGAACAAATGAATTTTTACTTTTTCTACTAGTAACTAGAGGAAGTATTGTATTCCACCCAAAATTTTGATGTCGAGATTTCACCGGAAATATATGTTTTGAGGCCGCCTGAATCCAAAAAGGCATTTTTAGAAAAAGGTCCGAGTGTGTGTGTGTGTGTGTGTGTGTGTGTGTGTGTGTGTGTGTTTGTGTGTTTGTCAAAAAAGAAAAATCGGTAAAAAACCAAAGTTGGTATTTAAGTTTAATGTTTTTGAAGGATGCAACATGAAGGTTTTGAAGAAAATTGCTCTACCCTAAACTGCCCTTTATGTGGAAAATTTTGATTAAAATGACATGTTTAATATATTTTTATGAAAAATTAAATATATATTTTGAATTTCCTGGCTATCGCCTGTGTAGTCCTGTTTACTCTGGATGATGTTTGAATAACTCGTAAACCGTATGAGATTGACCAACTCTTAGTATGCATGTCGGTCTGGGTGGCTCAGTCGGTTAGACGCTGGCTTACAGATCCCAAGGTCGCGGGTTCAAACCCGGCCTAGGCCGATGGTTTTTAAGTGTGCTTACAAACGACAGCTCCATGTCAGTAGATTTACTGGCATGTAAAAGAACTCCTGCGGGACGAAATTCCGGCACACCGGCGACGCTGATGTGATCCTGGCAATTGACAGCGTCGTTAAACAACAAAATATTTTTTTTTCTTAGTATGCAAAAATGTAGATCTCGCTAAAACACACAATCTATGTCCGAATAAATGTTTTTGTAAAGTAAACCATTCCGGAGATATTCCTTGTTATTTGTGTAAGTTTTGGAGAACATATTTCCGTCAAATGGAACATAGCTATTCATTTTTGATATGTTAACCGAGGAAGGAGAACGGAATTTGAAAGTTTTAAAAGATTTGAGTATCGCTCAAAGTCTGCTGTACTCCCATATTCCTAAAAATACTCGTATTTATAATAATGGTTAGTAGAATAGTAGAGAAGGTCATGTGAGTGCAATACATCAGATTTTTCTATCTAATCAATAGTTGACATTCTTCTATCAACATTTAAGTTTATTTAATCAGTTCATATACACGTTGCTATTCGTATTTTGGAAAATAACTTAGTTGATACAAGAAAGAATTCAAATTATGGAAGCAGGTTCAACTAAGGAAATCTGCCAAGTTTTCAGGGACAAGTTTTCGGATAGAGGGCCAGTAGCAAAGAATGCAATAATGAAATGTGTTAACAATGGCGCTAAAGTATTTGTGGAGAATGCAAAATGAGAAAGAATTTCTTCAGTTCTCATTCCAGAAGTTATTGATGAGATTCGTCAAAGAATTTATCAAAGTCAAAGAAGTCTAGAATAAACTGGCTCAATAGGAGCACATTTCCTATATTTAACAAGTATGATATTTCATTTTTCTTTCTTTTTTTTTTTTTTTTTTTTTTTTCCCTGAGGCGATATTTGGAGAGCAAGGTCTATGAAACAAATAGAGGATGTGAGGGATAACATACGTCCTCAAGTTGCCGCCATCGATGTCGGAACTTTACTGTGGATGTATCCCAATATATTGCAGACCCAAAATATGATGATACCTGACAATTACTATTCTGTTTCCTGTTGCGCAAATAAATTTTTGGGCGCAAATTATATTTATATCATCAGCTTTAGAGGGCAATTTTACAGCGTGTTTAACTAACCAATACTGTAAGGTGTGACATGCCTATGACTGGACTTTGTGTTGATCCATTCACCATTAAAATTTGTGTCATCCATAGTTAGACGTCCACAGCTGTGTATTGAACAGATATATACACACATGGGGAAATAGTTCTGTGCAGCAGCCGCACATTGAAACTGGCTATGAAAGCCTTAGTGCAGGCATGGGCACGACAGGGGAGGCAGCGAGTGAACTTGCCTCACTCACTCCACATTCTCCTGCCGAGTGCGAAGGTTGTTTTGATACAACAAGCGCAATTCGTTCCACCCGCGCGGTGTAATCATTTTTATGCTCTTATTAACTATTTTTCTTATATTAAACATATCTTTCACACAATAATTATTACAGCCACCTATTCTGGCTAGGCAAATTACATCATATTCATGTTTATAACCTTCCTTTATCTTATGCACGTAATATCATTACACTGCCTTATGATTAACATATTAAATTGTTTCTCTTCATAAGAAATAAAGCAGTAAAATTCCATTGCCGTTTAGCCTTAAAAATAAACATGAATTGTTTAGTTTTAAACTTAATATTATCTTCAAGCTTAGGGACATGAAATACAATAGTTTATATTAAATAAAATAATAAGAAACTAACGAATCATATCGTCCCCTTTATATGCTTACAAGTAGGAGTATTCAGTGAAGTGCCTTTTGAAATAGTGAATAAATACCTGTAAGGTCACTAAAGTTTGATTTATGCTTCTGATCATAGTGACGTTTTATATTTGCAGACTGAAATCCGTATATTAAACAGTAAACTTTCCTGTTTTTGTAACTTACAACAAATTGTCTGTACCACTCTTCATGAAACAGCCATACTCGCCACTGAATGAGGCGTGTCGGAAGCTGAGCAGCAGTGAAGGGGAGGGACGGCCGGCGGTGTTACGTAATAACGCGAGTGGCCCAATTGAGCTGATTTTGTCCATGCCTGCCTTAGAGTAAAAATCTGAAGTTTGCTCCAGATGTCTTGGAATTACTTCTCGTAAGCCAACTTCCTGACCTACGGGTTTTTGGAGGGTTTGTCCAGGGTCTCTAGGCGAATGCTGGGAATGATAGTTACATTTCCCGAATTTCTTGTCCCTTCATTTTGTCTTACTATTTTATTTCACGTTTCTAAGTTTCGGCGGGGGTTTTGGCGTACATGGCAGGGAATTTGCTTTCTGTAAATCCTTGTCCTCCGGATCAGGCAAGATTTCCTGTTTCCTGCACCACCCCCTCCCCCAGAGAATGTGTAAACCTGCAGGAGTGAAGGGGAGCCTATTTCACGAACCACCAACGAAAGTTTCAATTTGTAGCTGTCAGGAACCCTGGCCGCTACTATATTCTCTCTTCAGGTCTGGCCTGAATTCATTACTCAAAGCATGTGTGACCGGTGAAATCCCGACACAGAATTTTTGGGTGGAATTAAAGTTTCAGTAGTTTTTGTACAGGACACAAATGACGTAGTAAATGGTTGGAATACCGGCAGTATTGGTAGCATCGGTAGAGAAAGGAACATACTAAAAATTTAAGTTAGAAAATTTGACGATAAATTCAAACATAATGGTCACCAAAAACTGTGATCAAATAAACATTGTATTTTTCCGTTCAAAATAACATTACTCACGCTTACTGTCAGTTTCTTCGTTCTGAACTGTGGTTTACTTAGAGGGGCTTCCAAATTTTTCGAAGACACTAATGTTCCATGGATTAAGCGGCCCTTTATATCTCCCATAGTTTCGAGAAGGTTCAAAGTTCATGCTTCCGGTTTCTAGACGAATTTGGTAAAACTTGATCAACAAACGTAAACAACACGATCGATATGAGGTACGCTCGATAGGTATGCAACACATCTAGCGCACAAGTAATGTGGGTAGGTTCTTAATTGACCAATACCACTAGAAGAACTACAATAGTTTACACCTATTTGTGATAGTGTTCCGTAGACTACGGTAATTTTGCAACTCTAGTTGGAATCAGTGACTTTCTTAGGCCTAGGCAACCTAGGCAGTTGCCTAGGGGGGAAATTTTCAGGGGGTGGCATTTTCTCTATCCTTTTTGTCGCTTTTTTTATTCTTTTTTCTGTTACTAAAGTTTTATCTTGCACAACTTGTGAAAGTCAAATATTTTTGTTTTATCGCATTGCCACGGGCTAGTTGCAGCTGCGTAATTTTAATGCAAAACGTGTAGAAGGGGCGGGGAGGAAATTATTTCATTTAAGTGCTTGCATAATCAACAGCGCCTAGTTGAAAATTAAATAGGATGCATGTTAATTGTTTATTGCCGTTAATACAGCTCAATTACATTTTCGATATAAGCCTATATCGTCGTCAATAGCTTAAAAATAAATCACAGCCTGCCTTTCAGTAATCAGTTTTGCTTCAACAAGGACTGTTTGAATATGTTTCGAACCTTTAATGTCTATATTTTTATTTTTAGTATTCAATAGATTAAGCTAGTGAACGGTTGGAAGTACAGAGGATATAAAAAATTGTAAGCACTCGTTTCGTAAGTCACAACTTCAAGAAATGAGTAAAGGAGGAAAAACTAGAATTCGATGCCGGCGTCAATGGTTTTTCTATGAAGAAACTACGTAGGAATTCGTTATAATTTACAAGTAAGATGCATGTATTTTTATTAAAATCATTCATTTCTTTCTGAATTTTGCATTAGTTTAATGTCGTGTCATTTAAAACTACTTTAAACTCATAATGACCATTATAATAGCTGCTTGGGCAAAATTGGAAGGCGGAAAATTTTAGCACTGCATAGGGGGGCAAAATACCTAAATCCGGCACTGGATAGAATACAATACATCCCCTACTTAATTTAAGCACGTGACAGAGAAGGTAAACATGGCTACATACCTAGCAGCTTTTCATCAGCGAACTGCACTGGTAAGAACGTGTTGAAGATGTCGTAAGGGTTGACTATCCTGACAGGCGGTTGTAACCTTAGGTGACAAACGGTGGGTAGAATTTGTTGCACAGTAGGTGCTCGCCCACCTGGAAGGATAACAATTATTAACTTTTATCATCGTGCTGTGGAGCTTTGTAATTGGAATACCCCTCTCCCTTCTTTTCCCTTTCTCTACCCCTAATCCATAGCAGCTATACGAAGCTATAGTCCTCCCAAACTTCGAATTTTCACATACATACACGCTTGCATACTTCCAGAATCAAAATATAAATGCAAAATTTAATCTCTAAGTCCACCATCTTCAATAGATCCAGTGTAGGGGTAGCAAGTCCACCTCAATTCAAGGGGTCCCGTGTTTAAATCTTGGTTAAGGTAAGTTACATTGTCGAGTTAAGCTCTATGAACTCCGGGCTCATTTGGGCATCATTTCATCCATTTAAATCATTCTTTCAGGACGATTTAATTAAAACATTGGATTTAAGGTACCCTCTTAAAAATAAAGTTTATATCATACATTTTCAGTACATAGCCTGTGGATATGACGGCATCCTTGTTGAATTTTATATTCACAACTGGAAATTCATAAAAGATGAAGCAAAGCTTTCAAGTACCTTAAACATGTGAAACAACAATTTCATAACAGTTCTATTTTTTATTTTATTTTTTGTGGAATCTTTTTTAACTGTTTTGGTTTTCTGCTTCGCGTTTTATATTGGGATGAAAGACCAATAGCTGGTAAACTGTAACACAAACTTGCTGCACAAAAATTTAGATGTTGTTAAAACACCAAACTTATCTCCAACGTATTTTTTGTAGAGTGGACAATTTTCCAGACATATCTCGTTATTTGAAGTTGCCTTTAATTATACTTTTTTTCCAAATGGAAACTCATTATTCATTTTTATGTTCTGCACACGCAAACAGAATGGAACATCTCAGCCCTCACATCGAGATCAGCTTTTTAAAAATGTGATGTGTTGCACTCACATGACTTTCTCTACTCTTGTACTAATTATTCTTACAAACTTTTATTCCTACATTTTCTTCGTGTTAAGATAAATATTTGTACAACTTATCTTATTGCTTATTTCCTTGTAGGTGCAAGGGAAATATTGGAATACAGTAGGCTTTGTGCGATAGTTAAATCTTTTAAAGCTTTGAGATTCCGTTCTCTTTGCACGGTTAACATATGAAAAATGAACAACAATGTTCCATTGCACGAAAGTTCTAAGTTTTTCGAAACTGACACAAAAAAGGAATATCTCCGAAATGGTTTATCTACAAAAAAAATTACCGATACATAAATTGTGTATTTTAGCAAGATCTACAGTTCTTGTAGAGTAAGATTTTGTCTATCTCTTACGGTTTACGAGTTATTCAAAAGTCATCCAGACTAAACAGGACTGCATAGGCTATAGCCAGAAAATTCAAAATATACATTTCATTTTTCATAAAAATATCTCAAACATATGACATTTTAATTAAAATCGATTGAGCCATTTTCAAGAAAATGAAAATTATTGAAACATTTCCCATGTAAAAGGTAGTTTAGAGTGTGGTTATTTTCTTCAAAATCTTCGTGTCGCATCTTTGAAATTTATTAAACTTAAATACCAACTTTGGTTTTTAACCGACTTTTCGTTTTTTAGCTATGCTGTCCACAGACACACACACATACACACACAAACACACACACACACACACACACAGAGAGAGAGAGAGAGAAACACAGACACACAAAGACCTTTTTCTAAAAATGCATTTTTTAGATTAGGGGATCTCAAAACATATATTTACGTTGAAATCTCGACATCGAATTTTTTAGTGGAATACAATACTTCCCCTACTTATCAGCAGAGAAAGTAAAAATTGACTCTGGTATAAACTTACCGCATTCTCCTATTGCTATTGTACCTGCAAGGAAACATGTAGTTAAATAATTTGTACAAATGTCTATGTCAACTAATATGAATTGCATAGAAGAATGTTTTAAATGTTCTTTATACAAGGGTGAGCAGAGTAGAGAAGGGCATGTGAGTACACAATCAGCTTTGTGCTGTATTAGAAGTATTATACCTACATCAAAATTCTTTAACCTAGCTTTAAGAAGAAGCTGATGTGAATTTTGAAGTAAGCCTTATGTTTAATTCATAAACCATTAGCATGATGCTCATTTTATAGTATAATTAGTAACCCTAATGTGCTAAAAGTTCAGAGCCACTGTTGTCGGCTTAGGAGCAATATTGCTCATCACGCACTTTTCTCTTGAAGTTGTTCCTTTCTTCTAGTAGCAGAACACAAAATCGCTAAAGGCTAAGAATATTCTACACACCGCATCATCTTCAAAGCAAGCGAGAAGCAGAAAGTCAACACTTTAAAAAAGGGTCTTAAAGTAATGCAGCTACCTTAAAGTATGAAAAGGTTGGCAGTCTTGAGGCTTGAAGTTAATGAGTAAGATTATTAAATACATAGCAACCTACGTTGCTTGCAATCTACAGCGTTTTCTTCCTGCAGGCAGATTTCTTCTAACAGCGTGTTACAGCGAATAAAGATCTAATACAACCTCCTGTGAGAAAATGTAACGTGTATTATACCACTAGAGGGTTTCATATTACGAAACGGATATGAACCAGGTTCATGTCCCAAATATCAGAACCTCGAGTGGTATTTGTTTGCGCTACTTACAATATCTTTCATACATTTTAAGATTTATTTTCACAGTTCGCACTACAACTAAAGCAGTAGATCGTTAGAGCAACAACGACATTGAGGAATTAGACACATGATGATCATAAATTAATGAATTTGCCTTAGTACTCTAGTCATTAAAGGTAGATCTGCTCTGTTTAAAATTCGCTTCTTCGATTAAAATCCAATATCCTCACTAGAATATTCGCCAAATCTTTTCTCTACCATTTTTAATTGCTCCCTAACTTCGTATGGATACTTCAAATGTTCAGAAACGTAAGACAATGTTTAGGCTGGCGGAACCTCAAGGAGGAGGTGATATAACCAAAGCTATAATATCACAGCCAAGAGGTGAAAATCCAGCATGAATTGAATAGTCACATATAAACTATCACTAACAGCAAATAATAATTTACTTTATTTACTACGTATTGTAGGAAGGAAAGCTGTTGCATTCCACCCAAAAATTCCATGTCGAGATTATGTTTTGAGGTCCCTGGAGCTCCAACAAATAATTTTTATGAAAAGGTGTATGTGTGCCTGTGTACAGCACAACTCAAAAGTAAAAAGTCAGATAAACACAAAACTTGGTATTTAATTTCAGCACTTTTCAAGGAAAACTCCCAACCTAGACCATCGGCATCATTTTCGAAGATTTTGATGTTTTCAAAAATGGCTGTGACGATGTTTATTAAAATATTGCGGGTAAGGAAACGCCCTCAGAGGTCCCATTTTCTTTATTCAGAGACAATTTTTATATATATATATATATTCTTTTTTTGCTAGAGTGAAGCATTTCCGGGATACATGTTATGTGTTTTAATGTTCCGAGAACCTCGCGACACAACAGCTCATTACGGCCAAGGCCTACACCCGGCCACTGCGTCCTCCGCCTCCACCCACCACAGGTGTCATGAGGGTGGTGCAATACTGTATGTGGGACGTGCTCAGAGCCCCGTTCCTCCCGGCTGGTTATGTGGTCTTCGCTACCTCTCAATCAAGTAGTTCTTTCATTGGCCCCTCAGGGACCTAACAAGGCTGAGTGAGCCCCGTACCGACAATCAGGGAATCAACCCTGGTCTCCCGTTTGGCAAGCAGCAGCGCTATAACCGCGCTAAGCGAACGACCTGAATTTTCCAATGCTTATATTTTTATGAAATTAGAAGTCATTTTTCGTTTTCTTATCTCCTGGACGTACAAACAGATTGGAATTTCAAAGTCGTTAATTATGTAAGCCTACTGTATTCTCGTATTCCCATTGGACCTGCAAGGAAACAGAATAAAACCATTTGGAAATTTCGATTAACACGAAGTAGATAGAAGAGTGTTTTATGAATAGTTTATGCAAGAGTGAGTAGAGAAAGTCCTGAGAGTGTGTAGATCAGATTTTTAAAAGCAAGAGCTTCTGTGTGTTTGTACTTGTGAATAACATAGCCTAAAATTAAATAATGGTATTTAACTTGGTATTTAAATGCAGTTCCTCTACCATTCGGGCGGTACAATTTTTGGGTGATTTTAATAATTATTATTTTAATGTTTAACACTTTTCTGTGTAATTCTTTACCTTACTGAACTCAAAAGCTGTATGTATCAAAGCAAAATCGCTGTTTCTACGTGTTGTTTTACTCTCAATCCCCCCCAAACAATGTTCTCCCAGGAGATTAAATGTATGACATACAGAAAGAAAAGTGGTTCTCTCAATGTTTACTCGCAGTAAATAATGGTCCAGTTGTCATTATTATGAAGCTTAAACACCAACATCCCCAGCCAGTGCTAATTATACACTTTCGATAAGCTATATTGGTCAACATCAAACGTGTCATTTATGTCACGATGTAACTCATTTGAAAGCGAACTGTCCCCATAGATCTAATCATTCAACCGAGAAATTACCCATCAAAATAAAATGGCTTTGAGTATATGTGGCACCACCTACGTAACAATCTAGGACAATGCGTTATAATGTGGGCTGAAAGCACTGAATATTACACTCCTATATGTATAACACGTCCCCATAAGCGATTAAATGAAAGCTACAGTAATATACACTAATTACGAAGCAGTTTGGTAACGCAAGTTCATGTTTACTCGACTATTCCACTCATACGTGGCTTGGTTCAAATCAGCCAATAATGTGCATAACAATTTCAAGTTTCAACCAATGACAGCCTTGATTCGCAAAAATTGTATCAAATTTCATTATCACCTTCTCTGCTTTTCTTATGTTATGATTAGGTTAATGCTAACAGATGAACAACGCAATTTGACGCTATTCAAATGTTAAATATGGCTGACTCTCGCTTCGGTAATGTATTTAATACTATGTTGGGAATCACTTTGACAAATTGTGTACTGAACGAAATTATAAATTAACAGAGATACTCCAACTTCTGACATTGCCAACATCTTAAATCGCAGCATGAATATGAGAACCCAGTAGGCCGTGGCAATGGACGCTGGTGTATGTATACATGTTTCTTTTAAGAGGTTAATAATTACAATACAGCATTTAAATAACATTTCGTAGACTTTATCTTCCTTTAATTCGTAAAATAGTCTTAATAAATGCAACTTGTGATAGCCAAATTCTCTAGATAAATTCACAATTACTCTTAACGTTACTCATGATGAGAAACTGCAACGAATGAACCCCGGCAATCATAATAGTGATACCGGAATAATTTTATTTGTAACTGAAACCGAAATATTCATTCTCAGGCTGATAATTTAGAAACAAATGATAGATATAAACAATTGCAATGAATAATTCTTAGAATTAATATCAACGAATAAACTAGCATGATTTACTATTCTGCTCATGGAGAACTAATCATTGGCTGACCCCGTAGTTCAGTCGTAGAGCACCTGTGGATGGGGTTCAAACCTTGCATTTCCGTAAAGGGGTTTTTATTTGAAAAGATCAGTTTCCCATTCCGTACAATATACTATGTATTGTTGATCTTTTTTGGGACGCCCTGTATAGATTAAGGGACACTGGGAGTGAAATTTGAAAGTTCCACATTTCTTGATAGATTTTTCTGAAATTTTTACTGTGTTTGTATTTATATGAGAATAGAAGCTACACCAAATTTCATTAAAATTGGATAATTCGTTTATGATATATAAATTATTTTATGAATTTAATAGGCACATTTTCAAAATAGCGCTCGCGTCTATTGACTTTTCAAAATTAATTTATATTGGCAGAACTGATATTCTAAAACATGGGTAACGATTGTATGAAGAGATATTTCAAATACGTTTGCTGATTATCCTGTACATATTCTTTTTACAACAAACAAAATTTAATCTTAAAAATTATTGATTTTTTTCGTACAAAAAAATGGTTTTGGAATTCATGTTAATGATAACATCAATATTGAAGCATAGTTTTGTTTAGCTGCTATTTATGAATACTTTTGGAAATTTTCATTGAATTTGAAGCAAAACTCAGGCGCGACCTTCTTTTGGAATGTGCAGAATGTGCAGAATGTAGTTTTGAGAAAACCAGGCTTTTATATATGAACATTAAGGGAAGCGCTATTTGAAAGAGCCGTAATGGCCACATGGAGTGGGGGATATGAAAAATGTTAGCTGATCCAAATGCACAGGAGTTCCAGGAACATTTTAAGGTAAAAAAACAATTTTCGACTTTTTGACAATTTTGACCAAAATTTCACTCCCAGTGTCCCTTAAGAACAGTAACGTAAAGGAAGGTATGTTCGTGATATCTTCTAGAGGTTGTCAAGTACATACTTATTGCCGAGGGAGCTTGCAACTTCCCCTACTGATTCCCCTGTATATTACAGATGGCAGCATAACATTTTTCTGGCACTAGTAGAGAAGAAGGGGATGTAAAAGGAAGAAGCTTTGTTTGTCGCGAGTTTTTCTCAGAATTTTTACCAAATTTTGCGAATGTTTCTTTAATCTTATTGAAGAGTTAACCTAACAAGGTATGTGATTCAAATATTCCTGAGCATGAAATAAGTTAATCCTATACAGCGATTTATTTTATTTACTATTTATGTATCTCCAGTCCCAGCTTAAGTTCTGTGAGGAAATCGTTGGCTTTTTGCTGTTTTAACTTATAACTTGAATCTAGCTCATTATATCGATATGTAGACCATTGTATACAAATTATTCCTTATTGAGCTGTCTACATTTGCGTATAACTTTAATTTAATTTTGCAATTATCACGAAATTGCCTTACCTAATTTAGGTCCATATTATTTCAAGCTAAGTATACCCAAGAAAAGATCAAGGTACCGTGCATACGACAGAAGTCAGTTACTGCACGCTACAAAACTGGTAAATAGTGAACATGTCTCAGTTTCTGTTGTTTCCAAAGGAATGGGTGTTCTATGGTCTACACTGAAAGATTTTCTTTCGAGGAATTCTCAAAACGAAACAATCCTGTTTCCTAAATTATGAACATCCTTTGCATTTAAGGAAGATGTTGAACTTAATTTTCATTATTCAATACGGCATCTTCAAAATGAACGAAATAGGAATGGTGCAGTGTGTATTTTGTTTCGTGCCCTACGTGTTTTTTGTCAGTCGTCAGATGTTGATGGAGAAGTTTTCATGTGTTATAAATGTGTATCACAAGATGGTATGTGTTGATTCAGAATATAAAAGCTAATACAGCAAATATATTTCTTTCCTCATTAGGATTATGTAATGGGTTAAGACCTTGTTTAAAAATCTGATGTGCTACACTCACATGACTTTCCCTACTCTTACTAACCATTCTTACAAACTCCGATTCTTATAACTTCTTCGTGTTAATTGAGATAAACATTTCTACAGATTGTTATTGCTTACTTCCATGTAGGTACAAGGGGAATATAGGAATACAGCAGTCTTTGAGCAAGAGTTCAATCTTTTAAAACTTTGAGATTGTGTTCTCTTTGGACGGCTAACATATAACAAAATGAATAACGATGTTCCATTTCATGAAAACGTGCACAAATAACAAGGAATATCTCCAAAATGGTTCACTCTACAAAAAAAGTTATTTGCACATAGATTATATTTTGGCAAGATCTACGTGTGTTATATAGTAAGATTTGGAGTATTTCCTACAGTTTACCAGCTATGCAGAAGTCATGCAAAGTAAATAGGATTACAGGAGCTAGCCAGAAAATTCAAGATATACATTTCATATGTCATAAAAGTATCTTAAACATATGGTATTTTAATCAAAATCGTTAGAGCCATTTTCGACAAAATCAAAATTTTCGAAACATTTTCCATGTAAGGGATACTTTAGGGTGGGGGAATTTTATTCAAAATATTTTTGTCGCTTCCTTAATATACCTTAAACTTAATTACCAACTTTGGTCTTTAACTGTCTCTTCGTTTTTGAATTATGCTCCCCACAGACTGGCAGACACACTGACACACACACACACACACACACACACACACACACACACACACACACACACACACACACACACACACACACACACACACACGGATCTTTTTCTAAAAATGCTTTTTTGGATTCAGGGGGCCTCAAAATATATATGATATAGACTCATAATAGTAGGTCTTAATGTATGCAACTGAATTTCTAACAGAGACACATGTGGAATATAATAGGGAAAATAAAAACTTACCACGAATATACCTTGTTACCCTTAGGGAGGTGTTACACAAAAATTTGACGCAGATTGGGTGGAACGAATTCTGTAACGCGGTAACGAATGCTGTATCGAAACTGAGTTTGAATGTTTTCTACAAACCCAGTGACCTCACATTATCTCGGCCAGTTCGTTGCGCGTTAAAGTGGGAAGTGAAACGGATGGTCTATTTGATAGGCGTTCATTTTGCGGCGCAGTTACAGCAATGCATAAAACATCAGGTAGGAAACAGTGTGATTGGTTTTTGGGAAAACCGAACAGTCATGGGCACAAGAGGAGAGGTAGCGATCGAACTTGCCTTACTTACCTTACATTCTCTTGCCGAGTGACGAAAGTTTTTTATACAAGTGCAGTGGTGGGTTCGTTCCACCTGCGTGCTAGTAATAATTTCTACTATTTTGTTTATATGAAACATATTTTGCATGCAATAATTATTACAGCCACTTACTGAGATTAGGCGAATTACATAAGTTTATAATGTTCCTTTATCTTATTACGTAATATTGTTAGGCTCCCTTATGACAAACATAATAAATACTTTCTTTTTCACAATAAATAAAGCAGTAAAGTTTCGTTGTTATTTAGCCTTAAAATATTTTAAAACGATTTAATCAACATAATAAATCGTTTGGTTTTAAACTCAATATTGTGTTCAAACTTTGAAACACTAAATACAATATTTGGCTGAATATATATGCTATGAATGAATACACTATTGTACGCTTATAATAGTTGTTTTAAAGTTTTTGTTGTTCACTCCCCTACAAATTTCTTACTAAGTAAAAGGGATATATTTGAGTCAAATTGAAATCGACATAATAAACAGTAAGTTTTTCTAACTTACAAAAACTTCTCTTCCACTCTTCATGAAACAGACGTCCATACACGCTATGGAATGAGGCGTGTTGGTACCAAAGGTAAAGTTGAAGAGCAGTGAAGGGGAGGGACGGCTGGTGGAGTGAGACAAGAACGCGTTGCGTTAAAAGGAGAGAAAAAACAAACATACCGAAGTGGATACATATTAAAGTACCATTTATCAAAACATCTGTATTTATAGCCCCAACATGCGGTAGAGGTATAGAATTATTTATTATTGATAAAATGTAAACATAAAGCTGTAATGAAATATAAGCTACTTGTGCATTTTATCAGCTGTTTTGGGAATGAGCAATTGAATTGGTTATCTTTATTTAATGCGGACAGCGATGATATAATCAAGATCAACCACAGACATGGATATCAAATGGCAGGGATACCTGGAATGCATTCCTCTAGAGAACAGAGTATGAAAAGCTTCGATGAGATGCGTTCTAGTGCTCTGTATTGGCAACTGAACACTGATTGATAGATGGTTGGAATGCCACTTATGCCGCCGTTCTGCACCCTAGCATAGCTCTTCGGAAACCTCTGGTCGACCGTCCGACATGACAAGTTTGTGTGTTAATAGCTCTGATACCAAAGGCACGAGTTCAAACCAAGTTCACACGGGTTAAGTGTGCTTAAATGCGACTGGCTTAACATGAAACTTTCGGGAGACAAAATTCCAACACAATGGCGCCGCTGATGCAATCCTCAATAAATCGACCAAAAACATTATTTTCTAAAGTATTCAAGTTAGAGACTTAATTTAGCACAGGCATTAATAGCAACTAAACAAATGTATATACCAAATTTCATTTCAATATCTAATCACATTACTGATATATTAATTTATATCCATTTTATTAGGTATAATTAAAATCTATCTCCTTCAACAAATATTGAATAACAGAGGTGATTTTTTGACATTGTATCTCTTATCTTTGTAACAAATTAAAGCAAGGCAATTTTTATATAGTGAATAGTTTTTTTAAGAAATTTTAACATCACAAAGTGTAAACATGTCCTAAAAACAGCGCATTATTATATTAATTATTTTTTTAAAAAACAAGGTGTAAGCAATATCAAAATTCCAAACGGAGATTTTACTACCCATATTCTGAACTATAAATGTTCAGATCTTTAGCTAGATTTTTGTGGAAGAAGATAGATTTTGAATAAATCGTTTCCAAGGGAAATGAGTTTCAAGTTGAAATTAAGGCAGAGGCGCACCACTTTAAAAATGACGTCCAAAGCATGTGTTTCCCCCTCCCTAGGGGACTAAAACTTCGCAGCTATATTATTTAAGGCATCGTGCATTTTTTGCAATAAAAATTCAAAAATGGATTTTTTTGACCAAGCAGGTTCAAATATGATTTCAGTGTGTGCTTAAATCGCTTATTCTTCTACCTTCCGCGTGTTAATCCAGATAAAAAATGTGTAGGAATGTGTTTATTACATATTTCCCTATAGGTACAATGGGAATAGTACAGTAACGGGATATTAGTGTAAGTTTAAGCGATAGTAAAATAATTTAAGAGTTGGTCGCTACGTGATGCTCTTAATATTTTTCTTTGCATGGTCACGACATAAAAGAGTAAAATGCTAATTCCTAACAAGGAATATCACGATAGAAAATATTTTACATAAATTGTATGGTCTAAGGAGTTTTTTTTTTTTTTTTTTTTTTTTTTTTTTTTTTTTTTTTTTTTTTTTGTAATATTTTGTCTCTCTTTTACTATTTATACAGTCATCTAGAATGAGGGGGACTTCAGAGCATAGTCCTAACAATTTTATATATACAGGGTAGTTTAATAAAAATGGTTAAATCCATTGCTGATAAAATAACAAAATAACTGTGACAACCTGCCAGAATGACATTGTATTCTCCAACCAATTCGTATTTTTTCCGGCAAGCCACAAAGGCAGTCTCACATCAGAGACAATTACCCAATGACGACTTACTATCCCGGGATTAAATAACCTATAGATGGTAATTATTATTTATTTATGTCAACAGAGAGCACTTACCTGGTAAGCGCTGGATCTGTGGTTCAGATCCCAGGTGTGGCATTGCATTTTTAATTTCCAATTCTACCTCTCAAACATTGCCCACATGACATTAATAAATTATAAGGAAATAAACCTTTGGAAGTATTTCTCTACGTTGCCTATGTGTAACCTTAACCAAGATTCGAAGTCGGGATATCTTGAATGTGAGACCGGCCAATACGGGAGCACCAAGGAGATGCATCTTTACTTTTAGTTATATGCAATCTTATATAACATGGACTATAAGTCATGTATTGTTACCACCAACAGTGTTACTGCAGATATAAGACCCCCCCAAAGTTTTTATAAAGCAATACCCTGGTGAGATACTGTATTTAAAATTGGTTTTAAAACAATGCAATGAATGGGCCATTTTATTGCTTCAGATTCCTCACCGATTTCAGATGAAGCAGGAGGAAAATATGTGACATATTAAACAAATTCTCCGGTAACATTTACCATTTTACATTGCAGAGAGCAAATCTTTAGCATTTTTATTGGTTAATATAAGTCATAGGAAAGGAAAAGTAGTTCAAACACAAAAATTTATTTAAAACCATAAAAAACAGTTTTCGTATGCATTATTGATGGAATAATACGAATATGAATGAAAATGGGTAGAGAATATCATGTAAATGTTATATCATTTTCATTACTTTCTCTATTACGTATAGCAAGTAGAGGAAGTACTGTATTCCACCTAAAAATTCGATGTTGAAATTTCACCGGAAATATGTTTTGAGGCCCCCTGAATCCAAAAAGAGCATTTTCAGGGAAAGATCTGTGTGTGTGTGTGTGTGTGTGTGTGTGTGTGTGTGTGTGTGTGTGTGTGTGTGTGTGTGTGTGTGTGTGTGTCAGTGTGTCAGTGTGTATGTGGGCAGCATAGCTCAAAAACGAAAAGTCGGTTGAAAACCAAAGTTGGTATTTAAATTTAATACCTTTTAAGAATGCGACACGAGAATTTTGAAGAAAATTCCTCCATCCCAAACTACCATCCCCATGGAAAATTTTTCGAAAATACTGATTTTCAGGAAAATGTCTCTAACGATTTTGATTAAAATGCTACATGTCTGTGACACATTTGTGGCAAACGAAATGTTTATTTTGAATTTTCTGGCTCTACCCTATGTAGTCCTGTTTATTCTGGATGAGTTTTTCATAGTAAACCGTAAGAGATAGACCCAGTCTTATCAAACAAAAAATGTAGATCTTGCTGAAACACATAATTTATGTCCAAATAATTTTTTTTTTTTTTTTTTTTTTTTTTTTTTTAGAATGAACCATTTCGGCGATATTCCTTGTTATTTGTGACAGTTTTGGAACACTTACACTTACATCAAATAGAACATCGTTATTCAGTTTTTTTATATGTTAGCCGTGTAACGAGAACGAAATTTCAAGGGTTCAAAAGATTTTACTATCGCTCAAAGCCTACTGTATATTCATATTCCCCTTGCACCTTCATGGAAATAAGTAATAAGATAATTTTTACAAATATTTATGTGAACTAATATGAAGATATAGGGATAACAGTTTGTAAGAATAGTTGGTACAGGACTAGAGAATGATGTGAGTGCAACACATCAGATGTTTTTATCTACCACCTACCTGTGGCACATATGAGGAAGAATTGTGTACTTTAGGCAATACTTCAGTGAAAAAGCTAGCAGTTCTTGATTTATCAAGTTCAATTTGTTATCTAATCTTTGGTATGTATTATAATGGAGCAATTGGTGGAATGAGTGGCGGGAGAAACCGGAGAACACGGAGAAAACCCACCCAGATCCCGCTTCGTCCAACACGAATACCACCACATGCGGGTCCCTGGAATCGAACGCGGGCCGCCTAGGTGGTAGGCGAGCGGTCTAACCATTCAGCCACGGCGCCGCCGCACAGTATAATATAATACAATATAACAAAGTTCACACACATACACTCATACTTCCAGACATACATGTAACACAAACACCCATAACCACGGTAAGGAATCGAACCCGCGTCCTTCAGTTGAGCAGCACCTGTATGAAAAGTCATTCCAACAGATTACACAGCGATGTCCTACCTTATCTCTTATTACGTGATTAGCGGCTATTCCCTACCCCACTCTTTCATTCGGAGGGTGAATCAGCTCTTGCTTGTGACAAGCACAAACAGAACCGGTCAGTCAGTATACAGTGACGGACACAAACAGGCGATTCCATGCCACTTTCTAAGTCATAATTTCAACCTTCTGGCAATTTCCTCATTCTGCATGACTTGCATAAATGGTAAATAGTAAGAGACAGTCTTACTAAACAAAAATCACGAATCTGGTTAAAACACAAAATTTATGGAAAATATATTTTTTCTTTCTTTCTTTTTATTTTTTTAGTGAACCATTTCCAAGATACTCTTTATTATTTATGTGAATTTGCCAATACTTATACTTTTCTCAAATAGGAATATGTTGTTCTTTTTTATCTCTTGGCCTTATAAAGAGAATGGAATCTCAAAGGCGTCGCATAGCAACCAGCTCTTAAAACATTTCATCATCGCTTATAGTATAATGCATTCGCATATTCCCCTTGCACCTACAAGGAAATTAGCAATAAGGTACTTTCGAAAATGCTTATGTCGATTAAAATATTGTAGATAGAGAAATAAGTGTTTGCAAGACGAGTGTGTATAAAAATAATTATAGTTTAATATATTTGCGAACAGAGTTTCTCCAAATATAACAAAAGTCTGTACACAGCGATCACTTGGTGTATCCTCTAAGGCTATTTATTCACTTCAACTTTGTCGCCAAATATTGACAGACTTCTTAAACGTAATTATCAAATAAGTCACTAATAAACATATGTTTATTGCATAAAATTTGAAAGTGTTTTCGTAAATCAAACGCAAGGTACATATAATCAAACCGCCACTGCAACACAATACACATCTGTGTGTTAGAATGGCATAGTCCGTCTATAGTGGAAAGAGGTAAATCCAACATCCCCTTTTCGCAAACGTCATCGCCTGACCACCACACTGCATTTGTGAAATATCATTAATTTACATTCGGATAACACTTTACAGTAGCATTTGCCACCTGAGCGGAATGGAAGGATTCAATGTAGGAGAAATAGGTAACAAATGTAGAAAACCACAAAAGGGAAAAGTTCTAAACAAGGTTTTAGTTGAAGCAATTTGCGAAAACAAATCGCTAGAGTGGAGGTATAAATTTTATTATCCCCTCCAGTCTTCTTGAGGTTATATTACACCCACGTGACTCTTGAGTAATGGACTGCTCCACTCTCTGACCTCGAAACAAAAGCTTTTAACAGCAATTTCGGCGATAGCTGTAAAGTATAAACAACTTTTGTACTGAATGCAGCATTCTGGAAATGGACCAAGAGTAAGAGAAACATCAAGAACAAAGAGTAGGTTTCTTTTTGTTGTTTTATTTAATCTTAACTCTCTCAACCATTTCCTGAAAAGCCTTTGAGGTCATGAAAGTTTAATGACTGAAGTGGTCCCATGAAACTGGTAAGAGATACAACCTTGCCTTCTTAACGCTAACTGTATATGCATTTAACTTTCCAGAAATTACAGGCAGATTAAAAGCCTTATCTCGCCAAGGACATGTGTCTATACCTGAAATTTCATAAAAATTGAGAAAAAAAACTTTTTACTTACTCTACTACGTAGAAATATCATATTCGACCCAAAATTTTGATGTCGAGATTTCACTACAAAAATACCTGTTTTGGAGGTCCCTGAATAAAAAGACAAAATTTTTAGAACAACAGTCCATGCTGTGTGTGTGTTTGTGTGTGTGTGTGTGTGTGTGTGTGTGTGTGTGTGTTTCTGTGTGTGTGTGTGTGTGTGAGAGAGAGAGAGAGAGAGAGAGAGAGACTATGCGTGCCTGTCTGTTTGAAAACAAATGTTGGTATTTAAGTTCAATGTCTTTTAAGGACAGAACTCAAAAGATTTTCAAGAAAATTCTTCCACCCTTAACTACTCTTCACATAGAAATTTTTCAAAAAGTTTGATTTTCTCAAAAATTGATCTATTTTTATTAAAATTCCATATGTTTAAGAGTTTTATTGTGGCAAATGGGATGTACACCTATTCTGAATTTTCTGGCTATAGCCCATGTAGCCCTGTTCACTCTTGATTACCTTTGCATAAATGATAAACCGTAAGAGAGAGAGACCAAATCTTAGCATATAAAAATGGAGATCTTGTTAAAACACACAATGTATGTCCAAATGCGGTCAGTTTTGAAGGATTTTGCTATCTCTAAAAGCCATTTCCGCTTTCACCTACAAGAAAATTAGCAATAAGATAATTTCTGCAAATGCTTATCTCAATTAACATGAAGAGAGAGGAATAAAGGAGTAAGAGTTTGCAAGAAGTTTTGCTGCAAGAGTAGAAAAAATCATGACTGCAGAACATCAAATTTTTTAATGTTAAATGAGGCACTCGTAAATGCGAAAAAAGGTTGCTTCCGGACGCAATTTTTAATGCCCTACCGCATATTTAAATGTTTCGTGTATTTTAATGTAACCTATATATTGGAATCTTCTATCGTTGTTTTATCGTTATATTTTCAGCATTTTTCTTCCTGTAAAATGTTCCTTGGGGAGCAATTTTTCTATTCCAATAATGAACATGTCCTTCTTGTTCAAACATACCGAAAAAACATTCTTCTAGGTTTTATCATCAGATGTATTCAATCATATATAACTTTCAAACAGAAAAATTACTACTTAGCAATAAAATATATTTGTAAGTTTAAAAACTTTTGGAACCTAAACTGAAGGAGATGCAGAGAAACCTAAAACAGTTTTAAATTTTAGTTCATATATCACAAGAAATGTTATGCGAGAAATGCCTTACATGCAAAAGGTGCTGAAAATGTCAATAATGAGAAAACAGTAATTCAAGTTTCGAATGCACAGTTATCAATTGAACTTGAGGAATTCTGAGGTCTTGTTTCTTAATGCGAGTCAAGACTGAACATTCTCTACTTTTTGCATCCTAAGGAAGAAAATACTTATATAATTTATCTTTACTTAGGATTATTTCCTACACGCAATTCATTATTAAGGTTGCATGCGAGATTAAACGTGTATGTGTGAAAATAAGCTTGAAAAATCGCAAACCTAAGTAACCTAACCTAAAAAACTTCAAAGAGTAAGAACGCTATCAATTGTTTCAAAGTTCCCATCGTACTTGCAGGGTGATACAGACCAACAATATACACAAGGATAATGTGTCAGAAACATATTTGTGACTTCAGCACATCAAATCAAGAACAAATTCTAAAAAACGCTGTGAACAAACCTTTGATTTGAATTTTTATAGTTATAAATCGGACGTTAAAGTTGACACTGTATTTTCGCTGAGGTTTAATTTCATTTTGTAACATTTTATACTAATTGATTAAAGTTGCTTACATGCATTGGGTTTTAAAATCATAATAATAGAAAAAAATCATAAATGGGAATATAAATTGAGATTTATAATCAGTTTAATTCTCTTCCCCATGGACATTTCAATAAGTGCATTCAGAGTGCAAATCCAGTTCAATATTATGAAATTATAAGGTATAAATGTTATTACATGCACTAATAATATTTCCCATTTTTAATTTTTTACCGGAATTTTAAGTCCCCTTCTAAACGCTCACAAATTATATAAATTGAATCAGATTAACACTTCAAGACTAGAAGTCCCCTGATTCAACCCTCTTTAATTATAAAAGTAGGTATTTGGTTAATTGGTTTATATGGCTTTGATTCTTTATCAACTGAGAGGAAGTAGCTAAACACTAATTGTGATTATGTAAACATTAATTGAATATGCTATACCCCGTGGTATTTGGTTTAAATGTGTTCTCGAGTGCAACCAGGGGAACGCAATAAATATTACTTTGCATTTAAAATAATGTAATTTATTTTAATCTTCGTGAGATAGTGAATACAGAATCATCAAATTACAAGCTCAAGGCAATAAATAAAAGGGTAGGATTTAAATTATTTACTATAGTAGAACCTCTCAGGGTGCATGCACCAGTGCATCGCATGGTGCAAGGTGCATAATTCAACTACGGAAAGTTGACCTAAGTGCAAACCCCCACTCCCTTGTGTGTCCTTACGCTTTGCGTATGCTCCTTCCTCACTTTCAACTATTTCTTCCTCACTGCGTAATATTCTGATTGATGAGCGTAAATAAACAAACCTTTTATGCAGGTTATATCGTAATAAGTATTGTATCTGAATCTTCCAATGGTGTATTTTATCAGCTAAACGCACAATCTACTGATATTGAATATATACATGTAAATGAAAATATTCCATCCTCAATATTTTGATTTTTAATGGCCCATTGTGACTAACCGATATATTATTATAACTAGTCAATCATATCAAAATAATGGTAATATTGATACGTTGCCTACCCCGGAGGAGCTGGAAGACTTATTTTTCAATATCACTTGTATAAAGTACTTACTAATGTATCCACTTACCTTACATAATATTTATTAATGATGGAATCTATAAATGTTAACTTATTATCAACAGGGCATATATAGTTTTCTCAGTTTCAGTTTTGTTTATTGAAAGTTTGGCCTGGTGCCGGTACAAAGGACCCGGCTTACAGGCTACAATTAACATTAACTTACAATTATAAATAGTTACAAAGTTTACTGTTTTTGGGTTTAATAAAACCCATACGGTGATCATACCAATAAGTTTTTGGGTGTGGATTTGTCCTTTAGATAGGCATCCCAGAAATTGAAGCAAAATACTAATTAAACTCAGTCTATCAACATTTACCATGCTGGTTTGGTAAATTTGCACATAAATAGCAATTATCAACAATAGGCTAAGCTGTGATACCTGTGTTAATTTGTAAAAGTGGAGAAAGAGTTGAGATATGATGTTATAAAGTTAGGTTAGGGTTGCATATTATTATTGATGGCAGGTGTGGATGCTGCCTCTGATAACACAGGCTAAATTTTGATAACACAGGACTCTGTCATCCTGTTCATATAGGTACACATTAACCTAGGTGTCGTTGCCTACATAATTCCATCATGTGTGAGTAAAGACAGGGGACAAAATTTGACCCAAGTATAATAGTTTTCCCTTTTTGATGAAGGTGGGAAAAATGTAAATGACCTAGCTGCTGCCTGTTTTCTAAATTTATTGATTAACTTGGTTAATGTTTTGTTAACATTCATTGCATTTAACTGTTGCCAGAATGGTTTAACAAAAACCAACCCATACCATCTTTAGTTCCAACAGTTTTTGGGTGTAGATTTTTCCTTTCAATGTGTTTCATTTATATATATATATATATATATATATATATATATATATATATATATATAGTTTTACATCAATACACACAACAACGTCGACCCATATTGTTCAATTCTACATCTAAAACAAAAGTAGAATTACATACCTTTCAGTACCGGTATTACCATGTTACAATATAGGTTATGGATTCTCGAATAACTTCACTGAAGAATTAACCATTTCTTAAATCACTTAAAATTACACACTATAAATGAAAATAATAATTTTAGTTTAATAGTTCAACTATAACAAGTAGAACTTACGAAAACCAGGCGAAAAACTGTTCAGTTGCTCAAAAGAAACCGTTAAAAATTGCAGCGAAAAACATCTGTTATAATTCTCGTACTACAACAAAAAAATACTGAAAAATTAATTTTGATTAATTTACAATATTTACAAATAAAAACAATCACTGAAACAACATATACCGCCACTAATTCACTTTCAATTAAACAAAACTAACACGTGTTGCCCCATAACATTCCACACTGCTAGCCATGTTTGTTAGCATACCCGGTTCCCGGCTATCAGCTGATCGGCCCGGACCACAGCCTGTTATTTACGCGAGCCTCGTGGGGTGCAGTATTGGAGTGTGGGACATGGTCAGCGCTCCGAGCCCTTCCGGCCAGTTATACGGCAGAGCAAAAATACTAATACAAGATAAAATGATTGATCATTTACAAGTGTATCTATCTTGCCTATGATATAAAGTGTAAATATAAAACTAACATGGGTGAGTACCAACTTATGTGGAACAATAAGTTTGAACACAGAAAAAGAAGGTAACGCCGGTTTATATCTATAAACTCACAGCATTCATACTATCCTATTCAGGTGGCGGAAATGAGATTTAGAGATCTGTCATGGGAGTAACAATGACAATGTAGATGATCTATAGATTAGCTCAATGGGAGAAATTATAGGACATAAAAACGGAAAGATAATTTAATACAATGGATGCAAAAAGATATATAGTATGAAAATTCCTTTCATAAAAACAGAAGTAATAATTTTCACAGCGAAACAACCTATTAGAATAAAAATAGCTGTCAATAATGGTTGTGTAGAACAGGCGAGCCATTTTAATTACTTGGGAACTGATAAGGAATATGATGTTGACAATAAAGTATACAAATTTTAAACAGTATGTGCAACAGCTAATGGAACATTTAGAAACAAAATACGTAAAGAAACAAAATTAAATTTAGACAGTGCTATGGCTGTATGTATACTAGCATATAGAAGTGAGACTTAAACTTGCCTAAAAAGAAACAGAATAAAATGCAGGTTTCAGAAATAAAATTCTTAAGAGCTGTAAAGAGATGTACGAAGAGAGAAACTATAAGATAAGAGTTTGTAATTTTTAATATAAAAGAACAGTTAGAAGATTTCAAACAAAAGTGGAAAGAGCATGCTGAAAATATGCCAGATATCAGACTTACTAAACAAATAATACATTATTATCCCAAAGGAAGGAAATCGGACGGCAGGCCCAGGAAACGATGGCTGGTGGAGTTTGAAGGCGGAACAGGCACTTGACTGCTTATGTCATTAAGTGAAGAAGAAGAAGAAGAAGAAGAAGAAGAGGAAGAAGGATGCCAAAAGATGTTATGATATTGTGACATTGGTCGTACAACAATGTACGGACGAGAGGGAACCCAGGAGGCCTGGAGCGGTTGTGCGTGGCCGTGGCGGCGCGATAACAACAAAAGGGGCGTAGAAGCTTCTCGTTGATTCTCGCCGATTCATTGCGCACGTGTGCATGGAGAAATCTCGAAAGATCACGTGTCATCGGCTCCAGTATAAATAGAACCACAGGCAGCGCAAGGAGACAGTAGTTTTTAGTTTTAGTAGTTAGTTTAGTTGAATTTAGTCATAGAGTTGTAGTCGTGAGTTTAGTTGTGTAAGTCGACCCGTATAGTTAGTTTTTAGTTACGAGAGTGAGTCGACCAGCCTGTCAGGGAGTACGTATGTGTCGTTGAGTGACTGTGTTGTAATAATCAAGATATAAGGGACAGAGAACCTGGAAAAAGACATTGAAGGACTGAGAAAGATTAATTATCAGAACAACAATTGTGAATTGTAGTAGCAGAGAAGACCATAATTGTGCTAACAACAAGAAGAAAATTGTGCATTTGTAGTAAAATTTAGAGGACAATAAAGTGTTAGATAAGTAACCGGACTTCGAATTTTGCAATTTTGTTACAATATTATGATAGAACTGGCACCGGAAAAGGCCAAAGAGTCATTAAAGTAATAGAAGATATTTCTACCCCTTCTTCTTGGGTGCCCTGCCCGAGCTAGTGATATTTGACATTGTTTTGTCCCGTGTTACAGGCGACTTCTTACTTTCCATTTCCTCCGCTTGGTGTGGATCTGATTGATGCATGCATCTCAGGCTAAATCTATGTTATTGGTAGTGTCTAGCTGATATGGTTTCTGTAAGGCGTGCTATAATAGGATAGAGGTATCAGTGAAGTTTACAAGAATGTATGTAATAGTTTCATCATACCATTAGTAGAACATAGTTTCCTGCAATATTGCCAATTCACCACACTTGATTTTTCAGCACCTTACACTCGCATTAGATCAAGCCGGGAATTTTCATTTCGGAGCCAATTTATTTGCTACTAAATAATCTCGGTAATTCCCTCGACACGGTGATTGACTATTTCGCCGCATATTTCTAAACTATCAATCACTCGTGGTAGTTCATGATGAGAAATACTGGCAATTTCCTCGCGGATATTTTGTATTAATTCTTCCTGGCTGTGTGGGTTTGTCTTGAGCACTTTATGCTTTAAGTTACCCCAAAGCTGGAAATCGCAGGTAACCTGAAAATCTTTCTGCATATCGCACTTTCACATGGCGAGCTGAGTCAACACATACGAACCATAAATAAATAAATACTCGTTGTGCAGTAGAAAACAAGTTCTGAGCTATAATACACCTTGTGGCTAAGTACAGGACATGAGCGTGACCTTGTTTACGCAGCAGTCCGTTGTGTCAGTCTGGGTGGCTCAGTTGGTTAGACGTTGGCTTACTGATCCCAAGGTCGCGGGTTCAAATCCGGCCCAGACCGATGGTTTTTAAGTGTGCTGGAAAAACACCGCGCAGGTTGTTCGGAAGTATTGTGCTCTCACGTTATAAAGAGGGTGAGAAAATGAATCCAAGTTCCAGCCACCGCTTTGATAGCGCCCTTATTCGGTAAAATCCTAGAGATAGGCGGTTTAACACAGGCGTATGTGCCTCTATGAATCGCCTGTCCATCTTTTAGTACATGGAACGGTTTTATTTTCGCACATGCTTTACTACCTTCGCTGGTGCTGCATTAAAACAGGAAGTTTTATTTCTGAAATTGGCTATAAAATACATATACAGGATCGGGCTGGCATTGCTTCAGTCCTCATAAAACGCAGAACTGTGGTATATCGTTCATCTCATGCAATAAAACAGGCATATTGCATCTGTTTTATTGAATTACTGTACCTTTATGAGTGGTGTATCGTGCCACTCTTTCTTATGAAGATTTTTCTTTTATCTTCTACCAGCAGAATACGCAGCTCCGTTCACGTTCCTGCATTTTTACTTTCTCAACTAGTACAGCAAGTAGAGGAAGTAACTATTGTATTCCATCCAAAAATTCGATGTCGAGATTTCACCGGAAATAGATATTTCGAGGCCCCCTGAACGCAAAAAATAATTTTTAGAAAATGCTCCGTCTGTGTGTATGTGAACTCAAAAATGAAAAGCCAGTTAAAAACCAAATTTGACATTTAATTCGTTAATATCATTCAAGGATGCGACACAAAGGTTTCGAAGAAAATTCTTCCACCCTAAACTACTCTTTACATGGAAAATGTTCAGAAAATTTTTATTTTCCCTAAAATGGCTATACAACGATTTTGATTAAAATGTCTTATGTCTGAGATATTTTTATTTATATTTTTAATTTTATGGCTATGGCCTATGTTTACTCCTGTTTACTCCTGATGAATTTTTCATCACTGGTAAACCGTAAGAAGTACTCCAAATCGTACTCGACAGAAAATGTAGACCTCGTTAAAACACCAATTTATATCCACATGCATTTTGTTTGTGGAATGAACTATTGCGGAGATACTCCTTGTTATTTGGGAGTTATGCAATAGGTACTTTGATGAAGAAATTGAAGCAATTCGAATGGCCCTACAAAATCTTTTGTACAGAATTTCACATTTTCAGCAAGCAGTTATTCTCTCAGATTCCAGGGCAGCAATTATAGCAACTACTTCCAAGTTGTCACCAAAAAACCAAACTATTATAGAATGTTGGAAGATGCTTAGCCATCTAACAGCAGTTCAAAAACAGCTACTCTTCCAATGGATACCAGCTCACTGTGGACTGAGTGGTAATGAGAAAGCTGATTTTCTTGCAAAAAATGGTACCAGCGGTGTACAAAAATCTATAGTTAATCTACCATTTTATGCAGCTAAAAGATTAGTCAACTCTGAATTCAAAAAAATTATTGCAAAATATTACTATGAAGAATAAAAAAATAAAAGATGGGAACTACCAAACATTCAAACAGTAATTCTTGAGTATCCTTGAAAAGCGGCAGTTGCAACCTTCAGGTTCATTATGGGACATGATTGTCTGGCAAAACATTTAAACAGAATTGGGATATATTCTTCACCACTCTGTCCTCTATGTGACCTGCAAGAGGAAATGGATCGAGACCACCTTCAAATATGCCCGGTCACTTCTAGTGCCCCATCCATCAGTGAAAAATATTGGAGAGCAAGAGGATTAATGACTTCATTGTCAGAAATCCAGCATTAGCTAACAACAACAACTTTCCTCAAATGGAAGACCGTTATTCAGTTTTTATCTCTTGGCCATGTAAATAGAACACAACTTCAAAGTCTTCATTTAGCACCCACTTTTAAAATATTTGACTGTCGCTCAAAGCTTACTGTATTCCCATATTTCCCTTGCACCTGCGTGAAAATTATCAATAAGATAATCTCTACTAATGTTTATCTCTGCTGACATGAAGAACATAGAGAAATAATAGTTTGTAAGAACGTTATTACAAGAGTAGAGAAGTCATGGGATTACAACGCCTCCGATTTTTTCATTTTCGTTTTTCGCTGTTTTCCTAATTATTTCTTTGTTTTATTCTGTTTCCCCTTATGCGAGTGGAGGAAAAATCCATTTACGGCACCACCCCATGCGCTGGGATGCCACAGAGGGGCACTCTGGGCTTCACTCGCAGGTACTACTCCCCTAAAAACCCTCCGCCGGAGAGAATTCAGGGAAGGATTTCGACAGTACCGCGTAAAGCACCTGCGAATTCGGGGTGAAGGTATATCGACCGGCCACTTGGGCCTAAACCAGGTGAAAGTGGATGCAAGAACACAACCATGGCCCTCATTACGCCCTTGGGAGTTTAAGGTGATAGTGAAGGAGGTAGGTGGTGTAGGTATTGAAGGAGTCAATGCTGCTTTCCGTCGTAGAGGCATGTGTTGGACTCACATGACTTCCTCTACTCTTGTACTAACCATTCTTACAAACTCTTATTCCTATATCTTCTTCGTGTTAGTTGAGATAAACATTTGCAGAAATTATCTTGCTGTTTATTTCTTTGTAGGTGCAAGGGGAATATGGGAATACACTAGGTTTTGAGCGACAGTCATATCTTTCAAAGCTTTGCGATTCCCTTCGCTTTGCACGGCTAACATATAGAAAAATGAATAACGATATCCCATTTGACGAAGGTTTAGTTAGGTTTTCCAAAACTTGCACAATAAACAAGGAGTATCTCCGAAATGGTTTACTCTACAAAAAAAAATTATTTAGACCTAAATTGTGTGTTTTAGCAAGATCTACATTTCATAGTAAGATTTGGTCTATCTCTTACGATTTACCAGTTATACAAAAGTCATCCAGAGTTAATGGGCTACGTGGCTATAGCCAGAAAATGTATTATTATTTGCCATAAACATATCTTAAACGTAGGATATTTTAATCAAAATCGTAAGAGACATTTTGGAGAAAATAAAAATTTTCTAACCTTTTTCCATGTGAAGGTAGTGGTGGCAGAATTTTCTTCCAAATCTTCGTGTCGTATACTTAAAAGACGATGAACATAAATGCCAACTTTCGTTTTTAACACACTTTTAGTTTTTACTTTCTCTGCTTCGTATAGTATAGAGAAAACCATAAGAGATGAACAAAATCTTACTGCGCAAAAAATGTAGATCTCGCTAAATACATAATTTACGTGCAAATAAATTTTTGGTAGAGTGAACCATTTTGGAGATATTTCTTGTTATCTGTATACGTTTTGGAGAACATTGCTATTCATTTTTACTTTCTCTACTGGTAAGTAGGGGAAGTATTGTATTTCACCCAAAAATTCGATGTCGAGATTTCACCGGAAATATATGTTTTGAGGCCCCCTGAATCCAAAGAAAGCATGTTTAGAAAAAGGGCCATGTGTGTGTCTGTGGACAGCATAACTCAAAAACGAAAAGTAGGTTAAAAACCAAAGTTGGTATTTAAGTTTAATGTCTTTCAAGGATGCGACACGAAGATTTTGAAGAAAATAACCCCACCCTAAACTACCGTTTACATGTAAAATTTTTCGAAAATTTTTATTTTCTTAAAAATGGCTCTAACGATTTTGATTAAAATGTCATACGTTTGAGATATTTTTATGACAAATGAAATGTATATCTTGAATTTTCTGGCTATAGCCCCTGTAGTCGTATTTACTCTGGACGACTTTTGCATAACTGGTAAACCGCTAGAGATAGACCAAATCATACTATACAAAAAATGTAGATCTTGCTATAATACACAATTTATGTCTGTATAAATTTGCTTGTAGGGTGAACCATTTCGGAGATATTCCTTGTTATATGTGTGAGTTTCGGAAAACTTATAACTTTCGTGAAATGGATTATCATTGTTTATTTTTTTATATGTTAAGTGTGCAAAGACAACAGAATCTCAAAGCTTTAAAATATTTGACTAAAGCGTACTGTATTCTAATATTCCCCTTGCACCTACAAGGGAATAAGCAATAAGATAAGTTGTACAAATGTTTATCTTAACTAACACGAAGAAGATATAGGAATAAGAGTTTGTAAGAATGGTTAGTACAAGAGTAGAGAAAGTCATGTGAGTGCAACACATCAGATTTTTGTACCTTAGAACGGAATTTGAAAGCATTAAAGGATTTTACTATCGCTCAAAGCGATGTATATCTATATTCTACTTGTGCCTACAAGGAAATAAGAAATAAGATAATTTCTGCAAATGTTTATCTCATATAACACGGAGATAGAAGAATAGGAGTTTGTAAGAATGGGTAGTACAAGAGTAGAGAAAGTCATGTGAGTGCAACACATCAGACTTTTGAGTTGTGCTATCCACAGACTGAGAGACACACCGATACAGATATACACGCGTGTTTTTTTTTTTTTTTTTTTCAATCAGAGGGGGAAATCTTGACATCGAAATTTTGTGTTAAATACAATACTTCTACTTTACTATATGTGGCGGAGAAAGTAAAAAGAAAGTAATTGCAATTCTATGGTTATTATATCAGTGAAATAAGCATATTATACGTGATATTAATACTAGGGTTGACCGTAAAATAAGGTTCCCAAGGATCTGCAGTCGCGAGGAACGCTGTTACAGGAGATCCGGCAACACTGGTGTGTAGCATGGTTCTTCTTCTCTCAGTTCCCCGGCCTGCGAGCTGTCTCCGATGCTCAGTCTCGGCTTGGTAGCCGTTAGAAATGGAGCTTCCACTAGCTTCTCCCGCCATGAGCGAATTACGCTTTCTGATGCGTTTTCTGTGAGCAAAAAATCTGCACCGGTGGACATTCATCACCAACTGTGTGAAGTGTACGGAGAGCAGAGTATGAGCGTACGACACGTGCGAAAATGGTGCAGAGACGGACGTACAGATGTCCATGACGACCGGTGTTTAGAGTTGCTAAGGAGCAATTCCGCGTGTGACTAACTGACATTCACACTACATTTTCTTCTTAAAATATCTGTCTCATGGTCAATAGAGGTGTAAAAATGTTATTTTAACGACATATGGTGACAGAGAATACATCGGCGATTGTGAAAGGAAATATAAAAGCCTTAAAAAGTGAAACAATTATTTAATAATGAGCGCTAAACTTGTCGTGACTAACTGACCTAAAGTTGACAAAAATGTCAATCTTAAGATAAAATCTTAAGATTTATGAGGTCTGGTATGGACTGTATCTTTACTTTGATGCAACTAATTAATCTATTTCAAGTCTAATATCTGGAATAACTGATGAAATAACAAAACGCATTTCTTATTACACATCAATCATCTTTTAATGAACTCCAAGGTTTCTGACGTGTACTATCATGAACAAACAAAAACTTTCTAAATCGCGTACAACGGCCATCCGTTTCGGACGAAATGGTTGTGAAAGTGGAAGAAGTAATGGTGAAAGATCGAAGGGTGATGGTTCGGGAGATCTGCAAGATAATCTCTGATGTCAGCAAGAGCTACATTCACAAAATTTTGACAGATCATTTAGGGCATACCAAGGTGGGTGGAGGGTGCATTTCCATCAGAACAACGCTCGTCCGCACATTGCCCATGTGACAACCAATCTCATCAACAAATTTGGGTGGGATACTGTCACACATCCTCCTTACAGCCCAGATCTAGCCCCAAGTAACCAGCATGTCTTCCCTGACTTGAAGAAACAACTGCATGGGACGCACTTCAGAACCGGAGAGGAACTGGAAGAAACTGTTTTAAACTATATTCGCCGCGCAGCGGGAGAGTTCAACAATGCTGCCATACAAAAGATGATACACCACATTAAAAATGCATTATCAGAGCGGCAATTATGTCGAAAAATAGGAATAAGTCTAAGCTTCCCAAAAATGTATTACTTAATGTCAATAAACATGTTTGTCATTGTGAAAAAAAAATTGGGAACCTCTCGTACTTTGTACTCAAATATAACCTGTAGATGATATGCCTATAATACATCCTTGTGTATGCTCTAGTGGCAAAAATACAAATGTCAAATGTCACTGCACAAACAGCTGCTACACACGTGCCTCAGCAGACGCCAGGACACTGCTATTGCGACGCCATTAACGGGGATGTGTTTACAATTTTCTTGCTGGTCAAATTAAAATGGGCTCAAAGCCCTCCATTACCAAAGCTGTTCCCTTTTGATGGCATTGAGATACAAAGCTCAGAGTGTGTGTACCCTTCTGTTGAAATAAAGCATGTGCTCATTTAAATTCTATCTGCCATGTTGATGTAATGATGCGTCAGAGAATATTGACAGCTT
The DNA here is from genome assembly GCA_030765045.1 of Tenodera sinensis. Lineage (NCBI taxonomy): Eukaryota > Metazoa > Arthropoda > Insecta > Mantodea > Mantidae > Tenodera > Tenodera sinensis. The sequence goes on along the minus strand of CM060971.1, from coordinate 53,483,814 downwards.
CAACATTATGTCCTGTAGATTGTAGTCTACTTGTTGCGATGCTATTAATTGGTGAGATAAATACAATGGGCTCGTCGGCACCATCTACTCCATTTACATTACGATGCATCTACCCTGATTGATGAGAGAACTGTTGAGGGCGCATCAATATTGTCCCATCAAATATATGTTCCAACAGAACCATTAGCATTCTGATTTGTTAGATAAATTCAGGTGGTCCATCAGAACTGTCTCATATGGATTAGCGTACTCATGTTTGCTGTACCATCTTTCCTGATAAGCTTTGAAGCATTGCTCAGCTCTGCTTGCATTTGGAGTTTGTGCAGATGAAATGTTCAACTGATAATTATATTAAAATTCATTATTCAATTTATTTTAAGAAAACGTATTTTATACTCGACAATTTAAGATGTTTTACAGAAACGTTATAGTATTCTCCTACGGGAGTGAATTTTGCACGACCAGAAAGAGTAGGCAGTAAAACAACGTTTTAAAATCTGATGTGTGCATTCAGATGACTTTCTCTACTCACTTTTGCACTAATATAAGTAATTCTTAAAAACTCATACTTCTATCTCCTTTATGTTAACCCAAGTAAACATGTGTAGAAAAGTTTTTATTAGAAATTTCTTTACAGGTGCAATATAAATAGAGAACTACAGTTGGCTTAAGCGATATTTTAATATTTTAACAGCTAGCCGCTAAGGCATCGCTTTGAAACCCCTATCTCTTTACATCGCTAAGACTTAAAAAATTCGAATAACGTCCTCTTATTTGAGAAAAGCATAAGGTTTGGAAAATTCGAATCAATAACAAGTAATATCATGGAAAGGTTAATTCATCAAAATTATGTATAAATTGTGTGCTTTGAAGAGATGTTCTTACATTTTTGTATAGTAAATTCAAGATATACATTTTATACATGTTATTTGCCATGAAAATATCAGAAACATACGGTGAGTGAGTGAGTGAGTGATTAGGGTTTAAGGGCCCGTCGACAGCTAGGTCATTAGAGTTCCAGAAACATACGGTATTTTAATCAAAATCATTAGAGACATTTTTGAGATCAAAAGTTTCGAAAACACTTCCGGGTAAACCTTGGAATGGAAGATTTTCTTGAAAATGTTTAGTCGTTTCCTTGGAAGACACTAAACTTAAGTAACAAATTTGGTACTTAACCGACCTTTCGTTTTGAGGTTATAAAGTGCACAGACGGACACAAACACACGCGCGCGCGCGCGCGCACACACACACACACACACACACACACACACACACACACACACACACACACACACACACACACACACACACACACACACACACACACGCACTGGCATGCAACACAGACCTATTTTGAGGATGCATTTTTAGGATTTAGAGGGTCTCAAAACATGCATTTCTGGTCTAATCTCGGTACAGTAGAACCCCGATAACTTGACATTCTGTTTAACTCGATGTCCTTTTTAATTTTCTCTATGTATAGTAGGTAGAGGAATTATTGTATTTCACCCAAAAATTTGATGTCGAGATTTCAGCAGTAATTATTGTTTTAAGGCACACAAAAAAAAAAGAAAAAAAAAAATAAGAATTTGTGTGTGTGTATGTGTGTGTGTGTGTGTGTGTGTGTGTGTGTGTGTGTGTCTGTATGTCTGTGTATCTTCCAGTCTGTGAACAGCACTACTCAAAAACCAAGTCGGATAAAAACCTAAGTTGACATTTAAGTTTCACGTCTTTTAAGGATGCGACACGAAGATTTTGAATTTTTCATTTTTATTTCATCGAAAATGGCTCCAACAATGTTGATTACAATGCCATATGTTTAAAATATTTTTATGACAAATGCAATGCATATTTGAATTTTCTGGCTATGTAGTTCTGTTTACTTTGGATGAATTTTGCATAATTGGTAAACCGTAACAGATAGAGCAAGTCTCAGTACACAAAAATGCAGATCTCGCTAAAACACAAACTTTATGTCTGAATACTTTTTTTGTAGAGTGATCCATTTCGGAGATATTCCTTATTATCTGTGTGTGTTTCGGAAAACAAACTTTCGTAAAATGGAACATCGTTTTTCGTTTTCTTATGTTAGATGTGCAAAGAGAACGGAATTTGCAAGATTTAAAATATTTGTATATCGCTCAAAGCCTACTGTATTCTAATATTCTCCTTGCACCTATAAGGAAATAAGCAATAAGATAATTTGCACAAATGTTTATCTCAACTAACACGAAGAAGATAATGGAGTAAGAGTTTGTAAGAATGGATAGTACAAGAGTAGAGAAAGTCATGTGAGTGCAACACATCGGATTTTTTATTTTAATATTCTTGTTTTTTATCGTTATAAACTTGACCGTAATAATTTTTGTAATCCACTATGCGATATAAACAGTACTGGTATATTTTATTTAGTATGTGTATACAACCTAGCACATTTTCCCTCACTGTAACCAAAGGGCTGACCACGATATCTAGTCAGAACATAAACAACCGGCAGACCATTGTGTGTGTGTGTGTGTGTGTGTGTGTGTGTGTGTGTGTGTGTGTGTGAGTGTGTGTGTGTGTGTGAGTGTGAGTGTGTGTGTGTGTGTGTGTGTGTGTGTGTGTGTGTGTGTGTGTGTGTGTGTGTCAGTCTGTGGATAGCATAACTGAAAAACGAAAAGTCGGTTAAAAACCAAAGTTGGTATTTAATTTAATGTCTTTCAGGGATGCGACACTAAGCTTATGAAGAAAAACATCCCCACCCTAAACTACCCTTTACCTGGAAAATTTTTCGAAAATTTTTATTTTCTTGAAAATGGCTCTAACGATTTTTATTAAAATGCCATATGTTTAACATATTTGTATGACAAATGAAATGTATATTTTGAATTTTATGGCTATAGCTTATGTAGTGCTGTTTGCACTGGATGACTTTTAAATAACTCGTAAACCGTAAGAGATAGACAAAATCTTACTGTACAAAAAATGTAGATATCGTTAAAACACACAGTTTATGTCCAAATAAATTTGTTTATAGAGTGAACCATTTCGCAGACATTACTTGTTAATTTGTGGCAGTTTCGTTAAAATTGCAACTTTTGTGAAATGGAATATCGTTCATTTTTTATATGCTAAGCGTGCAGTATCGCTCTAAGCCTACTGTATTCTAATATTTCCCTTGCACCTACAAAGAAATAAGCAATAAGATAATTTTACGAATGTTTATCTCAACTAACACGAAGAAGATATAGGAATAAGAGTTTGTAAGAATGGTTAGTGCAAGAGTAGAGAAAGTCATGTGAATGCAACACATATGTTTATAGTTAGAATTTTATTCTACTGTGGTTATATTGCACTTGTATATTCGCAGTATTGGCTCTTTGGAAAAGCTTCAGAAGGTGGTCCATGTGTAAGGAAAATTTCTTCCCTGTTGAACTTTTGTTTGCACGTGTTTCCGCACAGTAATATCCTCATATGGATTTGTTGCAGTCGCATCATCAGTTATACTAAAACACTTTCTCTGCCATTTTGCTACTAATTCACCGTAAAACCTCACGTTAAAAGTTTCTCTAAGGGAGACTGACGCCTGCGCAGAATGTAGCTCATGTGACTAACGTTTGCTGTAAATGTTATAAGGGTGGGCAAAAACTCTCTATTAATACATAATGAATTGTAGGATATGCTAAGCTTTGCAGTATCTTGTTACGAATTTTGAATAATAGATCCCTTATTCCGTGAAACTAGATATTTCAGTAACTCGACACCCTGTTAATCCAGATTAGGTCTAGTTATCGGAATTCTACGGTGGAATACAATACTGTAAGCACGTAGCAGAGAAAGTGTACTGGTATCTTCCTACATGAAATGTAGGTACCAGCTAAAATGCAAGAGAAAGAGAAAGCTGACACCATTAGGAGGGGTAAAGGGCCAGCCAGCCCTCTCTTGTTACTCAACAGCTGGAATGTTTGTAGCTAACGTAAGCTCGCGCCAGACACTTGACGGAAGTAAGCACCGTTCCATCCGTCCACACAATGAGGATCACGCTAGCGTAAACGTGTACTTAACGAGTTATCTCCTCTGTTTAACGGAATAATGTTACTTCACAAAGTCAAGAAAGTTTTCCTTTCAAGGCTAGCAACTTCTTAAAGGAAGTGCTTTGTTCTAAAACTATTATTTTGATATAAGAATGAAAATTGAAGGAAATACCACTGTACACCTGTGCTTTTTGTATTTAAAGTTAAAATTAACTACTTTTTCCTCTTCTCCTAACTCAAATTACTTTTCACTTTAATATACCTGCTATTATAAACAGTTTTGTACTACTCGTAAAGTATAATTTCTCTACTACGTATAGTAAGCAGGGGAAGTATTGCATTTTCATCCAAGAACTTGATATCTAGATTCTACTGGAAATAGTGCTTTGAGGCCCCCTGTATCCAAAAAAGCATTTTGTAGAAAAAGGTCCGTGTGTAGTTCTATGTGTGAAGAACATAACTAAAAAGAAGTCGGTTAGAAACCAAAGTTTATATTTAAATTTAATATCTTTCAAGGATGTGACTCAAAGATTTTCAAAAACTAATTTCTACTCATTACCTGGAAAACCTTTCAAAAGCTTTTATTTTCTCAAAAACGGATCTAACACCATGTATGTTTAAGATATTCGTATGGCAAATGAAACGTATATTTTGAATTTTTTGGCTGTAGCCTGTGTAGTCCTGTTTAACCCTGTTGACTTTTGCATACCTGATAAACTGTAAGAGATAGGCCAAAACTTATACAAAAATGTAGATCCCGTTATAACACAAAAGCTACGTTCGGATGGACTGTTTTCTAGAGTGAATCATTTCGGATATATTCCTTGTTTATTTGTGTGAGTTTTGCAATACTTAAACTTTTCTCAAATGGAAGATGGTTATTCACTTTTGTATGTCTTGGCCGAGTAAAGAGAACGGAATTTTAAAACTTTAAAACATATGACTATCACTCAAAGCCTTACGGTATCCCGATATTCCACTTGCATTTACAAGCAAATTAGCAATAAAGTAATTTGTGCAAATATTTATCTCAATTAGCATGAAGATTCTTTGAAGGAATAGTTATTACAAGAGTAGACAAAGTCGTGTGAGGTGCAACACATCTAATTTTTTTGTTGCTAATTCGATTTGGAGACATAGTTATAATGTAAGTTAAATATAGTTTATTAGGGATTTAAAATGCAGATTTTTGATAAGTGGTACGATAATATGTATTCACTTTGGTGTGTTGCTTTTTCTCTTCATGCAACACTTTTCCAAAAACGATCACATAGCTTACTATGCTTTTCCATGGTCATAGCTGTGTCGTGAAATGAACAATGCCTGTTGGATAGACTATTTGGTTTGCTTCACACTAGAATGCCTGACCTATTGGCCTATGCACTGTGAGGGAATTGCTTTGCAGAAAGCATTGGAACTCGGTTCCGGTACACCATTCGTTATCACGAGACCGGTCCACCCTGCGCCATGCCTCTGTAGCACGCCTACTGAGAAGTACTAATCAATCTGGAAACATGCTACTCTTAATAAGTAAAATTATGTTTGCAAATGAAGCAAATATTGATTGTTCATATACTTTTCTCAATCACCATTAAAGTATTTGCACTTGTATCCCTAACACCGTGTATATACTTACAACCTATTGTGAACAATGTCCGAGAGATAGACTATCCAATTTGCTTCACACCTTAATACCCATTTACTAGCCTAGATAATGCGAGCTCATTGGCCTTGCAGATAGCTTCGAACTCAGTTCTGATGCAGCATTCGTTACTGCGTTAGATCATTCGTTCCGCCCATTCTGCTTCATGTTTTCTATAGCGCTCTTACTTGAAGGTACTAACCAACCTGAACACGTACTACTTTTAATATGCTTACTTCCCATGCAAAGCAAATATTGATCTAATATAGTTAATTACCAGTACAAATATCTGCATTTATATCCCTATGAGCTTGTATATAGGCGATATTTGAAGAGTAGTACGGAAAGAAAAGGTTCAGCAGATTTAGCAATTTTTCAGACGAATATTTTCAGAAACCGTAAGTTCTAATCATCCAGCTCTACTTTCATAACATAATATATATCGTATATTGAATGATGTCATAACTTCCCTCAAGCATAACGCTGCTTTGTAGTTTTGGATTCTGCAGTAGCTATTATCTAATCTTTCATTTTTGCAGTTTTAACAACTTTATGTTCTAGAGAAGTCAAGTAATAATGTTAGTTTGAAACTTTGCAATACTTATACTTGATTACTTTTATTTATAACTTTTACACAACACTTTACGCTTACTTTCGTGTAATTCTTTTTTTTAAATAATAATATTCGCCATTTATTTATACTTGTCCATTTGTCTGTCATCACATCTCGTAAGGTCTCTCTCTTAGTCATTAGTGATCTAGAGGTAACATGCTAGCCACCAGTTCCCGAGGTCGCGGGTTCAAATTCTGTGGAGGACGATGGATTTTTTTTTTTTTTTCGAGCTTAAAAGCCTCCCTTCCTTCGTTCGGAAGGGAAGTAAAGGCTGTGGTCTCACGCCGTACATTTACGGCACATAAAGTGTTAAACATGCTCCTGAATAAACTCAAACCCATATTTGGAAGATATTAAACTAAAATACCACGTATGCTATTTGACCGACTTTCCCTTCAGTGTACACTATATACAAACATATACACACACACACACACACACACACACACACACACACACACACACACACACACACTCACACACAAACACACACGCACAAACTCATACATGGACATTCTTCTAAAAATTCTTTTGTGGATTGAAGGTTCTCAAAAGCTGTAATACCAGTGAAATCTTGATATTAATTATTTGGGTGGAATGCAAAAACTTCCCTAGCTCGTCTGTACTTAGTACATAAAGTAAAAGTAGACTTCGAAGGGTTTTGTCTAATGTTCACCTCTTGGTGCCCTTAAAACTCAAGCTAAATAAGACACTCATTAAACTGTACGAGTAGGATTTTATGGTGTGTATTGTCTGCTATAAATATTATTCATAAACACGTTATTGATAGTCTTGTTCTGTTATCACTATATCGTGAGTAAATTACAAAACCAAAGAACCTGAGTGTATAGGATATTTAAAATATATGGTAACCATTTTGCAGGCTCTCTCCACTGCGGGAAGAAACGGGGGTCGCCGGAAAACTGGTGTAGGCAGAGATGCCCTAAAAGTCTTAACTACCTCTCAAATAGGCAGCATTTCTCTGATTGTTTCATTAAACACAATGGATCCTATTTTCGTCTAGCACATGTACTCCAATTTTCAGTGGGGCGCTTCACGTGACCGTTAGTGAATTTGAAACTTCGGGTTCAGTGTTAGACAAGGAACTTTCTAGATCAGTTTTGACGAAAAATGAACTACATAAACTCGGCAGCAGTTTGGAGTGGTCACCTCAAAAACCAGTAAACAAACCAGCTTAAGGAATTAATGTGAACACAGTCAATTTTGAGCTACGGATAAAAGAACTGTGCTATTGCCTGAAACACCACGGTGTGGTCTGGTGTATGATAACCACTGGTAAAATATTCTAATGAAAGAGTTGAGAGTATGAGAGGCAGGAATTTTAGCACGTTTCTGTCGGACTATTTTCCCGGCGTCTCTCTCTCTCCTATGACGGAGTGGAGAGAGCCCGTAAATGCACTACCACATATTTTAATAGCCCTCTACATATATTTTAACACCAACGTTTAAAAGCTTAGGTCATGTTTTCTGCATGTAAGAAAGAGTATGAAAAGCAACAGAAGTACATATAAAGTGTTTTAGTGTGTGATTTAGTTTATCATTGTGTATTGTTTCTTCCCCTTCTTCTAGGACGAAAAGAATCAAATTCTGACAACAAACGCTTGGTTGAATTTGGTAAGTGATTTCAGAAAAGGAAAACAAGACGGTTATGCCGTCTTCAAGCTGGGATGCGTGCTTGAAGCCAGTGAAGATACGTGCCCAGTACGGGGAAACTGTTCACGTATCAATAATCAGTGTAAGATAATCCAATAAACTAGAAACTCTAGATTATTTTAATAAATAATGTCAGCACTGAAATGGTGCTGGAGAAAAATTGTACTATCACAAAAAATATATGATAAAATAGGAAAAACTCCAAATAGAAGTGGCATATGGATAGTATTTTATAACAGGACATTGTCACATTGATGTTACAGATCGAGTAGGTATTTTCTTTACTGTGAACATACATAAATGAATTTCCTTTCTCTCCCATAGTCCTAAATTTGGCATGAAAAAATTGTTTAGGTACACTAGAATGATTCACTAGAAACATCCAATTCCCTAAAATCGATGTTTGATTTTTTCTTTCTTTTCTTCTTTTTTTCGTTTTTTGAAAGCACCCATCACTGGGGTGAAAATCTGATCTGTTGCACTCACATGGCTTCCTCTACTCACTCTTGTGCAGGTAAAATGTTCAGAAATGCTTATTCTTTTACCTATTTCGCGCTAATTGAGGTAAATAGTTGCAGGGATTATCTTATTGCATATTTCCTTGTAAGTGCAAGGGGAATAAGGAAGTAAGTAGAGCTAAGCAACTTCCAAATCTTTTAAGATCTGGTTGATATGTGATGACATTGAAATTCCGTTCTCTTTACATAGCCAAGATGTAAAAAAGCGAATAAGCACATCCTGTTAACAAGTAGTATCTCAAATATATCCTCAAAATCATTTACTAAACTTAAATTGTTTACTTTAACGACACCTTCATTGTTGTGCAGTAAGACACTATTTCTTAAGATTTATCAAAGATTACCCACAGTAAAGTGAATTTCAAAATCTGTTATTGTCAGGAATTTAAGATGTGCATTTCATTTGTCATGAAATTATCTTAAATGTAGTATTTTAATTAAGTGTTAAAGCCGTTGTTGAGAAAATAAAAATTTTCCATGTAAAGGATAGTTTGGGGACAGGGATTTTCTTGAAAATCTTCAAGTCGGATCCTTACAATAATCTGAACTTAAATACCAAATCTGCAGTTTAACCAACTGTGCTGTTCATAGACAAATGAGTTCTTTTCTATTTTCTTTTTCGGACACAGGAATCTCAAATCGTATAATACCAGTGAAATTTTTGTATAGAATTTTGGAATGGAATGCAACAGTTTCTCTACCTAATACATATGTACGTGGTAGAGAAAGTAAACATTAAACACAGCAGCGCCAGATTTTCTCTTCGCTACATGCAATGATGGTTGTAAGTTATCTTTAGTGCCGTCTTCCGCTCAGATACTTGTATCCTCGGTTGGGACAACGTGCAGCTGACCGTTGAGCTGAAGATATGTCTCAGTCAACCGTTACAGCTTAAATTTTTATATTTTTTCCCACCAAGTAGGGACACTATAGGAGGAAAGATACAGGTATTTTTGTTTTTAATGTATTTTCAGTATAAAATAGCTGCTTAATCTGCGAGATCAACGTGACAATGACACCTTTTAAGTTCTGTGGGTGAAACAATAAGCCTCAAGAAGTTAAATTGGACAAAAAATTCAGCATTATTCACGAATTATAATAAGAAAAGCATAGGAGACTGAAAGCGACAAGTTGTTAAACACAGTTTTATAAATGGTTTAAGCAAAATTTCATAAGGCACTACACAAAAGGCCTTAAAGATAGAGTTGGGTGAGTCAATGAATAGTGTTTTTTGGTATTTCATAATTACATTTAATAGTATAATAAGGTAATCTTGGCCTGAGATTACTTTCTGTTAAAATAGAGGAATAAAGGCAAGCTAACTATATAAATGACCTATCTAGACTTCTTTAGATAACTTTTGTAGGGTTTCGAAACCTAAAAGCTGCTTTAGGGAAATGCACCAAATTCACAAGTCTGATATTCCCCTTCGCGGAGAACATAATTCAGCTCGCTGTGATCCTTTGTTCAAAAAGTAAACTTTCTAAACTCTCAACTTCTAAACAAGAGAATTGGTAGGTAGTATAGAAAACTGACGGTGGAGATAGATCGTGTAGAGTAGTGCTGGGATCAGAAGTTATTTTTGGCCGGAAGACCAGTACTCGATCCGAAAAAGTTAAATATGTTTTTCAAGAGGACAACTCGCGCCGGAAAAGGCCAAGTTGTGGTCTGAGCACTGTACTCCATCAGTACTAACATGGAGGTGACACAAGTATATAATTTATTAGCATCAAAAAGCTCATACCAATGCCCAATGCATAAATTCATAAGATCTTCAAGCATTATTCAAATAACGGAAATATTTGTATCAGCAATAACAGTTCTTGGGCGTTCTTCATGAAATTCATCACTAACAAAGAACTAATCTCCTTTAAATCACTGTTTTAACAATAAATTGTTGCCTTAGATGCGACTTCTTCGCCAAGTGCATTACTAAGCTGATCTTCACACAATGATTTAACATTGCAAAAAAAAAAAAAAAAAAAAACCTTATCCTGAAATTGTTCTCTAGACAAATTAATTTTTCTCCGAAAATGATGAGGATTAACATTTACAGCAAATCCAACAAACTATCAATGTCGACTATCGATGTATGAATGTCGACTCCGTAACATACCATCTGGAGAAAAAAAAAGCTAAAAAAAAAACAAGCATTCTCTTTGTTGCAAAATACAGGGTGCTTCAAAAGTGTCTGACACAGTAACAGGAGTTGGGATTGGGTAAACCTAGAATAAATGCCTCCATAAACATATATCCGAAAACAAATACATGTTGAGATATGAGCCATTTTAATTATGTTGAGCATTTACACCAGATAATGGGCTTCATGCAACGGATGGATTGGTCAGAGAGGTCCAGTAGCGTGGCCTCTCCATTTGCCGGCCCTCAATCCATTGGAGTTTAGCCTATTGGGACATTAAAGGACATTGGTGTATGCCAAGCCTATCGACAATGGACATACGTTACAAGAGGGCGTGACCCAAATCCGGGAGCAGCCAGGTGTGATCAAAAGAGTTCTGGATTCTTTGAGAAGTGGAGTTAGAGCATGTGTAAGAATACATGGTAACCACTTAGAACATCTCTTGCAGTGGTATCGACATAACGTGCAAATGTTACCAGAGGACAGAATGGCAGGAACCACCTAACTCCCGTTTGGTGTTTATGGATGTTTACTCAACAATTGTTTCGTTAACCGTTTGTGATAAAAGAGTGTTCTCTAGAATGCGCTTTTTGGATGAAGTCCATTGTCTGGTATAAGTACTCAAAACAGGTAAAATGGCTGTATATCAACAGGTATTTGTTTCCAAAAATATGTTTATAGGAACATTTATTCTAGTTTTAACCAATCCCAACTTCTGTTGCCATATCAGACACTGTTTTAAACAGCTGGCATGTGTAACCAACTGAAAATATGTGCATATTTTGTGATATTAGACAAAACGTATATTTGAACATTAATGTTTCTCTTCTTTAACAACACCGCTTTTCAAAATTTCAATCGTATGTTTTATCTAACATCCTACGAGAGTATTTAATTCATTATATCTTTAACTTCAGTCATGTTTATGTTGGCAATAGTGATGTATTTCCCCTTCCTATGCTTACATTGTGTTATGTTTACATTAGGACCTCATATAATTTAATTCATCTGTACAAACTGTATATATGTGTAGGATTGTAGGGGCAAATGCAAATGCACTTTGCAATTATAAACCACCATAGTAATGAAATGTTGACACAGCTGGAGAAACTTGCTTCAATTGCAAAGTAAGTGTGTTAATACCGTTAATATTGAAACATACGTTAATAGCTGACCATTATTGATAATTAGAGAGCAGATTAGAGCGATCTGGTCCGTGATTTCAAGTTATTGATGCAGGGAGTATACTGTTTTGGCATGTGTCCCCTGGCTATAGAGTGTGAGTAAACAAACATATCGAAATATGTCGTAAACGTGGGCAATGCTTTAGATTCCAAAGAGTCATATAAAATTAAAATCCTTGATTTTATTGGATATTTTGAGTAGTTTAAATTTTATTTCATTAAGAAATTTAATTAATAAATTTCTTGCTTGTCCAGTGCCATAACCACATTATAAACGTCTGAGTTGTGCAGAAGTATGTGTAAAAATTATGGAAATCAAAGCCAGAAAAAGTTACGAGAAATGCGAACAATAAACCGCAGAATATGCTGAAAAACAAACACTTATTTTTCAGTGAAGTTGCGCAAGACATTTCGCTGCAAAAGGTATGAGACATACATATCAGACATTCCCATGCACCTATTATCTCTTACGTCGTAGACTGAGAGATGTGACAGACCTCTGCATGTGCGTTATTGTCCACTGCAATGAACAACCTATGTAGTGTTCACTTTACATATGCGTATAACAAAATAAAAAGATTAACAGTCCTCACGTGCATCATAATATACCCATTCCTTTCACAGAGCCTGTACCAACACTGCACGCACGCGCCTATTGGACCCTGGACTCACTCCCTCTCCTTCAACATAAACAGCCTCTAGTACAATGAAAGATAACCTCACAAAAACCGGTCGCCCTAATCCGCCCTTACTGATAATCACTAATGTAACGTGTTAACTATTAGAAATAACGTAATGGTTACTGATAACCGTTAACGCATGGTAACTGCGACTGTTAAAACCCTTATAACTGTGCATCACTGCTGCATCCCCTGAACATAATTATGTAATTATTGTATACTAAAATGCTTTTGAATTTTCATTTTAAATTAGAGTTTATCTCATATCCTCAAATAATTTATTTTAAAGTGAATTTGTTACATTAAAATGTTCCTTGCAATTTTATTTGCCACGTTTACACGGAAATATAAAAAAATTCATATCAGTGATCCTATGAGTTAAAAGCACTATTAAGGAGACCAACCTGTGAAAATTGATGAAAAAATTTGAGTGTTGATTTTTGGATTTTTGCATAGGTATATTAAATTTGGTTCTTGTAATTAGTATGTTATTTTCAGACATTTTTAAACGCTGTCACGTGTGCATTTAAATGATCGTGCGTGCGTGCGTACTGATACTCTTTTAAATCACATTTAAAGTTATGTTCCTAATAATGTATTTTTCAAAGCATGCAAATGTTCAAAATGATCCTTGCGGTTCTATTTCCCCGTCAATCTGTTTGATTTTTGCAAATTAGATCTTAAACATTATAATAATTAAAACCTTTTAGCTTTGGTATCTAAGTTAAATTGTCCATGTATACATATATTTTAACAAAGTAGTTGTAATTTCTAAAATATATCATAAATGATGGACGAGCTGTCAACATTTTTTTCTTCAACAATATTTATTTGATATGGATCTCATGCAATAAATTGTATAAAATGACATTATTGGAATGTAAATCTGAAATTTTGTTACGGCATGTCGAAAACTAAGCCGCAGGAGCTGTTATTCTTTTAGCGTAGTTAAAAAAAAAGAAAATATTTTTTCTCAAAAACTGTTTTACGCATTTGTTTTAAAATGTGGAGAATAACGATATATAATTTTAAGAGTATGTGGTAAAAAATTAAGCTTATTTGTTAAGAAACAAAGATTTTGAATTGTTTACGGTTTGGTCCCCTTAAAAGAGGAATATAAATTCCTAAACTCACCCAGCATAAATATTTGGTTTCTTAGAACCACGTTGGATACCGACTGTGAAAATACAGACATAAGTTATAACTTATACAACTTGGTGTGGTCCTCAGAGGTTTAAAAGTACATAATATATCTCCATGCTTGCCATTCATTTTCATTGTGTGCTCGTTTTGAGCATCTACCTACTCAAATGCATAATAGGATTTTGTAATAAAACAACGCGTAATTAAAATGGGAAGCAGGAAAATGCAAAGACAGAGAAAAACGCATCAATTAAGGTATAGTCCGTCTATTGTTTCGCGCCGTTGAAAATGAATTTCCATCAAAGAGTAGTTACTAAAGGGAAATTTCCTGATAAATCCTATCTTAAGTGCTTATAAACACAATCGAGTAGCTTTCAGATTGTTTATTGTTTACATCCAAAATCCACTATAACCCTTACAAGGTGGATTTCACACAAGCATTATTTCCAAATTAACCTAAGCATTTTTACTTAGTGTACGTATTCATCAGATTTCAGGTCCTGCCAAATACACATGACTTGCTTATGGATCTTTTATTAACTATTAGTGTCTGCCAAACTATCGGCACTGCCATACTAGCCGTTTCTCCCTTATATTCTCACAAAGAAAATATTCTGTGCCTAGAAGATTGCAAACATTTTGTGTTTACTTTTCTAGATGAACAATTTTCCTGATGTTTAAAATTATAATCCATGCCCCCTTGGAATGGAATGACCGACAGAAAATACGCACTCTTAATTTTATAATTAAAATTGCAAAAAATATAAAGGCAATTATGTTTCCGTACTGGGGTACTTGTCTTCACTGGCTTCTACATTGAATGTGAACTGGTTATTTTCGTCTGCTATGATGCTACTTCGGAGGCCCAGCTAATTATTGCTTAAGCAAAAGCTGACTGGAATCACATCAAGCAGATAACCCTTTTGTCAAAGATATAACATCCCTTATCTAAATATTCTTTACTTTTAAATTTTAGTCTAAAAGGGCAAGTGATTCTACCAAACTGTCCTGTATATGTGTGCAACTGTTGCATGTGCTAGCATATATGAGAAATAGTTTGTAACGAATTATAAGGTTTAATAATAAACCATGTTTTGATTGTGTATTTTAGAAATGGTTTAAATGTACAATGTGATGTTTGGTTTCCTTGGGTTACTGATTGTTCGTAATTCCAGCTACAGGCCTCCAATGACCGCTCTTTCCTCCGTGTGCATGAACTGCGCAATGTTGCCACACTAACAAGCAATTGTTTCCCTTTTTGTTGTGTCTTGCTATAGGACGAGAAGAATCAACTCCTAATTACAAATATTTGGCTTTCCTTGGTAAGTGTTTAACAACTGATTTAATTAAAAACACACACGGCAGAAGTTCTTAGTTTCTCTATTATACATAATTATTATGCATATCCTTTTTATACGTACATTTTATTATATAAGTAGATGTTGTGACTACTGTTACGAATTTGTAAATACGCTACTCACTGTACACTTTCTTGTTTCGTAACTTGAAGTAACTAGTCCTTTCCTAGTACTACTTTATATGGCAATGATGATTTCATGTTTTCATTCTATATTTTATTTATCAATCTAAGAATTCAGACTGCACACCAACTATTTATGATAAAGTTATTTAAGAAAAAAGAAAACGCTACTTTTCACAATTATACCGGGTGAGTTTTCTCATCCTGCGGATTGAGAAGTTGTACTACAGTCCCGGCGTTTTACAGGCTATGCCGTAAACACTGTGCACTGCATCGCTTGGTCCCAGGTTCAAATACTGTCACTTGGAGGTACTTATTCTGTTAAGGAAATTTAACAAGAACCGATAGTTTGACGTGGAAGTGTCGTTTCACTTAATTAGTTTAACTGTGTGAAGTTCATGAAAACACAAATTGTTACTTATTAAAATATGCTTTAATGAACATCACAAATAAATGCATAATAACATTTTAATTATAATTTACAAATAAGGCATCATTACATATTATTCAACTATTCAAAAGCATTTTTTCATACAGAAAAAAACCAATAAATTGTTCTGAGGGTTTACAAAATGCAATACGTACATACAAACTACAAAACATTTGCAAGTCCATAAAATGATCTTTGAGAACCTCTCTGTAGTGGATCTAACGGTGGCTATGACGTCATGCTTATCCATCAAACAGATAAGTTTTTACAGTTTACCCGTTTCTCCCATATAGTTGTACTAGGGGTTCGAACTGTTTTCTATTCGAAAACATTGTGTCACATTGCATCGTCTGTAAAATGCAGCGTTGGCTAGTTACTAATCCGCAGGATGAGAAGACTCACCCGATATAACGTAATTACTGCTCACAAGAAAGGAAGACATTTCTTTTGAGAGCAAATTTAATTGTTTCACACGGCCTACTTGCAAACTTCTGACATGCAGGAGCTTTCAACAGTAAATTGAGCATTCAAGTACCCTATAATCTAAGTTAAGGGTACCCATAGCTGAAATAAGTCAATCTTTAAAAAAAATTAAATATTAGCTTTTATGTCCAAAACACTTCAAACCTTTTGCTTTAATTACAAACTATGGCTTTTACTCTCAGAGCTTTTAAGCGAATGCTGCACTGAAATGTAATACAACTGTCGTACAACTGACCTTTATATTCAGAGACCTTAAAATACTTACATGTCATAAATGGAAAACCTATTTAGGCTTTTTGTATTATAAATTCCTATATTTATGAACTGTAGGCTACAAGATGCTTTGATTTTGAAACGTGAGGTCTTTGGAAGTCATGTTTTTCAAGACAT
Source organism: Tenodera sinensis (assembly GCA_030765045.1). Taxonomy (NCBI): domain Eukaryota; kingdom Metazoa; phylum Arthropoda; class Insecta; order Mantodea; family Mantidae; genus Tenodera; species Tenodera sinensis. The sequence goes on along the minus strand of CM060971.1, from coordinate 53,467,418 downwards.
TTACTTCTTCAAAATGTTCGAAATTAAGTAGTTTTCATCCTACTCTTCTGAAATGTATCATGTAGATTTCCAAATCATAATCAATTAAATATGTCATATAAATGTGTTTTATGTCTAACTGTATTTCAGTCACTAATTTTTAAAGCTATATAAACATTTAAAAAGTATACATTTCAAATGACACAACTTAAAAGCTATTTTCTTTTGAACCAAGACTAGTAAAACAAAGTTATATGACAGATTTCTGCATTATAATCACTTAAATTACAAACAATTTTTAAAAAAATGTTATTTAAAAATTTTATTCTGTGGAGCATTTGGTAAAGGAAAATAAAATTCAGTTTTAACACTCAACTAAAATTTGAAGCCATTCAATCAATGATTGTATAGAAAACATTGAAAATAAAATTTCAGCGAAATGGGCTGAAAATCTTGGGAAATTACATTTTTAGTACAGTGTCTGATTAAAGGTCCAAGAGATAAACATTTTAATGCCTAATAATACAGCTTATAATGATTTCTATTGACTTTAACTGGACTTTTAATTTTTCTTATCCTATACGTATTACAAATAACGATGCATTTCGTAACCAAACTTGGTAGCATTTTCAGCAGAAAGAGAAATAAACTTAAAAACTGGTATATGGTGTTTGCTTCACTTTCAAATTATTCAAAACTAATTCTTCCACTGAATATAAATTGTTATAAAATTATATTCAAGGATTTATACATATATTTCCTGAAACAAGCAGTGGGGTTAAAAATGTTCTGTATGCCAGTTTTATGTATATGATGTGGTAATATCTTTATGGTTTTTGCATTATATGAAAAACACAATTAAATAGTATAATAAAACTATTTATTTTTTTCTCAAAACCCATTCAATATACTTTAAAAAATCATAGAACAAGATTTTTAGCAGCGCAAAATGAGACAAAATGTTGAATACAACGACATTTAGATTAAAACTGCAATATTTAGAAACTTCATCTATGGGCGCCCTTAAATTTACAAAACGCTGATGTACACCAATGAGTTCTATTCAGTGAATTTTAAAATTTGAGGCTTTCTCTGGAAGAAGGTCACTTAATTGAGAGTTCCTGAACAAAATATGAATAAAATAAATAAAAGTAAGAAATAAAAACTTGTCCTTTCTCTGTTCAACCTCCTCGTACGAAGAACCAACCAGGACCAACAAGGACTTGCTCCTGGGGTCAGATGTTTGTTGAGGAGCAGACTAACTCTGGATAAAAGAGGGTGATCAGCCCGAAGCCTGGTATGAGTGTGAGGAAGATGATCTAAAATGAGAGTGAAATGGATGAAAGGAAAGGTGATGATGGAGGAGTTGGGATAAATGGTATGGGAAACCGGAGAAAACATGCCCATGAGGCCACTTTGTCCTACATACGGTAACTTGGGATCGAACCCAGGCCAATTTGGTGGTATAATCATCAGCCCTGGCGCGGCCCCTTAAAATTAAACACATAAAAATGAGTGTGTGTGCGTGCGCGTGTTAACGTAGCTCAGAAACCAAAGTGTGAATAAATATAAAACTTGTTATTTAAGATCCGTACCTATCTTTCAAAGATATCATGACGAGGAAATAACAAGGATGTTAATACAGAAACACCATCATTCAAATCATTCCTCCAAAAACAATTTTATACTTTGTCTTCGGTGTTGGACAGGAATTACTCTTAATTAGCTTTAACAGAAAATAAACTACATGAAATCACTCCAGTTTAGAGCGATTGCCTCGAAAATTGTAAACAAAGTGGCTCAACAAATTAACGTAAACATAGTCGAAATTGGACTTTACAAATATCTGTGCTTTTGCGTGAAAGCCTCTTTATGACCTAGAAATTTGACTCTAGTATATGATAAGTGATGGAAAAATAATAGGATCCGTTCAATGAAATAGAGATTCATTCAATGTTTGAAACGTAAGAATTTTAGCGAGCCTCTGTAGACTATTTCCGTGGCAACTTTCGGTTCTCAGGCGCAGTGGAGGGAGCCCACGAATGTGTTACTATATATTTTAATGACTCTATATACTGATTTAAATTTAATCAAGGCCAGTCCATTTTGGGCTATTTCTCTTACGACCTTCCTCCAGAACGTCCCCGTGACTATGTTTTTGTTGCGAAGAACAGTATGATGTTGATCTCAAGTGTGGACTTTAGCATGACTACTCTATGCGCACCAAACAGGTGTAAAATTGTAGTATGACCTTTAAATAACCATACAGTCAACATGCACTCGCCGATGGTTGTAGAGCAGGTACACGGACACAGATCCCTCACTGTTGCAACTTGACTGAAAATTTGGAAGGTACGTTTGAGACAGTTGGAAGTACCTACACCTGCTTTTATTCAACCAGTAGATCAATATTTTTATATGACTATCACTAAAGTCAACAGCAATACATATATTAATTTAATTCACTTGCAAGAATAAGTACTTACAAACTAATGTTCAAAATCTCTATCAGCAAAATGACATATTGTTACTAAAAATTAAACACGGAGTGTAGAAATAGATAACATGTTTATGGGAAAATACATACCAGTTCCTTAGTGTTTTAATTTTTATTTGCAGTTTTTCCGCAATGGAAAAACAACTGTATATAAGCTTTTTAAACTACATGTTGACCACTGTTTCATTTCTTAACTTCTTTAGATTATTTGTGAATATATTGGAATGCATTTTCCTCTTTTAAATTATAGTATCAAATTCCTGTAGAATGCATGTTACTCTCGTTTCTAAAATTGATACGACATTTTCTAAAATTTTCCATTATAAGTAGCATATCTAAACATTCCTGCTTAGAACTAATTTATTTCATATTCTTATAAATGTTAGTGGTAGTCGCTTTCGATTAAGACAGGTGTATAAAAAGCTAGTATTAATATTTCAAAAACATGAAATCATATTGCCATATCCCAAACACATTCACCGACATTCTGTGTACATTCCTTGGAATGCTATTCTGGTAGTAACCTTAAGGAAACTTAAACAATTCAGCAGATTTTAAGATATCTCTCTCTGAAAACGATAGATATGTAATACTAATTCAACCATTGAAAACAATCTTAGGAATAGAAATATAACATGAGTGATATTTTGACATTTACACTCTTACTAAACTGCCAAGTACGTCTTAGGGTTAAACTCAGCTTTACAGATAGTTTTAATTGATAAAAGTTTCGTCTTCTTCAAGAAATATAGCTGTTGGTCTTCTTAAAATTAACTAAATACAGTAACCTTAATCTCCTAAATAATTTCACAGGTTCTCTACATCTTTATACTTAATTCATATTAACAATAAATCTTAATATTACTCCCCAAAAATATTTCAAGTTTACACATGTTTGCTCAACTCTATGAAACTAAAACTTTAACCCAGCATCATGTTAAAACTGTAATTATTATTAGGGATGTAACTATAAAATCAAGTATGCTTAACACATAAATGTCTAGGCAGTTTAACTTTTTTTTTTCAAAATTCCAATGCATATCTATAGAACACAGGTGGCACCACGTTGAGGACTTAGGTTGCAATTAATGGTCATTTTTTTTATTAATTTTTCATAATTATCATTCAGCTTTTCAGCCAAGTGGTTGTTTTGTCAGTCATAGCACCGAATTCCAAAACTGAATGAAACCTCAAAAAAAAAAAAAAAAAAAAAAACAATAAAATATAATTTGGAGAGATGAAGTTTATACCTGAAGCATATGCATGATGAAATTTATAATAATATCACTTTAAAATTTCAAAATTTTGAATGAATGTATTTGATACACAAATTCTATTATTTACCAAATTACTTGAGTTTTCGCAAAACAGTTTTCTGTTTTGGCAGTATATATAAAATGGACTAGTTTTCACTTATGTATTAATAGTAACATAATCCATTATTCAGCAATGAAAATTAATTCTTCAAATTAAAATAATCTCTGCTTTGAATTTGTGTTGCAGAATTAATTTTCTTTCAAGTTCATTCTGTTTTCTTAAACACATACTATATTCAAAACTTTGTGATATAACCCAAAAGTATTACTTATTTTCGTACAAGCATCAATGTATCCCACTTAAAACTCAAACAAGGCTGCTTTTCTTCTGCTGCATTTCCAAAGCTCAGCTCAATTCTAATAGCTTCATTCAGTGTGCCAAAGTAGGGTATAACAATAAGCTTCGAAGGTCAAAAGTAACAAGTATATTTAATAATTTTTCTGAGATTGCACATCATAGTATTTTCTAGCTAAGGATGCAAAACGATTAGTCAAAAGCTTATGCTTGAGCTTAAAGGAGCAGTCTGCTGCAAGAATTGGAAAGTTTAATTATATGTCACTTATATCAGAAATGAAACCGGATAAATACCGATTTTCATATTTAAGTTCAGTATCTTACAAAAATGTGACATGAAGATTTTCAAGAAACTTTCTTAATGGAAAGTATATTTTACATTGAACATTTTAATGTGTTATTTTCCCAATGGCTCAAACAATTTTGATTAAAATACCATATATTAACGATATTTGCATAAAAAATAAAACATATGTCATGAATTTTCTGTCAATAGACTGTGAAGCATTCTTCACAGAGAAGTTTCTAAGAGCGTGTCTAACTGGCAATCGTTAAATTATAGACGAAACTTACTAGAAAAGACTCAATTTACTTCAAATAACCTTTTCGCATCAGCAATTTCAGAGATATCCATTATTCATAGTTCTATTGGTTCAACATCTTATCATTCTTTTTAAATCTGTCGATTTTCACTTGTTTCTCGTGTTTCCATGGGAACAGTACGGAATTCTCAGACCAGTATATAGCTTGTACTTTATGAACATTTGATTATTATCAGTGTTCCTTTTTTACCTTAACGAAACGTATTCTGTAAATATTTATCGGATTAAAATGGAGATACAAAAATAAAATTTTGTAAGAATAATTTTCTCACGTCTTATAAACGATAGGTGGTAGAGAAAGTAATATGAATGTAAGTTATATGCGGTGTACCATAAAGAACTGAATTTTTAATTTATGTAAATCAACTGCCGTGTGTTAGTCTCGCAAAAAATCGAAAATGGCTCGACCGATTTCAACAATTTATTTTCTGTTTTGTTCATTTTAGCTGATAACAATACGCATAAATGACAGTTTACAATGACAATTGGTAATCTCACACAAACTGACGATAGTCGCCTAAATTTTAGGTCCAGCAAATTAACAAATGAAAGAGGCAGTCAATTTAAAAATGGCGTTCTTTATGGGATTCCCATTATTTTTATCCAGGCAATCCTGAAATTATCGGTGACCGTCGAATCTCTCTTTACTTTTTTAATTTGCGAGATGAGGTATTACAACCAGCTGTAAACCTTACGGTCACAAATCGCGTGTAAATCAGCTGTCATAATAATTTAAAATGCGGGTTAATAGTTAAATGATTCATACTGAAGTACAACGTTATTCCAAACGTCTCTAATTCGAATTGGGAAAGTCAGAAACACGTTCCGCAAATCACTGCATTATAGAGGGAAGTTACACATTTTTTAAGGTACTCTGAGCTTTTTTTATTTTTTTTTTTTCTCCCGTGCAATAAAGAAGTGTCAGTTATTTATACCGGGTCTTCAGATTTATTCGGCCTTTCCCATTATTTAATCGGTTCATGACGTCATTACTTTAAAGCAAGTTTATCACTCTGGCAGCGGAGTAGAGTGGAAGGGGTGGATATCAATAGTTTCGAGATCACCTCAGTGAAATGGGACTTGCTTCGTATCTTTCTAACGTTAACATTTGGAACTTCTTTTGCCTCATAGAAAATTCGCATTCTCAAATTGGACATGATAGGAAACTCAAATAATTGCTAAGTTTTTGTAGCGTAGTATGTTTCGCTTTCATTGGAGAATACGTATGATAGTAGCACTATATAAAGGAAAACGTGGAAAAAAAAATAATCCGGCTAATTGCAGGTAGATAAGTTTAATTTCAATTTTAGGTAAGATTTTTACAGGAGTTTTAGCTAATAGGCTACAGAGCTGGGTAGAGCAGGAGAAAAAATTATCAGACTTCCAAGCAGGATTTAGAGCAGGTAGGAGAACATCTGAAATTTTCATAATCAAGACAATTGTAGACAAATATTTGAGCAATAAAAGGGAAAGTGTGTACATCGTATTTATTGATCTAGAGAAGGTTTTTGATATCATTAAAAGAGATACTATGGATAAAATTGAGAAGAAAAGGGGCAAGCAATACATTTATTGAATTATTACATAAGATATACCCGGAGAATGAGTTCTGTGTAAAATGTTCACACAATGAAGTAACGGAATGTGTACAGAGCATTTGAGGAGTAAGACTGGAATGTAAACTTAGTCTGGTGTTATTTATCTTATTTATAGATGATATTATAGGAGAGATAGGAAAAGTTAATAAACCTGCACCAGTTTTTAACAATAAGGAAATCCAGGCCTACTGTTTGCCGAGTCAGTGAGTGTGTGGGGTTTAACGGCCCGTCGACAACGAGGTCATTTGTACTGTTTACCGATGATCTGGTGGCATTATTAGATTATAGGTTCTTAAAAATGAAATGGGGAGAGATAAATACATCGAAGTATGTAAGTAAAGAGGCCAGAATGCGGTATGCGTGGGTAAGGACGGGGGTAATGGACCTCAGTGGCATGATAGGGATAAAAAGGGGAGAGATGCACAAAATGTGGTAGATTGTAAGAAAATTTGCACTATATTTTGGATTGTGATGGTGCGGATAAAGAAAAAGAGAATCTAGTACACAAAAATGGAATGATTTTCCATTAGACCTAAAAGTTAGGAAAATTGTAATTCAAAATCAAAAGAATACATACATAGATAAATCAGGAAAATATTTAGGAAAAATGAGATTGAAATGGTTAAAAGAACTGTGAAGAAATACAGAAAATGGAAAAGGGTGATGGAGGGTAAAGGTAATTAGTGACCATAATAAATTTACCGCTTATATTTATAACAAAATGTTAAATATAAGCGGAAGTAATAGATACAAGCAAGTCCAAGAGGCAGGAATAAATTGCATTTCGTGGGAAGTATGATGTCTCGGCATAATGGCTCAAGTTTCCGTTACAGAAATAGTTTCTTCTATATTCTTTACACAAGTAAACTTACTTACACAGGATAAATTAAGGAAACAACACACAAAAACAAAGTAACTCTATTTTAACTAACCGCAAAATAGTTGAAATGTTATAATAATTTACAAAGATCTAAAGTCAGATTAGCAATCTTAGGTATGGCTAATGTTTTAATTGTTTTTACCCTGTTTAGTCTAGGGATTTGCAAAATTCTGAGCAATGAATAAGAAATTATGTACACAACTGGCAATATCGCAACGATAGACTCCCCTCGTATTCTTCTAGTTCGGAAGTAGCAAACTCTGTGGTCGGTGGTCACCTACATCTCGCGAGCAAAGAACACACCAAATGTCCTAATGAAAACCAGATCTGCATCTGTTTACGAAGCCAGAAACGCACGCAGTCCAAGACACACTTGCGGGGGTCCAAACGACTCCCTCCCAAAATGAGGTTCTGATTCCCTCGCAAAAATGGGTAAAGTCATATTCCCTCCAAATTTTCCGTTGTTCAAATAAAGTGTAGTCCAATTCCCTCCATGGTTTAACCGCACGATTTCCCATCACATTTCACACAGACTTCGGACGGCCAAGAGTAATTATCGAAATAACCATTCAATACCTTTGGTGTGTTTTAAAAACATTTTCACGCACATTCTACTTCCACCATTCTTCAGTATTTTTGGAAGTTAAACGTATAGTTCCGTAATATAATTGATACATTATCCCCTTCATTTATGACTTTTTCCCACATTTCCACATTATCTACACCAGCAATGCCCAACTTCATGCAAAAGAGCGAGAGTGGATTTGCCTCCAGCTACTTTTGACCGAGCTTTAACGTATTCATTGGACTCAAAAGCAAACCTTTCTAATGTTTGGTTACCTAAATAAGTCAAGGAGAATTATTTCATTCACAAAACGAAGGAGAGCGACAAGTTGACGTAATTAGTTCATCGGACACACGATAGTGTAGACTGGTCTACACACACACACACATACACACACACACACACACACACACACACACACACACACACATACACACACTAATTTCCAGTTCACTGGTATATTGAACAAACAGGCCACCACCAACGCCAAAGACATCCAAGGTGACCGAATTGATTAGTGATCTAGTAGCTATCATCAACACAAAACTGAGGACCAAATCGACTTGGGGAGGGAATCGCAATATTTAATTCCAGTGGGTCCTTTTTCGGCACGGAGGGAATCGTCATTTACGATTACTGCTTCGGAGGGAACCAGGGAAAATAGTTGACAGCGGGAGGGATTTGCTAGCCAACTTACTTCCGCACCTGCCCTCTAAGACAAGGGGCTCGCTGAACTAATAATGACGTTATTCATTTAAACTGACTGACGAAAAAGGCCGGATAAATATGAAGACCTGATATAAAGTAATGAGTGGAGAGAAAATATTTTTGAGCACTGTAGTAGGTAATGAATCCACACTTCTGCTTCAGTAAACCAGCTCATCTATGTGACTGGCTTGAAAAATAATTCAGAGACATAACAACGAACAAATCACGATTTTATAATCTATATGAATTTAATGGTGATTTGAATATACATCTCTGAAAAAAAAATTTCACTATGATCGATTCCCTTTGTCAAAAAGAAAGCTGCAAACAAAATTTTGTATAAATTATTTGGCAGGATTATAACTTGAGTATAATAGAAAATCATGTAGAAATGTATTTATAAGGGAATTACCATATAGTAATGAAGGAAAAATAAATAAAATATCTTTTCTTCAAATGTTCTCCTACCTATTGTGTGATAAATCTATTCTACTGAATCTAATTTAATTTTATTGCAGACAGCTCCTTGAAAGTTACTTGCAATTTCTATAAATAAAGAAAAACATATAGGATTGAGCACATTGTTTCTATTGGTTCTAGCACTTCAGCAAGAGCATCCGCCCAGCAGCAGCAGCTTCATCATTTGTTTTCACACATCGAAAGGGCGGTGAATGTGTTTAGGTTGTTCAAAGAGTATACTCCCCTTGAATATTACTGTTATGCTATGCTGCCGTGTGTGTGCAATTTTATAAAAATGACTCTATAATAAACAAAAATGTAATAAGTAAACTGATAACACTATAATTAGGTGTACGCTATAGAGGGACTTGTTGAACATCTAAAATGCAACGCACTCTGAAAGTGATGTGTGAAAAACATTTAATTGTAGTCAGCAAATTAAATGTCATTTAGAATGTATATAGCTAAATGTTTCATTAGAACCATATACTTAGTACAGAAGTATTTGATCCAGTAAGATGAATGTCAATTGTTTGTAAATTTTGGGTTAAATAGATGCTACTAATTTTTAAAAAATCCAGTATCTAGTAGCTGTGATTTTCTTTGAATAAAAATCAAGTTAAACAATATAAATAACTGTGAATATTAATTAAATCAAATATTAAAATAACAAATATTATAAAACATAACAAATTTGAATTTGTGCATGTTTCATGTTGATGTATTCACTTCTTCTTAGTGTTGTGGTGCACGAACCATGTCTGTTTAACTAGGTGTGTGTCCAAGATTAAAAGCCCTTATATGTATTGGCTTATAGTTTAATATATTTTCTGTAATTTTATGATTTTTGTAGTCCTTGTAAATCTTGTATTCTGAAATTCCCGAGATAGATATTACAAAATGCCTTATTCCTTTATGACATTTTGTGAAATTTACTTTTTCTTTTTAGTATCAGTTTTATCAGTATGAGTCTTTCAATCAAAATGATGAATAAGTTTATAAAAATTGCAGCTTCATTAAACATTTTGTGCCAGCTTATATAAAAAATGTGCAAAATTTTAAATATTATTTTGTGAAATACTTCTAAAATATCCATCTCGGGGACTGATATAAACAGTAAAACAGTGAAATATTGCATGGTTTATAAATTTTGTAATATTTAAAGTTACAGTTCAAAATCGTTATCCTATGTTCATATATACGTATCTTATTTTAGATGCATCCTCGAATGTTAAAAGTATTTTTAAATTGATTGAATACAAATAAGGTATTGATAAAACATTGCAGTAATTTTTTATGTACATTATTTTTTCTGTTTTAGTTAATGAGCATTCTTGTGTACATCTTAATAAATAAAAATAATAACATTTCCGAAATGTTTCGAATGTCATTCATAATAATATGGAAATGCCAACAAGTACTTGAGAAAATCAAACTTCTTTGCGTTCAAAAGCTGAAAGCATTAAATTACAATAAACAAGAACATTGTTGTAATTAAATCTCTTCCAAATATCAATAAATATTTTTGTCTAACTTTTTAATGTTTAAGAAGTATGGTAACACTTACGCTTAGTCTTAATTTTGTTTTATACAATCAAAGTATTCATGTATTTAACTTAATTTAGTTTCCTTTAAAACTACCTATACTGTATTTATTTAAAATATTTTATATACCCTACGTTTGCTTAAATTTAAGTTATATTTTTTGGATTCTTAATAGTAATGAACGCCCACTCTCACACATTTGGCTCCGCAGGTGGTGAACACTGGTGATACATGAAATGACATAGAATTTGGGAAAGCAATTTTGGGAGTAAATGCTCCATGCCTAAGTTTAGTGTACTTTTTCGTCATTTCACAGTTACGAGAACTGAGAAGACCTGAAAAATTCTCCTGGTAGGATTTGAACCGTAGACCTCCCGCTCACAAATCGTGCCTTAACTAAATAGGCCACCAATGCCAATGGCTTTTTCTTATTACTGATAGTTTCTGTCTATAATTACTGAAGCACTTCTATCGAATAAAAAGGAATTTTTCGTGATCCCAATGAACATTAAGTTCAACTTCCAGCCCTTCCCTTACAGAAGCAATTTGTTGCTAACAATAAGAATTACTTATTTGTGAATTCCTACAACGTGGAATTGGAACAGTTACGGTGGGAAGAAATTTAGTAAAAATCATTCTCACGTTTAAATCAAGCAACTTGCCTATTCATTAAAGTCTTATATCCACATGCAACTGGTGAATCAGCCGCACAATCTTATACAACCCGTAATTTATAATAATCGTTTGGACCATGATGATCAAAGCCTTATGTTATAAACATACCGAATAAAATTGTTCTAGGCTAACAATATGGCAAACAACATGGGGACAGAGGCACACTTGCTGACAAAATGTAGTGTACTTTGCTTAGCAATGTTGGCATCACATACCCATGCAAACGTTAGAGTTTTTTTTTTTTTTTTTTTTTTTTAATTTATTTAGAGTCGCTTTAACAATTAAGTCATATCGCGACTATTCTATGGAATACAGCGGTATACAATAAATTTAGTACAATTAGAGTTGTGTCGACATACTATGAAAAGGATCTGTGATCATCACAAACAAAATGCGCAGTCCAGAAACGTAACATGTAAGAAGCGTTCTTCATTTAATTACTTGAACTGTAAGCTTCTATCCGCTGCACATAAGATATTATGGAAAACGAAGGTGTCAATGTTCCAGATGCACGCATCAGCCTGTCTGTTTATTGAGTTATGCTCTATCTAAATGCACTGCGGGCCAGACGGACACGGCTTGGATTAGCAATATGTAAATTGCGGCCTTCAGTTCGAGCTCAAAAACTAGAGGTTGCTCATTGTGTAGCTCAAAAGAGATGTATTATGTGTGAATACATTATATTAATCTTATAAGTGCACAGAAATACCCTCCAAAATTCACTCTAGAACAAAGAAGAGTTTTATAAAGTTTTGTTGTATGGATCAGAAACATGGAATTTAGCTAAACAGCTTTAACGAAGAATATAAACTACAGAAACGAGATTATTAATACCTATTTCTGCCTGATGGACCGTCAGAAGAATGAAGAAATAGGAGAAGAATTGAAATGTTTTACATATTCAAAGTAATTAAGAATTACACAAAAGAATAGCACAACATATACTCAGGATAACAAAAAAAAAAAAAAAAAAAAAAAAAAAAAAAAAAAAAAGAAACATATCTCCACAAAAGCTAAATAAACATAAACCAAGAAGAAAGGGGAATGTTGGACGACCATGAAGAAATGAAGTAACTAGCTTAAATAACTTTAATGTTGTGAAAATAGAATAAACATTGTTTAGCTGGCATAAACATAATGTTGTTATTGTTGGTGGTAATTTAGCATATACAGTATGATATCCTTCAGTAGATTGACGTATGCATACGAGATCCTTAAGGCACGGATTCATGAAGGGGAGGTCCAAAATTAAAATCCTGCAGAACCACCCCGCCAGTCTGAAGGATTTTGTAGCTTCCTCAGTACTATTAATTAGAGGACGGAAGATTGTGCGATAAGTCACAAGTATAGTGCACATGGGTTCTATTGTTGCTACTAGCGTATGTACATAGCTGCAGGCGTCTGCTGATGCGCGTGTATATACGACGGTTGCGCGGGAGATACCGGTTACGTCATCCACTCTCCTTGTCAAGCTAACTTGTATCGCATGTGACCGCACATGGCACCACGCTCTAATCATAACTAGTAAATGCCAGGGAGGTGCCCTAAACTTAGCCTTGGTAAGTTTCTATTACAAATGTCCCTTCCTTAGTTTTAATAGTATCAATGTCCACCACCCGTGCCGTCCTATGTTGTAAGAATGGTTGCAACAACTAGGCAACAACCCTGTGCTACAGAAATCGCTTTTATAACGTTTGAAGCAAAATTGGTACAACCAATTATGAAACTTTTGTTTAACGGGCTTAATTCTGTTCAACTTTGAACAACATGCTATATGACATCTTAATTACTTGTCACAAAATTTAGAGCACAACTTATGTTATTTATAAACTTTCCTTGTGTTGAATATTTATGACGCTATAGAAATTTTCATCCATTATTCGTGTACTAAACCAGTTCCCAGTACAATTGCGTAGCATTGCAAATATAAAGAAGGGGCACAAATTGCTGCAGAGCTAAATATTTTACTGATGCGAATGTTCATTAAATTCTATTAATCGTCGTATTACCAAAACCAATACGGTATGTAAGCTGCATTGAGCGAAAAGGTATGTGGCGACCTGGGGAGAGAGGGAGAAAGAGGAAGTTATAGAGAGAATGAAGGAAGGGTAAAACGACAATAAACAATTGGGGATTCTGGTAACTTGAGCATGGACGTCGGCAGACTTTGTTTCGGGGGGGGGGGGGGTTGCATGTTCGAATCCCTGGTATTGCCAATTGAAACTCGATTTCCAAAAGCAATTCCTTGATAATTGACATTCATAAACTTCATCCAGCAAATATGAAATGCTTGAACTCCCTCCAGTCTGGTAAATGTGTGAAGAAAACCAGAGAAACTTTCCTTTCCATCAAAATTATAACAATCTAACAGTAAGTAATTGACTACACAATTTCGCTGTGCCCCCCCCCCCCACCCCAAATCATGACGCTCATCAACTTGAGTCAAAAAGGGAGACAAAGAAGAATCTCCATAAAGATATAGGACTGTAGTCATGAACATGACCTAACGCAACATTTTCAGTCTGGGCTACCAGATCTACTGCAACCGGAGGCGCCTATGTTCGGCTTCAGTGTCTAAACTTTGATCTTACTGTATCAAACTTGATCAAACTGTATGAGGATTTGTTGTGTGCATTACTCCTTTAGGCCATCCCGCAAGTAATAATTACGCACGGTTTTATCTGTGGATGAAGAAAAAATCTTTAGGCACACTCGCTTCTTCAGCAAACACCAATTCACTAATACTTACACAATTATGAAAATGAATGAAATGTTCATTTGTAATGAATCTTGCACAACAAAGGGTCCGTGTTAATCTATAAGTGCCAAAATACAGATACCCCTACTATCTCAGCAGACAACCATCAAAATATCTGCAATTTTGTTGATCGTTTACTTTAAATGTGTACAGCAGAGTGTATGAAAACATGTTTTGGGTTGATTGATTGATTGGTTGCATACCGGTGGGGATTCCACACTTATCACTCTGATTCGGATATTGTACGCCAGACTCTGGGTGGAAGGGATGTGATGATTGTGCTCAACGGATGGCCAGAGAGCCACAAGGAGACGCCCACCCCAGAGGGTCCCTACAGCTCTGCATCCCAACACGAGATTCCTGCTCGGAGCCTTTCATCCTAGTTTCCACGGTGGTCCCCACTGGGATTCATGACCACTGCGCCACCTCTGCACCGAGAACCGTATTAACAGAGCGCATACACCATCTAGGGAGAGGCGCCATCCTCACAATGCAGCCGACACAGTCAAATGAAATTAAAGGACAAGACAGTCGGGGTATGTCTAATTATACTGTTCAGCATTTACTTGGTGACCCGAGAAAATCCCTGAAAACCCCCATGGGTCAGGAAGGTCGGCGCGGGTATCTAATCGAGCCTAACCTTTACCACAGAGCCATCTCACGCGGTTTGAGTTTAATGTTGGCAAAACCTCTTTCTCATCTGTGTTCCACACAAGCCCTGGTAAGCCAATATCTTATTGGTTCTAATTCAAGTCTGGCACTTACGCACTAGCTTCTGAACCAAGATATGAGTATTGGTGAATGGCAAAAAATAGGAGTCTGTAAACCTTAAAAGCTGGATGGCATGCTTCTCAAATAGAATGCATACAAGTCTCGGGATGAGTTGGCTCGTATTGGCTTGATATCAAAACTCTGGCGCTCAAATATTAATGCAGGTCACAGGCTCAGGAGCGAAGAAAAAGGGAGGAGTAAGATAATCATTAAGTAGAGTGCTAGAACCACGATAAGAGTTGTGGACTGGGAGTTTCAGAGGCGATTTAGTATTCCCTTGCCACTGCACATTATATAGGCACGATTCCATGCACTCAACGGTATATATTTTCTGGCATATTTTGAGTTACACTGAGCTCATAAATTGTACATAGTATGGCACATTGCTCGTTAGTCCCAGGGGAACCAATTGAGGAGCTACTTGATGGAACAGTAGCGGTCCCAGGTCGTGAAGACCACATAACTGGCCGGGAGGGATCGGGACGCTGACCACGTACCACCCTACAGTATTGCACCCCATCAATGACACCTGTAGTTGACCGAGGTGGGGGACGCAGCGGCTGGCTGGTACGGCTTTGCTCTTCATGGGATGTTGTGCCGGGGCTTAGTTTATGGCACATTGCACTTTGAAAAGGAAACATTTTATTACAAAAATAAGTATCTCAAACCGTATTTAATACCTTGACCATAGGCAAAAACAAGATTCCAGTGGTCTGTCAAAAATTATTACTGGAAGCATAGGTTATTCCCACAGAGCGCCTTTGGCTGCGGTATGTTTTGTAGCCTTGAGTAAAAAGTGCGCGAAAAATGAATGTTTTCAAGCAAAGAACAATATACGCAAGAGTTATATTATGCAAGTAATCGTAGCATAATACAATTGACAAGACACCAGTCTTGCCGGAAAATGAAAAGTTAGCATCAGTATCAGATAAAAACGAAAATAGACATCGGATGTTTGGGAAAGTCCAGTTTTATTAATTATATATTTAAAGCATGTTCGATCTATGCACTATTCACGGATGAACTATTGTGTAAAACATTTTTCTTTTAGTTTTTCCTTTTAAGCTTATACGCCTATTAGTCTAAGTTGTATTTTAATACATTTTGTAATTTTTTTTAAATTTATAATTTAGTTTCTGTTAAAAATATATTTTGTACTAGAGTAACAGATACTGTAATGCTTTAAGAAAATAGAAATACTCCTCCTTTTGAACATTTCTCAAAATTAATAACCTATTTTTATATTTAACTGATGTAATATCAAGCAATGGCAACAATGTAAAGAAAGTACGGTTAAGATCTCTATTTAAATTGAGTTGTTCGTTGGAATTAATGTAATTGTGTAAATTTGTCAAAATTGCTATGCATTTTGTAATGTATATTGAAGACATCAGAAGAGGCCGTGATTTTAGGGGATCCAAAAGTTAAATAACTTCATTATGCTTTTGCAAGCCTAGTCCAGGTCAACGTGCAGATTATAGAGTGATTGCCATGTTTTAAAAGTATGATCATAAGCAATTTTACAAGACTCCCCAACAACTATATGATTTCCTTTGCGTTAGACTATTTTGTGGGGACTTTGGAAAGAGAGACCAACTGCCAAAAAGCTTATCAGGGAGCTTACATTTATAGGGGACCCCTGTAACAAGTTAGCAAATACTCTTGAATATATGCCAGTTATTTAAGTACCCAGTTCTTGAGATTACAACACCAACTAGGGAACTAAACCCCAATGGTTTACTGAAAACGTGGCACTTGTTTTTGCCATTATTTTAAAAAATAATTTTCAGTTTGGAAACTGAAGTAATTCTTCCTATGCACAATTGCATTAATTTTCAAAAGAGTACATTTAGTTTATTTCTAATACTAGCCAAAACTAAATACATTTAATCCTACAGCAGTTACTCATCAATTCATAAAATGGGAATCTATGAAACTAATGACAGACAAAAATGCTTTACAGATTATCTAAGCAGAGCATTCTCGTGTTATGGTCGTAAAACCTTAACAAAATTGCTAATTCCATCATATACTGGCGCTAAATCTAGATGTGAAACCATAAAGGTATAAGAGCAGATACCTTAATATGTGTTCACTTCGGTGTGTTACTTGTTTCCGCCCCCCCCCCCCCCCTCTTTGTCTGGCAATCTTCCCAAAAATCAATCACTAAATTGATTACCTATGTTTTCTGCATTGTTGTACAAAAAATGCTTAACAAAAACATAGAGCTTTTTCAAACATACATATTATTTAATGTAACTTTTTGTGACATTACATATTGCAGATGTACATTGCCATCGCATTTAATGTCTCAGCACTATATTTGTTATTTTAAAGACCTATCGTTATTGAGATTTCTCGTGAATAAATGCAATGAACATACACTTTCTAGGCCAGTATATAGCAACTACTTTTAAATATCGGCTATCTGTTCCGATCCCCCCCCCCTTGTGCCTCCAACAAAAAATGTAATGTAACTATTATTCTTGATTAAGCTCTGGTTTCCAAGGTCGCGGGTTCAAACCCGGCGGAGGGCGATGGCCTTTTTTGGGCCCAAAACCTTTATCATGGCTTCCTTTGGAAGGAAATTAAAGTTAGTGGTCCTTGTTGTGGATTAACGGCACGTAAAAAAAATCTTCAGACCCCTGAGGAAAATTAAGCGATGTTTCATGCCCAATATAAAATGGGACGCTGAGAACCATAGCAGTTAGAGCGTTCATAAATAAACATTCAATTTCAATTTCGGTTAACGTGAAGTAGACAGGAAAACATTTTTTCAAATGAATAGTTTGTGGAAACTATATAAAAATAAATGATAGTAAATAAAAAGGTCACGTAAATATAACTTCATATTTTTAAGCAAAAGTTGTTATTCTGTTATTTAGTCCCTCAAACCAGCAAGCTATACCAGGTCATTGACGGATTATATTATAGCAGAACGGTAAGCCTGTAAATTGTACCAGCGCCAGCGTGTGATGGGATTGGCGCCTTCTGTTTATGTTTTACAGCTGCATAATTGAAACGTTAAACCTATAGGATAATTCCTTTAGCAGTTGTATCTCTGACTTATCTGCAGACTACAGCTATGCACCTGATGTCCATCCAGAAACTCACACGTTTTGAGTCAAATTATTAACGCCATATGACAGAGTTAGTGAAATTGCAAAATTATAACAAATTCTCAACAATATGTAAACCAACATGAACACAAAACAATACCACAATGCTTAACAAACGTCAGAATCGCCACATCAAGCACAATATGTACCACTGTTTTTTTTTCTGAAAAAGGAAACCCTGCAACAGCATAGGTTT
Organism: Tenodera sinensis; assembly: GCA_030765045.1. NCBI lineage: Eukaryota > Metazoa > Arthropoda > Insecta > Mantodea > Mantidae > Tenodera > Tenodera sinensis. Next base: position 53,449,455 of record CM060971.1, on the reverse strand, counting down.
CATGGGTTTCTTTAAATATGTAATTTACCCATAATGTAAGCTATTTCGTTAATTAGTTTAGTTTTTGTGTGTATTTTGTTGCGAGATACTATCTATGTACACACACACACACACACACACACACACACACACACACACACACACACACACACACACACACACACACACATAGGCTGGAAGTGATATAATCCCCCAGACTGAAGGAGGTGAGAGAGTGGATGTAAATAAACAAAAAACTCTTAATACATTTTTTAAAAATTAAACCAGATAACCACATTTAAAGCTGAGAGTATGTGGCAACGTCGTGCCACTTGTTGATCCCGTAATTTATTTCTACCGGTAGGACAATGAACCATTCTAACGTTCCATAAAAACCATTTTAAGTAACGTTGGCCATGAATTGAACTCAGATGTTTTGCTACTGGGCAGAGACCCAGGAAATTCCGCGAAAATATGAGGTTATTGTTCACTGCACTGTATGCAAACTTGGAACTGTACATTTCCGCGTAAATACAAGATTTTATTAGGTATGTTTTAATGCCAGAACTGTTTCCTGTTCTATTTAAGAGGCTTACGCCATGATGAGCTAACGAACACATGGTTTAAGTGTGATTGGTCTGTTCCTCACTTTATGTCCCGCAAACATTTTTACTAACTTTCGACATCAATTGCGGTATTGCATCCTTTAGGAAATCACAAATATTATGGAAAAAGAAATAATAACTTTAAATACGCTCTAAACTGCTGGAAAGACATAAATTCACTTCAAACGAAATGCACACGGGGTACTCCAAATCTGCTTACTGCGCATGCGCTCAATTGGTGGCAATATTGCTCCCAACATTGCTCCTGCTTGATGATACCCAAGTGTTTGTCGCTAACATTAGAACATCGTTACCCTGCAGTTAAACTGGTGAAAGTTACCCACAAATGATGCGAGATCAACATTATTAGCGAATCAAAAACAACTTATACATGCGAATGTAGAAATTGATTATCCGGGCTTGTGGGCCGTGGTCTAGTCAGGAAACTCCTTCCAGACGTTTCGTCCGAAGCTGCGTCGAACATCCTCAGTGGCGTTGCCTTAACACTCTCTTAGTCTCGGCGATGACTGACTTAGTCAGTGTTAAGGCAACGCCACTGAGGATGTTCGACGCAGCTTCGGACGAAACGTCTGGAAGGAGTTTCCTGACTAGACCACGGCCCACAAGCCCGGATAATCAGTTTCTACAATATGACACCGGCCGTGAAAGCTTACGCAGTTTGATTATACATGCGAAGTTTATTTACTGAATAGCAGGGACGGAACAGGACATTCATTTTCACAATAAATAGTAAAGCTAGTTTGCTTCCAACACTGGCACTTTGAGTGAACACAGGTTCAGTTGTAATATCTTCTGCCAGATGTGTGTGCTGCAACTATTACAGCATTTCAGCGGTTATGTTACTCATGTGTGAAACACCTCTTACACTTTTAATACCGTTATTCTGTGTTACATTTAACCATGTGGCACTAATTGCTAAATCTTTAGTAAAGCATAATTTATAATGTAATAACCACAATATGCTTAAATAAAAAACAGTCGAATGCAGTTAAGTATGCATTCGCACGATCTACACTGATGTTGGAAGAAAGTAAGCACAACTGATGCGATGTTGCTAGTTCTAATAGAGTTAAAAAAACAACAAATTGTGGAGTTTCAAAACTTAATTTACATAAAACCATTGATTCGATTAAAATACGCCAAAGGAAAATGTCGTTTATTTAAGTTTCTTTGAATATAGCCATAAATTAAGAACCTCTACTCAATAATAATTCAGCCAGGTGACGATAATTTTTTTTCAAAAAGTATTTTTTCCTAGGAAAGTGTAAACTTGTCAGCCATTTGGTATAAGAGTTTTTTGTTATTCACAATACCAGAAACTCACTGTTAACGTCTGGCGGATTATTTCACTTCCATCCTGTATTAAAATGATATGTTGGTTTGTGTACGTTTCAAAAACTCAAAAAGTTCTGCATCGATTTAGCTCAAAGTTTGATACGATAGACAACCAGTTTCAAAGATTGTTTTTATCTTTTTCTTGCGTCAGTAACATACCTGCAACCGCAAGAAAACAGCTAAAAGTATTCGTCCAACGTAGACGAAGGAACCAGTCAACGGTCAACCTGGCATTTTCAGAGAAAATACAATTGCTGGACTTTATACAGTGCATCCTAATCAAGATGAATGTTTCTATCTTCGCATGCTGTTGGTTAATGAGCGTGGTCCTAGATCTTTCCAGGAATTGAAAATTGTTGACGGCGTCACACATGCCACTTTTCGCAGTATTTGTCAAGCTCTTAACTTATTAGAAAGTGACCAACAACGGGATATATGCATTAATGACGCGTGCAACAGTGCACATCCAAACTAAATTCGCGCATTATTCGCAATTATATAGACCTCTTGCTTCCCTTCGTTTCCCACAGAGTTATGGGAAAGATATCGATCGCACATGGCCGAGGATATTTTCCATAGAGTACGGCTAGAAAATGGTAATATGGCCATGGAATTTACAGAAGGCATTTACATCGAAACATTGATAAATATTGAAGATAAGTGCTTAATTATTGCGAATAAAGTTCTTATTCAATTGGGAATGCCAGCACCCAACCGAGCTGCGACTGCTTCATTTGATGTGGGTTGGTGTCGTGAACAAAGTTACAACACCAGTGATCTCCAGTCGTATGTCCAATCAAACATTCCCAAATTAACGCGTGAACAGAAGGGCATGTGTGATAGCATAATGCAAATGATAAATAACGGAGTTGTGGGGACCTTCTTGGATGCGCCAGGAGGAACCGGGAAAACATTTATCAGATTGATTCTGGTAACGGTTCGATCAAAGAATGGTATAGCCTTAGCTCTCGCTTCGTCTGGAATAGCTGCGACATTGTTACCAGGTGGAAGGACTGCTCATTCAGCTCTGAAGTTGCCATTGAACATACAAACCATCGCGACTCCCACGTGCAATATTTCCGAAGCGTTTAGTATGGGAAAAGAATTACAAAAATATAGTCAGATTTAGTGCGAATTGCTTCTCACATGGACAACTGTATGTTGCGTGTTCCCATGTCGGCAAACCAAACTTTATATCTATGCAAACAATGGAAAAACAAAAACTATGTTGTACACCCACAAGTAGGTATTGCAAAATGAAACGTTTTGAAACGTATGCTTTGCTTTGTTCCTAATTTCTCATCCATACAACCATAATGCGCCACAGTGAAGCGTGGCAGGGTGCAGTTAGTATTTACTATATATTATCATTAGGGTTCGGATTTTTACGTACTAAAAGTTTGAGCAATATTTATTTTTATGCACTAAAAATGCCAAAAATATGTGCCAAAACAAATAAAACATTGTTAAGCTCTGAATGCCCGAGGTATATATGTACGCGGTACTCACCAGACATTCCTGGAACGAACTATCAAGTACTGTAGAGTTACAAAATGGCTGACAGTACAGGATTTTATCATCACAACTGAAAATATCCTTAAATCAAGTACATGGCAGTGGAAGAATAACCCATTCTTATTTTGCGGGCTCATATAGCTTGAGAAAGCAGGATATTTACAAATGACGGGGTACTATAGCTGTCGCAACAGTTCTTCCAATAATAAACAATAAATTGCGACATTTTCCTATACAATTAAGCATTAAAGAAATGGATGGTGACTTGATAAAAACAATTCTACTGCTTTTATGTGATACGGGTATTATGTAAATATATGAAAATTATTTTAAAAACAGGTTTCCTTTATGCGATTTTTGTGTAATTTATATGAATATCTGAAACTATTTATTCACATAAAAAGATCAATTATGCATTTTTATGTGCAGTATAACTTAAAATATTTGCTCACGTGTGAGTATCCAGAACATTAAACTCAGTTTCAAGTTCCTATTAGGATGCAAACAAAATATGTGTTTACCTAAAAATCGAGCCCTAATTATCATACAATACTTATAATTGTGTCCTTCAAGTTATCAGTCTTTATTCTATTTTTCGACTATTTATATCAATTTAGACTCTTTTAGAAGTATAAACCTTTGCATCCGATGTCTAGTTACAAACAATGGCTGTCATAACGATAGGAAATGTACAATCACTTCTGATGCACATATATTTCAGTTTTGTGTTAAATTAAGTAATATTAATTAAAATATATGTAAGAGTTCTCAGATCAGCGAATGTTGGATGTGTTGGTCTTGCGTATGTCTGCCAGGAGTGGAACGACTACAACCTCCGCTGGAACGAATCTGAATTTGGAGGAGTTAAGGACCTCAGGATAACACCCAACAAGATTTGGAGACCCGATATCCTCATGTATAACAGGTAACGTAGAAAGGAGAACTGCCTGTCACTTCGTTGTCTATTGTTCTCCTATGTATTTGGTGTGCTTTAAAACGTGTATATATGTTTAAATTATTTAAAGAATCTATTTTATACCTAAAATTACCTTTGAATTGCACGTTGCAATTATTTATGCATATTTGACTCCCACAAATGACTGAATATGTTTTCCATTTGTAACTGACCAAATACACTGGCCACCACTGATCACCTTTAGGTGGCTCATTTGGTTAGGAGGTGGTCTACTTATCCCAAGGTCGTGGGTTTAAGTTCAGCCCGGACCGATGGTCTTTACATTTGCTTAAAGATATTTCTATGTCAATAGATTTATTGGCGTGTAAACAACTCCTGCGGGACGAAATTCCAGCACACTGGTGGTGCTGGTACCGTACTGGCGATTCTCAGCATCGTTAGCAGTTTTGGTTTAATTGGTCACTATAAAGTTGTGACAGCTCCCAAGCCTGACTTGGAAATGTTGCAATCACTTTCAATTTCTGTGCTTTAAGAAACATATTCACATTAGGAACAAAAATCTATATTTTAACCACAATTCTTTAAAATATTTTGTTGGTGAGTGCCATAATAAACTAGAAATACTTACACTACCAACATGTAAAAATACTTTTTGACTGACCATAACAAGTTATTATATATATATATATATATATATATATATATATATATATATATATATATATATATATATATATATATTCAAATTCTGCAGCTTCTTTAAAAATATAGACATTTAAGACTTTAATACACCAATTTGCTTCTCTGAATACGTACATTAATTTGAACTTCAATCATAACAAGGCTGCTTAAATGTTATGAATTTTGAAAATGAATATCCCTAGTTTTACCAACTGAATTTTTGCTTAAATGGCTACAGACATTTTGTGATTTCTTTTAATACTATATTTGTTAGTTCACACCATTCCCTAACTAACAAGCTTCAAAATAAGATATGAATGAGCTGAGTATGATTTTAAGAGTACTTCCTTGGGATTGAAAAAGTTTGAAAACTTGACAATTTCTCACAAGAGCACTGATGTAATCTGATTGTACAAATTGATAAATCAAACACACCTCTGGTAACAGTATACAAACCATAAATTTCTGAAAACTAGATAGTCAGGGCTGTTCTATGATACAAAAATAGAATGAGCAAGGACTTTCTACCACCTGCAATGATAATCTATTTTGTTGCATTTACAAACCAAGCGTGTACACATACACTTGCGCGCACACACACACAAGCACACACACACACACACACACACACACACACACACACACACACACACACACAAACACACACATACAAGGTGCTAAGGCTATGAGTGCGCATACTTTGTCGGCGACTTCTTTATATTAAGCTAAACATAACTTATACCATTTTTCTCTGTAGTGTATGTTTGCCTTAATAAGAAACAAAGTCCGCCCAATGTCTGATTGTCAATATGTTATCACTCCTTTTACTGCTTACTTCTGCAATTATCACAGAAAGTAGTGCTTAAAAAGATGAATTATTCGAGTCTTTTCCATTTGTTGCTAAAGTGAGTCGTTTAGCCACAAAGTGATATGTAATAAACGTGTTTATTGGAATATATTTGTGGGCATATGTTTGGCAAGCGCGCAAAGGGGAAGGTCAGTAATGTTGACACCGCTCAGGTTTGGTAAATACTGTTCGGAAAGCTTGAAAGAATATCACTCCACCCCTCGTTACTTGCAGAAGCTGATAAACACACAGATACGTAACGCAACCAGTTTTCTAGAGCTAGTTTTCTAGAGTTCTAGATTATACTTTTACTCGTCGTGGATGTGAACACATGCTCAATAGCAGTAGCCATATTAGTAAGCACTTTCAGTGTTACTTTGTTGCCAGACTGTGTAGATAATGAGTTCAATAATGTGCAACTATCTCCTTTATCTTCTACTTCATCTGATTACCCCCCCCCCCCCCCCCGAATGTAGGACCTACACCTCCTAGGACTTACAAGCCTGTGCCTAGGATCAGATGCTTGTTGGGGAGTAGACAAACCTATAGATCGGGTAGGGTGAAAACAAGGTCAGCCCAGCTCCAGGTTGAGAATGGAGATGATATGAAATGCAGACGAAATTGTAATTGGAAAGATGATAGAGCAGTTGGTGGAATGAGTAGCGGAGGAAACGGGAGAACCCGAAGAAAATCTGTCCTGCCGTCCACCACAAATACCACATATGGTCTTTGGGATCGAAATCGGGCCACCTTGGTGATAGGGGAATGGTCATATCGCTCGGCCACGGCGCAACATATTTATCTCTCACGATAGGTGGATTTGTTATTGGACTTTTTATTTGTAATATTTGAATCTAGCATCACGCAAAATCTGCGCACTAACATCCCTAATGCACACGCACACACACACACACACACACACACACACACACATACACACAAACACACACATTATTTTTACTAATTACACCATGTATAATCAGATTCCTAACTGCGCAAAAGTTGTGTGTGTGTGTGTGTGTGTGTGTGTGTGTGTGTGTGTGTGTGTGTGTGTGTGTGTGTGTTGTGAATAGCAAAATTCAAAAAAACAAAAATTTGGTTAAAAACCAAAGTTGGTATTTGAGTTTAATATCTTTAAGGATGCGACACGAAGATTTTGAACAAAATCCCCCCATCCTAAACTGCCTTTTACATGAAAAATGTTTCAAAAATTGTTGTTCTCAAAACTAGCTCTAACTATGATTAAAATGCCATATATTTAAGACATTTTTATGGAAAATGAAATGTATATTTTGATTTTCTGGCTATAGCCCATGTAGTACTGTTTACTCTTGATGATCTTTGCATAACTGGTAAACAGAAAGAGACAAAGTCTTACTATACAAGAAATGTAGATCTCGTTAAAACACACCCTATCTCCAAATGCATTTTTTTAACGAGTGGACCATTTCGGAGATATTCCGTCTTATTTGTGTGAGTTTTGCAATACGTATACCTTTCTCAAATGTAAGGTCGTTATTCACTTTTTATCTCTTGGCCGTGGAACGAGAACTGAATTTGAAAGCTTTAAAAGACTTGACTATCGCTCAAAGTCTACTGTGTTCTCATATTATCCTTACACCTACAAAAATATTAACAGTAAGACAGGTTCTGCAAATGTTTATCACCACTAACATGAATTAACGTCCTCCAATATAATAGCGGATGGTGAATGATACGGGTGAAATGATGCTCAAATAAGCCTGAGGTCCATGAAGGCTTAAGTTACCCGACATTCATCTTCTCAGTATAAGGGAAAACCCCGGAAAGAAATGTTACCCTGATAACTTACTCTAAGCGAGATTCGAACTCGCGACCTCTTGAACGTGAGGCAGACACGCTACCGAGGCGGGCAAGAAGAGTAATTAGTATGAGAGTAGAGAAGGTCTGAAGATATACGCGGATCACCCTGAATGTGTATAAAATACGCAATGATAGGTGAATTCATATCCGGGCCCTTTAAGCATGATAGTATATCATCTCCTGTGGTGGCAATTTTCATATACAGCGGCTATAAAATAGAGAAGAATGTAATAAATGCATACCGTTCCATGTAAACGCATGGCTTAATGGCTGTAGGACATTGTGTTTTAAAAGAGCTTTATAACGGCCGCATATAATATTAAACCAATCGGCACGTGACCGCACATTCTGCAGCATGCGCGCAGCGGTCCAGATTTCCTGTGGTTGGCTTTCATCACGCCGCACAAAATGTAAGTATACATACCACCAGTGATACAACTGCGAGATGCCCATTAAATTTTACAAGTCGTGTAATTAACGGCATGCCCATCAATAGAGGCACTTGAATTTAAGGGCTCTCGATAGCCTATGTTCACGCTTACATCACTTCACTCAAGTACTGGCCTTCTGAGATTGAATGGACCCTTCCCTTTGTTCTATATTTGTATACTCCCAATCGAAATTCCCTATCACTTCACAATTTATTCGTGTTTATATAATTTCAAAAGCAGCAGCTCAACACGAAAACATTTCAATAGAAAGACATATCTAAAACTGAATGTTGCAAATATATTTAAAAAATGTTTTTTTTTTTACTTTCTCTACTACGTATAGTAAGTAGAGGAGGTATTGTATTTCGCCCAAAATTCGCTGTCGAGATTTCACCGGAAATATATAAGTTTAGAAAAATGTCTGTCTGCGAACAGTGTAAATCAAAAGCGAACAGTTGGTTAAAACCAAAGTTGGTATCTAAGTTTAATATTCAAGGATACAACACGCAGATTTCGAAGAAAATTCCTCCACTTTAAACTACCTTTTAAATGGAAAATGTTTCAAAAATTTTGATGTTCTCACAAATGACTAAAATGCGATGTTTTAGATATTTATATGGCAAATGAAATTATGGTATGAATTTTCAAGTAATATGCTTATGTTTATTTTGATGACTTTTGCATAACTGGTAAATCCTAAGAAAAAGACCACACCTTATTATACAAAAAATATAGATCTGCTTAAAACACACAATTAATGTCCAAATGAATATTTTTTGTGGAGTGGACCATTTCAGACATATTACTTGTTTGTGTAAGTTTTGGAACACTTTAACTTTCGTCAAATGGAAGATCGGTATTTATTTGTTTATATCTAAGCCGACCACCTCCGTAGCGCAGTTGGTAGCGCGCTTACTTCAGGCGCGGAGGACCCGGGTTCGATCCCCGGTACCAGCATGGGGATTTTATCCCCTCTGGATGAACTGTCACGGGATGCACTCAGCCTCGTTAGGCCCCGGGGCCTTAAGGAGCTACTTGGAGAAGTAGAGGCTCCCAGGTTGAGAAGACCGCATAAATGGCCGGGAGGGCTCGGGGTGCTCACCACGTCCCACATTCCAGTACTGCACCTCATCAATGACGCCTGTGGTGGACAGAGGTGGGGTACGCAGCGGCTAGGTGGTAGGCCTTGGCACTTCATGGGCTGTCGTGCCGGTTTTTTTTTTTTTTTTTTTTTATCTTAGCCGCGCCAAGGCAACGGAATATCAAAGCCTACTGTATTCTAATATTCCCCTTGCACCTACAAGGAAATAAGCAGTAAGATAATTTCTGCAAACGTTTATCTCAACTAACATGAAGAAGATATAGGAATAAGTGTTTGTAAGAATGGTTAGTATACGAGTAGAAAAAGTCATCTTGTTTAAATAAGAAGAAAAAAGACGCCTGATATAGCGGCAACTTCGTCTCTTATTTATAACAGGTAGTATGTCACAGCAGTTTGAGGAGATAGGAGGAAGGGGAATAGCGGCTAAAAACTGAAAGTTTGAAATACTACACATCTAAATACGATATTGAAACTAAACCTTCAACATGTAATGGTTACAAAGAGATAAGTGTGTTTCTCTAAGAGTACAAAGTAAAACATACTCAGCATTTTTGGGAGTCTAAAGTTAAATGGAAAATATGACTGTGTTATTTCATATATAACAAATGAACGCATATAAATTGTTTCACTTCAAACTAAATTTTAAAAGAAACAAATGTGTTTAATGTTGTCTATTAAATAAAATCTTCGTAATTTGCAAGTCTGTAAGTGTTCATCTTCAGATTAAATACCTATATTTGTAAATAAAAACATTTACAGGCTTCCAAATGCAAAAGAGATTTTGTAAAAGCAATGAACAGCTGTTTCTGGGTTACTGCATAAGAAAATTATCTATAACATGTTGGTATAATATAAATTTAATACTCGAGAGATGTGAACTCACCGAAACAGCTGTCCATTTTAATGTCATCTTGTGGAATGTGACTTTAAAATGATTACATTAATAGCAACTTGAGCAAATCCTGTAAATGTAGCCCATTTATGTGTACGAAGATAATTTCCAGACATCCTTCCTGCAGAACAAATAAACCCAGACACTTAAACGATGATGAGACTTAAGGAAACTGGCCATCAACAACGCGCCAGCCCACACACAGATGGACGCTTGAGAAGTGCGGTCCGGTATGGTTTGGTGTAACTATGATTGTTTGAGAACCCTGTAGCATTTGTTTCTGAGACAAGAAACTAATTAGGAAATAAGCTCTTCAAAATATTTCTTGGTTACAAACTTTATCAGCTTTGATTCTCAAACTGGCGATGTTCCAGTCAGGTACAGTAGGGTGTTTAGTCTAACCTGAAAAGCTTGTATTGGAAGAAGTGACTGTCGCCAGTAATCATGCTGTAGAATATATTTCAGAACCAAAACTAAGAGTTCATAAGCATTTTTACATATTTATTTTTACACTTTGCTTACACAACCAGAATGAAGCATACCTTACCAGTGTGAAAGTGTTTTTTTATTGTTTGATCTCCATTTTGCTTGTCAAGTAGTAATGAGTATTTCAACATGGCCTCATTATTCATTTGCATTTTCTTCCATTTATTTTTGCCAAAGATTAAGTGCACTTTTACTTTTCTTGTTACTTTTATGTAATCCCGTTCGAGATAATTTATTTTGCAGCTGATAAACTTCAATGAAGATGTATTAATATATAAGAATTGGGTGCTTTCAATTTCTTTTTCGATTATGTTTCTTGAGAGAATGCTAGTATTTCTGTTTATTTACTATATTAATTTTGCATGTTTGATTTTCATTCTATTGTCTGTAATTTTACAACGGAGATTATAATTTCAGAGGTTCGTCTTTCCATTTTGCATTATATTATAAATGTGGCTCATGGTTTTCGCTGTAAATATATTGCCTGCATGTTTAAAACACATAAGTTCTATATTTTTCGTGAAGTTTAAAACAATTTCTTCAGCAACTGTCATTCTTCTTTGTATTGACATGAGGTCTTTGCCCTGTCTCCTGTCTTGCATGCATTGTTAACTTTCCTTATGCAAAATGCAGCTTGCACATCCACAATCTGGGATAAGAGGGAACAGAATATACATTATACTACAATAATGCACGAGTTTTTCTATTATTCATAATTACTGTGAGAGAAACTTTGTGGAACAATATGACCATATCCAAATATTAGCTGTAAAATCTGTCCCAGAATCCTTCAAGCACAAGGATGTAACGGGAATGATCAACCCGGTTGCAGAGGAACGAAACTCAACAAATGCCGTAGCAAGTGTCAATTTCCGTCATTTCCAATGAAACCTTAGGATACGTATAGCAGCCTGAACCTTTTCTTTTGCAAAAAGAAGGAAAATACTCTTTGTATGATGTCTAGCTAATTCCAACTTTAACCGACTCTTAAAGATTTCAACGGTAAACGCCGATTCCCATGTTTCTAAATTTCTTATTTATGCAACATTCGAGTTCACCGAGTTTATAGTTAAGACTAGCAGTTGCATAGCATATTGCGTGTTTCTTATTACAAACTGCGATACTTTTAAATCAAGGAGTTTATGTTTCTTTAGTCATTGACAAAATAGTCCATTTTATTCACTGTTAATGACTTGGATGTAGAGGACGAGCACCATTTATGCTTGTTTAATGTCGCTCAGTTGGTTAGACACTGATCACAAGGTCGCTAGCTCAAGCACAGCCTAGACCGATCATTTTAAGTGTACTTAAAAGTGTCAGCCTCATCTCAATAGGTGTAAAATAACTCCTGCGGGACTAAATTCCCGCATAAGGGCGACGCTGGTATCATTCTGGCAACTGACAGTGTTTAGTGGTTCTCTGCTCCTCAGTCCGTCTCCCGATTTTGAAGACCGTATGATCTGGCCGAGCGGGATTCGAAGCAATAACCATGTCCCACCCTCCATTACTGTACCCTACTCACGTTTCATGATATAGTATGGAATTACATTAACTCTAAATTAAGTATAGTTACATCTGCAAATATAAGAGGGGCCCAACAAAAGCAGTAAAGTTAATCCTTTACCTTATGACACACCCAAAATTAACAATATTTAATTGTGTAGCTGAAAGCCTAGGATTTGGGGCAGTTGACACTTACATGCCATGTTCCAAAAATTCGTGGAAACACGTTGTGAATTTAAAAATTATTTCCACAATGTATTACTAATTACCTGGATTCAAATTATATGGGCGAGAAATATTGAAATGTTGAATTCGAGTATTTCATCTAGTAGAAACCATCTAAACATACGTTGTAAAACTTGCTGTTACTCATTTGTTAATAATATGTTAAATAGATTTGGGTCACACATTATGACATACATCTTTCCGCGGTAATGCTAAGCGTGTAATTCAGTTTCAGTGTAAAGTACATGCTCAGACATCTGCACGGTTATATGGACTAAATGAAACATATATCGCATTACTAATCCTTTGAACTTGTCGAGGAATCTTTTGCATTGAAGAAAACTTTGATGGGCTCAATTAGAAATCGAAAGCGTTACTGAGAACAGCATGTAAATGAGTCACAAAACTAGAGGTAAAAGTTTCCTAAATTAAATGTGCATATACAACTGTAGTAAGGAATCTATTTTTAAACATTACTTCAAGAGAAACACTCAAACGCCCTGTAACCCCACATGTCTTGCTTATATCATTTGAATTAGGATGAAGAAGGTAACCAACTCAATAGAGAGTGACAGCTTTTAGAACGAATAAATATTTGCTACAAATTTGAGTAACAGCAAACCTGCAACTGAATTTGCCTTAATTTGTATTCCTCATTGTACTGTTCATTTTTCATTTCAAGAGCTACTTATTGCAGCTAAACTTATTCCTCACATTGCTAATCAAAATTTATTAAAATATATATCTGCTTGAAACATTTAACATTAAGTTAGCTTTTACAATATAAAAATATTTTGGGGTAGATATCTGCAGATGCAAGAAGCTAATTTAGATGGAAATTGTCAAACAGTGCAAGCATTAAAATGTCACTAACAGTAATATATATTTTTAGAGGAAAATTACCAGATTGCTCCCATAGCAATAATAATTTTGAAATTTATATTTTTGTTTATGATTAAGTAGCATTAATGTTTAGCATACATGAGTAATATTTCTTATATTAAAAAATTGCTGTAATCAGTGTTAAAGTTTCATTTTATTCTGTTAAGCGTTTGAAAAACTCTAAATCAAGGTCCACACTCAAACAGCAGTTAGAAACTGGCTTACGATTATATATACCCATATTTTCCAGTTATATAACTGGTACATTTTAGGATACCGGTATCCTTACTACCCCCTGGGTATAAAATGTATACGACCAGGAAGATCGCTATTAACACATTAATAAAGCATACTGGACCACATATTTTTAGCTTAAGCATTCCAACTGTTACACATCATCTACATTTGTTATCCACATCCATCCATGATCAGTTCAGATCAGAGGTTGTGATCTCAAATTTAGGCCTAAATCCCATTTTGCACCGGTAACATGTGTACTTCCGCCCTTCTTTCCCTTCCCTTCCCTTCCGTTCCCTTCCCTTTCCGCTGATTGGCTAACCTACACCACCACTGAATGATTGACAAACAAGCCCTGTGCAATGCAAGACCAGGTAATATACACGCAGTCATTATATACTCATATATTCCTCTATTGATGTTCAAATGTGCTAGCACCTTAGCACTGAGTCAGTGCCAGATGATACTCTAACCAGGTCTTTATCGCCCAAAGGAGTGAGTCAAAGATATTCCGATAAACATCCATGCCATGGTCGCTTGAAAAGCAACATTCCTTTAAATGTTATTAGTCAGTGTCTCCCATTTTGTACACGAATGAGTCATTTATATAAGGAACTTAGGTATATCACGACATGAAATGTGACTAGGACACCTGATAGTTAAGAGAGGAGCTAAAGTTACAACACGATTTAGGGGCCCCTAGTCCGTCTTTCCTTCTCTTAGCTCAGGGATTAATAAACGTCTCCAACTCTGCCTATGCATTTCCCATGCATTTAGTTGTTTTTTCACTTTCACTGCCACGTATGGTAGGTAGGGGAAGTATTGCATTCCACCCAAAAATTCTATGTCGAGGTTACTGTGGAAGTATATATTTTGAGGCCTTCTGAATAAAAAAACAGCATTTTTAGAAAAATGTCCCTGTGTGTCTGTGAACAGCATAATCTAGAACGAAAATTCGGTTAAAAATCATACTTCGTATTTAAGTTTAATATCTTTCAAGAATGGGACACGAAGATTTTGTAAAACGTCCTTCACCCTAAGCTGCCCTTACATGGAAAATTTTTGAAAAAAATTTTATTTTCTCGAAAATGGCTCTAATATTTTGATTAAAATGTTTCAGATATTTTTATGGAAAATGAAATGTATATTCTGAATTTTATGCCTGTAGCTCATACAGTCCTGTTTACTGCTGATGACATTTGCATAACTGGTAAACCGAAGGAGATAGACCAAATCTTACTACACAAAAAATGTAGATCTCGTTAAAACACAGTTAATGACCAAATTCATTTTTTGTGGAATGAAGCATTTCGGAGATATTCCTTGTTATTTGCGTGAATTTTATAATAATTATACTTTTCTCAAATGGAAGTTCGTTATTCATTTTTATCACCTGGCCGTGCAAAGAGAATGGAATTTCAAAGCCTTCATATAGCGACCAGCTTGAAAATATTTGACTATCGCTCAAAGCCTGCTGTATTCCCATATTCCTCTTGAACCTATAAGAAAATTAGCAATAAGGTCATTTCTACAAATGTTTATCTCAAGTAACACGAAGAAGAAGAGTTTGTAAGACTAGTTAGCACAAGAGTAAAGAAAGTCATGTGAGTGCAACACATAGATTTTTTTGGAAAATAAATGTCTGCTCGTTTAGAAAAGCAGGATTTTTTCAAGTAATGTTTTCTAAAAACATAACAACCATCCTCTTGGCCCATATTGCTGAATTGTAAAACCAAGATGTGCAAGCTGCAACATAATTGAATTTATATTTCTACAGTAAAGGCGAGAGAGATATGTTCAGAACTGCCCGATTAAGTTGATCATCGAGTCGAAGTTTGGTGGAAGTACAATCGACAGCTAGCCGTTGTTGTGGGCCACATCACAATTAAAATTTTCTCCGCCCCAGCGAGGAAAAAACAGGCGCTACACTCTTCGGATAATTTCTATTTTTTTTCTTTTTTTCTTTTCCCCCTTGAACCATGGATAATATAGTAGACCAGTATTTCTATGGAGCGTGTAGCGTTCAAATCATTCCTCTCTGGGGAGGAGGAGTCCCTGAGAAAATCCATCGTCAAACATAAAAACAAATCTGCATTTTTAAAAAAGAACGTTAAAACAACTAACAAGCACGCTATCACTAATATCACCATATTTTAACTGCACAAAATAAAATTATGTTAAGCTAAACTGTAAGAACATTAGTGAGATTATTTAAGTGTATCCTGAAAATACATTTATAAACTGTGTATTAAAATGATGTTAAAATGTTATATGAATTAGTATTTCAAATATATTTTACCATGTTATAAACTTTTGAATAAAATACGACCTACTTAATTGTAGTGTCCTAAATAAAACTTCGTCTTAACTTTATTATTTAAATAAAAACACTAAATCCAGTTAAATCCATTTATTCCACATCCTTTTAATTCCTCACCCTTGTATAATGTTGATGATCCTGCAACTGATTAGAGGATTTGATTTATCACGACGTATGGTACTGCTATGCATTTTTAGCAAAATTTAAGTAGTAATTTCATGATAATAGCATTACCATATATCCTTTCATTTTTAAGATATTCTATTTGACATATTAAGAGATTTTCAAAACTATGCAAAACTATTCAAAAATACTTTTGATGTGAAATCTGTGATATTTGAAAAATAGGAAACAAATAAAATACGCCGGAAAACTCTTGCACTTCGAGTTAATTTGAATAAGTTATATTTAACCAAAAATTCTAATTTTTCCCAGTTTTATGTAAAGCAATTTGACTATTCTTAAAGAAAGATGATTTGACTTAGGAAAAATAAAATATACATGCAAATGTTTATTTGCAGTTTTGTGGCATATGGTATGCTAACAGTCGTAATTGTTATATTTATATTTTACTTAATCTTAAAGCGATATTTTACAGTGTGTTAAATTTAGTTATTAGTTATACGGGGTAAAGATCTAATTAACTGACAAACTGAAATACTCATCATATTTTGTTTGCTATAAATAAGTTAATTCGATTAAGATATGTAAGAAGAAGTATTAGAACACATTTAAGGTTATTAACTTGTCATAAATTTCCAGTATTTATTTTGTATTTTACTTATTTCAGACATATTTTTGTACTTTATTGTGCAAGGCAAAAACACTTCAGAAGCATCTTCACTACAATGATTAAAATTTATTTCGCATAACATCCAATAAAAGTATGTATTTTCTTCTTCACTGAAGTATTTTGAATAGTTACCCTGATGTAATACTGCTCAGTAAGATACAGAATTAAATTTGAGGAACATATGACTGGGAGATAGCTTGTTAAGATAATTTACACATAAAAAGCAGAATAAGCTTTCTTAAACCCTTTCATTCCTTATTTATTGTTATCTTTGATGAATGTAGGTTTTTGAGATAGTACAAATATCAATATATTCATTCGATATTATTAAATTTATTAATTAGGGAACATCCAGGCGAGCTGTCATAGATAATTGCCAGACTTAACGAAATATAAATTGATAAAACAAAAAAGTAGAACTTTGTTTTCTCATTTACTTCCTCAAGGTAATCCTGTAATCCTTATACCATTTATAATTTTATTGAAATAATCGATAACATTATCAGTTCAGAAATGTTATCAATTTAACTACCAACTTATTTCTAGGCGCCTCGTCAAATGAGTTGGAGGTTCGTCTAATACGTCAAAAGCAGGTGATTGGAACCATTCACATCTGGATAAGTTTACATTAAATTTGGAGGAACCAAAAAACTGATCACTGCTTTTTCTAGTTGAGTATTCATGGTAGTTTAACAGAGAAAGATGGCGGTTTTTAATATGTGTGGTATTAATCACACAATTATATACACATATTAAGAACAGTAATAATTCATTGCGCAAAGGGTAACAATGCGCATCTTGAGACGAGGCAGAAAATTTCAATTATATTCTTTGAATGAGAAGCATTTTAACACGTGTACCATTGCTGCTGCATATGTTAACACTGTATCTGAAAAATGCAAAATATTTTTGTTGCATAACTTATAGGAGCACATTTTAAATGATATAGTCGATATAAAAATAAAAACCTAAGAAGCACAAAGCAACATTATCAGATCAAGTAAATTTAGAATCCAGAAGCGTGCCAAAAAGCTTAGCTTGAAATTTTCTTCATTGTAGATATTTTTCAATGGGAAGAAATGTGCAATTTCTCACCAAGTTTAAAGCTTTAAACTTCAAAACTTATGCCCTTAATTCGTTGTCATTTTCATTAAAATTCTGAGATTATTAGTATCATTCATTGTGAGACTTTCAGGAAAATTATTTATCATAATGGTCATGATAGGAGGAACACGAATGTTATTAACACTGGGTAGGTTGAAATAGGTTCGTTGGATAATATTTAATTCCTCGTCCCTAACAAGTGATCGCATATTTCAGTCCAAAGTGCTGATGCGCTTGAGAACCATACGCCTTGAACAAATCACAGAATATTATCAAAGCCCTATCTCGAATCTCAGTGCTGTCCTAAGTATGTTGTTAAAATGCTTCTATCAGAATTTTTATCTCAGGAACATCATTTATTATCAGTTCAATGCACGAGGTTAGTTAGATTCGAATATTCATTGTTATCAAATCGGATATAAATGACGGATAGGACCCATATAGAATAAACAATAATTGACAATCGTTGAAACTGAAGCAAGTATTATAGCAGGAAAGCACACAACTACTCCTTTAACATTTAAATAAAAAAATAATACTTTAGTTAATAAAGACAATGGAAATATACATAAATTCAATCAAACTACTTAAATGGTTTGTAATAAAGACAAAGCATTCTCCAAATTAAAATTAGAACTACACCTGCCCTTGAAAACCGCTATTGTCTGTTCTCAAGTGTGTAGCTCACACTGCTAAGGATGGGATGGGCCCATTTAAAATAAATGGTGACTGTTGTACATTGATACTGACAGAACCTCAGGTGAGCTGTGTAGACATATATTTTCATTTATTAGGAACACAGTTTTTATGTTTTATGCTTTATGTCCTGAAAGGGTTTAAGGAAACTGTTTCCTATATGAGATATTGCAGATTTTGAAAAAGTTTTGACTGAATCTTAGATAACTATACGTATGAAAAACTGGTTTTGTTATAAAACGTCTGAATTATTAGTGTCAGAAAGGATTACATATGATCATTTACAAAAATAATTAAACCTAGTAATTGTAACTGCAAGAAAGCATAAGTTAACATTCTGATTGAACAAGCTTGCACTCATTTTGAGGAAAACAAAAGTTTTCACATTTTATGCCTCTTTGATGTTGCTAAGTGTAATTTAGTTGTACACTCCACCATATTTTGTTATTTTAAATACAATCCTCCCATTTCAATTCGCAATATTTTAAAACTAAATAAATGCTCAGTACATTTAAAATAATTAAGAAAAGAAAAGTCTTTGTGTGTTTATAAGTGAAAGACGACAGGATTTAAAAACTGTCCAACTTTTTGCCACAAGTGCTGATGAAGGTTTCGACGGGACCTACCATACCAACGTTGTGGTCAGGCATAACGGTAGCTGCTTGTACGTTCCACCGGGCATCTTCAAGAGCACATGCAAGATAGACATTACATGGTTCCCCTTTGATGACCAACACTGTGACATGAAGTTTGGTAGCTGGACCTATGATGGCAATCAGGTAGTACAACGCTACAAGGTGTACATTTGGATGTGTGACGTCGTTGATGTACATTTCTAAAACATGTTTTCCTCCAACAGATAACACTGGCAGCATTAGGGGTTTAATACGAGTATCTCAACCAACAGAAAAATATACCTTAGGCGTCAACACAACATACTTTGAGTTTTAAAATATTTATTATCAACTATTTTTAGATTACATTTCAGAAATACTAGTTTTAATATCTGGGCAGTAACAGGGGTGTATGCAGTGGGGTCTCAGGGGGCTCAAGCTTGCACCCTCAGATGTCTAAAACCATAATATCGAAGTCTCATTTCTATTTGCTTTAACAATGTATAAAGGTAGTATATCATATTGTAATAATATATAATATATATTGACAATGTCATTGAAAATGCCACATTCCTCTAGAGACTCATTTTAATATTAAGAATTACTTTTAGGTGCAATTTTATTTGCAGATGATCAAGTTCTAATTTGTAGCTCAAAGGATAGTTTAGAAAAAGCCACATATCAATTAAATAATCTAATTAAAAAGTATACATTAAACATCTTTACCTGCAAAACAAAATTTCTTGCATTGCAAGGGCCCAATATAATGAGAGCTAAAATTATTTTAGAAGGAACAATAATAGAACAAGTAAATAGTTTTAATTATTTAGCTTAATTAACATTAAGAATAATTCAAGAGAGAAAAATAGATGCCGCCGAAATGAGATTCCCGAAATGAGACCGCAACAAGCCTATAGAAGCTTAGATCTTGATGATAGTGATGATGGTGAAGATGATGATGATGATGATGATGATGATATTGCAATAAAAAGAAATAAACTCGGTGGCGTAACACTACGATGCCTGGCCAAGACCTACCACTCGGCCTCTGCGTCCACCCATAAATGGGCGTCAGGAGTAGGGTGCAGTCCTGGAGTATGGAACATGGTTAGCACACCAAGTGCCTTCCGGCCGGTGAATGCAGTCTTCGTAACCTGTTCACGCTATTTTTCCCTCAGGTAGCTCCTTAATTGGTCTCCCAGGGATCTCATACGGCTGAGTGCATCCCGGATCAACTATCCCAGAGGGAGAACATCCCCATGTCAATACCAGGAATTGAACCTGGCTCTCCAGATTGATAAGCGGGCTACCACCCTGCTAATGAGAATATCTTATTGTGCCGGTTAATAAACAAATAAATAAAAATACTGTATACAGTAAAACGGTGTTAAGTATTATGGGACGACAGAAGATGCCCTCTTTTGGACTATCATCATCATCATCACCACCACCACCACCACCATCACCACCACCACCATCATCATCATCATCATCACCACCACCATCACCACCACCACCATCACCACCACCACCACCACCACCACCACCATCATCATCATCATCATCATCATCATCATCATCATCATCATCATCATCATCATCATCATCATCATCATCATCATCATCATCATCATCATTATTATTATTATTATTATTATTATTATTATTATTATTATTATTATTATTATTATTCCATACGTTGGTAGGCAACTTTCTTTAAACAACTCATTCGGCTGATTTACTATCCAATAATTTTAAATAGTTACAAATCAACTCCTGCAGGTGTAGTGAAGTAAAAGAGGGATTTCTTAGTGGGTCTTCCCATAGTCTGATATGTAACGAACCTCACAGGCTATAGGTCTAGACTGGGGAGTGTAGTCCTATTTGCCTTTATAGTTCTATAAATACTTTAAATTTGTTTTTGGTCACGCTGATCTGTCAGATGCTTTATTTAGTCAACATACTCTGTTCAGTGATCTAGCTAATCACATTTGGCCACGGAATGAAGCAACAACTGAAATTGTGTGTTTGAGCTATTCCAGTTTCAATCGCCCCCACAATCTCTGCATACGCCCCTGGGCAGTAGTTATATCTCATATTCTCTAATATGACCCAGAAGCGTTTTACTATTTCAACTACAGAATTATAAAAAAATAAAATCTTTGAGGGGTGAAATTGATCACCAAAGCAAGAAAAGAGGATCTTATTCAAATGGCTCTTAAATTATCCCTAGTGATAATAATATATAATATATTAATATTTGCAAATAACTTACCTACGAGAAACCTAATCCTGTCAAAATTAAATCAGTCAAGATTGTGTATTTACTTAAAATGTCACTAGAGCAATATTTATGTTTTGTCTAAAAACATACACCTGTTAATTTTTTTCATTATGAATCATCTTTGAGTAAGTTTATTTCAATACTTTCACTTTAATTCTTGGAAACAATAAATAGAAGTTCAAACAGTAGGTAACTTGAATCTTAAGAAAACTGCTATAAAATAAATACGTCAACATCAAATTATTTTTCAAATAATGAATTTAACACTCACAAGCACAAACGAAACAATAACCAACTGCCATTAAATGATAAAAGCTAGAAACTCTTGGCCCATATATTCTAAATTTGCAATTATTAATTTTCTATAATAAAAAGTAATATTTATTTATTCGAATACATTTTAACTAATCCATCCATATAAGTTCAATTAATCCAATGAATCTGAATTTTCTTTAAACCACAAAAGATAGAACATTCACAAGAATGTGAAATGTCATTATCATATTAATTATACAAAACAATACAACTAAAACAAACACTTTTAATGATAATGAACTAATTAATTAATGTTTACCTTTTGAAGGGCTTTAAACAGCTTTCATCTACTGGGTCGTCTATGTTGCTTATGGTTGAAAATTATATTACATAATTTCTAAACATTTTCACTTATATCAGTTTCATTTAAAAACATTTGCAATGGTGAACTTTTGAGTTCCAGTTATCGCTACAATGATGATGATAATGAGGAGGACGATGACAATTCTGTAATTCACTGACAGAATGATTAAGTAACTGTAGGTAGTATAGTCTTCAGGCACGTGGAGAAAGTGACAGAGAAACCAAATGTTATTGCGAAATTTAGCTTTTGACAATACTGGTTTACTATATATCGTATATTTAAAGAAATCACGTGAGAGATCAACTCGAGTTTCAAACTCCTTTTGTTAGAGAAACTTAACTTTATGTCCTTGTTTTAATTCAAACGCATACTAATAGTAATTTACTACCCTAATGCAACTTTCTCTACATATAATCACAACCTGCAGCTATAAAATAATAATACTTCACATATTAATTTTAAGAACCATTTATATTCGATTTTGTTTCTTCCTTTGATGAACTTCTATCACCTCTCAAAACACTAAACCATCTTATTTAGCCCCTCCATAATTGCGTACGGTATTTTCTTATCAGAAAAAGATTTAGATTGTTCCTTAAAGTCAAAATTCTGGTAACATATCTTGCAGTAACTATTTTTCTTTAAACTCTCCCTGTAGAATGTTTACTAACACACGAATAAGTTTAGGTAATTCAAGAACATAACTTGTAAAAGGAAAAACAAATTCCACGTTTTATAATCACGTCAGATCAAGTTGTTCAAACTCAAACATGCCCAGTGGGAGGAAAAAGTTAATACCCTTTAGCTGGGCACTTAATTGGCTATAAAACGGATCAAGAAAACAAACTGTAGCGATGGATGAAAGCGTCGTTCAGCAAAGGGTAACTTTTATTCTCATTTCTACGTAGAATGTAAACTGTAGTAAGACATGAAGAATGCTTTCTTTCAGCTCTCTCTTTTTTTCCACAGATAACATACACTGTAGTGTAGGTTGTTACGTATTAAAACTGTCCCCCGGATACTGTTTTGTAAAATATTGTATTTCTACTTAATACTCATTCCGCATTGAAAAAGCTATAGTTTCCTCTATAAATGTATGTATCTTCTCTATAAATAGCTTTATAGTTTTATACTTGGTAAAATAAAATGGCATTCCAGTTGTATCTATTCATATTGATTGATACTCCATAAATGTATAAAGGATTTAATTCAAACAAAGCTTTATATAATATCCGTTTCAAGAAATAACATGTATTTCTTGCCCCTAGCTTTGCAGCAGTAGACTTTCAGCAATAACGTAGGACTTGTGTGCTTTTTTCATGGGAGTTATTGCACGTACTTCTCTGAGACAAGAGTTATGGTCCATAAATACGTTTCCCTAGAATCAAACACGGGCCGCCTTGGTGTGAGTCTAGCGATCCAACCATTCGCTCACATTCGACAGCTATATCTACTATTCCATTTGTGATTAAAGATGGTGGATTTAGAAATAATTCAATAACTAATATCAGTGCACCACTTTTGTTTTAAACTTTCATAATCAACAAGTTAAAAATGGCACTAGTTAGAAAGTATAACAAAACAAGTGTGACGCAAGCAATCTGAGCAGCAATCTTTTATTCCTAAGAATAAAGTTCAATTATTGCTGACCGCAACCTACCTACATTAACCTTAAATTTTCACAGCATGTATTAAAAACATTTAATTATTTGTCTTCTCTCCACTTTTGGCGGTTATGTTTCTGCACATTGGCGTAGAATGCTCAGCTATGATACTCTCGAAAGTAATGACAAAAATCAGCCTGGTTACTTTTCTATCACTTTATTGTCTTCTAAAATTTTATCACAAATACGCATTTTCCTTCTGGTCCATAACACAGTCTATAGTCTATCGTGCTATCACAACTCGCAACTTTTACTCTAACCTTGCTCTATCTTTTCAGTGTCTTTCTTCATTTGTTCAGTCTCTCATGCTGTAACTACATTACTATCACTCGATCATCGTTGAAATCTTCTTACCACGCACACGCACAGCTGTCTCGCACTCACGCCGCGTCGTAGCCGAGTGGTTAGACCATTCGCTTCTCACCAACGCTTCTCACGTTTGATCCCAGGCAACCGCATGTGGTATTCGTGGTAGACGAAGCGGCGCTGGGGTGGTTTTCCTCCGTTTTCTCCGGTTTCCCCCGCCATCTCATTCCACCGGTGCCCCATCTTCATTCCATGTATCATCAGTGTCACCACCTGCGGTGCCGTATGTAGTAAAAGCTGGCATTAAACACTACACACACTGTCTGGCACTCATTGACACATTGACCGATTCATGTCCCTAACTCTAACTCTAAAACTAACTCATTCCCGTTCATCGTCTCGTCTCCTTTTATAGAGGGGCTGACGTGATACGGACCTCTCGAGAAACTTTCCACACACACGCACCACGATGACTCAGCTAGAAGTTTCGAGAAGGCGCTTTTGTTTCTGCCGCTTCCATTGTTACAGTCACGTGTTCACTCCCATGTGTGGTGAAGGGAAGCTTAGCCGTGCGCACCTTTGATGGGCGTGCCGCCAGTGGGTGTTTTGTTTACTACTGCTATAAAATTAAACCACTTTAGATATAATGGCAAGTGGGACAGGCTCGTCCTATGAACACTATGCATTCAGACAAGCAAGTATTGTAAAAATAAAAAATATAATAATAAATAAATCGAATAGCCGTGCGTTGGTGTCGCAAAAGCTCAAAAATGGCTCGATCGACTTGAATAATTTCTTTTCTGTTTTGTTTGTCTCAGTACTGGAATGGTTTAGAGAAAAATAACATTAGGAAAAACCAAAGAAACAATCTAAAAAATCTAAATGATAATTTTGTATCGGAATTGCCACTTTGGATTACTTTCAATACATGACGTGCAATACGTTTGACAGCTGCATCTATTACGTTTAAAATCGTCTCTTCATAAAAAAAGAAAACAGAGATAGTGGATTTTGAGAGTAGATTTGGCTAAATCGAATTTAATAACATTTTGTGAACATTCATATTGATCAGCCATTCGATAAAGGTAAACTGACTTTGAATTCTCAGAAATAAAAAATTCACTCAACTTTGCTTTAGTGAGACTCAAGGAGTTAGGACAGGCTTAGACATAACCACACAATGTGTTTTAGTGAAGCTCGAAGAATTAGTTTGAGAATTTCTGTTTTCTAAATTTCTCAATAAATGTTTGCATTGAATTTTAACAGCATTTATCTGTCATGTAAATAAGGCATTAAATTCATTTGAACCACAAGCGCGTTTCATTTAATAACCAAACAATACTCAAACCGTACACGATGTGTCTAATATTGTCGATCCCAATAAATTGGAGTTGGAAGGTTGATTAGGATTGATAATCACTTATAAAGAGTTACAATCAAATTAACTGTAGGTGCTACGAAGTTCACCGGTTCTTCTAGTAATAAATAAAAAGCTCGAAAATATGTAAAAAGCAATTTTTGTTCACCTCTACATTTAAAATAAACCATAGAAGGAGAACTTATGGCTCTTATAGCTGTCCCAGTTTCATCTGCACCACCATTCAACGTGGATAGGGGCAAGAAATGCAGAAAAGATCTGGTTATATTTACTTTCAGTCAGGTTCATTAACACTGTATTCAGAAAGTTTAACTACCAGCGCTCTGCTTTTGGTTCCATTATTCCATTCATCATATTGAACAAGATTTTTAAAAGAAGACGCCTTATATTACAGAAGCGTGTCTGTTGCGGCGTACAGCGTTATTTCAAAATTCCAAACATTTCCATCATGGTATTTATTTGAGAGAGTTTTTTAATTGACAATGGTTTCAGTAATTGTATTTTTATTCATTAAATATTATAAATACCTTACAGCTATTTATTTTCAAATGACGTAAAACTAAAGTCCATTAAATGGTTTTTTATGCCACAATTTTATTGATGCAAGTTCCGCTTGCATAACAGTATGCATGCATATTTCCCTCTCGCAATGGAATGCAAAAGTAACAAAACAGTATCTGATGGACTCTGTATCATAATTTTTAATTACAGCAGAAGCTATTTCATAATGGTTTGCTTTGCTTTGGTTTAGAATTTAAGTATGCAATACAGTGTAAACGAGTGGCTCATGACTTTTGTTTAAAGCGAGAGATGACTTCAATGCGATATATTTTACATATAAAAAGGCATATTAATTCCAATAACTGCTGCCAAGCCTGCTGCTGTACTTAAGTTCTGGTTTACACATTAACATGCATCAGCCTTATGCAAGCTTAAAGCTTTAGGAGAAGGAAGAGCAACAATTGATATATTGTGTGCCTTAATGTTTTGGTTCTAACGCTTCTGGCGCATTTGACTCATCAGGAGGGAATACCGTGCTCTTATAACCCATTTTGCATGGAGCTAGGCTTTCTATTGGCGTTTCTGCTCCTACCTTTGTCATGTTTCAAATTGAATTGTCTGTGTATATCTTAAGGTGTGGTGGCTTCATTAAAACATGTTCGTGCCAATGCCTGTTAGAGTGGATTCAGTCTCTAATACAAAAGGCTAAATGCCAGATTTGATGTGTGTTATTTAAGATGTATACTAACGCAACATAATTTATGTATGTATTTATTTATTGCAAATGCATATTACCTCGTGGTACATCTATGTGTGAAAAATAAGATTAAAAAAATAAGTGCATAAACATTAACAATAATAATATAAATCAAACAGTTCCACCTATGAATCAGATTATTATAGCTACCAGCTAGAGGTTTTGTAATACAACAGCTAATTTTTGAAATCATTAATCACTTTACTAATTATTTATCCTGTAATTAAAAACCAATAGTATTCACAATAAGTTTATAAAATTTCAAACGTACACCTAAGTAACCTTCATAATAAATTATCCCACATTTGCTCTATTTATATTTTTTCGTTCATTTCCTCACGGACAGGGGACAGCCCTGAAAGACTGCTGCAGACAGTTCATCCTATTCCTCTATGGTTCTATAAACAAAGGAGAATTTTCCTACGTCAGTTCTGTGCCTTCTACCCTTAATTTTAAGCAAATGATCGTTTCTTCCGTAATGTGATGGATTTTCTAATCTTTCACTAATGTACACCCATGCATTTGAACCACCATAAGCTTTAAATAATAACCTGTGCCTCTTAGCCAGATTTGGAGACTCCCATTTAGTCTCTTCCCCTCCAAAATATTACCTCCTTTTATGAGTTTTATAGCCCTTTCTGTATTTTGTCTAACGAATCAATTTGGCTAACTCTATATGGATTCCAACACGTTGCTCCATATTCCATAATCGGCCGCACGATCTAAATATAAACTAAATTGAGTTGGTTTAGTTGTAGACTGCATTTTCTAGAGCTCCAGCGGCATATTTAACAAAAACGAGTGAAAGCTCATTAAAATTTAGGTTGCGAGAGGCAAAAATATGCCAAAATGTCATATATCATTGCAGAAGCCTGAAGCGCTCCAAATGACTAGGCAGATGAGTGAAATTCGCCTCAAGATATTCATTGAAAACATGAAACTCACAATCTCCAATTGACAAAGCGAACGTGAATGCTACAGACGTAGTATTTGACAGCACCACGGTAGCGTGCAAGTATCGCATTCAGCAAGTCCAGGGTTCGATTCCTGTTAGGCCAGTCACTATGCTTCTTCGTGGTAACAGAACGTTGGAGCGCTTGCCTCTCTAACACGGATTTCCTATCTATCATTTCCTGTCCTCCCGTCATCTCCGTTCATCTGTTTCAGGGTTGTAAAGTGAGAAGACAGCGGTTGGTGCGTTGAGGCAGGACGGTGAAATTTATGCTTTCGAAATATTTCTCCACAGTATTTGGGGCGCTCTTGCTTCTGAGGATTGACTCGAGCACGGCTAACTGGCGTGAGGATCGATGTCAACTTGGTGTTATAAAGCAGTCCGTCCTTACTAGCGTACATCGTCGTCCGGGTCTCCACTACACCCCTCCCACCCTCGCAGGGGTCACGTTGGAAGCACATAGAACTCCTAAGGTCACGACCCAGACTGATGATTCTTAGGTGTGTTTAAGAGCGACAGTCCTACGTCAGTAGATTTACTGACATGCAAAAGAACACCTGCGGTGCGAGACTTTGGAACACCGGCAGTCTTGATATAATCCTGGCAATCAACAACGTCGTTAACAATAAAATAAATTAATTAATAGAATCCACTAAGGCCTTTGTGCTATACGATGTTCCAGTTATTGGAGACCCCTTCATCTGACTCCTAACTGTTGACTGCCTCTATGGTAGAGTGCTCAGGGCCCCGGTGGCTTATCAACCAAGAGCTGCTGGGTTCAATTCTCAGCTAGGAAATTAATTTGAATGTGTCTAATGGTGAAAAACTAATGAAGCCAACAGTGCAGCGAGCATGACTCAATGATTCAATGACAAACTGCGGAGGGGGACCTAGCACCTCGGCCGAAAGGCGACCTTTTGAGCCTACGCCCTTGACACACACCTCCCGGGAGGCGAATGGATTCTAAGGGTGCCCGGAACGTTGCCATGACAGAGCAGGTGGCAGGATCCTTACATTTCCCCAGTTAGAAGCACCCCAGCTGAGGTTAACTTAGCCCCCTCCCCTCCTCGGGCCCCTACCGTCCCATAGGGGCTCGGAAACCGTGACTTGTCTACCAATCCGGAGACGAGATTTCCAGAGCGACTTTGTTCCCCAGCCGCGCTGCTGCCGCGGCGCTCACCGACGCTTGCAACCCTGAAAGAAACGGGATGAAAGGTGAAATAAAATTATTAGTGTAACGAAATGGAGAGACAGGAAATTCGGAGGATATGGAAATCCTTTCCAGCATTCGCCTGGCGACTCGGGGAAACCTCCGAAAAAACCCATGGATCAGAACAGAATGCGGTCACAGACGTTTCCGCCTGAGCCATCCCACTCCCATAATACCTAAATTAATTTTTTTCTGAAGTCAAAGCCCCCGGTTATAGACAAAGAGGTTAAAAGGATAACCCCTTGGGAAAAAATGAATCAATTAAAAGCAGTACCACTGGGATAGCACCATACGGAGTGACTTGGTAGCTCTATCAACAGCTTCTTGCAATACTATATGACATTCTTGTACAATCTTGATTCCATCAGCTTAAATTTTGATGAAACTACTTTGCTGGTGTAACTCAATTATGGCGTTAACAGAAAGCAGTCTAGAGTTAAACTTATTACACCCATCTTCTAAACAATATCTTCGAAGTCACAGAACACATAAAACATTTCATATACAACAATGGTAACTACTTATTTTGTAATCACGTATGAACTGCGGTAATTGTTGTCACCAACAAATTAGTGATTAGTGAACAGTTTCATGAACATTCTTATTGGACTGTGAACTGGCCATTTTAATGAACTGAAGATACAAACACTTCGCAATTCTTATACTTCACAATGTTCACAAGATTTACAATCAATTTGTTTCTTATTTGTGTTAACTCTGTGTTTACTAGAGACAACAGCACATTACTTTTTTAGAGTTCATATTGAAAGGAGATTGCAAATTGTATCAAATTTCACGATAAATTCAGTGTAATGAAAGTCTTAACTTTAAATTTAACCTTGAGTTGGCAATGATATAATAAACTTATTTTCAGCTTTTGATGCTTCATGATCCAGATTTCAAACTTGTGTTTTAATGTAAATGCTATATGGATGTAATATATCATTCCATTGAGTCTCTGACTTGTTTAGCTCAATTTTCTCTACGTGTGGGAGTATTACTTTTGTTTACAACATCTTCAATTTCGGATCGACTGCTGTTCACTTTCACACATGCTTCGCTTACTTCGTCTCCCGGTCTGAACACAGCCATTGTGACTCTGCAAGTGATATAGTATGCACAGCAATTCGCAAATCACCGATTGGAACCACTTGGAACCACTTCCTTTTTCTCCATATATAATATGAACCTTCACTGAAATTATCAAAATGAAACATTTATACTATGATTAAAAGAGTGCTTTATTGGTGACAATTTTTAAATAATTCAGCTTTAAGATATTCATAACGTTGTAGTCATAAAACAACAAAGTTTCACCATAACAAACTTTGAAATTTATTTACTAAAAATAGTAACTTATCTTGCGCAATCAAAATGTGTTATCTGTAAAACTGAATTGTTAATACTGATACGAGGTTTATATCAGAAGTTGAACAAGTTATTTTTGAAAGGATATTAATGTTTGGTAGGAAATACTAAATATTATTTATCACAACTATTTGCTCTATGATACAAAATTGCTACATAGAAGTTTATATGCCACAGAAAATGTCATTAGTAATAAAAAATTATAGCCGGAAAGGAACTAGGCTGAGTCAGCCTCCGCTGGGTACTTCTAGGGACCCTGCCCTCTGCTCCATCCGGCCGACCTTTGGATCCATTCGCCTCATCTATTCTCCCGATGGGTGCCCAGACAGTGACAGACACAAAAATTACCTTTCGGCCGAGGTGCTAAGTCCCCTTGCACAAGTTATCGTTTAGTCATACGGCGAAAAGAATACTTCTATCGTTGTCCACATTTCATGTCAGTTATATGACCTGATAAACCTGATAAAAATTTTGAACATAGTTGCAAAATAAAATATAAGGTAAATATCTATTATTTTCCCTCTGAGACTCAGAAAGTTCCTAAAGTGTGAACTTTACCAAATCGTATAGATATAAAATTTTGCAATTAATGTTGATGGCTCAAAACTAAAACAAAGTGCGTTGATTACCTTTATATTGTCAACGCATAAGTTTTTAAATACTTTTTTAAAATTTCCCAATTTAGAGTTAATCGCGAAAATCGAAACATATAGAAGCTTCTAGCCAAAACTATAAAACATTTTGCGTTTGTTGCTAATAACAAAAAACATATGAATCTGACAATTGCGCTTTAAGTTACTCTCTTTTACGTTTTCATTCTATGCCTAATCGGTCAATTTATCCGTCAATCACGTTGAAATGCTTACACAGGCAGAAATTAGAATAACATTAAATAAAAAAATAATAATAATAATAATAATAATAATAATAATAATAATAATAATAATAATAATAATAATAATAATAATAATAATAATAATAATAATAATAATAGTAATAATAGTAATAATAGTAATAATAATAATAATAATAATAATAATAATAATAATAATAATAATAATAATAATAATAATAATAATAATAATAATAATAATAATAATAATAATAATAATAATAATAATAATAATAATAATAATAATAATAATAATAATAATAATAATAATAATAATAATAATAATAATAATAATAATAATAATAATAATAATAATAATAATAATAATAATAATAATAATAATAATAATAATAATGATGAAACATTTAAAATGACAAGTGAAATAAAATGATTGATGTCAGAATTAATGAAAACCGCATTCAACTGATGAAGAGGGGAATGGTTCAGGGCGACATTCTGCCCCATTAATTAGGAAAACTGAATTGCTCTGGTGAGTAAATTCACATTTGTACTGACATATCATTGTTTTCAGTGTGGTAACACTTTAATGAAAATATTTTTGTGTGGCTGGGTATTATTCCACACAATGACCTTAATGCAGAGATCGTCTTTAATAAGATTAAACCCTTTGGCCAGCTTAAATTAATAAGTTCATATTTTCTATGAAAGTAACCTAAACGTCGCAATAAACTTTCTGCTAGATGTCCACTAAAGATCCACGTATCTGTGTATTTGTTTTACCCACAGAGATACAATTTTAAACATATACAAAAATGTCCTGTAGCACTAATGTGAGGTATAAAAACATCAACAACTCAAATGTATGATATTCTTGGTTTAAGATTTGTTCGTTGAAATGTTCTTTCACCTAGAGTCACTGCCTTTTTAAAAATATTTAAAACTAACCACAAATATAGCAGCAAACTTCGGTAAGAAACTAGTTCAAGGTAGAAATAACTAAATTAATATACCATAAAAATGTCTGCCAATAAAAACAGAATGTTATAAGCTTCACACTCAGCGCTTAGCCCTCCACAGTAAATGGTTTCTGAGATATAGAATATTAATTAAACTAATATTAGGTATACCCAAAATTCATGCTTAATACTTTTGTATATTATTTTTAATTAATTTAAACCAATAAACTAATTTAAACACACCTGAAAAATGATTATTAATAATAGTAATTTGTCAGATGTTGTCACTTCAACATTTTTAAGCTTGTTATGTGCACGACAGCTGAAAAAATTGAATTATCTGTAAATAAAAAATTCAAACAGAATAATAACCAACAGATTCATTCTTCATATATGTTATTTAACTGTCGATATTTTAAGAACATAAAATTCATTAATGTATTTGGTGCATTATGGTAAAACTACAATAAATTAGGCATAGTAAAATTACCAGAAAATTAACTTAATATGTGGAAATATTCAAAATACCTCTATTATTTTTGCAGTAAGACATTTACTTTAATTTCTTCGTAAAAATAATATTATTTTTCAGCTTTTTTAGCTTGCGTTCACTGCCCCGTTCTGAATTCCACTGGTAGTTCCTTATGGAAACGTTATCTCAACCCAATTCATTCCTGTGAAATACTTGAATTACTGGCACTCCTTACTAAAGTGGTTCAGACCAAGTGCTTCGTTCATTAAGTATAGTAATTAAAGCTTATAAGTTTATCAGGAGCAACTTCATTCACAATATCTTATTTCATGAAGCTTCATAATATTGAATTATGCTACAAATATTGTTTTGACTCAGAATAACATTTTCGAGAGATGAACCTTATGTTTGGCACCTAGAAGAAAGATAATAAAGAAGGTCACTACATCAAATCGACAGAAGACCTAAAGCTCTAGCGAGTTCATTAACACGCCGTGTACAAAACCGACTACTCAAAATATCAATGTTTGACAACACTATATCACTTTCTGCCACATACCATTTTCGAGTGGAATGTTCTTTGTAAATAAACCCAGTTATTTAGTTATTTTTCTATCATTGTGAACTTAAAAAGTGCCTAGATCATGGTTACTTTAAACAAAATTTAGTTTCGGA
Source organism: Tenodera sinensis (assembly GCA_030765045.1). NCBI lineage: Eukaryota > Metazoa > Arthropoda > Insecta > Mantodea > Mantidae > Tenodera > Tenodera sinensis. The sequence goes on along the minus strand of CM060971.1, from coordinate 53,416,434 downwards.
AATTAATTCTTACATTTCCTTTACTTTTACATTTTAAAACAGACAAGGACACGAGAGAAGAAGTAGTGATTAAAGTTGCCTTAATCACCCCACATACTCTCGCCGAGTGACGAAGATTGTTTTGATACAACAAGCACAGTGGTGGCTTCGTTCCACCCGCGCGGAAGTAATAGTTTCTTTGCTGGTATTAATTTATTTTGCCTACAGTAAACATATTTTGCATACAATAAGTACTACAGCCACCTACTATGGTTAGGCAAATTACATAATCTTCCTTTATCTTATGCACCTAATATTCTTACGTTGCCTTGTGATTAACATACTGATTTGTTTCTCTTTCACAATGAATAAAGTAGTAAAGTTCCATTGCTATTTAGCCTTTAAAATATTTTTAAACTATTTTCTCAGCATAATAATATAATGTTCAAACTTTGAAACACGAAATACAATAGATTGCGCTAATAAAGTAATAAGAAAATAAACCACCAAAAATTCATATCGTCGTTTTTATGTTTACAAATACGTGTATTCATAAATTAGCGTTCGAAATTGTAATAAACACCTGTAAGATCACGAAAGTTTGATTTATGCATCTGATCAAAGTGGCGTTTGATATTGTAACGCTTTATATTTTCAAACTGAAATCCGCATATTAAACAGCAAACGTTTCTGTTTTTGTAACTTAAAAAATTCTCTCTATCACTCTTCATGAAACAGACGTCCCGATGAAGCCATAATCGCCACCAAATGAGGTGTGTCGGAAGCTGAACAGCAGTGAAGGGGAGGAATGGGCAGTGGAGTAAGGCAAGAACGCGTTTCAGTGAAGTGGCCCTTTTGAGGGATTTTACTCATGCCTGTTTTAAATGTAGCATATGCTAGTTTAGTCTTCCCTAGAGTAGCCCATATTTGTCCAGACGTAAACTATGGGGACTATTATGTACTCTTCATGCTAATTGTGCCTCAATTCTTATACCTTATATTTGCTTTTTATACTTTATTTGCTTCTTTGCAATTATTATTAGAGGTTACACACTTTTATAGTAGATTAAGGTTGGTGAAGACTATATAAACAGCCATTTCACATGAATGCGTGGTAAATTTTTAGTTCTGTAAATAATGTAAAAGACGCTTATCCGGAGGAGATAGGAGAAAAAGAAACTGAAACAGCGAATGACAGTTGGACTTTTAATGTATGTTGATGTTTGAATATGTGAAGTGTTTGTATTAGCAGTTCATAGTGTCAGTTCAAATTATGGGAAGCGTTCGTCTTGAGGCACTCATTCACAGACTTCACTGAAAGTCAAGTTGAAGTAGCCCTTTCCAAATGATTGATGGTTGAATCTGTCTAACATTTTCAGTGTAAAAAACACCGTTATACAGAAGACATATTTGATAGCGTAAGCTAAATTTACAATTCATTTTTCAATTATCATGGCAACAAGGCTAAAACTGGTGGTTAATACTTACGGTACCAGTAGGAAATGATGTCACACCCAACAGCATACTAACCTAAAGATAAGTTATAAATGAATAGTAAGCAAAACATGCCAATGAAACTGTCTCACTGGTAGAACTGTTAACATTCTTATCAAAGCACCACTTTCGGAAAGCATTGAAAGCTTCAACGTATATTTGTTTCGACTTCGCTGGTAAAAGTGATGCACATGCTAGATCACAGCTTCTTCAATAGCAATGTCACCCATTTTTATAAAGTTTTACTGCTGGATAATAACTATCAAAGTCGAAAGATTCAATTCGTCTATATAAACAAATAACCTAGAAACCAAGACATGTGCTACTTCAAGTAAAGTATTTATTACGAAATTCATTAACAAAAGAATGGATAAGAAGGCTTTGCCGAAATAATTTAGATGTAGCTTTTCATTTGTTCACATAGAGAATTCATTTTTTTTCTGAATATTAAATAAAACATGGAAAAGTAAATTTAACTTATTATTGCTTTTTACAGGTTTTTCAAGTATTGTAAAAAGTAATTGACTAACCACAAACTGTAAGTTGTTTATCAGATCTCGTCCTGTGGGCCTCGTATTCCCAAAATGTATGCATTATGTGTATTATACATGGAAGAAGATTTTGGTTAAAATCACTACCTCTAGCTCAGTAAATAATCAAACATAATAAATCATGTTACATATTTATGGATAACATTATAAAAATGCATTGCTGACATTCACAGTGTTTGTTGGAGAACTAAATACAGTCTCAGGCCACACCTAAGGATATCACAGGCATCTCGTTTTTTTCATTCACTTTACTGTTTGGTGAAGGTAGGAGTTGAAATGCCATAATTACATACTTACACATTAGGGCAGATCTGAGTTTGACTGCAGTTTCCAGAGGATTCAACATTAATGTTTTAGTATAATACAATGTTAGTTTAAATATATGATTCAGTGTTCGCTTGAATATCCTAATATAGTTAGTGGTTAGCTGCATGCATAGTATTGGCATATATTTGTTATTTGACATTTTAACAATTATTGAGTAGTAGTGATGAGAGATGCATGTGTGTTTTTCAGTGTTCATGTTATTTATTACATATATTCGTATAATATAGTTCATTTCTCCTTGGTATAGTGCTAAGCAAGTAGTGACCCAGTTCTCAGTAGTGTGAGATGAACAAAATTTTTGTGTAGTAATGAATTGTTTAATGGTAAAACTACAACAACAACAATTACTACTACTACTACTACTGCTACTACTACTACTACTGCTACTACTACTACTACTACTACTACTACTACTACTACTACTACTACTACTACTACTACTACTACTACTACTACTACTACTACTACTACTACTACTACTACTACTACTACTACTACTACTACCACTACTACTGCTTTTAAATATTAATTTGGCCTAAATGACTTTGTCATAAATATAGATCAATATATACAATACTTAACAGAAAGAATAAGTAAAAACTTTAATGAAGTCCATTAGAATTCATTTATCGGGAATTTTTTCCCAGCACCTTGCCGTACTCATTTTTACTTTCTCTACTGGTAAGAGAAGTATTGTATTCCGCCCAAAAATTCGATGTCGAGATTTCACCGGAAATATATGTTTTGAGACCCCCCGAATCCAAAACAAGTAGTTTTAGAAAAACATCCGTGTGTGTGTGTCTGTCAGTCTGTGGACAGCATAACTCAAAAACGAAAAGTAGGTTAAAAGCCAAAGTTGGTATTTAAGTTTAATGTCTTTCAAGGATACACGATGATTTTGAAGAAAATAGCCCCATCCTAAACTACCCTTTACATGGAAAATTGTTCGAAAATTTTTATTTTCTTGAAAATGGCGATTTTGATTAGTGTCATATATTTGAGATATTTTTTATGACTAATGAAATGTATATCTTGAATTTTCTGGCTATAGCCCATGTAGTCCTGTTTGCTCTGGATGACTTTTAAGTAACTCGTAAACCGTCTGAGATAGACAAAATCTTAAAAAAATGTATATCTCGATAAAACACAATTTATGTCTGAATAAAGATTTTTGTAGAGTGAACCATTTCGGAGATATTCCTTGTTATTTGGGTCAGTTTAGGAAAACGTTCGTGAAATGCAACATCGTTGTTCATTTTAGTTTCTCTACTGGTAAGTAGAGGAAGTATTATATTCTACCCAAAAATTCGATGTCGAGATCTCACCAGAAATATATGTTTTGAGACCCACTGGGGAAAAAAAAAAAAAAAAAAAAAAAAAAAGCGTTTTTAAAAAGAGGTGCTGTGTGTCTGTGTGTCTGTCAGCCTGTGGACAGCACAACTCAAAAACGAAAAGTCAATTAAAAACCAAAGTTGGTACTTAAGTTTAGTGTCTTTCTAGGCTGCAACACGACGATTTTAAAGCACGGACTTAGAAGGTCTAAGCCTATACCATGAAGTTTGTTCCAAATTTTCCTCCGTCCTATTACTGGAAGATACCCCAAACATTGGCCTTGAATATTTGCTTCTCGAATTTCCTTTTGAACTAATTATCATTTACTTTCGTGTTCCATCAGTGTCCGTCAGCTGTGGTACTATTATCAGTAAAAACGGGCTTTAAGCACTACAAAACAAAAGCCACCAATATGATCGCAGATACTGAGCACGGCATAAACATGAAAAAAACTATTTACCACATTCACATGGCATTTCCTACCCAGCGCCAATTACTACTTTCGCTACTATGTATAGTAAGTACGGGAAGTATTGTATTCGACCCAAAATTTCGATTTCACCGGAAATATATGCTTTGAGGCCCCCTGAATACAAAGAAAGCAGTTTTAGAAAAAGGTATGTGTGTGTCTGTCTGTGAACAGCATATTTCAAAAACAAATAATCAGTTAGAAACCAAAGTTATTCTTGAAGTTTAATATCCTTCAAGGATGCGACATGTAGATTTTTAAGAAAATTTGTCCACCCTAAACTATCCTTTAGTTGGAAAATATTTCGCAAGTTTTGATTTTCTCAAAAGTGGCTCTAACGAGTTTGATTAAAATGCCATATGTTTAACATGTTTCTTATGGCAAATGAAATTTATATTTTGAATTTTCCGGTTATAGCCTATGTAGTCCTGTTTGCTCTTGATGACTTTTGCATAACTGGTAAATCGTAAAAGATACCTACACCAAATCGTACCATACAGAAAACGTAGATCTCCTAAAACACAAAACTTCTGTCCAAAGCTTTTTTTTTTTTTTTTTTTTTTTTTTTTTTTTTTTTTTTTTTTGAGGAATCATTTCGGAGATATTTCTCATTATTTGTGTGAGTTTTGCAATACTCAAATCTTTCAGAAATGGAAGGTCGTTATTCACCTTTTTATCTCTTAGCCGTGAAAAGAGAACGGAATTTCAAAGCTTTAAAAGATTAGACTATCGTTCCCATATTTCCCTTGCACCTACAAGAAAATTAGCAATAACATAATTTCTACAAACGCTTATCTTGCCTAGCAATGAAGAGTATAGAGCAATAAGAATTTGTAAGAAGAGTTATTACAAGAGTAGAGAAAGGCTTGGGAGCGGAACACATCAGATTTTTACTTTCTCTACTGGTAAGTAGGGGAAGTATTGTATTCCACCCAAAAATTCGAAGTCGAGATTTCACCGGAAATACATATTTTGAGGCCCCCTGAATCCAAAAAAAGCATTTTTAGAAAAAGGTCCGTGTGTGTGTCTGTGTGTCTGTGTGTCTGTGTGTCTGTGTGTCTGTGTGTCTGTCAGTCTGTCAGTCTGTCAGTCTGTCAGTCTGTGGACAGCATAGCTCAAAAACGAAAAGTCGGTTAAAAACCAAAGTTGGTATTTAAGTTTAATGTCGTTCAAGGATGTGACACGAAGATTTTGAAGAAAATAGCCCCACCCTAAACTACCCTTTACATGGAAAATGTTTCAAAAATTTTGATTTTCTTGAAAATGGCTCTAACGATTTTGATTAAAATGTCATATGTTTGAGATATTTTGATGACAAATGAAATGTATATCTTGAATTTTCTGGCTATAGCCCCTGTAGTCGTATTTACTCTGGACGACTTTTGCATAACTGGTAAACCGTTAGAGATAGACCAAATTATACTATACAAAAAATGTAGATCTTGCTAAAATACACAATTTATGTCTCAATAAATTTTCTTGTAGTGTGAACCATTTCGGAGATATACCTTGTTATGTGTGTGAGTTTCGGAAAACTTGGAACTTTCGTGAAATGGGTCATCGTTGTTTATTTTTTTATATGTTACGTGTACAAAGAGAACGGAATCTCAAAGCTTTAAAAGATTTCACTATCGCACAAAGCCTACTGTATTCCAATATTCCCCTTGCACCTACAAGGAAATAAGCAATAAGATAATTTGTACAAATGCTTATTTTAACTAACACGAAGAAGATATAGGAATAAGAGTTTGTAAGAATGGTTAGTACAAGAGTAGAGAAAGTCATGTGAGTGCAACACATCAGATTTTTTGTATAACTATCCTCACGAGGGATCATGTTTATGTTCTATTTCATGTTAATGGAAATAAAGTCTGGCAGAAATGGCTGCATCACTTGTTTCGTTGTGATACAGCGGGGTAAAGAAAACTAAATCGATAGTCATATGTTTAAAAGTTAGTCACTATATGGTGGCTTTGAAACTGATGTCAGACCAATTCGAAATAAGCTGTCTTATGCAGTACATTTTTGTATATCTCTTAACGTATACTATTTGTAAAAAATTATGTAAAATTACTTACAAATTAAGAGAACTTCGCCGGCTATTCCCCCAAAAGCTCAAGATATGCGTTTATTTGTTGTAACAAATGATAAAACGCCAGTTACTGCTAATCAGACTTTATTATCTTCTAGTCAGTTAGCGTAGTGCTAACGTTACACTTAGATCACTTTTGTACAAACTTAGAGCACAGAACAACTCTCAAATCGAATCACAGTAAAGAACTATCAGATTACACTCGCACTGAACTGCTACTCGGCACAATACACAGGCGCTGTCCACTGAACGCTTCGTATACGTGTTTCCTCACTCCAACACTTCATCACTAGCACGATTGGAACAACAACTTCTACTCCTTCACTTCAGCTACTCTTTGTGTACGAGCACGTCTCTTATATAGTTCTTTAGCCAATGGAAATGTTCTGGAAGGAGAATGATCGGGAGAGGCTGTGAGAGAACAGTTCAGACACCGCACTGCCATATAATAGCTACCGTTCCCGTATGCTCTATAGTGCGGACAGCCGACGGGTCTTTTAAGGCAGGTAAACACCTCCGGCCCGTTCCTACTGCCGGGTGGAGACCAGACCCCGACCGGCATTTCCTACCAGCAGCGTCCGCGCTCAAGGTCGGCGCTACATTATCATATAAATATCTTAAATATAAGGCTTCTAATCATCATTAAATCCACTTTTTGGACAAAATATCTATAATGGGTAGCTTGGGGTAGGGCATTTTCTTCAAAACCTTCACTTCGCATCTTTGAAAATTTGAATTTAACTCAATGCATTCCTAAAATCTGGTCTAAAATATGGGATTTTCGAGTTTTTATTTCTTTGCATTTTATTTTACTTATGTCCTTATACTTTCATACCATACAGTTGGTTATTTAATATTAACAACTTTAAAGCCACAAACGGCTACTTAGTTGGTCATGCAACTGATTGATATTGCATTGATCTGAAAACTCCGTCTTCCTTAATGTCTTTTTCTCAATAAATTACACTATTCAAAATGTTCCTCAGATTACGATTTCAAACTTATTAAGTAAAAAAGTCAGGTTAAGGTTAGGAATTATGGATTTAAAATTGTTGGTGCACTGGTTAACTATTTTCTACAACTAATATTTGAAAACATAAAAATTGAATAACTTTTATACTAACTTCCTAATTGTTCCACAAATAGTTTGAAATTTGTTAAGTTTTGTCTCAGTGTCTGTCAAATTTAAAATTTATATTTCGTCCTACATATATGAAGTGCAATATTTGTTTTAAAATAACAGTTTTCATCTAACAGGGCAGTTAACATTTCTAATTAATTTTCAAATTTATTCTCAATAATGAATAATTGAGTTTCTTGTAACAGAAAGCAAACATCACTCGAACTAATTCAAAAATAAAACCACTCTTTGAAACAGATTTCTCACCCCTTAGTAAAATTGTCTCTGGCTTCTATCAGTGGTTTATGTTCCGTGAATAAGCGGATTGACCACGACCCCTTCGTATGCCCCAGTTCCTTTGATACAAGACTGAAATGTGAAAAGTCATCCTCAAAGAAACGTTGAAAAGAAGCAATACTTTTATTTGAAGTTTAATTTCCTTTCCTGCATCGCTCCTTTCACCGCACCAAAAGAGAAGTGAATTGAAGATATAGAGGGACACAGCACGAAAAGAGTTACTATTTTTGTATAGAGATTAATTTGATTACATTAGCCTTTTAAACGGAGAAATACCATAGAAGAAGTCACGCTCTGCCCCTACCCTCACCCGCCAGCCGTTCAGTATCCTGACCAATCAACGGAGAGTGCTCTCAATATTATAAGTATTGCAGTCCAGACATCAGACGCAGCAAAATCTTTTCTAAGAAACTTCGACCGTGCCATTGAAGATGTCCACAGCAGTAATGGACGAAACGTCCGGAACATTTATCTCCACCAGACCACGGCATGACGGCCCGGAAATATTTTCCAGTTATACATATTTTCACGTGTTGCTGGATTTTTTAACCTTCTGAATTGGAGTTATGAAAAATAATTTCAGGTGAACTATTTCATATTTTAACTAATGCACAACAATTTTAAATGCACAACTTCTAGAGCTCTCCTAAAAGTTTGACGGTAATAATACGGAGGTCCAAGGAGCATTTTAAAACGTTAAAAAAAATGAAAGAATGAGAACAATGGAGTTTGAAGTTCGACGCGATGCTTCACCCAAACGGCCATTTGTGGCTTTAAAATGTTTTATATTAAAATTAATAGTGTGGCATAAAAGAGTAAATTATAAGCGTAGGGCCGTTGAAACATATGGTAAGGTAAACCATTCGCAGGCGCTCTTCCCTCCGCGATGGAAACGACAATCGCCGGACAAATTGTGCCTAAGGAATTTAATAAAATCCTTTCCTCACAGAAACATGTCTCTCATTGTTTTATTAAATAAAATAGATTCCAATATTTTAGCGCATATAATACACCACACTTCAATTTGTAGGTCATAGCGGGGCGTTTCACGCCACGTTAATACATTTGAACGTTCGGGTTCGGTGTTAGACAAGAAACAGTCAAGATCAGTTTCAACAGAAAATAAACTAGATGCAATCATTCCAGTTTAGAGTGATCATCTCGAAATTCAACTCAACAAATTAACGTGAACGCAGTCGATATTGGGCTTTAGAAAACCTGTGTTATTGCATGAAACGCCTGGCCTGAAAATTGGACTGTCTTGTGCAATAATTGGACCAATTTTCTTTAATGAAATAATTAGGGCTATACCGTCTGGCTAACAGTTCTTTAGCGTAGTGGAAAGAGCCCGCTAATGGCTTCCGTATGTTTTAATGACTACATAACAAGCATAAAAAAGACCAAAAAATCGAAAACCGGTTTATCAATTTTCACTAACACACTGCTTTAAAACTCACTAGTACTTATTCTCCGTTCTGAGTTAGGTTCTTAAATTGACGCCTTTTACTGTCTAGATCTCTGTATTGGATACAATAGATCTATTACCTGTGGTATATGCCCACGTAAAACAAACGGTGTTTGACTAATTTGGTTGCACGCGTAGTCCGTGTTGTAGTCCGTAAAGAAACAGCCTTTTTGTGTTTCAACCTAAAAGTAAAAGAGAATAAAAGAGAAAAATATTACCAAAATGTTCAAAACATTTGCTTTATAATATCACATTGATATACAGAAACAGAATCAGGATAACTATCTGATCAGATAATTATTAGCATTTAAAGTATTGTTGAAGTTATATTTAATTTTGCAGCCAGAGACATTCAGCGACATTGCTAGTTAAATGAAATCTGCGTATTCACCTTTTATGTTTTCAAAATTATACATAACTCAAGAAGAATGGAAAGAGGTTCAAATCATTTTGGAAAAATAAAGTGATTAAAAATAACCAATTTCCTCCCCTCCCCCCAAAAAGCACGATTGTCTGGGAAGCGAGAAATGCCAGAAACCCTTTGCTAGTCTTCCTGAAAGCAGTTTGGCTTAATTTTTTTTTTAACTGTGATATTCGTACACTGAAGAAATGACTCCAAATTCAGCAGGGTTTGAAGGTTTAAGATAGTTTTAATTTAACACACATTAGTTTTTATTCTTGTTACCATATATCCGAACTGTATTATAATTATTAAGAGATTATCCCCAAATATTATAATCTAAATATCATGAGATATATACGATATTATATCCAGTATAAAAAACCAAAAGCCCTTGTATAAAAATTGTAATAAAGTCGTACAAATAAACGCCAAACCATATTTTAAGATTTAAGACCATGACATTTATTGAATTCCCCCATACAAGATAATCCAGTGCTTGGAAATGTTTTTGTTATGTTTTATTTGTTCAGTATTTGAATTACGCGAATAAAAATACAAGCCTTATCTTCAGTTTCTGAAAATATCCTACGAAGTTATGTTCATTTCAGTTGAATTCAGTACTATTTTGGAATTCATAAAAACTGGGCAGAAATGCATTACAAAAAATTCAAAGTTCTTAAAATGTGCAGTTATTGACTATTTTTGAAAAACTGCCTGATATGATTTAAATGTTTTGGAGTTTTACCCGGCACAATATCCGGTTGTCAGACTGCTACAGTCTCATGAAAAGTAGCAATCGGACTTCCAATACTCGATCACAGTTAAATACTTCTGTACGGCACGAAAAGAAAACATCCGATTTTCAGTAACACAAGTCCTTTATCAACATAAGTCTAGCTACATTCATCATACCACATTAAAATCCCCAAGTATGTTCCCGAATCTTAACACAATTTTTACCTTGTGAACTGCATAATTCAAAAATGAAAAGTGGGTTAAATACAAAACTTGTTTTTTTAAGTTCATTCTCGTCCAAGGATGTAACAGGAAGATTAAAAATTCACCATTTACAAGGAAAATATTTTGAAAAACTTTATTTTCTCAAAAGTGGCTACATAGTTTTTGATTAAATAAACATAATGTATTTATATAACAAATAGAATGTACATCTCACATTTTCTGGGGATGTCCTCATTGTGAGTAACTGGTAAACGTCACAAATCACAAACTGTTACTGCAAAAAAATGTAATTTCGATACAATATATGTCAAATATGTATATATTTGTGGAGTTAATATTCTTTCCTGTTTATCATGCAAAGCGGATGGAGTTTCAAAGCCATTACTCAGCGATGAGTGGTTAAAAGATTTGATTATCGCTTAAGCCTACAGCGGAACTATTCCCCTAGTATGTACAAAAAAGAAAATATGTGATAAATCCATTTTTCAAGTGTCGATCTCGAGCAAGATTAGTTTCAGAACAGCGAGTAGAGAAAATTATGCCACATCAAATAGTTTTATTTGTTCGTGGAGTCTCAAAATCTACAGATATAATATGATATCGTATTTTTGGCTGGAATACACTTTCTCTGTTTATTATAATACTTATAATCATTTTTAACGGATGCAGAAAAGAAGAAAAGCACCAAATAAATCTTAGAGGCGATATGAAGTTTAATTTAACAAGTGCCCTTGCACTCCCTTTTGTGTATAAAAATTCCAAAGACTATTGGGGAAGATCAAATGAACCAGCGGAGGTTTTCAAATTCGCCGTATTTTCATTCACATCTGCCCTTAGACAAAACAAGGGAATAAGCAGGGGTAGCATCTTAAATGCACCATCGGTTTCCAAAAGAGCGATAAACAAGAAGGTATAGGAAGAAACGGAAATCAATATTTGCAAAACCGCTGTTAGCAGTAGTGATTCGGAACCCTCGAGGCTTCAACAAGTGTGAAGAAATGAAAACTTTCAGGTGCAAGCTCTCGCAGAACAGGAAAGAAAATGGAATTGGAAAATAATCTTCTGAAGAACCAACTAAGGTCGATACTCGTGATGAATGTGCTATAAGTAGAAGGATTGAAGCCAAACTCGTTTAAAACTATATCCGAAGAGAAAGTAGCATGTAACTTACTAGGTCAGTGGCATTCAACCCTTTTTCTCCGCGTACCACCAAAGACAGTTTTCCATTCTAGCCTGTACCCCTAGGACTGGACCTAGAGTTATCATTAATTAAAATTATATACAGCCATATTAAAACAGAATTATAAAACGTATAACCAATGAAATACTAAAAAGAGGGATTAAGTTATAAATGTATAAAATACACACAGGGACAACCCACATTATAGATAACACACACACACACACACACACACACACACACACACACACACACACACACACACACACACGCGCACACACACACACACACACACACACACACACACACAATTATATGAATTTGTAGATGTTTATTACCTGTTAATGAAATGCCTAAGCCTAAGCTCTCTGTTTGTGGTTGAATTTTCGTTAGTGTGAGGATCAATGGTGATTCAGGATTTCGTTGTTTTGCTTTGATTGCTATTTGCGTGCATAACCCTATAAATCACAAATTGACATGTTTTCGTTTTTTTATTTTCAGTGAACTGTCACCAGACATTTTCAATACCGTATTTTAATTGTACGGGAAGATCAGATGAATTGATGTCAGTGGTGCAACAAGGAATCATAAGTCATTCTTGTATATTATCGCCGATGTCTCGTGGTGGAACACACACTGTTGCACTTTTTACTGGCGTTGGTTCAACACTATCGCCACTATCACTTGTTTAATTGATTTTACGTATTCCTCTTATAACGAATTTGTGCGTCTTGAAACTAAAACAAACCTCCACATAACCCTCACGAAAATATACCGAGTACTGAAAGATTATAGATCAGTTGTTAACGTACATTCGCAAATATTGTTATTACTGTCTGCGTTTGAAACAAAGAATACGAATGGTTAGCAAGCGCTAAAATAACTGTAAGATACCATTGTTGAGCACACCGGTAGAGTATGCAAAATGTTTCTTGGACAGAAGGCGCTTCTAATCCGCCTAAAATATTTTTCTTTATTTGTGATCATTCAGGAAACATTATACTGACAGTTCGCGTATTTTAAATTTTAGATACCCCCTAAACATTCTTCGCGTTGAATATGTCTGCACTAGGGAATAGACCGTCACAAGAACGATGGACAGGTACCCGTGTAGAATTAATATGAAAATGTGTGATGTTAAGATTTTATAAACAGGGTGTTAGGGGTATGGGTGCGCAGATTTTTCGTAATGGTAGATCCAACGTATGATGAATAAAAAAGTTAAATAACAAATTGATCTATCGTAAAATCCATTGAAGATAGTTGAACATTATTGAATGCATTACCTGCACAGTGTGGCAGCAGTGGACTGAACAGCCGAAAGTTTGTTTACTAATTCGTGTGTGTGTGCATTCAAAAGTACAACGGCTGAAGCTTCAAACTAAGTCGGCCCCGAATACTGATTCCGCAGGTGCCCATGTATTTGTTATCAATCAGCTACTGCAAATAACGATGGGAGGGGTGTATTTCTTTCAAGCTTTCCGAGCAGTATTTAGACACATAGTTGTTTACTGTCTACATTCCTGACCTCACGATGCGCCAAGAGTATGTCTATGTATGTCTTCAATTACTTAATATCATTCTGTGGCTAAACGATAAGCCCTTCTCAATATGCTAACTGCAGAAGTAAAAGCATACAGTGGGATGGCTTTGGCGGTAACGTCTGTGGCTCGCATTCGGGAGATGGCGGGTTCGATCCCTGTGGCCGACCTCATGAATGGGTGTTTTCCGGTAAATGCTGTGAAGGATTTTCATATCCTCGGAATTTCCTGTCCGTTCATTTCGCTGCATAAATCATTTCATTTCATCCTTCATCCCGTTAGGTTTCTTTCAGGGTTGGAAGGGTCGGCGATCGTCACAGTAGCATTACGCTAGGGGAAACAAATGCGCTCTGGAAATCTAGTCCGCTGGATTGGAAGGCGAGCCACTGGTTTCCGGGCCCTCCATGGGATGGTACAAGCCCGTGGAGGGGGGGGGGGGTGAGAGGGCTAAGCCAGCCTCCTCCAGGGTGCTCTAGCTGGGAAAATGTAGGGGCACCGTTACAAAAGATCGCCTTTCGGTGGAGGTGCGAAGTCCCCATCCGCAAGTTGTCACTTAGAAAAAAACAAACATTCGACCAATTTTATTTTGATTTATGCAACGATGCAGTATAGGGGAAAATAATGGAGGAACTCACTGTTCAACTTAATGTCAACTTAATGCCACTTTTATGGACCGTGAGCAGATAAATAAAATGGATATTTAGAAATAAAGTCCCTAGTTTTAAAATTTCAACATGTGAAATATTTGGAAATGGACAATAAAATTCATCCAAAACTCAAAATAAGCTCACATATATTTCAAATAAATCCAATGATGTCTGATGTTTACGCAAGAAAAAAATGCGAAGCTCATTTCTTCTATTTCCTCCTTAACTGCTACTCTCACATGGTGTTTTTTCTCTTTAAACGCTGTAAGTTAGGTCAGTGTAGGTTTTCGTAGTCTTCATTTATTTTCACATGTATATTCACTCTAACATTATAACAAATTTTACCCTTCGGCCGGGAATACCACCAAAACTATGCTTATTAGAATTTAATATCAATATGATACGCACGTGTGATAATATACTTAAGGGTAACTTGCTTTGACTAATTGAAAAACATACACATTAAAATAACGACAATCATATACTCGTACTTGAACTAACAGTGTAGCGAAACTAAAATCAGTCAAATAAATGGACACATTTTGACTATGACTTTGAGAACAAATGCTTTCCCCTTTGATACTCGAGTGTAATACATATAAGCTCCAAAAGTATTTTTCATTCATAACTGAAAAACCTTGCTCCACCAATTCAACGCAATAATCGAATATTGATACATAAATAATAAACTGCAACCTACTTCAAAACCCATTCCGCAAACACTGCAACTTATTACATTCCACAGGTGATTGCTAAACTGCACTAAACTTGCGAGTTTCCACAAGTAACTGGTTTTAATAAGGTAATTCTACCATAACTGAAAGTACAATAGACCATGCTGAATATATTTTAACCCAGTCTCACACCTGTGCCATCAAAACATTTGAAGCTAGTAGCACAACGATCTCTCTATTGTGTTGGTCAAGGCAAACTGGAAGGCGACGCGCTTTCACTCATTGCACGAACATCTTGGAACACCATTCAGTTTAACTCTTGGAGTTAGCATCATTACGTAGCCATCCAAGTTTGTTTTCACTTGTGTAGCCACCAAGGAGAAATGTTATTCTAGTTATAATTGCTTGTCTTTGTAGCATGTGTCCATTAATTATTTCAAGACAACGATAGCACGCCAAGCATTTGCTTATATAGAACGTCTTTCTGTAAAGAAACCTTGCCATTATAACTGTGGTATAACTAACAGTTATTTTTTCTAGTTGGACCTAGTCCTCAACTCCGAAGAAGGAGGGGATCTATCCGACTTCATCACAAATGGGGAATGGTATTTAATAGGTAAGTTCCTTCTTTAAGTAATCTTGTTTAGAACTATGGCCCTTCATTAAAGGAATTCTTATAAAGCATACAACAAAAGGAATTAGTTAAATTTCTTGAATGTAGAGCAGAGAGTCACATGTATAGCAGTTACACAAAA
The DNA here is from genome assembly GCA_030765045.1 of Tenodera sinensis. Taxonomy (NCBI): domain Eukaryota; kingdom Metazoa; phylum Arthropoda; class Insecta; order Mantodea; family Mantidae; genus Tenodera; species Tenodera sinensis. Next base: position 53,401,148 of record CM060971.1, on the reverse strand, counting down.
ATAAAAGGAATATTGCCATGGGCATAGATGAGAAAAAATACATCAGAACTTTGTAGCTTATTTGAACTTAACTGTTGCTTTACTATTGTAACTCGTCCAGTTTCACTCACTTCAGTTTATTCTGCACATAGCACAGGAATTAATTACACGCGAGGCAGTCAGTTCTTCCTTCCACTTCACTAGTTGGAGTATTGAACACTGGACTTCACTAATCATATACCAAGCAGGAATTACTGTCCGTCACATGGCACTTACTGAGTGTTGCGAGTACTTTTTCTTATAATTATATGACTATTTCCTGGAAAGACGTATTGAAGTTCCGGAAAGCCCGAGAGCGAGGTAAGGAAGCATTCAGAACTCTCTTATTGCGTCTCGAAGGCGTTCTTGAATTTACGTCAGCTGGGAGCTCTCCCTTTTCCCTCTCCTGGTAAACGGCGTCCAGCAGCTGGCTTCGCTACAGTATTACTCATTTTAAAAAGGGGTATCAATTGCTATTTGTATTGTAATCTTGAAAGTGCCAAACGCTAATCAACCTGGGATAGAAAGGGTCAAAAATAAGGATCACACGGAGGAGAATTCCAGCATGACGCTACTGTCTGATCATGGCCTTAGGAAAATGTAGGAGGGAGGAGGGACATTCCACGTAGTGTAATCCACGCTTTGTAAACATCCCCGTTAACGCTGTTCTGCTGTTTACGTTGTCACTTACCTCCAATGTTGTTCGCACTGTTAACTTCTCTTAATTTCAGCTGTAGAATCATACGAGTCACTAGTTCTATGTCGGAAGTAATGAAGAAAATAGTGTAGAAGTAGACAAGCCCCGCTCAGGAATGCTATGAAATCTGCTATGATTGCAGAACAAAGTGATTCACAATGACAGTTCTATGTGTAAAGCAACTCTGTACAGAATGAGTGAATCAAACAAACCTGAAGAGGTTCTTTAAAGCCGACACATTGCTGGTTTTATTGGACCAAACTGTCGTTTACTTGCCCGCGTACATGTGTGATCTCAATCCCATAGAACTAGTTTGGACCAAGGTAAAATAAATGTACTTAAATGTAACAGGTGATTTATCCTGACGCTCGAGGATATATCATCTGTGACCGAAACAGACTGGTAGAGTTTTTGAAAAAAAAATAGAGAAGGTAGAAAATGATTGTGGGAGAAAGACGGGGTATTTGAAAACGTCATTTGCGTTTGATAACCCAATCATACCCCATGAACTGAAAATAACATTTAAGTTCCGCTGTTTTGAGCGACTACTTTGCTTTAATCTAGCTTGAATACACATTCCAAGGTTGGCACTATTATCATAAGCGCGACTAGAAGCACGACTCCAGCTTCAGATATCGCTGTGTGCCTGGAATTGTTTATTAACGTACTGGCTGGCTGCATTACTACCAGGAGCCATGAGCTCGTAAACAAACTATATGTGTAGACCATCAGATGGACCAATTGTCTTAAGCAAACTCCCAGAGGAAAGAATGAGGCGAGAGACGGAAGGGTGGAGCCCACTGAACAAAAGCGGGTTCCTTAACGATTCCAGGTTGTCCCATCCTGAGCTCGGCACTAGCCCTACAACGAAAGAGGGCTGAAAGAACACCAGGGAGAGGAAAGCTCATGGTGGTATATTTATGTGCATTTGTACATGAACTGAAGCTGAGAACTGCCGAATGCAAGTAACAGTTGGTACCACCAGAACCATTCTCGTGCGATGACGAATCGTACACTGTAGCCATGCACCACCTACTAAGATATATAATTTCTCTCGTTTGATACGAAGTAACCAATTTTGTAAAGCTATGGTATATAACATTGCATTAATGAAAATGCAAGTATAACATTCATACTTGCGAAGTTTGATGTAGGCTAAATTACAAGTTATTTGTTCAAATGTTAACACATTATATAATTATCATCATTATTATTACTGAACGTTTTTCACTTACAAATATACTGGTTTGTAATTCTTATTTCAAGAATAATTCTGAAATGTACCAAATCCAGAATGAAGTCCTTGTGTTTACCAAAATAAAAGTGCATAATGGGGACTGTAGTTCTGTGCCTGTGATGTGCTTTCCGAGTGCACTGATGAGCCTATGCTACTGGGAGCAGCCTGTAAGACTAGAGGGACTATGCTGATACACTACAAACACACACCACCATTATTAGTGTTTAATTTGCAGTACTATAATTTATACTTGGTCAAATATGCACAAATCCCGTCATCCAAATATTTACACCATGGAGGTATAAGGTTGTCTCGTTATGTTTGTCACTAAGAATGCCTGGAAGTACACCTCACCCGCAGCATAGCTACGACAGAGTAGTTGTCAAACATGCTGTTTTAGGGAGAAATTCCCAGCTGTAAATCGACTAAACCACTTTTGACATGCACTACTTGTTACTGTATACTCTCCGTAGATAGCACAAATTTTCTACCGGCATTGTGAGGCGGTTTTGCCCTTAAGATAGTAAAACAGCAAGAGAGGTCAAAAATATTCCTTTTTGCTTTCCATAGTTTGTAAACAAAGTTCACACTGTTCCATCCAACGTCAGTCACAAACACACATTGACGTCCAAACTTTTGCAATCTCCATTAAAATGTATGACCTCCCAAATGTTAAGTAGCAATTTATTGCTGGTGCAGCCTTTCTTCAATAATGTAAAAACTATAAATAATAGTCGAATAGCACACTTGTCAAAATTTCTATATTGTGTTCCTTCCTTGCAATTTGTTCTATGGAATCAATGTTATTCTTTTCGCTTGTTTTATTGATTTATGAGGTGATCTTAATTAAGCATCGATTTTGAAAATCTTCTCTAAATCGAATTAGAATGGTTTCACGTTTTATGAACGAATACATAGCATTCTCAACTTTCCTTGTTTGATTATGCAAAGCTTCTGTGCCAACTTTTGATAAAATTGGAGGCATTCTAGTTCGTATAAGAGTGTAAAAAGACCAGAACTACCATTAAACACAACAAGACACAATATAAACAAACCAAGTTTAATTGCAGAAACGCATAGAAAATATTTATGCACAGAAAGTTCAATACGACGGCTGGCAAGGGAGATATTACTCGAACTGATGCTGTCATTAGACTAAACTGACTGCATTTACTGCGCATGTCCGAGAATTGACGCTCCCTCACTGTTCAGATAGAGCAGGCGCAACGAAAGCTTACCAATATGCACAATGCCCAGAAGACTATTTTATAACCGTGCCGTTATACCTATTGCAGGGCTGTAGTATCCCTAATACGAGCCCTAGTATCCAGCAACATCTCAAGATGTGCATATCGCAATGAATGACTGGACAGCTGGAACTACAGCAAGAGACTATACGGTAGTAGAAGTGGTATGCGGCCTTTAATCAAGTGACGTAACCTGAATTGATCCGAGTAGCACCAAAGATTTGCGTAGCTCCCGCTGGCAAAATTTCGTTGTGTTACCTCTTACCAGGCACAGAACTATCGTCCCTATTCTAAAATCTCTCTATTATACATGATATTAGCTTGCAATAAACATTATATATTCAACAAGGTTTGATATTCAGACAGATTTGGTACATTTTGGGAACTTTGTGCTCACGTATGAATAACAACCAAATGTATTGTTGTTTAGGTATGCCAGGGAAGAAGAATACGATAGTGTACCAGTGTTGTCCAGAGCCTTATGTGGATGTCACGTTCACTATACAAATTCGACGTCGCACCCTCTACTACTTCTTTAACCTCATAGTGCCCTGTGTTCTGATCTCGTCAATGGCGCTGCTCGGCTTCACCCTCCCCCCCGATTCAGGGGAGAAGCTGACATTAGGTGCAGTATCACCCAGCAGGGTTTTCTAGATCAGTACTTATGTGCACACATCATCTTCAAGCTGAGCATCAACTGCAGTTCCTTCAGACCTCTTCGCTTTATTTGAGATAGTTTTGGGACTGACTGTACTCCTGCACTTGATGCCCACTGAAAGAAATTAGTTTAAACACTCTCTTTAGACCTTTTACGTTGTAAATATAGTATGAAATCACATTTTTAAGCTTACACTGCTTAGATTCTATTGCAGCAGGAAGGATCTTTGTGATACTTAATTTTATTACTTCCTAAACTTTCCTCATTCTAGAATATATGCAGACAGACACAGATAAAAGCGGTGCTAGAAAATTTGCTCTTCTTTTGTCTATTGCACGATAATCTTAATATTCAGAGACAAAACTCTGCAATTCTGACATTTCCTTAGTAATTATTTAACCCTCCAATACAGTGCTTTGCAGAATGCTTATTTCGCATATATGAAGTGTGTTACGTTGTCTTTAATTTTATACTATATTGGGCTTTACAATTAAATTCAAGCATTTGTAGCTTGTAAATTTGATAAAATAAAATTTCAAATAACGATATAGTTTTACTTTAAAACACATCTACAGGATAGCTCAATGATTACAAAGTTATACCGGCACAACAAGATATTCTGCTGTATGTACACTGAGTTAGTAAAATATAAAATGATGAGTGCCTAAGAAGAAAAATATCATTGTCCTTGTTTACTCTCATTAGAAGTCCCAGTTTTTAAATCTCAAACCCCTGTGCATTCCTTCCAATGACGCTTAGAATGCTCATCTTCAATCTCTGAAATTATTTGCGTGTGTCACTGATAATAAATAACGTATATCTTACTAACATACCCATTTTGAGAATTCTCTTGTATTTATAATTTCAAGCTTTAAATGACTTTACAAATTCGTCTTGAAAGAACAAATTAAAGGTGACATACGTACCAATAAAAACTGCTCAGTCTCTGCTAATTCGCAAAAGCATAAAGTTCCCAAATTATTTATTAATTGCCAAAATATCGGCTCTTTTAGCTTAACAGCCACATTATTTCTTGCAGTCAAGCACAAAAAACTGTATATTTATCACACGTACATTAATCAATGTTGGTAACAATGACAAAGATGTATCCGCTAAAGCGAAGATAATGTCATAATAATAAGTGTTATAGGGAAACAGCTTATCGGCAGTTACCAAGAATTCAATATGACCGACATTACACTAAGCTTCAATGGATATTACACCAAAAAGCAGTACTGCCAACCTTCATAGTAAAACCACTATTTCTAACCTCAGATATTATTGGGTTAAAGTGACATGCTTTCAAACGATAATAATGCTTGAACCTCTTTACCACACAACACACGAGCCTACTCACATTCGACAAATCTCGTTCTGCAATAACACTTTGGCAAATATTTCTATTGGCTGAATCTTAAAATCTCAGTGAATATGTACTATGTGCCGAAATATACTATTAAATATGCTATACAGTAAGCTGTTCTATATTGGGTACGCACCAGAGAGCAGCGGAATAGATGCCGGCAGAATGCCATCAGCATGCAACACAGCTCAGCACTGGGGGCAAGCTGTCGTTACGGCTTACAATAAAATCGCTTTTAGCTGTGTCCTCTGTGATTCACTAGGCAGTGCTATTACTATTTCTTTTAATTTCTAGTTTTATAATGACCAATTATGAAATATATCCCTAGATTTAGGGCAGTGTAAGTGTAATGTATTTATTTACTAGTCTAAGCACACTATTTTAGTTCCTTAAGGCCGACAAGCTGCAAATGTTAAGACAAAATGTTTTAACAGAACGTGGCCGGTAAATATATCACCCAAAACATATTTTTATGAGTGTGTCTGAGATTCTATACCAAAATTTGACGGTTTGCTATTAATAAACCCACCCCAAATTTATACCCTTATTCTAATATTACACCCCGCCCCAAATTGGTCTATCAAACCTTGGTAAAAGCTACACTTTATTCCAAAAGCCAAAACACCCTATTTCCCGTTTTGTTTCAATAAGTTTCAGAACCAACTGACAGCTACGGCATCACGTGATACGCATTCTTTCATGGAATGAGCTAAAGTTTCTTTGAAATGCTGGAGCCATTGGAATAACTTAGTGTGACAAGCCCTTATTCATTTGTTTTACCTTGGGAAAAGAAGTCTAAAATGCGCAACCGGCCACGTTTGCAAGAAGGTAGGTTCAGAGGTAGGGTCTCAGCCGTGAAACAGCGTTATGTAAGGAAGATTAAACTGTTCTGTTTCAGCTGCTTCTTCGAGGGCTTGTGTTTTTTGGAAGACCTTAATACTGTCCCAGAGAAAAACCGGGAATTTTTAGGCCTTAAAATGTAATTTTTCTCTTTTTATCAAAAGAGTATGGACCAACTTCAACACAAACAAGAAATAAAGAGAAGGGAAAAAGTAATATTCTACTGTTCAGCTTCCATAAAACATCCACGAGTATTTAACTATCTTATAAATTCCCTGTAGTTTTATTTAAACCTATAAATTTCAGAAGAAGTAGGATTATGTATATTACGATTTTTTAGCTTCGTAGTAAAGTAACAATAGGAACAACGTAAGAGTGTATCACCAGGATTGCAGCCTTATATTTCCAAAACACAATGGCTGGCTATAGTTCGTCGGCTTTAGAAGGGAACCTGATGTAAACAAAAGCATGTGGCAAGCTATGTGAAATGGTCGTAGATTGCAATAGCTTAGCTCCATGTGAGAATATGGAAATTAATTGTTTTTATATTATTCAAGAGTTTATTTGGTCAAAAAACATTGTTTGAATATTAAATTTTATTACAAAACTGCATTTAAAACATTTATAATGTAACAACAAAAACTTATTGTACTCATGACGCCTGTGGTGCGCAGAGGTGGGGGACGCAGCGTTCGGGCGGTAGGTGTTGGCCCGAAGAGGACTGTTGCACCGCGGGATTAGTGCATAGTATTTTATGAGAAATATCCGGATTTGGTTACTAAAGTAGTTATTAATTTAACGCCCTACATAGCGAAAAGTGGAAAAACATTACACTAAAGAATGACATCACCTTCAAAGTGAAGACAATGCTACAAAACTGTGCTTGAAAAATCTGATGTGTTGCACTCACATGACATTCTCTGCCCTTGTACTAACCATTCTTACAAACACTTATACCTCTATCTTCTTCCTGTTAGTTGAGATAAACATTTGTACAAATTATCTTATTGCTTATTTCCTTGTAAGTGTGAAAGGGGAATATTAGAATACAGTAGGCTTTGAGCGATAGTCAAATCGTTTAAAGCTTTGAGATCCCGTTCTCTTTGCACACTTAACATGTAAAAAAATGAGCAACGATGACCCATTTCACGAAAGTTTTGTTTTCCGAAACTGATACAAATAACAAGGAATATCTCCGAAATGGTTCACTGTACAATGAAATTTATTTGGGCATAAATTGTGTATTTTAGTGATATCTACAGTTTTTGCATATTAAGAGTTTGTCTATCTCTTACGGTTTACTAGTTATTCAAAAGTCATCCAGAGTAAACAGGACTACATAGGCTATAGCCAGAAAATTCTAGATATACATTTCATTTGTCATACAAATATCTCAAACATATGACATTTTATTCAAAATCGTTAGACCCATTTTCAAGAAAATCAAAATCTTCGAAAAGTTTTCCATGTAAAGGGTAGTTTAGGGTGGGGCTATTTCCTTCAAAATCTTAGTGTCGCATCCTTGAAAGACATTAAACTTAAATACCAACTTTGGTTTTTAACCGACTTTTCGTTTTGGGGTTATGCTGTCCACAGACTGATAGACACACAGACCTGACACACAAACGCGCGCGCGCGCACACACACACACACACGCACGCGCACGCACACACACGCACACAGGGACCTTTTTCTAAAATGCTTTTTTTGGATCAGGAGGTCTCAAAGCATATATTTCCGGTGAAATCTCGACATCAAATGTTTGGATCGAATACAATACTTCCTTCTACTTACCAGTAGAGAAAGTAAAAATTGTATGATTTTGTAAGAAACGCTGTGTGATGTAATGGGCATCAGTTTTACTTGAACAATGAACTCCACCTGTGTGAAAGTCCTGCGGCTCTTGATAATGATACAACCTAACCTGGGTTCAAACAAGTTTTAGGATTCTATTGAAGGACATTGTGTTTTAGTACGTGAATAAGCGTTCGGAACCGAACACTGTTGATGTGCATTTATGCGGCCAAGTGGTTCAGGATAGAAGTACAGTCGGTGGACAGAAATATGCTGATGCTCTTAGTGTCCTGTTTCTTTATTTAGTGTTGTGTTCCTAACCAGTCCTGGGTGTGCCAATTCCCTATTAGTTTGTATTCAAGTCCGACACACACGCAATGACCTATGAACACAGCTCGTGTCCAAGATGTAAGGGGAGGGATAAGGAAATAATTTAACCCGAATGAAACGATTGTCAACACCACCTCTGTACTTAATAAAATTGGTTTGACGTCACTACTATGGTAGTGACCAGAGAGATTTGTCAGTTATGCATAAGGACATCTAGAATGAAGAGGATTTCGAAAGGATGCACCCTGAAAGTTCAAGATCTCCTACATATAGTATTTTAATAAAAATCGTTGTCATCTTTGAGAAAATTAAAATTTTCGAAAAATGTTCTATGTAAAGGCTAGCTGCGGTGGGTGATTTCTGGAAAACCTTAGTGTCGTATTCTTGGACCAGCTATGGGAGATAGTGGAAATTGCCTGGGACGAACGTATAAATTCGCAGGAGTATGTGTGCTCGGTATATTCTATGTATATTGAGCTTTAATTTACAGCGACTTCTTTTGTAATGAAATGTCATGAACCGCTGATAATATAATCAAATTAGGATATTGAATTAATAATACCAAATATATATTTGTCCACTTAGTTCGTCAAGGCACTCCAGGACTTCTTCATCTTCAATTATATTTTTCAACGTATCTAAAACTGTGGGCCTCACCTCCGCCATCGCGAAACAGAGGACAAAAGCATGTTACCAAATAAGCAGTGAGAGGAATTTGAACTGGGGGCGCGGAGAGGAGCGCTGCCAATCGCCTGCAAATTTAAACAACTGTTCCTCATATCGGCACTTTTTCGTGCTCCGGACTACACGTGTCTTCAGATAGTGTGTATCAGGCAGCCTCAATTCACGTAAATACGGGCAGCGGGCAAGGTCAGTATATCTGTGCGTGCAAGCGGGCATTGTGGTACAGTTGTTTATCTGAGTGCACCAGCAACGGACGTGTGTAACTAGTGTGCAGTGGTGGTTCATGAAGCACAGAAATGGCAACATCTCTAAGTGTGGCTACTTCATCTAATCCTCACCCATCTTCCTCGTATACTTTTTCCTCTGTTTGGGAACAACAGTATCTGTTTATAGACCTAGGGGGTGCAGCAAAATGTTTAGTATGTGGCAAGATTGTTCACACAATTAAAAAGTATAACCTGCAACAACATTACGCTACTCATAGCAGTGAATACGATGGCTATAAACGAGTGAAAAGTGATATGATGATAGAGAAACTCAGAGATACTATGGCTACTGACAATGATGCGGACCATAAAATAAGTGAATCAGCTGTACGTCTTAGGGACAAAATATCACTTGAAATTGCTAAGCAACTTAGACCATTTAAAGATGGCGAATTTGCTAAAATTTGTCTACTATGATGGCCGATGAAGTTTACCCTGAACGTATACCAGAATGTGAATCCATTAGTTTATCTTCCTCTACTGTTATGCGACGTATTGCAGATCTTGCCAACAATGTTGAAGAACAGTTGGTGGAGAGATGTAAATCATTTATTTGTTACTCTCTGGCGTTAGATAAAAGCCAAGATACTTGTGACACAGTGCAGATCACAGTAGAAATGTTGGATTTAGTACAAACGACGGGTACTACAACCGGTGTAGATATTTTCAGATGTGTTGAGGAAGCTTTAAATCGGCTTCAACTTGCATGGAATAAACTGATATCCATAGCTACAGATGGAGCTCCTGCTATGATCGGTGGTAGCCTTGGTCTAATAGCCGTATTAGAGATAAAATAAAGGACCTTAGTATTAATCAAAGCATCATATCTGTTCACTGCATAATTCACCAGGAGAATTTATGTGCAAAACGTATTAAATTGAATAATGTGATGAGTGTTGTGAAAACCACTAATTTCATTAGGTCAAAAGGACTACGTCATCACCAGTTTAAAGTGTTTCTCGACCAATGCAATAGTGAATTTGGTGACTTCCCTTATTATTGCGAAGTGAGGTGGTTAAGCCGGGGTGCGTTACTGGAAAGGTACTGTGAGTTAAGGGAAGAAATAGCGTTATTCTTAGAAGAAATAGGTATGCCTGTTCCCAAACATAGTGATTCAAAGTGGGTTTGTGATTAGGCATTCCTAGCAGATCTAACAGGACACCTCAATGTTCTTAATCGTTCTCTCTAAGGCAAGGGACAAATTATTACTCAACTGAGTGACTCTGTACTGGCCTTCAAACGCAAACTTGCATTATGGGAACAACAATTAATCAACAAGAAAACATCTCACTCTCCAAAACTTTCATCAGCTTCTCAACATTTGGAATTTCCAGCTTGAATTCGGAGTGCGAATCCAAGAACTAGAAACTATGGAATCTACATATTTTACATTATTTGTCACTCCTTTCACCGATATTTATATAAACTTTCCTCAGTCCAGATTTCCACGACTACACAGACAAGTAGCTCACATATAAAGCATGTTTGGCTCTACTTACCTCTGTGAACAACTCTTTTCGCTACTGAAACACTGTAAATCGGGTCACAGAAGTCAATTATCTGACAACAACTTGAAAAGCAGTCTTCGTCTTTGTACTACAAAGACAATTGCACCAAATATTGAAAAGATAATTAGAGGGAAAGGGATACAAAATATTCGACGTCTGAATCAAAATTGAACTCTGTTGGAAGTATTAAATGTAATATAAGTGACAGATAAGTTATGAAATGGTATGTTAAATTTGCTCTAGCATCTAGGTAAACGTATGTTTATTTCCCTTATACTCGGTCAACACTCAATAAACGTTCAAAGCTTCCGATGTTGCAAATCTTAGTTATTCTGCCACTGACTGTTTTTCTATCTCTGTTGACCTTCATTTCTGCACGCTTCCATATGCTCGGGCATCGGGCTAAAGGATATGACGTCACAGTACATTGAGTTGAGGCTGCTTGGTGCATATGCTCCAACCTGGCGTTGTAGTGTATTTTGCAGATCAGGATTTTTTGTTTACATCAGGCTCCCTTCTAAGTCCGACGGGATTACATCTCATCAACGTTCTTGGTATAACGGTAGTTCCAATTTCTCAAGCCATTATCCTAAGACATCACAAACATGAGGAAGGCATTTCCCTCTCTGTAACTACTCAATTGGCTTATCATAAATTATTAATCTTCAATGGAGTCTAATTAGGAATTGGTATTTTAGGACGATACATAAGCTTTAAGTATACCCACCAGAGGATACTTTTTAGCTGTACCCCGCATCTCTTAACTGTCACGTGCAGCAATCTCTTCTCATTGGCTAAATAGAGGAATACAAGCTAGTTCCGTACGTATTTCACATCTTTCGCATTTTACCTTAATATACTCGAAGAGAATAGTCGAACAGCATTCAACAGAGTTAATGGAACTGGTATATATGTAAAGTCTCATCCAAAATAGGCAGGAGGACCTTCGGTTTAAGCTGGGCTCTCAGAATGACAAAATCACATGCATCTATCATAACAAGGATATTTTTTTCTCTCTTATTGCCTGTTCTTGTATTTCACAGAGCTTTTTTGTCACGTACATCGTCATCAAAGGTGTAAAAGGTGTGAAATGAACCAACGGAGAGCCCTGCAACCGGAGCAGAACGCCGCACGTAGGCTTCGAGCCTTTGTGATTCTACGGTGACCCTTGAGAGGGACTGTGAGGGAGAGAACCGAAGGGCCACAAAAACCGAATGGCAATGGCCCAAGCATGAACGGTGTCTCTAACATTTCCACTTCGAACGCACCCCACGCTTCCCAATACGACCCAAAGCCCCAGCAACCTGCCGTCCACCCTTTGTGAACCTCCATTTGAAGGCGGGACCAGATGGGCAGCCCCGACCGCGCTAGGGAATAAACCTCTACAAAGCGCACATCCACCATCCAGCCGCAACCCACCGAACGCCGTCAACTCGTCCTAAAATTCTGGAACAGATAACAATGAAGTAAATGAATTATACAGAAAATGAGGGACGGGAAAGTAGTGGTAAAAGAGAAATCACCCCAGCATTCACCTACACACACAGGGGAACCACGAAAATCCCATGGGGTCAGAGTGTGCGATCGCCAGGGTCGAACGTGGGACCTCCGTTACCGGGTGTTATTAGCCAATCAGAGGAAATAGAAAGTAAAGAGAGCCCGGAAGCGTACATGTCAGTGAGGCAGGGTTATAACAAATAGGGTTTAACTGTGTAACTAGTTCATTTGCTGGAGACTATATTATAAGTTGTTGAACGTTTCAATTCTAAAAAGGGCAATCGCAAAAACCCATCTTACTCCAAAAAAACAGGTTTATTGTTTACGAAGGGAAAACGCTGCCACATTCCATTTTCTTGGGCCTAATATGCAACACCATGTTTCACATTAACAATTGAACCTCCTAATTATGATTTCACTGCTACAACTTGCCAATTTCTAAGCACCGTTTGCTAAGGAGCAACGTGATACATAATTCATCTAAATCAACCAAAAAGAGTGAGACTATATATTTGTGTTGAACACCATGAGAAAATATCAGACTGTTACTGCTTACTAATCCATCTGAGTTGTAAAACAAAAGGTAATTCATTTACACATATATTACCTGTTCTTTAAAGAGTTTGCTTAATTCCTTGAGGTAAAATACAACTATTTCCCCATTACAACACCTAAAAGTACCATGTTATACATATTATTGCTCTTTAAGAAAGCCAAATTTTGAGGCACGTGACAAAGAAAAACAAGACTACTCTCCGTGTTAAGAAATAAGGTAAACAAGGTCTATACTAAACAAGGTATACTCATTAGCAATATAACCCCCACAAAATATACCCGTACTACTCTACATTAGCGTATCCCTACGCTGCCTAGGCATGTTCATTGAAGGAGGTTACGACGTCAAACTCTGCAAAAATTGTTTACCATGCCCGCTTATGGTTTAGCTATTGATTGCAACCTGTAAATTATTAATTTGTTAATAATATTTCATTATTACTACTTACTACTCAATCAAACATGGTTGTCATCCTTGAGTCAATCAACTAGCGACTAAAGACTTTCTCTCTCAAAATTAGAAATATTGTTACGAAATACCTCTAACTAGTTGCACATGGTAGGTTAAACGAATACACAAAACGAAAACGTGAATAATAAAGAGAACTGTATTCACAAAAGAGTTAGGACGTTCTGGTCCATAACAATGTATGTGTACATGAAGAATCCTCTATAGAGTTACTTGGCTGTGAAAAACATCATCATGCATATTTTGTTTACACAGCGTGTTTTTTTACGACACACCTCAAGACATTCATGATTTTATCCAATCATATGCACTTTTACACACCTTTCTCACTCGTCCACAGCCCTTTCCTCTTCCATATTTCTCAATAGCTCCTTCTCTCAGAATCTTCAATTAGTTTTCATTAAAAAAGGAAATATATACATCCTTTATCAATATTTCTGTAATTCACTAATACCATCGGAAATAATCATTCCATCATCAATAAATATCTTACACACATTCATCAGTAAATCTTCCTAGTCACTTCTGGCTGGGTCTTAAGAAAACACTCTGTGACTGAATGTACAGTTCAGATTAACAATAATGTGACTTCTTTTTACAAGTATGAAACCGACCAAGCACTGGGTAGTATATTTTCACCGATTGTTTGTCACAAGAAGTGCCACCACGTCTTCAGCTACAACAGCAACAACAGCAGCAGCAGCAGAAATAACATCTAAGGTTCAGTGACAATTGAGAAAACATTGAACATAAATTATGACATCTTCATTACAGGCGTCACCATTCTCCTTTCGTTAACCGTATTTCTCAACTTAGTGGCAGAAAAGATGCCCTCCACATCAGATGCCGTACCATTGATAGGTAGGGCTCGCAGATCCACTTCCGGGCAGTCTTCTTGATACTTGGAGGGAATACTCGGAACGAATCATCATCTCTTCTGCTACAGTTAAATGAGGTTCTGAAGCCTCCCACTAACTCTTACAGGGGGAAAATTAAATATATGCTTTCATTTGCCAAATTCTGCTTTCTGCCTGTCTGTCTCTCTCTTTATAAATGTTGCTGTGTGTAATTATGTTACAAAATATGCGTGTCATACCTGTGAGTCAATCAGCGGAGAAATGGTAAGAAATAACAAATGCTTATGGGTGATGCTTGTCCTTTCCCGTAAGATATATTCTAAATACTTCTCCCCATAATCATTGGAAAGTCATATTTAGACTGCAATGTCCAGGTTACCTATGCTGTATAAAGAGCACAAATCCATCCAAGAAAACTTCTATGAAAAAGACACTGTGCACTGCCATTGTTGTTGCGGTCGCTATGTGTGTCAGCTGATCATGCAAACAACCGGTTATGTGTTTGAAACAACATTCAATTAGCAGCCAAATTGACGTTCAGTTCAGTTTTAGTCCGGGCAACGCGGTATGAATCGCCTAATGAAGCAATCTTTTGACAAGAAAGCAGTTATCTGTAGCAGTGATGTCCAACGTTTACAAAGCAGGTTAGGTTGTATTTAGCTTCTTCCACCTTCCCTAACTGTGTCACTCAGGCATGCATTGTGCTGCAGTAACGGTTTGATTACATATACGTTGCAGTTGATTTACGAAAGCACTTTCAAATCTTATGTGATTAACATCTGTTCAATTGTGACTTCTTTGGTACAGATTACGTTGAAGAAGTCTATCAATGTTTGGCGACAAAGTCGAAGTGCATAGCCTTAGAAGATACACCAAGTGATCGTCGCGTAACATATTGCAACACAGACTTTTAACGTAGTTCAATTTGGAGAAACTCTGTTCACAAAATATATGTAGAGCTATACTGAATCATATATATATATACACATATATATATATATATACTATCCTTGTAAATACTTAGTTCTCCATCTATTAATTTTAATCAACATAAACATTGCCAGAAATCATCGTATTGCTAATTTTCTTGTGGGTGCAAGGCATTGAGGGATAGTCAAATGTTTTAAGAGCTGGTTGCTATAAGATGACTTTGAAATTCCATTCTCTTTGAAAGGCCAACAGATTAAAAAGGGCGAATAATGTATTCCCATTTGAGAAAAGTATAAGTATTGGAAAATTCAAACAAGTAATAAAGAATGTCTCGGAAATTGTTCACTCAAAAGGGAAAAAGAAGTATTTGACATTAATTGTGTGCTTTAACGAGATCCATATTTTTAAATAGTAAGCTTTTGTCTGTCTCTTACTGTTTAGCATGTATGCAAAAATCATTCAGAATAAATAAATCTTCTGAGGACCTTCCCGGAAAATTGAAAATTGAATTAAAAACTGCCATGGAATCGACTCTTTGTGTCCATCACTGGATACTGACTGTGTGTTTTGATTTTACACGTCACAGGCACTAGCTAACGCACCCTCCAAATGAAGGTAGGAGGTAGGAAAGCAGTAGCTAATTACGTAAGCGTCTCCAAAGGGGCAAGGTTGGACATCGCTGGTCTGCAGTATTTCATTAGTGAATAGCGCCGTCTTCATTCCCTACAACGGGATATCCGAGCTAAGTCTACATTCTCAGCTACATGAGAATATACTATTTCTTATAGTAGTCTTTGAAGCCCGTTCTTTGTGCATACGGCATGTCAGGCGATTAACATTAATGAAACATAAAACGAAATAACAAGGAACGAAGTTTTGGGGAACAACGTTCCAAACCTATGTGTAGAGTACCTCTTCAGTTATAAGGACTGAGAAAAAAACTGGAACCTTAGTCATGGAGGACGGTCATGATAGGATTTGAATCTAGGCGTCCCTTTACGAGTTCCGTACCTCTGTCACTAAGGTACATTTAAATATCGTCGTCCTGAACCGGAATCGAAATCCCTACATTGGGCCCAGAAACCTAGTGCTTGACCAACAGTACTACCAAGAGATACTTCCTAAATTCCCAGAACAAAAATCTCCCTAGAACCATAGACTGCTGGATTTATATTCTAGCGCACTCCTACACTGAAGAAGCAGTTGAAATAATTTAATACCTTTTATTCAAATTAGGATACTTGTATTCAAACGGACCAGTGTATATTTCTTTTCAACAAAGTGATACATAATTATTCTAACACCGATGTCCCACGGTCCAAAGCGTTGTGTACAACAAAAGCACATCGTGAGACATCAAGAATTGGATACAATTTATATCCTATTTTAGTATCAAACGCGATTGAGTTGTATCTAATTGTTTCGTCAAAAAAAAATTAAAATTATTTTGTTGTTTAACGACGCTGTCAATTGCCAGGATCACATCAGCGTCGCCGGTGTGCCGGAATTTTGTCCCGCAGGAGTTCTTTTACATGCCAGTAAATCTACTGACATGGAGCTGTCGTTTTTAAGCACACTTAAAAACCATCGGCCTGGGCCGGATTTGAACCGCAACCTTGGGATCAGTAGGCCCGTGTCTAACCAACTGAGCCACCCAGACCGACTAATTGTTTCGTCGAACATCATGAAAACAGCCAATCAGTGTCAGTAACTTAACAATATAGCGAACTGCGCATGCAACATAGTCAACTGTTGTGCATGTACAGTTGTACAGTTTTGCGTTTGTGTGTGTGTGTGTGTGTGTGTGTGTGTGTGTGTGTGTGTGTGTGTATGTGTGTATGTATGTGTGTGTGTGTGCAAGTGTGTGTGTGTGTATGTCGGTCTGGCCGGCTCAGTTGGTTAGACACTGGCGCAGTGATCCCAAGGTCGCTTAAAAACGACAGCTCGATGTAAATTTACTGGCACGTAAAAGAACTCCTGCGGGACAAAATTTCGGCACACCGGTGACGTTGATGTGATCCTAGCAATTGACAGCGTCTTTAAACAACAAAATATTTATGAAATATTTTTTTATTTATGTTATTGTGTTTGTGGTTTTTATAGAACTTGCAGCACTCTAGAAATCAAAAACTGGACTCAGGAGGCCATTGTACGTTTGAACGCTTCGAGTTTGTTTTCATGAAATGAGTTGAAATCTCCTGTCCATCCACACTAAGATCAAGACTATTACAACTATTCCTTACCTCTTTCGCGCTGTAATAGATTGTATCATATTCGTGTCCTGGTGTGTAATTTTGTCTTCGACACGATGTGAAAGATTGAGAAATAAATCCTCGCCAATTCGTAGAAAGTTGCCATAGTTTTCCGGCTCATCTAACCTCAATTCGTTTTATAGTAGATCCAATATACCTCGGCCCGTGCTCTGTTCTCTTCTTTCTAACAATGGCGATGTCCACCAACGTATTTTACTTCTAATACATTTTCTCTTCATACACAAATTCGTGGAAATACCTCCCAAATCTATACTCAATATAGCAATCGCTAAATAAATATTTGCATCTGCGACTACATGCACTTTCATTTGTTTTGGACCAAGGTGCATCATAGTGTGACAGGCACTGTTTGTTTTGTGTGTACTTCCATTGGATACACAAATTTTGGTCAAAAAAGTTGGACCGTGGGATACCGGCTAAGTTATATTAAACAATATTTCACTTATTACACTTAGCTCAAGTCACTATTTGTTTCTTCCGTCATGATACTCTTTTTTCTTAACCTGTTTACCCTTCCCCTTATGTAGGATTTACAAGCAGTGCCTAGGGTCAGACGCCTTTCGAGGAGCACAGGAAGCTATGGACCGGACAGAGTGAAGACCTGCAGACATTGCATGAGATTTTCTATGGATGCTTAAGACATGCTTCATACGTTCCTGCCAGTTTATCAGTTTTTCGCTTTAAATTACATACATAATCAGCCTCACTGCAGAGCAATGTCAGCCAGCTAAATGCTCTGTGACGTCAGCAAGTAAGTCTTTACTTGCTAACTACTCCAACTACTAACTCGGGACGAGTGTGGGGAAGGTGAGGCAAAGGGGAAGGCAGAGAACTAGCGAGATAAAGGACAAGTATGCTCAACAGTTTACCCAATTTTATTTCTTCGTATTGAAAATTATGCATTACTCTATTTAATGCTGCTCAAAAATAAGTGTAGCTTTTATTTCTTTTATTTCCATTATTTTCACTTAACAGTTTCAACAAATACTGGTTATTATTTGCAGAACCAATATCGATTCTCATCAATTTCTTTAGTAATAATAACAATACAAGAAGTAAACTATAAATGTGTCTACCATACAGTCAATTGGTACTGTATCTCTAATAATTAAAATTCATGAAAGCTATTTACCAATAATGTTTTATATATTATATACAGGATGGAAGGGAAGTCATTACATTCCTTCTAATATGTACTTCATAGAAGCATTACAAACAAAAATGTCGAATGGCATTTTGTTCTTTCGTCAGCCAATTTCGAAGGAATAAATGGTTTTTGAACCAAATGTATGCGTGATGCCACAAGAATATACGGTGATAACAGTTCATTACTTGTAAAATGCGTAGAGTAACTTCTTTCTGAAATACCTTCGGTAGTAATTATGAGACATCACACAAGGTTTCGAAATAATTAATCACTTAAAAGACGTGAAGGAATACTACGTTCAGCTCCTTCAGACGTGCAACATGTCGACAACGTTGCGTTGAGGTTGGTCAGAGAATTGAGCTGGTTTGTGTATGTAAACAGGTCGGGCACTTTCCCTTTCGCCCTATGTTTTTGAAGCTAACGCTTGTGATTGGCCTACACATGCACAGTAAACACAGACGCACAAGGCACGATATGTGTTTATGTTTTCAAGCCGCGCCGTTAGGAATACTATGTACTGAGCTAGGGAAAGTCCCACCCACTCAATCTGCAGTGTTGCCAGCTTGTTTTTGACATTAAAATATCTCCGTAGGAAATGGTCAGAGACAAAAACGTAAGATACAAAATGTGTTCCAAATATCGAGATATACCACTGGTTTAAATTAATGTAATGACTTCCCTTCCACCCGGTATGTATAGACACATAAGTTTAACAGAGAAGTTTAAAAAAAATTGAAATAGATCTAGTATGGTTTCACATACTTTTTTCTTTAAATTCAGTAAACTAGTTCCAACATATAAGAGCATAAACTCCAGTGCTGTTTCATACCAATGGCATTCCATTGAATTATTACATTAGTGTCATTTAAAACGTCATGATCAAATATTTTATTTGAAGAAGAGAGATAAATGTTCTAAGTTGATTCTGCAAAATCCGTTTGTCAGCTCAGCTAGCAGTATAGTTTGTATCAATAACAGTAAAATGGTAAACTAAACTCTAACTGGCATCATAATAATAGTCCAGTTTAGTATCTATAATATGCTAATTTTATTCGAGACTTCTGTTTAGACTACCTCGTTCAAACAATTCAACGAATCTTCTTGTTTTTAATATATACACCCTAAAACAAAATAATGAGCAGACTCTGGAAGCGTATATTTGTCTAAGTCCAACCACTCGGCCATCCGCTCACATTGAATAGTTGAGACTCAATATGAGAAATGACAACAGAACGACGCTAAACACACGCATTCCGTGACACCATTGTAAACCGGCCGCGGAAACGACATGGACGCTTCTAGTCTGCTCAATGCTTTTTGTCTTAGGGTGTATATATTGTGTAAAGAAATTTTATAGCAGCTTTAAATATATTAAGCAGTTAATTTTTACATTGAATAATAATAAGTATAAGAATATAACTTGGTACAAAATACTTGCAAGAGATTCGATCAGAAACTGAAGGTAAAGAGAATTTACTCGTTGGTTATTCGTTTAAGCTCTTAATCAAAGGTAGTTCCAATTTTTTGCTATTTGTTTCCTTGGGAAAAAGTGCAATATATGATTTTGGACATAACGACGAATAGCTAAATTTGGGGCTCGATTTCTCAGGCAGTGTTACAATCTGATCAGCTATCTCGTTTCCAACAATTTCGGCATGGCACTTATGTAATTCTCGCTAGGCAAATATTCTTGCTGCTTTGGATAATACTCTTTCTAACTCTGTGTTATAAAAAGAAGAGAACATCACGCACTGGAACCAGAAAAGGCTGAAAGCAAAAATGGTTCTTTGACCAATTGGAATATATAATTGAACAGCGCAATCATCATTGAAATTTGTCCTTTTTTGTGTAATTCCTGTTAATTTTAAATCGATTTGGCTATAATGTTTGATTCGATTTGTAAAAAAAATACTTTATGAATTATTTATAGCCCTAACATAATATACAAAAGAACTCCTTTGTTGAGACTAATAAACAGCATTTGGTAGAAAATTATTGTTAGAAGACATACGTACGTTTGAACCACAGTAAACAAGCGATAAGTTTGATTTCAATACACTATCCTATAACTTGACCTAAAGCAAATATTTCTGCATGAAAGCTGGGGCACTGAATAAATTTTAACAAGCATTTATATACTTATCATAGATTCCATGGCACTGTTGACAAAAGAGAACATTTTACTTAACCTTTATCACATTCAAAATCAACGAGCTAGAATATCTCGTCTTATAATGAAACACAAAAGATATTTTAAATGAAATTCCAGATATTTATTTATATTTAAATCAAAACAATAATTCATTTCCTCATAGCGACACTTCAGTTTTCAAATTTTATTTAAAGATTAAACCGAGATACAAAGAAAAGTTAATATGGAGTGTTTAAAGGATGACTTAAGTTTAGAATGAAGCTAAACATTGTTTTATAATCTCCAATTGTCATTCTAATGGAAAGAATGTTATCCGGGCTTTCTTCATATGAGCAAAACACTAACGAAAATTATGAACAAGCTTTCTTCACCACTAGTAACGTAATCTGGGGTATACGAAGGCACTGTTCCCACACTATTGATGATCAACCAGAGGACATAATGTAGCCCAGCTGTTCCAAATCAAATGACAACCCTAGGAATGGGACAGGGTTCGGCACTGAAGCCAGACTTATTGCACCTATGCCCCCAAGAGGGTATCCCCGGGAGGAAGGATGAGGTGCGGGGAGACACGAGCGGCCAGTTCCAGACTAACGGTTCTTAGGTCTTCCAGGGTTTTCTTAGGGGTACCCCGCATATACCCTGATCCCACGAGCAACGAGGGGCGGAAAGAGTTCCCGTACGCAAATCATCCCTGCCAAGCTGCACCTAACACCTTCGTAGACATTTGCGACCCTGAAAGAACCAACGGGATAAAAGATGAATGAAATGATGAAGTGAAACGGAAGGATAGAAAATTCGGGGGATGTAATTATCGTTTTTAGCGCTC
The DNA here is from genome assembly GCA_030765045.1 of Tenodera sinensis. NCBI lineage: Eukaryota > Metazoa > Arthropoda > Insecta > Mantodea > Mantidae > Tenodera > Tenodera sinensis. Next base: position 53,379,797 of record CM060971.1, on the reverse strand, counting down.
GCCTAGCAACCCTGGGAATACATATATAAATTATATAAAAGGTTTTTCAAATTGTGAATTTACCAGTTTAGAAAGTTGCTAGACTGAATTGCAAGCCCAGGCCATTTAAGAAACCACCACTTCTGTTATAATAATATACTCCCTTAATTTGTTTCTGTCGAGTAATAAATTATGAACTCATTTAGTTTAACACATCAAATCTAAACCCAGATCCTAAGTCAGTAAAATTCTGAACCAGTTCAAACTAAATGAGGCGAAAATGTGTGATATTAAACAACATCGACAGGAGTACTTTTACATAATATAGTAAAAGCAAATCACAAGTTACAGACCCAAGCTATGAAAATGTAGGCCACTAATTTCCCCAGAGTTTAGATAATTGAATTTTCCTGTAGTGGGGACGTGAGGATCGTAATAGTTGTTTCAGAAATAAGAGATCTTCAATACATGTTTCTTCGAGTTCATCAATCCATAATCTGCGAAACCAGTCAATGGTATTTCGAATTTAAAATAATTCTATGATTATTTCTTACAATTGATAAAACCTTTAGTGAAGAATTTCCATTGCAATTTCAAAGTTTTCCCACTGTATAGACTTCGTGTAGCCTCAGCTACATCTTCACTCAAACTGAGTGGACAATTTAGGATATATTATTTTAGTTTTATAGAGACCAATTAAAAGGAAATAACCACATATATTCCGGTCATCAAGAACTACACCATATTATTATTTATTAGTCATTTAGTAATTAAAATAATTACCATAAACTTCGTCAAAAACAACTTACTATACTCATTCTATAAATAAATACATACATACAAACATTGCTAAATTAAGATTTACACTTTACATATTTACAAACTATATAAGTTTACAATCCAGTCTTGATTTATTCATAAAATTCTTGCAGACTATAAAAGGGATTTTCTAAAAGCCATTTATACAGTCTGTTCTTAAATGTTTGTACATTCAGATTTCTTGTTATTATTATTAATTTAGTAATTTTGACTTCGTCAAAAACAACTTACTATACTCATTCTATAAATACATACAAACATACGTGAACATTCACAGGTGTCTGTGTCCATTGTTTTTACTGTATTTCACAAACACTTGAATGCCCACACATGTCCCAAAAAGTTCACCATTTACAATTGGCTGGAAATGAGAAGAAATAAGACAGTTTCAAGTGACAGTGTGACTTTGCTCTCCAACGCGTGCAAATGTTTACGTCTTATACGGTTCTGATGGTAACTTGAAAGTTATTTAATAGCGTTCTGTAATATATTTGGAAACCCACAGTTGAGCTATTAACTTTCAGATTTGGAATTCTAAAACTTAAATCCTTTTGGAGGGATTGGTACTGAAATGTATAAACTTTTAACTTTCGAGAGAATTCTAAGCATTGAGGACAATGGTGGGCAGTGCATTTTACTGTGGTAATGCGAAATATAAAATAAATAACCATAACAATGTGTTAAAAAATTTTAGTACCTTTACTGTAATGATATCTTACAATGTATTCATGAATCAAAATCACCATAGCACAGTTTTCATACTAGAACATTGCCTATGAACTTTAGAAAAAATAAATATATAAGCTGTTTCATTAATACTTCACCAAATACAGGCTTTCAAAAGACAGAGTTTTTTATAAACGTTATCCTCTCTTCACACTGATCAGGATTAATGTGTGGTGGATAGAAGTTACCAGAGTACATACAAAATACTACGGAGCAAGTTATGAATAGAACAATATATTCAAAATTTTTTTTTTTTTTTTTTGTCACTTTTGGAACTGTGGATCTTTCCTTACAACTTGTTGATGATAGCGTTCAGTGTTTTGTGTGTTTACACAGAATGAAAAGAATAGGTTAACATTTTTGTAGAAACACCATGTCCCTGCACGACGAGGCTACCCAATACACTGCTCTGTATCAGTCAACACATCCTGCATAATGTCACTTTATTGGCAGATATGGAGTGAGTGTGTTGGGTTTAAGGGCCCGTCGACAACTTGGTTATTAGGGCCCCGGCAGACATGGATGGACCACTGCTATCTCTTGCAGTTGTTCAGCAAAACTTCTAACATTAATTTTAAAGTGTCAAATTAAGTATTTATGAATATAATAGCATTATTTAAAGTTTTAGAAATAAAAGAATGAGAAAAACAACGCACCCATGCAACAGCTTTAATCACATGAAATTTTTTGGCAGAAAACTTGAAACTAAGAACTTACATCCCAATTTCTGATTATCTTAGAATAATATTTCTTTTGATACATATTTTTCCACCAAGAAATGTTTATTTGCTTGGAACTGTTTGTTCTGTACTACGGAGATTATGGACAAGCAAAACCCCTAAGTTACAGCAGAGTCATTCTTCAAAGAACATCCTTGTTTTCAAGGAATGTAGACATTATTTTAAGAAACTTAATGCATAATTTTAGAGGAAGATACCATACTTAAGCTTGTACTTCAGTCCCTCTGATTCTATAGCGAGCTCTTAATATTTCATCGAATGAAAAGAGTAAAATGAAAAAAAAAGAAAAGAACAAAAAAAACTTCCTGCTCATTCTCTTAAGCTCTTCCACTTTTTCTTTCTGTGTCCTTGTTTTGATTTTTTCTGTGCACCGTCATTCCGTGTGAATGTGCCGCTTGAGTGCGTGTGTGTATTCTTTTATGTACTTGGTAATAAGTTTATGTATTGCCCGCCGACATTTATATTGGCTTAGTTTTAGTGAAGCTGTCATGTCACAAGGCATGTTGATGGATATAGTGTGTACACTCAAGGTCACGTGATCCTTACACTACCCACACGCTGTATCTCATAATTACCTAAAACTTGTCTAAAACGTACGTAGGCATGAACCTTTGATACATTTCGGTTCCATATTTGTATTAATAATGTAATAAATTTAAAAAGTTAAGTAATTTTTATATACAGCTCGTTAATAAGCAACGCCAGATAATTCTTTCAAGATAATGCAATTTTAAAGAAAACATTTGAGAAAGAGAATGGGAATGTAAAACGTTCAAATCACAGGCTATTGAAGCTTGCTACACAAAATGGTTCACTCCCTTAGTAACGAAAGTGCTAAATGCTAAATGATTGCTCGCAATTGAAATAAAAATTCAGTGGTTAGAGTTGTAATTTTATTCTTTTTCATAGTTACTTTAATTTTATGAGATATTCGTCAATGGTATAAGTATTCTTTTAAATAAGTGGTAAATTATACCTCTCTATACCCCAGTCGCCGTTGCTGGAGGTAAATACTAACTCGTGTCTCGGTCAGTTTTGATTGATTGTTGCTGTTCTCCATTAACACCCACTCATGTTGGGGCCATCCCCACTTTTAAAGCCCCCATTTGCAGTTTGCTGGAGGAAGGGAGAAGTAAGATCCGTGCGCTTCTTGCGTTGAACCGAGAATAATGCTTGACCTTGGGTTCGAAACCTTTAAATTACTTTTCCAAGATGGGGTGAAATTACTTGGTGTTGCTTGTTAACACCCTGTATTCTTACACCTATATGCTTCGTTTAGAATAATAGTTACTAGATATTTATTAATTTCTGTGAATGTTTTTCTGCAGATACATAGCGTTTGCAAAGAAGTTACAAAGCAAAAAGGTACATAAGCAAATAACCGTCATTCATGGAATCTTTGGATACATTATTTTTATGTTCGGATATTAAATATTGGTTACCACAATTACAAACAAGTCACATTTTGAGACAGCGTTTTACACTTTCTGAATTTGCAGAAAGTTGTACAGTATTCGAAGTATATGGGTGTGAATATTTTAGAATAAAAAAGAGCACTTCCAAAGGAAACGACCTAGTTCTTAACTGACATAGATGTTCATGCCTACATCAGCATTACTTTTGGCTAAGTACACTTGAAATTGAAACAATTATTTTCGCTTCGTCATTATGAAGCTTATATAATAAACATCATTACGAGAATACAAAATAATTCAAATATTTTGAGATGAGGCGTTGGTGAGCTAAGAATCACGGCGACCTTGATGCCATCAGATAGGAATTTATTCTTTCCTTTCTCTTTAGACAGCTTAGTGACAAAACTGTTACAATTATTTGTGTTGTCACCTCAGCCAGTTCCACCACAACCTTGACCACCAACCAAAATTAAAAATGACTAACTTGACCAAAATAAAAAAGTCATTAAAATTATTATTAACTTTTATATAAAATTTACAATTCAGGCCACTTCACTCAAATATATCTCAAAACTATAAAATACCAGTTAAAATCGGATTAATGTTGCATGTTCCTTTTGGGCACACGTTAGAAACACAAAGAACTGAAAGAAAACATTAAGTTAATAGCACAGATACACATGCCTTATACTATTTACTTAATCAAAAGGGTGGTAGTGATATATTTCTTAAAATTTAACTCTTTTATTGGCACATATACAAGTTGAAGCTCTCGTCTTTAGAAATTTAATATTTGTTTTTAAATGAAACTGAATGTAATGTGAACATGTCGACACTAATAACGATTCAGATGTTTTAATATTAAATTAAATATAAATTTTTGGAGTTTTCCGCAGAATATTGTGAAGAAGAATCACCTGGATGATGCACATTGTGCAGTCATGTCTCATAATATATATATTCCAAAACAGAAGTTTTTAATGAGCTTTTCTGCCTAATTCAAATGACACGTAATATAATAATGGAATATTTAATGCAAGGAAAGTACACTGCCATTGTTTCTTATACTCCATAGAATTAACAATGAATGTAGCTATGTTTCTTTTATCGGGTAACGCTATTGTTGCCAGCCTATGAAATGAAATGTAAACCTATTTGGGTCAATTTTCCAGGCTGACGTTTCTATAGGTCTCTCCTCGCAATGAATAAAAGACAGATTTAACATTTTGAGCCCCCAATTTCATTTGGGCAATCACAAAAGTATGTTTCCTGATGAGTATTACGTTTTCTTTAGTAATTTCTGTTTTAAAAAATGTATTAATGTTGATTATTAGAAATTATGTTTGTATACAATCATTTAAATTATTTTACTATTTTCAATGTTATCTATTCACTGAAGAAAATGTGACTTTATAGCCATTAGGGAAGCAGAATGAATAGTGAACATCCCTTATATTTGAACGACTATTAGAAGCAAATGCATTGTAAAGTGTTTAACAAAACTTCTGAAAACCATTAGTATTGCCATGTTCAAAGAAGGAAATGTACAGAGTACAAAATGTTTTTGTTTAACATAATATATGATAATTACTCTACATATTTATGCTTATGTTCACCAGGCTCGTTAACGTCTGTCTTCTCTAATATTAAATATTAGTGTTGAGAATTATACCCATTTAAAGTCTGAAAATATGCTGAAGTATGCTGTATAGCAAGCTGTTCCAGATTGGCTGTGCGCTAGAGAGAGCGGAACACTCACGACTCGCTGCAGCATGCAATACAACTCAGCACTGTGGGCAAGCTGTCGTAACGGCTGGTGGAAAGCTCGAATACTCGTGCGATGGCCTTCGCCCAGTGTCGTATTGGCTATCACGCTCCTCTTCCAGCAGGTTTCCAAGTGCTGTTATTGCACATGCGCGAATATGAAACAACATGCTACATAGCATCCAGGGAAAACCAAATCGTTAATAGAATAGCAGAGTAATCAAACTACTGAGCTTTTCGCATAATCCGTCTATACTTCTGGTTATTCAATCAATATTGAATGTAAAATACCAAGAACATTTTCTTGATATTTTAGAATTCTGTTTTTCCCTTCGTCCACAATTGCTGATGTGAGTGAAGGTGAAATCCGAACTACTATTGTTCCAGATGTAGTTTAGCTTTATAGTCTGTGCTAGGCGTAATTACTTCATAGATTAACTAAAACATGTATTACACTACATCATTACTGTCTTTTGTTATATTACATTGAGTGGCATAGCTTACCCCCAGTTCTTTGTCTACCTCTTTATGGGTTTCTCCTGATTTGCTCGCCTGTAACGTTCCCAGAAAAATCGCTTGAAATTAGTTTCATATTAAAGTCTTTTCTGAAGCGATGAAGCAATATCTTTAGTTGGTTTCTCAAGCTCAGAGTATTGACCAAATTTCTTTCATACTATCGCCTATTATATTCATACTGTGCTCTTGGCAACTGCCTATTAACGCTAATGTAAGCCTTTACCACAACTTAACTCCTATAAATATTAATTAAATATTTAATTTCAGAATAATTTGTTTACCAACTCCAGAAAACAGTAAAAATAAAATACTTCAAGCATATATCTAAGCGTATGCATAGAAATTGCGAAATATCCACACATTTGCAACATTATTTTAATACTTAAGTGTTTTTGCTATAGCTATTCCGCATCCAGAGTATCTTCAAATATTTCTCAACATTAATAATTAATATTAGAGCGTAGTGTTTTTCAACCTGCTAGGAAGTTTTTTAAAAGGTAAACACTGTTCTTGTCCCGAAATGAGTGAGTGAAGTGCGCCAAAGTTGAAAGCGCTTGCGCTTGATCTAAATTTTACTGTATCTAAAAGAGGGAATGATTGAAATTTGCTCTAAAACAATCCGCCATCAACATTACTTACAATGATAAAGTCGCAGGAAGTAAGAAAGTAAAGTGGTTACCTATTCTATGATGGTTGGAAGCTAAGAACTAACTGGTTATTCTGTTTCAGGAGTGACCATCTTGCTCTCGTTGACAGTGTTCCTCAACCTCGTGGCCGAGACCCTACCCCAAGTCTCTGACGCCATCCCTCTGTTAGGTAGAGATGCAGTTTGGTGTGTGACTGACTGACAGTGGTTTGCTTTCTGATACTTGGATCGTTGGAGGGGAATAGCATATACACATTCTTCCAATTTGATGGCCTACTTACACAATTATTTAGTTAGTTTTTTAATTCATATTTGTCGTTGGTTGTCGCTATGATTTTTCTACATATTAATTCTCCAAGTGGCTTGGTTTTATGTTGTATATATTTGTTCTTTTTTTTTTTATTTGTTGATCAAGTCATTATATGTGTGCTGTATATTTATTGTTTAATGGATCGTTGTTTGTTGGTTGGTTGGTTCGTTCACCCCATCCCTACCCCTTTAAGTTTTTAGATAATTAATTGCAATAATAACTAAACACCCCTTTTAATTCACCACTTCACGTTGTTGTTGAGTGTAATTCTGTTTGTTCCAGGTGTAACTATCCTGCTGTCTCTAACAGTATTCTCCCTCTTGGTGGCTCAAGTGTTGCCCCAGACTTCTGATGCTGTACCCCTGATAGGTTAGATCGCGTTCCATCTTGCTGCATGACCGCTCCTCATTAACTTTTCATTTGAGACAGAGAAAAAAAAGCCTTTTGCTTAAAAAGACTCATTTATGAGATTAAAATTTGAAAAAAGTATTTAAATTGTAGTTTTTGGACATCCAAACAAATCATTAACCTCATTTTACAAACTTTTAATATAAAACTTACCGAATGTATAGGGTGTTTCAAAAGTCACTTCAAACTTTAAAGCGTTATAAATTTTGTAATATTTTCGGTTGGAAGGAAACAAAAACATCAAGTTCGTGTTCAAATAGTGAAACTGAAGCTTCTTAAAAGTAAGAAAGGTGCGAAATTTTTCTACAGCTCTCAGTTCACAATTTTTTATTATTTTGAAGTTGTTACGACGGAAAATATGATTACCATAGAGTTGTTGCAAGAATAAAAGCAACATAATCTATTGGCCCAAAAGGAATGAATTGAAATCTACATGGTAAGAAGCTCAGGTTGAAAGAGTCTGCCTTCTGATGAGTTTATTGCTACTAGCTTTTTCAGGACTGAGATTTTTAAACCGAGTCGAACATTACTTTAGGACGTTGATGCTGTTTAATTGTTAAAACATCCAGAAATATTTGGTTTACAATTCAGCTGATCCTAATGTATGAAACCTTTAATACTGGAACCACGATTTACATCTTCAAAAGCTGTTCTTCTAACACTAAATAAGATACGTTCTAATTAAAGTGGTAAACACCATACAGACAATATAGCTATTTTTAAAAATATCCTTTAATCATACAATACAATGATGTTTTAATATTTGTGATAATTTCAATATTATTAGATTTATTTTGATTTATAGTTTGAAGTGACTTCTGTATGAGCCCATACTTTCTTTACTTGGATTGAAACAACTGGGCATGATTGCATTTCGTAACAAACTTGCGAAAAGCCTCGGACACAGGGTCGTTTTATGTAGAAGGAGAAGACGACTGATGTGTGATTTTCTTTTTAAAATTTGCACTCTTTATCTCAAAATTATTACTAATTTCATTCACTGTAGTGAATTTTTACTTCGTGAGTATGCTCCCTTTAAATGCTGACCGTGTAAACGAGGCTTTGCGTTGTAACGATATGTTATAGCACTCTAGCTTGGTTTGCAAATCGAATGGTCTTAACTTCGAGTATGACCACAGCATTTGCTCATACAAAGAATCAAAAACACATCGTTGCCTCTGAATTAAATAAAAGTATTTTGACTTTCTATGCGAATTATTTGCAGATCTTTTCTTCGTTTTCCGTAAGATAACTGCCAACAAGCCTGTGATTAAGGTTCGCATTTTATTTCTAATCTGCGCAATGGCATTGGCAATTTGAGCAGCATTTATTTTTGTTTGTACTCTTACCACTCCAAGCGTGCGCTTTTTGTCAAGTTTCCCTGCTCCTTGCCCATTGCATGTGTTACCCAAATAAAAACCTTGTGCCCTAAGCTGCTTCTTATGAAACCTCAGCCCGCATTATTCGTTTGCATTTTTCTACTCCACACCTCTGAAAATCCCCTTTTAAACACTAACCTGAAAAATAATACTAAAAGAATGAGTGAATGATTGCCAACACGTATTCTTTGATATTGTTAATTCTATAAGACTTGCACTGAATGAAAGCAAGAGTTTTTTCTTAACGTAGTTTGGTTTGCATTGGAAACTTAACTTGATGTCTTGTGCAACTTTCTAGCCTACTTGCAGAGTAGAAAGTTGCAAAGGTTGGCTATCATTTGTGAAACTAATGCTTAATGCTAAGCTTCTCAGCCTGTATTTCAGATAAACTTACCACGCACTCTGAAGGGACAACTTTAACAAGAATGAATAACTAAACAGCTGTATAACAAGCAACTTCTCAGTATCTTCGTTGTCGAGGGACTGTGAAGTATTAAGTGAATATCCTGAATGACTCGCATATTATATTTTCTCTAAGGAGAAACAAATTAAAATAACTAAATCCCTTGCGTTACTTCTGCACATACAAAGCACTGACAGAATGACGTAAGGCTAAATGTTAGTGTGCGTTTCAAGGAAGCTAGAAAAAACTAAAAAATATTATATAAAATGTGTGTTTTGCTGCACAAGATTTAATAATGAAATATATAGCATTCTCCTTTGAACCGCACACTCATGTTTCATGTATAACAAAAGAGCTTAATTTTCCAATGTAAACTCTCCATAAACCTTTTATCTTTCACTTATATTACTTTTCCCCTTCGTTTTTCGTCTTTCTGTACCTATATTCACACTTTTGAGAAAGGTGTTATGCCACCTCTCAAAGATTCTATCTTTTTTGTATCAAATATGAATGTCCTTTTTGCAGGACGAGAGGTGAGGAGGCCTCCATAGCACGCACGCACGCACGGCATTGCGACTTCTGTATAACCTCAACGGTCTTTATCATCACTACTACTACTACTATATCACGCTACCTGTGCTATTTCTAATCTACTGTATTAGTTTCAGATTAGGGAACCTCTAAAACAGACCGTGAGTTTTCGAAACCACCCTCCACCTCCAAGTATCAACTGACTCTGTCCCGTATTTTTTTTTAAAGAAGGCGTCTTTCCGTACGTTTTTGTGTTTATACTTTTATTACTATTATTACTAATGTGTTTTTATTTCTTCTTGTGAGTATTCATTCGTTTCCTCCTCGCTAACTTTCAGCTCTAAAGGATTCTTGATTATACTTATTAATAGAAATTAATCCCATAATACTATTTCTCCATTAAGCAACACTTAAAACTAATAAAACTTAATAAACTGAAAGAACAAAACCATTTGTTCCTAAAATGTATTTTGTCGTGCATTTAGTGCGAAGTTCATGCAAGGAGAGGAACCCCACCTAACGGCAGCCTTATAAACATCCATGTCACTAAATCCCCGGAAAGGCTTTGGAGTTTGGTAAGAACAAGAAGGTAAACTAAAAGCAAAGTTTAAAGAGAATTAATTCTCAGCAACGTTATGTTTCATAACGCTACCAAGTACTTAAAATAACAGTTACATACTTCTCCTTGCAAATTCTTTTTCATATTATTCCCCAATTGGAATGAGTACTGCATCTATTGTATGCATATTTTGTTGGAAACACGTTTTAGTTCGGCTTTTCTATAAATGCAGCAGTAGCATAGTCTTGTTGAAAGCCAGTTCAACAATCCAAGTCTCTTTTAATGCCTGATTATTTCTGCTTTCGTCCAGAATTGTTCTTTATTAGTTTATAAAGAAAATTATCATACCACAGCATGGTTTTATTCAATACTTAGTAAACTACTGTCAACTTAATATAAATAATTTTTAAAATCGTCTAAATATATTAAGTAAAATTCTCATTCATCAATTTAAATTGGGTTCCAAATATTTGTGAGCTCTTAAAATAAGACGAATATTACAAAATGTAAATGTGATTTAACATTTGAAATGAATGCTAAAAGGCAAAAAACAGTATCTTAATGGGATATCCAATTAAACAAATTTCAACTTTCTACTGAATTTCTTAGCTGCCGCGAAAACTTAGATCTAAATATTTTGAGGAGGCTACGACAGTCTGTAGTCTTAGATATTTGTGAAAGTTTACTTTTGGTGTTTGCCTGAGTACCAACTTGTAGTTTTTTGTGTAATGTATTTAAGACTTAAATTTTTATTCTTCAGTTAAAAATTTACATTTCAAAATTGAAAGTAATTCAGACAGTAAATAAATTTTGTTGTTTTTCAAAATAACTAAATAAGAAAATAGTAAGGGCGATAAAGCTAAAGCAAGAGCATGTCCTATTACGGTCCCCTTCCTTGTACCAACTTACATAGCCACTGATAAATTGCAGGGACTTACTTCAACTGCATCATGTTCATGGTGGCGTCATCCGTCGTGCTGACAGTGGTGGTCCTAAACTATCATCACAGAACTGCCGACATTCACGAGATGCCACAATGGGTATGTATCAGGGTCTAACTGCTTACCTATTGTAACCCCAACACTTTTCAATAATTACAATGAAATACATGTTTTATTTACACAGGATATCAAAATATTTGGATAGTACGTTTCTAGAATCGTACTCAGGAGCAAATTGGAGACATGATATATACTGGGTGTCCCAAAAAAACACCGACAACGCTTAGTATATTGTGCGGGATGGCAAACTGGTCAATTTTCAAACAGGAACCCCTCTCCGGAAATGCACGGTTTGGACGCTGGAGAGCACTGAAGTTTGAGGACGAACAGTTGTGACAATCTGTTAACATACGTTTTGGTACCTTAATGCGGAAGATATGCAACCCTTTAGTCATCTGTGTACTGGGATAAATGACCTGAGCATGATAATATTTCTGCGCATGCGCTAAATTGCTCCATAGAGTCCTTGGTGTCCATCCTACTGTCTTACTTGTGCAGTTTCCAGTACAATAACGTTTTATAACATCAGTGCGACATGTACCAGTGCACAGCTGCTGAAATGGCCAACTTGAGCTCCAGCACACTTTGATGTAAATGTGCGGAATCACTTCAACGTCGCATGTCCAAATCGATGGATTGGTAGAGGAGGACCATTTAATAGCCAGTGCAGTCGCCAGATCTGACATCTTTCGATTATTTTTGTGGAGTTGTGAAAGACTATGGTGTATGACACTCCTGTAACGTCAGCGGAGGACCTTATCGCTCGAATCCACGCAGTGATTGAAAATCCTCAAAGACAACCGCACATATTGGGCCAGGTGCATAAGACTCATCACCGCCGATATAGGCTTGCAATGACGTAGGAGGTATACAGTTCGTAGCCCGTTTGTAAAGTAGACAGCTCGATGTTGGGTTTATTGATGAAATGTGAACGTACAACCATCTCTTATTTCAATGCGCTACAGTGTCCAAACCGTGCATTTTCGGACAGGGGTTCCTATATCAAAACTGATCAGTTTGCCATACTGTACAACATACTAAGCGTTGTCGGTGTGTTTTTGGGACACGCTATATATACGAGGATATATTTATTTGTACATATCTTTTCATATGCACACATTACATATATTACATATTTATTTTCTCCTTAACCCTAGCATAAAAAATCTTTATTCCAGAACTTGGATTACCAAGAAAGGGGTACTTTGTGACCACCACTAGTAACAAAATATCTGAGCAATTTTTAAAACAAATTTATTTTAAAGTTGTGTATTATATATTGGCGTGTCCGGGAGGGCTCGGGGCACTGAACATGTCCCACCCTACAGTACCGCACCCCACACATGACGCCCGTAGTGGGCAGAGGTGGGGGACGCAGCGGCCGGGTGGCAAGCCTTGGCTCGTCGATGTGTCGCGCTGGGGCTTTAGTTTAGTCTTTTAATGAATGTATATACTTTTTCCTGTCATCCATGTAAAACGTTACAATATTCCATGTCTGCTATTTCGTACGTATCCCAGTGTTCTCTATTAGTTTACGGGTATATGTTTTAACTGGTGCTCTGGTTCTATTGTGCCCTTATTTTATTTTCTTCGTTTCTATCACTTAAATATTTTAAATAAGCTTCTCTTCTTTTGTTTCACTAATTTCTGTATTTCAGGATCCCACACTCTTAACGCCTTTTTAACCCCGTATTTCTTCTGATTTTTTCTTTTCTTTTTTCATAATACTTCTTTTGCTGCTTTATGTACTAGTAACGTTATGTAACGTTATTCCATTCTTCTTGAATTTCGTCTTTACAGTTTTCCATGTGTGTGTACAGCCTTAATCTTCTTTTATACAGGTCTTGTATGGATTCATCTCTGAATGACCTCACTTCATAATTTTCATCTTCATTTTCTTTCTTATTGTTATTTGTTTTACTTCTCTCCTATACCACTTGCTCTGCATTCCATTTTACTTATTAATAGATAATAGTTGCTATGAATATCGCTACCTCTATAATCTCTTGTATCTCTAAGTTTGCCTTTCTCTGATTTACTATGATGTAATCTATTATCAAACTTGAACCTCTTGACTTCAAGTGCACTTCAGCTTATCTTTATGAATGAATAGTTTATTTGCTATTTATACCACTTAAAACTTTCAAAATTTAATAGTTGTTTGCCATTTCAATTTAAAAGAGGGTTCCCCATTATTTCCTAATACGTTTGGTTTTGATACATTTCCTACGCGAGCATTTAAGTCTCCTGCATCGGTTTTATTTATTTTGTCTATGGATTCTTGGAATTGTTGATAAAAATCATCGGTTTGTTATTTCTTGGCTTCTTCTGGTGCATGGACTCCTACTGTAATTTTACTTCTTCGGAGTTGACATCTTATTTCAATTATTCGTTCATTAGTCCATTTATATCATATTATTAACTACCTTATTTTTTCATTTGCTAATATTGCTCCTGATGTTGCTAGTTCTGTCACGTCTACGCCCTATAGAACACTGTGTAGTTATTAAATCATAACTTCCTTTTTGTTTCTTTTGGGTTTCTGTTATTACTTCAATATCTATCTTTCTTTTAGTTCTTGTCCTAACTCATTCCCTTCCTGATGAATTCCTCTTACGTTCCATGTAGGTATTTTAATTTGGTTTTGTATCTTTTTAATTACTTAATCTTTTTTTGTGCTTGTGTCGTCATAAATGTATCAGTCTGGCCTTTTCTTTGGAGCTTGCGAGTAATAAAGTAGATATGAATTCTTCATTATTCTACTACTTTGGAAGTAAGTAAATGTGACATATAATATTTCATTTTCTTGCTGGAAATTTATACAAGATGAGTAGTTTTATTTAATAACGTCACCACATCTCATTATTTTATCCTGTTATCCATAGGAAGGTGTATTATGCCAAAAGCTGCGTTGTGTGCAACAATTTGAAATACTGAAATAAAATGTTTCTACCTTAATGTTAGAAACATTAGTATCTGAACATTCCTGAGGGCTTTGTTTACTTTAACGTGGACAAAAGTTACAGGTTTTTCATTACAAGTTTGTAGCAACCTAGGCTTACAGGCAGACATTGAAATCGTTATACAACATGCTTTAAAGCAAGCCTGTCCAACTTCAGAGGGAGGAGGGGGGCAAATGTTCAGACAATTCAAGTTGAGGGCCACACACTAACATGCTTCACTCAGATATATTTAACAGGTAAAATACAACAAACCAAATTGTTGAAATAGGATACATCACCAAAGCCCATAATGCAAAAATCAATGTGATCACTGAGAACTGTTCAGCAAAGCAGGGATGTCCAGTTCTATGTTAGTAACCGTCACTCTTAGTTCACTCTAGAATCACTACTGAGACAGCTTCTACACTTATATTTTATAAATTTCCTGCTAGATAGAACACTTTCACATACATAGATACTTTCATACATTGAGGTAAGCTGCAAACCAAATCCCTAAGCTGTAGAAATCTGCACCCTGGAAGTACTAGAAAAAGTTGAGCCCTTTCTAAGTCCCAGTTGGAAGAAAAGGATCGACATGAAGATCACAGAGTTCCAATTGATACTTCAATAGCTGATTATTAATATCTACATTCAAAGGGTCATTAAAAAGGAGCACATTCGATCTTTGATCGAATTTTTTAATAATTACTTCAATATTTTCACAAAATTCTGAAAAAAGATCTCCTCTTCAATTTTTCCTGAGTTCTCGACAAGATGGAACATGTACCAAATCATTTCTTGATAAAGCTGACTTCAAAAGTTTCAACTTATTTTTGGAACTATGAATATGAGCAAACAACTTTCATGCTCATTTGGCGGCGGGCCACAAAACTAAGGGTTGTGGGCTGCGTGTTGGACAGGCCTGCTTTAAAGGGTCGCACAGCTGTAACATTTACATAAAATTAAACTGCAGTGCGTTTGTTATATCGCGAGGCCACGGATCGCGTGTACGCCTATGAAGCGGGCACTGTATATTATCCGATCTAAAACTCTCGCATTATTTACCCACGACAGGCATATAGTGAGCACTAACCTTGTTATAAGTTATGGTGAAAGTGGTGTCCATTTGCGCTAACATTCCTACTCGTCAACAACTATAGTCACTCAGTAGAGTCTCAATTTTAAAAGCTTCGAAACTATGAACAAGAGTTCTTCAAAACACCACTTGCTGTGCAACATGTCTTAGATACTTCTTTGAAGTGTACTTGAATGATGCACCAATTTCGTCGCTCTTTTTCCTCACTTAGAACAGTTTTTCGTTTCTTAGGTTTAGCGCGATTCCGTTGTCCCAAAAGTATTAATCACACTTCCAGTAGCTTCTCTACCTAGAACTGGAATACTAGCAATTTCTCTTGAAATTATTTTCTGATTTCTACAGAAGTATCGAACATAAACATTCTCTGTTCAGTAGATTTTTAAGTGTACTAATAGCAGCAAAGAAGAGCAATAATAATAATAATAATAATAATAATAATAATAATAATAATAATAATAATAATAATAATAATAATAATAATAATAATAATAATAATAATAATAATAATAATAATAATAATAATAATAATAATAATAATAATAATAATAATAATAATAATAATAATAATAATAATAATAATAATAATAATAATAACAATAATAATAGCAACAACAATAACAATAACAACACCACGGCGCAACAGCCCTATCCGGGCCCAGACCTACCGCCCAGCCACTGCGTTCGCACCTCTACCCATCACAAGCGTCATGAGTGGGGTACAGTGCTGGAGGGTGGAATGTGGTCAGCGCACCGATCCCTCCCAGCCGATTATGCAGTCTTCACTACCTGAAGCTGCTACTTCTAGGCCTTTCCGGGACCTAATGAGGCTGAGTGCACCCCAGACCAAACGTTCCAGAGGGAAAAATCCCATGACGGTACCGGGGATCGAACCAGGGTCCCCCGCACCAAGGCCAGGTGCACTACCACTGCGCTGCGGGGGCAGTCAAAATTAACAATAGTAATAGTAATAACAACAATAGTAATAGTAATAACTACAATAGTAATAGTAACAGTAATAGTGACAGTAATAGTGACAGTGACAACGACAGTGACAGTGATGACGACAGTGACAGTGATAGTGACGACGACAGTGACAGTGATAGTGATGACGACAGTGACAGTGATAGTGACGACGACAGTGACAGTGATAGTGACGACGACAGTGACAGTGATAGTGATGACGACAGTGACAGTGATAGTGACGACGACAGTGACAGTGATAGTGACGACGACAGTGACAGTGATAGTGACGACGACAGTGACAGTGATAGTGACGACAGTGACAGTGATAGTGACGACGACAGTGACAGTGATAGTGACGACGACAGTGACAGTGATAGTGACGACGACAGTGACAGTGACAGTGATAGTGACGACGACAGTGACAGTGATAGTGATAGTGACGACGACAGTGACAGTGATAGTGACGACGACAGTGACAGTGATAGTGACGACGACAGTGACAGTGACAGTGATAGTGACGACGACAGTGACAGTGATAGTGACGACGACAGTGACAGTGATAGTGACGACGACAGTGACAGTGATAGTGACCACGACAGTGACAGTGACAGTGACGATAATAATAGTAGCAGTAGTAATAGTGGTAATAATAATAATAATAATAATAATAATAATAATAATAATAATAATAATAATAATAATAATAATAATAATAATAATAATAATAATAATTAATAATAATAAACCTCAAAAGCAATTCACACACTACGGTTGTCTTGAATAAATGCTCACCTTTGAGATGCGCAATGAACAAACTAGTCTTTATTGCTCAAACTGAATGCAGAAATAATTGACAGTGTACAAGCGCAACATAGCTGATAAACATAGCCTTGAGGGAGACGATCGCTTTAGTGCGCAGAGAAAAATGCAACAGTTCACAGGGATAGAAGCGAACTACGCATTGTGGCTGTAAAGCGAACTCGGTAGAAGGTTTGTAGTGTTTAATGACACTAAACTCTATATGTACTGGTTTTGAAAACAGGTATTTTTTTTCGTAGATGGGTGTTCTTAATGCATTACAACATTCTCGGTAATCTCGGTCTCTTTCCTAAACCTTGAACTACTAAGCCTCCCTGGATGTAATATACATATGTGTGTGCATAAAACCTCAACTGTAGCAATACGAAGCTTTGAAACCAAAGTAGAGTTATAGATTATTGATCAATAGCTATGACATCAATCTTATAATATCTTAAAACCTGTCTGCCAAATATGCATCTGAATCTCACTAAACAATCCTTGCGTCTCCTTGTTTTGTTTTTTATTGTTTCCAGATCAAAACTGTGTTCCTGCAATGGCTGCCATGGATCCTTGGAATGAGTCGTCCCGGTAAGAAGATCACAAGAAAGACAATTCTGATGAGCAATCGAATGAAAGAACTGGAGCTCAAGGAGCGTTCGTCCAAGTCTCTCCTCGCCAACGTTCTCGACATCGACGACGACTTCAGACATTGTACAAATAGCAGTTCATCATCCTCGGCAGGGTTTCTACGGCGTGGGGGCAGTGGTTCGACGTCTGGAGGTGGCGGAGCTGCCACCATGGACGAAGGCGGTGGGCCCTGTTCAATAGCTCAGCGGGAGCTTCACGCCATCCTCAGGGAATTGCAGTTCATCACTGGAAGAATGCGCAAAGCTGACGATGAAGCGGAGTTGATAAGCGACTGGAAATTTGCTGCTATGGTTGTCGACCGTTTCTGCCTCATTATCTTCACCATGTTCACTGTTATTGCAACAGTAGCCGTGCTGTTATCAGCGCCACACATTATAGTACAGTAGCCAACGGCTATTTTAGGCATCGCCACTACCTTTCTGCTTCCAACTGTCGCAATGGCAGCACTGGTCTCAACTTTAACGCCGCTACCTCTCCTCATCTTCTGTATGCTTGACACCATTCGAACATCAGCAGTGCCCAACTATTTGGCCAACACTGTTGTTCGAATTCTCTCCAGCATCATATTCAGGAGATAAGCCAAAAAGAAGACGGTTTCATTGCCTCGTCCCATGCATCAAGTGGGGCACTTCTATTCCTACTCGGACATCATCTAATGTCTATCTTCCGAATTCGACTAACTGCACATTGTGAATACTTTTCCTTACAGGCAAGTGGCGATCTCAGACATTATTCTCTCGATGAAGTGCTTCTCGAGGGAAAGAGCACGACGCTGATTGTGCTCTTTGCGGTGTTGTCATATCAGAATTGGTATTTTCATACTACGATGGATCACGATGGTACTGTAGTTAAGGCAGTTTGTAAATAATTTTGAGAAATGCGCTGTTTATAAGGGGCCAATACACACAAGTGAGTATAAACTGTGGGCCACAGATTCTGACGCCGTAACGGCTGTCCATCACAGAGCATGGGTGCAATGTCACAATATCGATAACGGTGTACATAGATTTAGAACGCTGTTGTTGCAATACTAATAAAGAAACTCAATATGCCCGTACAATCGTGTCATTTGTAATTCCATCATTTCATGTAAAACATTTTCTGTGATATTCAAAATTGTTCATTATTATACAACAGGGATAAACGAATTCAGATTTTAAACGTTGCACCTAACTGAACCTTGTTCCCAATTGTAAGTTGAGATGTTTTGTGACTTTAAAAGCTACACACAAAAGGAATTGAATCTAACAACAGAGTTTGTGCGATTATTAAATGTACAAAGTGCTAAAAACTACTTTAATACTTCGATTTTAAAAAGCGCTACCAATGCGAAGCAGTAGCATAAATATTTCTTTACTGCTCCGCACTTTCATTGGCCACATCACGGTGGAACTGGCGACTGAAGTCTATATCTCGACTTGGAACTACGGATCAAATATAACCTTCAATTTGAATGTTTTCTTGTCGTTGTAAGGTCACTATATTGTAAGAAACCCATTTGTGATGTGAGCAAATAACCTTGTCGAGATGCAAAAGATTTAAGTCTTCAGTTTGTCTGCGATACGGCTGCAATGAAATCATCGGAGCATAAAAATAGTTGTAAGTTACACGTAAATTAAACATGGCTCAATTAATAACGTTATCAAAGTGTTTATAACTTACGGTAAAGACTGCGGAATACATAAACTGATACTCAATATAAGCTCTCAGCTCTTCGGGAAGTGTGCATGAATATAGTTGAACACCTGTTTTTCCTAGTATTTCTAGTCTCATCTAGCTACTTTATCGCAAACTTCAGTGACAGTTTGTAGCAAGAAGATAATGAATTTTACAAATGTTGCAGAGAATGTCGTCAGCGGATGATTATGTTTCTGATTGGCATTTGGAACTCTCAGAGGCTCCAGCTAAAATTTATCTTTCAGCTGGAGAATTTTAAAGCACAAATATTTTATTGGAAAATTAACAACGTACTGAATGTTGATTCATTGTATCGCTCATGTTTTATATATAATATTAACGTTTATAGATGTAATTCTACTTTGTCCATATCGCTCACAGCCACATTCTTTTACCAATGGTTGCTGAATTTCACAATTTCTTTGAAAAACTAATTGAATACTTATCATACTGAAGACTAACCATATAATCTCACCTTCTTACTTTAAATATTTTGTGCAATACAATATATTATACAAATCTTAAGATATATTTGGTCTTTCACTGCTTCTTATGCTGTCTTAAATTAGTAGCCTACTGCTATGGTACATAAAGCGTGGTTTCGCTGGAACAACTTTGACTCTCTGCTTACAGAACACCCCAGAACCATAGAAACATGCCAATTTAATTTGTTTTTAAATGCCATATATCTCCTCCTCTTACAGTGCCAACACTGTCCCCTTTCTTGGCTTTCAAACTAATGAGGACACAGTTCATACAACCGGGGTCTCAAACTCGCTCAGCCCACACTCATTCTATTTACCTACAAAATACATACTACTTGCTCCTGCATTATATACTAATTTTTAATTTTTATATTCGATTATTTACATCTAGAGGAATCAAATGAACCGTGACGGATAAATGGTTGTAACAACTTTAAAGAGGGTACTGTAAGGTATTTTTAAATTATTGTGCCTGAGAGTCCCCTTAGTTAAATTTTTCTTAAAGCAAAATAAATAAACCCAAAAGCTTACGAAAATAATTTCTCTACTAAACACTTCGTTAATCACATCCAAACAATTCATTTGATCAGAAATTCAGAAGCTTGTGTATCCTTCTTGATTTTTTGTTCTTAAAACAAAATAAAAAACACTCAATCTAAGTTAACTTCAATTAATTTAATTGAAGCTAAATTTTAAATGTTTTTCACTGAAAATAATTATAATTATTCTTATGGTTTATTCTGTGAGCTTATGGACATTGTTAGATTTATGTTGAAATGTACTCAAGATGTTGCCATGGTCATTTATATCAATTTTAAAGCCATGGATAATATATTTCAAAACATACTATACTGTTCTAATCTCCATTATCTTAATCGCAAATATCGCCGAAAACATAATGTTACTCTGCAGTTCATTTTTTTAATCTGCTCCATTTGGCGATCATCATGTAGAAGTCAGGAACAAGAAACACAAAAGTTTAAAAATAGTTTTCAATATTCTTCTTCTGAATACATTAAATATTTAAATAAAGGTTTGTGTAACTCTTTACAACAGCTGCTAATATGCAAGTGATTTGGAAAGAACTGCCAAATTCTTAATTTGTTTTAGAACACACTCTAAAACTGTAACGAACTTTCAGTAGCAATTGTGTATTAACATAATATTCTGAAGAGGCTGGTTTAAAATTTATTTTGGTGCTGAGTCAAGACGGTATAATCTAAACAGTGTAAAACTGAATTTGGTACTTCTTTCTATAACATTGTCTGATGTAGCTGGATTTTCCATAGGAATGGTTCATTATGTTCAAAATAATAGTTTCACTTGTCTTCAGTATGTTACTTTATTTATGCATTTATCTTAATATTGGCTTCTTCCTGACTAAGCAAAATAATTAATATAACTATTCTATATCAATTTAACCTGCTACGTTAAAATGATGAGAGAATTGGCTTTAAAATAGTAAAATGGCAATGTAACATTATCTGTAAATATTGCAATATAGGAATACTATTAAAATTTTAAGTCCTATCGAAAAATGGACATATTTGCCTAAAATAATATTTGTGACAGGTTTATTTCCTTTTTTAGACTATGAAGTGGAATTTAGGCCTAGGCCCTTAAAAAGTTACGCAGAGTCTGCGGATTCAGAATGTATTGACTAAACGTTAATAAGGACTATTCGTGCATGGAAATGAATAACATCCATTGTACCAAGGAGCTGGATGTGGTTTGGTAGGAAGGAATAGTTCACAGAAAAGAGAAATGAATTTATCCTTATACCTGTTATATTTAATACATAATATATGAAAGTTTTATCCTGTGTGAAATGTAGATTATCAAATGACAAATATACATGAAAAGTAAAAGTTAAACCCGTTTATTCTGGGAGATTTGTACATTATATCTTTATTATTCACCAGGAATGTAACCATTTCATACCTGTAAATGTTAGTAATAACGGTGGTTAACAACAATATACCTTACCAAAATGAAAGGGTAATAAACTAATACGATTTTAAAACTTGAAATGTATATTTTTAAACAAAAGAAGTAAAACCTCGAAATAAAATTATTATACCAAATGCCATTTATTTGTACTATATTTCATACTAAATAACTAAAGCATAATAATTAAAATAAATGAAATTTCCTCATTAACCTTTATTGCTAAGATCCATTCACCCTGTAAACCCCTGTCTTTAAACCACAAACACCCTTTATATAATGAAAAAAAAAATGAAGTTATTAACAGTGAAGCAATACAAATCTACAAATAGAGGCCATAAGTTTCACTTATCTTAATATTTGCTGCAAGTTCTTGTATATACTTGTCGCTGTGGTAACGAACGCAAGACACTTAATATTTCTGTTACCAACCAATGAAAATAAAACAAATTTGTTAACAAAAGTAGTCAGCAATATTTCAAAATTAACTACACGGTTCTTATTTTTCAAAATGAATATATTTTTCCAAATCATTAAACTTTTGGGTCAATTTAATTGTTTTAATAATTTAACCTCTGGATTTATTTCATGTTTAAATGACCAAAAATGATCTTTAATTTAATGCATTTCGTTTCAAGAACTTGCAGCAAATATTAAGGTAAGTGAAGCTTATAGTCTCTAAAACATTTGTTACATTTGTAGATTTGTAAAAACTCCATTGTTTAAAGTGAAACATTCCTGTTTCTGCATGTTTATAAGCACGCTCAAAGAAATATAAGGATTTTAACGTGTTAAATACTTTTTACTTAGCGTTCGTTCTTACAGCATATGGCACCACAAGTGTTGGATATTAATGTTACTTGAACGAAATTGTTAATGGGAAAATGAATTTGGAAATAAGTTTAGAGTACTTTACCGGTATTCACCAATTAGGATTGAGGTAATCTGAAACACCTAAGTCAGACAGGCCTGCATTTCAACGTCGTTCACGAAACCGTGCTTTGCAATTTCTTTGAATGTGCTTTGTAAAAGCTGCAGTTTAAGAAATATTCAGGAATCTACAACAATTGCAGGTAAGGAGAGATATTGCTTACGTCTAAATATTTTAAACCCAGCGATGGATGGACATTAGCAAGAGTGGGGCAGTTTGTTTTTAAGTACGATGGCCACTATTTGTATTTTGAGCCTAATTATAAAAAAACAGTAATTTGTCATTGAAAATTGTTTTATTGTTTTTCAAAATATCCTCGAATATGCTTGAGATACCTCCAAAATATGGTTTTCGAACGCATCAACGTTCATACTGATGAAAATCGTACATGCATTGGAAACAAAAGTCGTTCGCATTGTCTTGATGAAGAACAACCCGACATGGTCGTTTGTTCTCCTTATTTAACCGAAGACTTCTGGCAAGCAAGTGGTTGTATACTATTCAGAATTGCCTGCTTCGCGTATTTCTGAAGCCACTGTTGCCACATAACCAGTTTTTCTGAAGGAAAAAAAAAAAACACACATGACAATTTGTTTCGAAGCACTTCCATTGTGAACAACTTTTGCAGGATTTGGTTCATCTTGAAACACCCATATAGTAGACTGCTGTTTATATTCTGGCTCATGCGCAAAGATCCATAATTCGCCACCTTTAAAAATCTTATATACATCTTTTGAAGCACCGCCATTGTATTTCTTGAACATTTGTGTGCTCCAATCGACCCACGCATCTTTTTGAGATTGCGTCAAGTATATATGATCCTACGAGAGCAAACCTTTCTCACCGGTTCATGCAATATTTCGTACGGATATGTTGATGGAAGTAATTCTTACGGTTGCCTCTACCTCACAGTGTGCCGCATGACGATCCTGCGTTATCAGTTTTTGCACAGCATCAATGTTTTCTGGCACTGGACAAACTTCACGAATTTCGTCAGTGAGTGAACGGCGACTACAATTAAACTCGTTATACCAGCGTTTCACAGAGGCAAAGGATGGAGCTGTATTGTCAAGTGTGGAAATAAGTTGAATGATGCACTCTTGTCTTGATAATCTACGTCAAAAGTCATAATAAATTATCACACGAACATTTTCGCAAGCTAATTCCATCTTTTCGTTGAGAAACAATTTTCATGTCACTGTAAACAACATAAATAACGCTCTTATGGCAAAATACCTTAAGTAGAGTATAGTAGAAAATTCCAGTGTAAATGACAGATGACACCTACAACAATCAGCTTTGCCAAGTCTCAAAGTATGAATGGTGGTCCATATAATAAAGCAATTCATTCCTGTCATTGCAGTTCTTAGGAAAAACCTCAGGTTTGATTATATTCAAATTTCCATTTTTAGTTAAATATTAATACTGTAAGTAATATTCTCAGAAACCTTGGAATTACTACTTTGCTCACATTGGCTAAGACACATTTCGTTCTGTGTGTAACATTAAAATTGGGAATCAAAATCTTTAGATTTCTTTCTATTCGTCTTTAAATTTTAGGTATCTCATGAAACTAAATCTCAACATTCTTATACCAATATGAAGCTATGGGTATCAAAATTTTCACTTTCTCTATTACATACAGGAAATAGGAGAAGTATCGTAATTAGACCCAAAATTTCGATGTCGAGATTTCACTGGACGTATATGCTTTGAGGCCCCCTGAATCCAAAAGAAAGCAGTTCTAGAAAATGTTTCTTGTCTGCGTCTGTGTGTGTGTTTATGTGTGTGTGTTTATGTGTGTGTGTTTATGTGTGTGTGTGTTTGTGTGTGTGTGTATGTGTGTGTGTGTGTGTGTGTGTGTGTGTGTGTGTGTCAGGGTCTGTGTGTGAACAGCATAACTGGAAAACGAAAAGTCGGTTGAAAACAGAAATTGGTATTTAAGATTAATATATTTCAAAGATGCTACACGGAGAGTTTGAAAAAAAATTTCTCCACTCTAAACTACGCTTTACATAAATATTTTTTGGAAAATTTTGATATTCTCAAAAACGACTATACAAAAACGTGAAGATCTGGTTAAAACACACAAACTATGTCCAAACGCATTTCGGGGACATTTCCTTTTATTTGTGTGAGTTTTAAAATATTAAAACTTTTCTCAAATGGACGGTCGTTATTCACTTTTTATCTCTTGGCCATGCAAAGAGAATGTCATTTAGAACTTTTAAATGCTTTTACTATCGCTCAAAGCCTGCTGTATTCCCATATTCCCCTTGCACCTACAAAAAAATCAGCAATTAAATAATTTCTGCACATGTTTGTCTCGACTAAGGATAGAGGGATAAGAGTTTGTAAGTATAGTTAGTACAATAGTAGAGAAAGTTATGTGAGTGCAGCACATCAGATTTTTACTTTCTCTACTAGTAAGTAGGGGAAGTATTGTATTCCACCCAAAAATTCGATGTCGATATTTCACCGGAAATATGAATCAAAAAAAAAACATTTTTTTTAGAAAAAGGTCCGTGTGTGTGTCTGTGTGTGTCTGAGTGTGTGTCTGTGTGTGTGTCTGTGAGTGTGTCTGTGTTTGTGTCTGTGAGTGTGTCCGCGTGTGTGTCTGTGAGTCTGTTCACGTGTGTGTCTGTGTGTGTGTGTGTCTGTGAGTGTGTCTCTGTGTGTGTGTGTCTGTGTGTCTGTAGACAGCATAACTCAAAAACGAAAGGTCGGTTAAAAATCGAAGTTGGTATTTAAGCTCAATATCTTTCAAGGATGCGACACGAAGATTTTGAAGAAAATAGCCCCACCCTAAACTACACTTTACATGGAAAATTGTTCGAAAATTTTGATTTTCTTGAAAATGGCTCTAACGGTTTTGATTAAAATGTCATATGTTTGAGATATTTTTATGACAAATGAAATGTACATCTTGAATTTTCTGGCTATAACCCCTGTAGCCGTATTTACTCTGGACGACTTTTGCATAACTGGTAAACCGTTAGAGATAGACCAAATCATACTACACAAAAAATGTAGGGTGAACCATTTCGGAGGTATTCCTTGTTATGTGTATGAGTTTTGGAAAACTTAGAACTTTGGTGAAATGGATCATCGTTGTTCATTTTTATATGTTAAGTGTGCAAAGACAACAGAATTTTAAAGCTTTAAAACATATGACTATCGCACAAAGCCTACTGTATTCTAACATTTCCCTTGCACCTACAAGGAAATAAGCAATAAGATAATTTGTAAAAATGTTTACTAACACGAAGAAGATATAGGAATAAGAGTTTGTAAGAATGGTTACTACAAGAGCAGAGAAAGTCATGTGAGTGCAACACATCAGATTTTTATATTTAGAGATAAAATAGCTTTTCTTTTCAATTGTTTACTGTTATTCATCTTGCCATATTTTAAACAAGAGGTAAGGTTCAATGAATGCTTTGAAAGTGTTTATGAAAAAAAAAAAAAAAAGGCGTTTGACTTTCCCTTGAAAGCTGTTGGAAAACAGACTTGAATAAGGTCAAAAGTGTTCGCCCCGGAGCAGAATGTGCGCTTTGTCTCTGATGCAGCTGCAAAGCTTACAGCACAATGAGAACGACATTAAGGGGAGGTGTAAGCTAGTTTGGGTCAAAAATATGAATTTTGTGTTTTTTGCTGATTTGGCAAGTTTAAGCCCTATTTTATCATAATTTACTCTTTTAACCCCTAAAAACTTGCCAGAAGTGTCTTTAAAATAAATTTAACTGTCCAAGGATGGATATGAATAAAAGTATATATACATGATTTTAAAAAAAAATTATGGAAATAATACCTATGTGTTATAAAAAAATCTGTATGGTAAAAAAAACACTGATTTACATTGTACAAAATCTCATACTTCTAGAGTGAATAGTTTCTCTGAAAGGTGGAGTTAAATTTCTTAAAATTAACATTGCAAGCATAGAACTCCCTCCCCTAATTTTGATTGAGGTTTTTCTCAAACTTATTTTTCTGCATTCATTTGTCCCATTTTCTCAAGAACCTCTTATTCTAGAGCAATGAAACTTTTACCACTCATTTTTGGGTTATTTTTGGTGGTACTGAATTTTTCTTATAAAACTACCATTAAAATCATTGATCCTAGAAATTTTTCTTATTAAACATGTGTGAAAATAATATATGCATTATAATTATTTTAAAATATGAATCAACATATCTATGTAATATAAAAAGTCCGTACAATTAGAATGCATTGATTTATACATTTACCAAATTTCACACTTCTGAAGCAAATAGTTTCTCTGAAAAGTAGAGTTAAACTTCTTAAAATTAATATTGCAAGCATAGACAACCTCCTCTTAAATGACTACCGGTGTTAAATTTACTAAGACATGTCTTTCACCTATTTTCCATAAAATCTCAATGTTCAAAAATACAGTTAAAACATGCACGCAGGTTTTGATAGAACGAATAAAAGAAAACTTTTAACTCAAATGTTACTTATTATATATTCATAGTTAATGTGAAACTCAAATATGTACAATATTTTATAACCAAGAAAATCCAGGTGCCATAGAAATACAAATTGCAAACGCATAAAAGGAAAATAAGTATTTTATACAACAATTTAGCGAAATTAAATCGAAATACATTATTTTATTTTAACTACTAAACAGCAAAATTATGTGTTTGTATCTAAACAAACAATAAAGTGTTTAAGACAGAAATAGAAGATAATAACAATTTTCTATCACACAATTCAATGTTTTAATTTATTCGCTCTGTATGTGAGTTATGTGTAATGTGTGGCAAATATTTTTTTATCGAAACAGCAGCCATAGAGTAAAATGGTATTGTGCAACAGTGCCTTAGCGTAGGGCAAAGGTTACACTTAAGACACTGTTGCACACACTCACAACAAAACACAACTGAACCATCGAATCACTGCTAAGTGAATACTCACAACCGAAATGTACTTCGCACCGTCCACTATACTTAACTTGTCTGCGAACTTTCTACTGAAAACTGCCCACTCGCATTCAACTGTATGATAATTACTACTGAAACAATATTCTCTTATTCTTAATTCTAACAATTAACTGGCTTTTTCAGGATATTATATTTCATAAAGAACCCTTAAATCTTGCTTTTTTATGTGAAATGTCAATAAATGTCCACAAATGATTCACAGTCTTCTGTTTTAAACATGTGTGGCGTTTGAAACGAAGTCGGACAAACAAACGTTTTATCAGCTGAAGAGGTGACGGGCTGACGATCCAAGTGCATCATGTTTGTCAGCTGATGCGTAGCAACTCCCAATTCAGCAGCTAGGGAAATATGGCTATGAGCGATAGTCATATTTTTTAAAACTTTCAAATTCCGTTCTCTTTGCACGGCTAAAATATAAAAAATGAATAACAATGCTCCATTTGACGAAAGTTTGTTTTCAAAAACTCACACAAATAACAAGGAATATCTCCGAAATGGTTCACTTTACAAAAAATTGATTTGGAGATAAATTATATGTTTAGCAATATCTACATTTTTTGTACAGTAAGATTTGGTCTAATCTCTTGCGATTTAGCAGTTATGCAAAAGTCACCAAGAGTAAACAGGACTACAGGGAGTATAGCCAGAAAATTAAAACTATACATTTCATTTGTCATAAAAATATCTTAAGCATATGGTATTTTAATCAAAATCGCTACAGTCATTTTCGAGAAAATCAAAATTTTCGAAAACATTTTCCTGTAAAGGCTACTTTAAGGTGGATGAATTTTTTTCAAAATCTTCCTGTCGCATCCTTAAATGTTATTAAATTTAAATACCAACTTTGATTTTAAGCGACTTTTCGTTTTTGAGTTATGCAGTCCAGACTGACAGACAGACACACACACGGACCTTTTTCTATTTTTTGGATTCAGGGAGCCTCAAAATATATTTTTTCGGTGAAATCTTGACATTAAATTTTTGAGTAAAATACAATGCTTACTATACGTAGTAGAGAAAGTAAAAATTAGTGTAGAAGCAGATAAACCTTCGGCCAGAAGTACTGTCAAATCTGTTATGATATTGCGGTTGCACAGCAAACGGGTTCAGAGCGGCAGTTCTATGCATAAAACAGATCTTTATAGGATGATTGAAACAAGCCTAAAGAAGTTATTAAAGCGGACATATTTTTTTGGTTTTATTGGACCACACTGCCGTTTGTTTTTACATGTTTGTACATGTGTGATCTCAAACCCACAGAACTAGTTCTGGCCAAGGTAAAATGAATAGTTAAACAAATGCAACAGGTTACTTATCCTTACAGGAATTGTACTATATAACCCTCGAGGGTATAACACCTGTAACCGAAACAGACTGGCACGGTTTTTGAAATATATAGAAAAGATAGAAAATGATCAATGGGAGAAAGAGGAGTAGTTAAAAACGTCGTTTACGTTTACTAAGCTAAATATACTCATGAACTGAAAATAACATAAATAAAATAAATATCGTAATCGCGACTAGAAGCACGACTCCTGCTTCGGGCGTTGCTGTGTACCTGGAATTGTTTACCGACATACTGGTGGCCTGTATTCCTGCCAGGGACCATGAGTTGTAGACAAACTGAATGTGACTGCCGTGATGGATATTGCATGTTTATCTGACAATACTGTATATTGTATGTCACACTAGCCTGATGAAGACAGTAGAAAATGTTCACATTCCTCCAGGTCACCTTCTTCTGGTGGTCAGTCAGTAAGAGGGTAGGTAAGAGATGAAGGGGATAAAGCGATGTAAGTGAAGTGCAATGAGCAAGTTGTCTCCAGAAAAGACATTCCAAAATGTCAGGTTATTATTTAGCACATGTTAAAATAGTCTTGAAACAAACCGGTCAGCGGGTGCTAAAGTAAATAATGCCAAAAGTGACACCATTTCTGCATTGCAATCACGTCAGTGATTATACTAAATGTACAAAATAATGGCATGTTGTTGCATTGTGGCTTCTTGCTTAAATATTCTCCTAGGTAACTCCTGTTTGTCACAGCTAATTACTTGTCAACATAACTTTTAGCACATACGTTAACCTCAATGACATAACCTAAAAACTATTACCTCTCGTACTGCTGAAGAACATTATTGCTCATATAACTAGCTCACTAGAACAACCACTCCTGCATCTAGTAATGTGTTTGTGTGTTTATTTGCTCGATTTTGAAAACATATTCTTGTTTAATTTAACTCCTCCATGGAATAAAGGTGTAAGCATCAAAATCAAAAGTTTTCAAGAAACAGAAGAACAATTATAACACTGATTTATTTGAAATAAACAATGTGAATGCGTCAGAGCACAAGTGTATAGAATTTCTAAAAGTAGAATGTTATTGAAACACGTTACTTCAGAATTATTGCATGACACTGAATCGCGACAATGGAAAAGGGATCTAACATAACAACATTAAGTTACAGATTTTCAAGTCCAAAGACAAATCTAACAGTAATTATATAACCTAAAAGTCATTACAATACCCTTATGCTCGACCATACCTTAATGTAGCACCAGTTTCGGGATGAAATCAAACAAGTTTTAAGAAAGATACTTTATTTGTGTTTAGTACAAACGCATTAATTTTGTTACAAGGGCGGACATTTTATGTAACAAACTCTGTAAATTTTCTTAGCACCCAACAAAGCAAAACAAAACACAAAAAGCTACAGCCATGTTACCAACTGCTACCAAAAGTCGCTAAACTATTTGCATTCGCCAACAGCACCTATACGCCACTGTAATGGACCTCATTATATACACCTCTTCATAATGATATTGTTATCCAGCAATCAAAAGTGCACCTGTTCATAACGATACTGTTATCCACCCACCAAACGCGCACCTGTTCATAACGATACTGCTATCCAGCAATCAAAAGTGCACCTGTTCATAACGCTACAGTCATCCACCCACCAAACGCGCACCTGTTCATAACGATACTGTTATCCACCAATCAAAAGTGCACCTGTTCATAACGATACTGTCATCCACCCACCAAACGCGCACCTGTTCATAACGCTACTGTCATCCACCCACCAAACGCGCACCTGTTGATAACGATACTGCTATCCACCAATCAAAAGTGCACCTGTTCATAACGATACTGTTATCCACCCATCAAACGCGCACCTGTTCATAACGATACTGCTATCCAGTAATCAAAGGTGCAACTGTTCATAACGATAGTCATCCACCCACCAAACACACACTTGTTCATAACGATACTGCTATCCACCAATCAAAAGTGCACCTGTTCATATTTATAGTGCTGTTCACCCACCAGTCACAGGTGCACCTGTTCATAACGATACTGTTATCCAGCAATCAAAAGTGCACCTGTTCATAACGATACTGCTATCCACCAATCAAAAGTGCACCTGTTCATATTTATAGTGCTGTTCACCCACCAGTCACAGGTGCACTTGTTCATAACGATACTGCTATCCACCAATCAAAAGTGCACCTGTTCATATTTATAGTGCTGTTCACCCACCAGTCAAGGTGCACCTGTTCATAACGATACTGTTATCCAGCAATCAAAAGTGCACCTGTTCATAACGCTGCTGTCATCCACCCACCAAACGCGCAACTGTTGATAACGATACTGTTATCCAGCAATCAAAAGTGTACCTGTTCATAACGCTACTGTCATCCACCCACCAAACGCGCAACTGCTCATAACGATACTGCTATCCATCAATCAAAAGTGCACCTGTTCATAACGCTGCTGTCATCCACCCACCAAACGCGCAACTGCTCATAACGATACTGCTATCCACCAATCAAAAGTGTACCTGTTCATAACGCTACTGTCATCCACCCACCAAAAGTGCACCTGTTCATAACGATATTGCTATCCACCAATCAAAAGTGCACCTGTTCATAACGCTACTGTCATGCACCCACCAAACGCGCACCTGTTCATAACGATACTGCTATCCAGCAATCAAAAGTGCACCTGTTCATAACACTACTGTCATGCACCCACCAAACGCGCACCTGTTCATAACGATATTGCTATCCAGCAATCAAAAGTGCACCTGTTCATAACGCTACTGTCATGCACCCACCAAACGCGCACCTGTTCATAACGATATTGCTATCCAGCAATCAAAAGTGCACCTGTTCATAACACTACTGTCATGCACCCACCAAACGCGCACCTGTTCATAACGATACTGTCATCCACCCACCAAACGCGCACCTGTTCATAACGATACTGCTATCCAGCAATCAAAAGTGCACCTGTTCATAATGCTACTGTCATCCACCCACCAAACGCGCACCTGTTGATAACGATACTGCTATCCACCAATCAAAAGTGCACCTGTTCATAACGATACTGTTATCCACCCATCAAACGCGCACCTGTTCATAACGATACTGCTATCCAGTAATCAAAGGTGCAACTGTTCATAACGATAGTCATCCACCCACCAAACACACACTTGTTCATAACGATACTGCTATCCACCAATCAAAAGTGCACCTGTTCATAACGCTACAGTCATCCACCCACCAAACGCGCACCTGTTCATAACGATACTGTTATCCACCAATCAAAAGTGCACCTGTTCATAACGATACTGTCATCCACCCACCAAACGCGCACCTGTTCATAACGCTACTGTCATCCACCCACCAAACGCGCACCTGTTGATAACGATACTGCTATCCACCAATCAAAAGTGCACCTGTTCATAACGATACTGTTATCCACCCATCAAACGCGCACCTGTTCATAACGATACTGCTATCCAGTAATCAAAGGTGCAACTGTTCATAACGATAGTCATCCACCCACCAAACACACACTTGTTCATAACGATACTGCTATCCACCAATCAAAAGTGCACCTGTTCATATTTATAGTGCTGTTCACCCACCAGTCACAGGTGCACCTGTTCATAACGATACTGTTATCCAGCAATCAAAAGTGCACCTGTTCATAACGATACTGCTATCCACCAATCAAAAGTGCACCTGTTCATATTTATAGTGCTGTTCACCCACCAGTCACAGGTGCACTTGTTCATAACGATACTGCTATCCACCAATCAAAAGTGCACCTGTTCATATTTATAGTGCTGTTCACCCACCAGTCAAGGTGCACCTGTTCATAACGATACTGTTATCCAGCAATCAAAAGTGCACCTGTTCATAACGCTGCTGTCATCCACCCACCAAACGCGCAACTGTTGATAACGATACTGTTATCCAGCAATCAAAAGTGTACCTGTTCATAACGCTACTGTCATCCACCCACCAAACGCGCAACTGCTCATAACGATACTGCTATCCATCAATCAAAAGTGCACCTGTTCATAACGCTGCTGTCATCCACCCACCAAACGCGCAACTGCTCATAACGATACTGCTATCCACCAATCAAAAGTGTACCTGTTCATAACGCTACTGTCATCCACCCACCAAAAGTGCACCTGTTCATAACGATATTGCTATCCACCAATCAAAAGTGCACCTGTTCATAACGCTACTGTCATGCACCCACCAAACGCGCACCTGTTCATAACGATACTGCTATCCAGCAATCAAAAGTGCACCTGTTCATAACACTACTGTCATGCACCCACCAAACGCGCACCTGTTCATAACGATATTGCTATCCAGCAATCAAAAGTGCACCTGTTCATAACGCTACTGTCATGCACCCACCAAACGCGCACCTGTTCATAACGATATTGCTATCCAGCAATCAAAAGTGCACCTGTTCATAACACTACTGTCATGCACCCACCAAACGCGCACCTGTTCATAACGATACTGTCATCCACCCACCAAACGCGCACCTGTTCATAACGATACTGCTATCCAGCAATCAAAAGTGCACCTGTTCATAATGCTACTGTCATCCACCCACCAAACGCGCACCTGTTGATAACGATACTGCTATCCACCAATCAAAAGTGCACCTGTTCATAACGATACTGTTATCCACCCATCAAACGCGCACCTGTTCATAACGATACTGCTATCCAGTAATCAAAGGTGCAACTGTTCATAACGATAGTCATCCACCCACCAAACACACACTTGTTCATAACGATACTGCTATCCACCAATCA
Organism: Tenodera sinensis; assembly: GCA_030765045.1. Lineage (NCBI taxonomy): Eukaryota > Metazoa > Arthropoda > Insecta > Mantodea > Mantidae > Tenodera > Tenodera sinensis. Next base: position 53,346,011 of record CM060971.1, on the reverse strand, counting down.
AAAGTGCACCTGTTCATATTTATAGTGCTGTTCACCCACCAGTCACAGGTGCACCTGTTCATAACGATACTGTTATCCAGCAATCAAAAGTGCACCTGTTCATAACGATACTGCTATCCACCAATCAAAAGTGCACCTGTTCATATTTATAGTGCTGTTCACCCACCAGTCACAGGTGCACTTGTTCATAACGATACTGCTATCCACCAATCAAAAGTGCACCTGTTCATATTTATAGTGCTGTTCACCCACCAGTCAAGGTGCACCTGTTCATAACGATACTGTTATCCAGCAATCAAAAGTGCACCTGTTCATAACGCTGCTGTCATCCACCCACCAAACGCGCAACTGTTGATAACGATACTGTTATCCAGCAATCAAAAGTGTACCTGTTCATAACGCTACTGTCATCCACCCACCAAACGCGCAACTGCTCATAACGATACTGCTATCCATCAATCAAAAGTGCACCTGTTCATAACGCTGCTGTCATCCACCCACCAAACGCGCAACTGCTCATAACGATACTGCTATCCACCAATCAAAAGTGTACCTGTTCATAACGCTACTGTCATCCACCCACCAAAAGTGCACCTGTTCATAACGATATTGCTATCCACCAATCAAAAGTGCACCTGTTCATAACGCTACTGTCATGCACCCACCAAACGCGCACCTGTTCATAACGATACTGCTATCCAGCAATCAAAAGTGCACCTGTTCATAACACTACTGTCATGCACCCACCAAACGCGCACCTGTTCATAACGATATTGCTATCCAGCAATCAAAAGTGCACCTGTTCATAACGCTACTGTCATGCACCCACCAAACGCGCACCTGTTCATAACGATATTGCTATCCAGCAATCAAAAGTGCACCTGTTCATAACACTACTGTCATGCACCCACCAAACGCGCACCTGTTCATAACGATACTGTCATCCACCCACCAAACGCGCACCTGTTCATAACGATACTGCTATCCAGCAATCAAAAGTGCACCTGTTCATAATGCTACTGTCATCCACCCACCAAACGCGCACCTGTTCATAACGATACTGCTATCCACCAATCAAAAGTGCACCTGTTCATAACGATACTGTCATCCACCCACCAAACGCGCACCTGTTCATAACGATACTGTCATCCACCCATCAAACGCGCTCCTGTTCATAACGATACTGCTATCCATCAATCAAAAGTGCACCTGTTCATAACGATACTGTCATCCACCCACCAAACGCGCACCTGTTCATAACGATACTGTCATCCACCCACCAAACGCGCACCTGTTCATAACGATACTGTCATCCACCCATCAAACGCGCTCCTGTTCATAACGATACTGCTATCCATCAATCAAAAGTGCACCTGTTCATAACGATATTGTCATCCACCCACCAAACGCGCACCTGTTCATAACGATACTGCTATCCACCAATCAAACGCGCACCTGTTCATAACGATACTGTCATCCACCCACCAAACGCGCACCTGTTCATAACGATACTGCTATCCACCAATCAAACGCGCACCTGTTCATAACGCTACTGTCATCCACCCACCAAAAGTGCACCTGTTCATAACGCTACTGTCATCCACCCACCAAACGCGCACCTGTTCATAACGCTACTGTCATCCACCCACCAAACGCGCACCTGTTCATAACGCTACTGTCATCCACCCACCAAACGCGCATCTGTTCATAACGATACTGCTATCCAGCAATCAAAAGTGCACCTGTTCATAACGATACTACTATCCACCCACCAAAAGTGCACCTGTTCATAACGATACTGCTATCCAGCAATCAAAAGTGCACCTGTTCATAACGCTACTGTCATCCACCCACCAAACGCGCTCCTGTTCATAACGATACTGTCATCCACCCACCAAACGCGCACCTGTTCATAACGATACTGCTATCCAGCAATCAAAAGTGCACCTGTTCATAACGCTACTGTCATCCACCCATCAAACGCGCTCCTGTTCATAAGCATACTCCTATCCAGCAATCAAAAGTGCACCTGTTCATAACGATACTGCCTTCCACCCACCAAAGGCGCACCTGTTCATAACGATACTGCTATCCACCCACCAAAGGCGCTCCTATTCATAACGCTACTGTCATCCACGCACCAAACACGCACCTGTTCATAACGATACTGCCTTCCACCCACCAAAGGCGCACCTGTTCATAACGATACTGCTATCCACCCACCAAACGCGCTCCTGTTCATAACGCTACTGTCATCCACCCACCAAACGCGCACCTGTTCATAACGATAGTGCTTTCCAGCAATCAAAAGTGCACCTGTTCATAACGCTACTGTCATCCACCCATCAAACGGGTACCTGTTCATAACAATACTGCTTTCCAGCAATCAAAAGTGCACCTGTTCATGTCGTTACTGTCATCCACCCACCAAAAGTGCACCTGTTCATAACGATACTGTGATCCACCCACCAAACGCGCACCTGTTCATAACGATACTGCTATCCAGCAATCAAAAGTGCACCTGTTCATAACTCTATTGTCATCCACCCATCAAACGCGCACCTGTTCATAACAATACTGCTTTCCAGCAATCAAAAGTGCACCTGTTCATAACGATACTGTGATCCACCCACCAAACGCGCGCCTGTTCATAACGATACTGCTATCCAGCAATCAAAAGTGCACCTGTTCATAATGCTACTGTCATCCACCCACCAAATGTGCACCTGTTCATAACGATACTGCTATCCAGCAATCAAAAGTGCACCTGTTCATAACGCTACTGTCATCCACCCACCAAATGTGCACCTGTTCATAACGATACTGCTATCCAGCAATCAAAAGTGCACCTGTTCATAACGATACTGTCATTCACCCACCAAACGCGCACCTGTTCATAACGATACTGTTATCCTGCAATCAAAAGTGCACCTGGTCATAACGCTACTGTCATCCACCCACCAAACGCGCACCTGTTCATAACGATACTGCTATCCAGCAATCAAAAGTGCACCTGTTCATAACGACACAGTTATGCACCCACCAAATGCGCACCTGTTCATAACGATACTGTTATCCAGCAATCAAAAGTGCACCTGTTCATAACGCTACTGTCATCCACCCACCAAACGCGCACCTGTTCATAACGATACTGCTATCCATCAATCAAAAGTGCACCTGTTCATAACGCTACTGTCATCCACCCACCAAACGCGCACCTGCTCATAACGATAGTGTTATCCAGCAATCAAAAGTGCACCTGTTCCAAACGCTACTGTCATCCACCCACCAAACGCGCACCTGTTCATAATGATACTGCTGTCCACCAATCAAAAGTGCACCTGTTCATAACGATACTGTCATCCACCAACCAAACGCGCACCTGTTCATAACGATACTGCTATCCACCAATCAAAAGTGCACCTGTTCATAACGATACTCCTTTCCACCCATCAAACGCGTACCTGTTCATAACGATACTGCTATCCAGTAATCAAAGGTGCACCTGTTCATAACGATACTGTCATCCACCCAGCAAACGAACACTTGTTCATAACGATACTGCTATCCACCAATCAAAAGTGCACCTGTTCATATTTATAGTGCTGTTCACCCACCAGTCACAGGTGCAAGTGTTCATAACGATACTGTTATCCAGCAATCAAAAGTGCACTTGTTCATAACGCTACTGTCATCCACCCACCAAACGCGCACGTGTTCATAACGATACTGTTATCCAGCAATCAAAAGTGCACCTGTTCATAACGCTACTGTCATCCACCCACCAAACGCGCACCTGTTCATAACGATACTGCTATCCAGCAATCAAAAGTGCACCTGTTCATAACGTTACAGTCATCCACCCACCAAACGCGCAGCTGTTCATAACGATACTGTTATCCACCAATCAAAAGTGCACCTGTTCATAACGATACTGTCATCCACCCACCAAACGCGCACCTGTTCATAACGCTACTGTCATCCACCCACCAAACGCGCACCTGTTGATAACGATACTGCTATCCACCAATCAAAAGTGCACCTGTTCATAACGATACTGTTATCCACCCATCAAACGCGCACCTGTTCATAACGATACTGCTATCCAGTAATCAAAGGTGCAACTGTTCATAACGATAGTCATCCACCCACCAAACACACACTTGTTCATAACGATACTGCTATCCACCAATCAAAAGTGCACCTGTTCATATTTATAGTGCTGTTCACCCACCAGTCACAGGTGCACCTGTTCATAACGATACTGTTATCCAGCAATCAAAAGTGCACCTGTTCATAACGATACTGCTATCCACCAATCAAAAGTGCACCTGTTCATATTTATAGTGCTGTTCACCCACCAGTCACAGGTGCACTTGTTCATAACGATACTGCTATCCACCAATCAAAAGTGCACCTGTTCATATTTATAGTGCTGTTCACCCACCAGTCAAGGTGCACCTGTTCATAACGATACTGTTATCCAGCAATCAAAAGTGCACCTGTTCATAACGCTGCTGTCATCCACCCACCAAACGCGCAACTGTTGATAACGATACTGTTATCCAGCAATCAAAAGTGTACCTGTTCATAACGCTACTGTCATCCACCCACCAAACGCGCAACTGCTCATAACGATACTGCTATCCATCAATCAAAAGTGCACCTGTTCATAACGCTGCTGTCATCCACCCACCAAACGCGCAACTGCTCATAACGATACTGCTATCCACCAATCAAAAGTGTACCTGTTCATAACGCTACTGTCATCCACCCACCAAAAGTGCACCTGTTCATAACGATATTGCTATCCACCAATCAAAAGTGCACCTGTTCATAACGCTACTGTCATGCACCCACCAAACGCGCACCTGTTCATAACGATACTGCTATCCAGCAATCAAAAGTGCACCTGTTCATAACACTACTGTCATGCACCCACCAAACGCGCACCTGTTCATAACGATATTGCTATCCAGCAATCAAAAGTGCACCTGTTCATAACGCTACTGTCATGCACCCACCAAACGCGCACCTGTTCATAACGATATTGCTATCCAGCAATCAAAAGTGCACCTGTTCATAACACTACTGTCATGCACCCACCAAACGCGCACCTGTTCATAACGATACTGTCATCCACCCACCAAACGCGCACCTGTTCATAACGATACTGCTATCCAGCAATCAAAAGTGCACCTGTTCATAATGCTACTGTCATCCACCCACCAAACGCGCACCTGTTGATAACGATACTGCTATCCACCAATCAAAAGTGCACCTGTTCATAACGATACTGTTATCCACCCATCAAACGCGCACCTGTTCATAACGATACTGCTATCCAGTAATCAAAGGTGCAACTGTTCATAACGATAGTCATCCACCCACCAAACACACACTTGTTCATAACGATACTGCTATCCACCAATCAAAAGTGCACCTGTTCATATTTATAGTGCTGTTCACCCACCAGTCACAGGTGCACCTGTTCATAACGATACTGTTATCCAGCAATCAAAAGTGCACCTGTTCATAACGATACTGCTATCCACCAATCAAAAGTGCACCTGTTCATATTTATAGTGCTGTTCACCCACCAGTCACAGGTGCACTTGTTCATAACGATACTGCTATCCACCAATCAAAAGTGCACCTGTTCATATTTATAGTGCTGTTCACCCACCAGTCAAGGTGCACCTGTTCATAACGATACTGTTATCCAGCAATCAAAAGTGCACCTGTTCATAACGCTGCTGTCATCCACCCACCAAACGCGCAACTGTTGATAACGATACTGTTATCCAGCAATCAAAAGTGTACCTGTTCATAACGCTACTGTCATCCACCCACCAAACGCGCAACTGCTCATAACGATACTGCTATCCATCAATCAAAAGTGCACCTGTTCATAACGCTGCTGTCATCCACCCACCAAACGCGCAACTGCTCATAACGATACTGCTATCCACCAATCAAAAGTGTACCTGTTCATAACGCTACTGTCATCCACCCACCAAAAGTGCACCTGTTCATAACGATATTGCTATCCACCAATCAAAAGTGCACCTGTTCATAACGCTACTGTCATGCACCCACCAAACGCGCACCTGTTCATAACGATACTGCTATCCAGCAATCAAAAGTGCACCTGTTCATAACACTACTGTCATGCACCCACCAAACGCGCACCTGTTCATAACGATATTGCTATCCAGCAATCAAAAGTGCACCTGTTCATAACGCTACTGTCATGCACCCACCAAACGCGCACCTGTTCATAACGATATTGCTATCCAGCAATCAAAAGTGCACCTGTTCAGAACACTACTGTCATGCACCCACCAAACGCGCACCTGTTCATAACGATACTGTCATCCACCCACCAAACGCGCACCTGTTCATAACGATACTGCTATCCAGCAATCAAAAGTGCACCTGTTCATAATGCTACTGTCATCCACCCACCAAACGCGCACCTGTTCATAACGATACTGCTATCCACCAATCAAAAGTGCACCTGTTCATAACGATACTGTCATCCACCCACCAAACGCGCACCTGTTCATAACGATGCTGTCATCCACCCATCAAACGCGCTCCTGTTCATAACGATACTGCTATCCATCAATCAAAAGTGCACCTGTTCATAACGATACTGTCATCCACCCACCAAACGCGCACCTGTTCATAACGATACTGTCATCCACCCACCAAACGCGCACCTGTTCATAACGATACTGTCATCCACCCATCAAACGCGCTCCTGTTCATAACGATACTGCTATCCATCAATCAAAAGTGCACCTGTTCATAACGATATTGTCATCCACCCACCAAACGCGCACCTGTTCATAACGATACTGCTATCCACCAATCAAACGCGCACCTGTTCATAACGATACTGTCATCCACCCACCAAACGCGCACCTGTTCATAACGATACTGCTATCCACCAATCAAACGCGCACCTGTTCATAACGCTACTGTCATCCACCCACCAAAAGTGCACCTGTTCATAACGCTACTGTCATCCACCCACCAAACGCGCACCTGTTCATAACGCTACTGTCATCCACCCACCAAACGCGCACCTGTTCATAACGCTACTGTCATCCACCCACCAAACGCGCATCTGTTCATAATGATACTGCTATCCAGCAATCAAAAGTGCACCTGTTCATAACGATACTACTATCCACCCACCAAAAGTGCACCTGTTCATAACGATACTGCTATCCAGCAATCAAAAGTGCACCTGTTCATAACGCTACTGTCATCCACCCACCAAACGCGCTCCTGTTCATAACGATACTGTCATCCACCCACCAAACGCGCACCTGTTCATAACGATACTGCTATCCAGCAATCAAAAGTGCACCTGTTCATAACGCTACTGTCATCCACCCATCAAACGCGCTCCTGTTCATAAGCATACTCCTATCCAGCAATCAAAAGTGCACCTGTTCATAACGATACTGCCTTCCACCCACCAAAGGCGCACCTGTTCATAACGATACTGCTATCCACCCACCAAAGGCGCTCCTATTCATAACGCTACTGTCATCCACGCACCAAACACGCACCTGTTCATAACGATACTGCCTTCCACCCACCAAAGGCGCACCTGTTCATAACGATACTGCTATCCACCCACCAAACGCGCTCCTGTTCATAACGCTACTGTCATCCACCCACCAAACGCGCACCTGTTCATAACGATAGTGCTTTCCAGCAATCAAAAGTGCACCTGTTCATAACGCTACTGTCATCCACCCATCAAACGGGTACCTGTTCATAACAATACTGCTTTCCAGCAATCAAAAGTGCACCTGTTCATGTCGTTACTGTCATCCACCCACCAAAAGTGCACCTGTTCATAACGATACTGTGATCCACCCACCAAACGCGCACCTGTTCATAACGATACTGCTATCCAGCAATCAAAAGTGCACCTGTTCATAACTCTATTGTCATCCACCCATCAAACGCGCACCTGTTCATAACAATACTGCTTTCCAGCAATCAAAAGTGCACCTGTTCATAACGATACTGTGATCCACCCACCAAACGCGCGCCTGTTCATAACGATACTGCTATCCAGCAATCAAAAGTGCACCTGTTCATAATGCTACTGTCATCCACCCACCAAATGTGCACCTGTTCATAACGATACTGCTATCCAGCAATCAAAAGTGCACCTGTTCATAACGCTACTGTCATCCACCCACCAAATGTGCACCTGTTCATAACGATACTGCTATCCAGCAATCAAAAGTGCACCTGTTCATAACGATACTGTCATTCACCCACCAAACGCGCACCTGTTCATAACGATACTGTTATCCTGCAATCAAAAGTGCACCTGGTCATAACGCTACTGTCATCCACCCACCAAACGCGCACCTGTTCATAACGATACTGCTATCCAGCAATCAAAAGTGCACCTGTTCATAACGACACAGTTATGCACCCACCAAATGCGCACCTGTTCATAACGATACTGTTATCCAGCAATCAAAAGTGCACCTGTTCATAACGCTACTGTCATCCACCCACCAAACGCGCACCTGTTCATAACGATACTGCTATCCATCAATCAAAAGTGCACCTGTTCATAACGCTACTGTCATCCACCCACCAAACGCGCACCTGCTCATAACGATAGTGTTATCCAGCAATCAAAAGTGCACCTGTTCCAAACGCTACTGTCATCCACCCACCAAACGCGCACCTGTTCATAATGATACTGCTGTCCACCAATCAAAAGTGCACCTGTTCATAACGATACTGTCATCCACCCACCAAACGCGCACCTGTTCATAACGATACTGCTATCCACCAATCAAAAGTGCACCTGTTCATAACGATACTCCTTTCCACCCATCAAACGCGTACCTGTTCATAACGATACTGCTATCCAGTAATCAAAGGTGCACCTGTTCATAACGATACTGTCATCCACCCAGCAAACGAACACTTGTTCATAACGATACTGCTATCCACCAATCAAAAGTGCACCTGTTCATATTTATAGTGCTGTTCACCCACCAGTCACAGGTGCAAGTGTTCATAACGATACTGTTATCCAGCAATCAAAAGTGCACTTGTTCATAACGCTACTGTCATCCACCCACCAAACGCGCACGTGTTCATAACGATACTGTTATCCAGCAATCAAAAGTGCACCTGTTCATAACGCTACTGTCATCCACCCACCAAACGCGCACCTGTTCATAACGATACTGCTATCCAGCAATCAAAAGTGCACCTGTTCATAATGCTACTGTCATCCACCCACCAAACGCGCACCTGTTCATAATGATACTGCTGTCCACCAATCAAAAGTGCACCTGTTCATAACGATACTGTCATCCACCCACCAAACGCGCACCTGTTCATAACGATACTGCTATCCAGCAATCAAAAGTGCACCTGTTCATAATGATACTGTCATCCACCCAGCAAACGAACACTTGTTCATAACGATACTGCTATCCAGCAATCAAAAGTGCACCTGTTCATAATGCTACTGTCATCCACCCACCAAACGCGCTCCTGTTCATAACGATACTGCTATCCAGCAATCAAAAGTGCACCTGTTCATAACGATACTGTCATCCACCCAGCAAACGAACACTTGTTCATAACGATACTGCTATCCACCAATCAAAAGTGCACCTGTTCATATTTATAGTGCTGTTCACCCACCAGTCACAGGTGCAAGTGTTCATAACGATACTGTTATCCAGCAATCAAAAGTGCACTTGTTCATAACGCTACTGTCATCCACCCACCAAACGCGCACCTGTTCATAACGATATTGCTATCCAGTAATCAAAGGTGCACCTGTTCATAACGATACTGTCATCCACCCAGCAAACGAACACTTGTTCATAACGATACTGCTATCCACCAATCAAAAGTGCACCTGTTCATATTTATAGTGCTGTTCACCCACCAGTCACAGGTGCAAGTGTTCATAACGATACTGTTATCCAGCAATCAAAAGTGCACTTGTTCATAACGCTACTGTCATCCACCCACCAAACGCGCACCTGTTCATAACGATACTGCTATCCAGTAATCAAAAGTGCACCTGTTCATAACGATACTGTCATCCACCCACCAAACGCGCACCTGTTCATAACGATACTGCTATCCATCAATCAAAAGTGCACCTGTTCATAACGCTACTGTCAGCCACCCACCAAACGCGCACCTGCTCATAACGATAGTGTTATCCAGCAATCAAAAGTGCACCTGTTCCAAACGCTACTGTCATCCACCCACCAAACGCGCACCTGTTCATAATGATACTGCTGTCCACCAATCAAAAGTGCACCTGTTCATAACGATACTGTCATCCACCCACCAAACGCGCACCTGTTCATAACGATACTGCTATCCACCAATCAAAAGTGCACCTGTTCATAACGATACTCCTTTCCACCCATCAAACGCGTACCTGTTCATAACGATACTGCTATCCAGTAATCAAAGGTGCACCTGTTCATAACGATACTGTCATCCACCCAGCAAACGAACACTTGTTCATAACGATACTGCTATCCACCAATCAAAAGTGCACCTGTTCATATTTATAGTGCTGTTCACCCACCAGTCACAGGTGCAAGTGTTCATAACGATACTGTTATCCAGCAATCAAAAGTGCACTTGTTCATAACGCTACTGTCATCCACCCACCAAACGCGCACGTGTTCATAACGATACTGTTATCCAGCAATCAAAAGTGCACCTGTTCATAACGCTACTGTCATCCACCCACCAAACGCGCACCTGTTCATAACGATACTGCTATCCAGCAATCAAAAGTGCACCTGTTCATAATGCTACTGTCATCCACCCACCAAACGCGCACCTGTTCATAATGATACTGCTGTCCACCAATCAAAAGTGCACCTGTTCATAACGATACTGTCATCCACCCACCAAACGCGCACCTGTTCATAACGATACTGCTATCCAGCAATCAAAAGTGCACCTGTTCATAATGATACTGTCATCCACCCAGCAAACGAACACTTGTTCATAACGATACTGCTATCCAGCAATCAAAAGTGCACCTGTTCATAATGCTACTGTCATCCACCCACCAAACGCGCTCCTGTTCATAACGATACTGCTATCCAGCAATCAAAAGTGCACCTGTTCATATTTATAGTGCTGTTCACCCACCAGTCACAGGTGCAAGTGTTCATAACGATACTGTTATCCAGCAATCAAAAGTGCACTTGTTCATAACGCTACTGTCATCCACCCACCAAACGCGCACCTGTTCATAACGATACTGCTATCCAGTAATCAAAAGTGCACCTGTTCATAACGATACTGTCATCCACCCACCAAACGCGCACCTGTTCATAACGATACTGCTATCCAGCAATCAAAAGTGCACCTGTTCATAATGATACTGTCGTCCACCCACAAACGCGCACCTGTTCATAACGATACTGCTATCCAGTAATCAAAGGTGCACCTGTTCATAACGATACTGTCATCCACCCACCAAACGCGCACCTGTTCATAACGATACTGCTATCCAGCAATCAAAAGTGCACCTGTTCATAACGATACTGTCATCCACCCACCAAACGCGCACCTGTTCATAACGATACTGCTATCCAGCAATCAAAAGTGCACCTGTTCATAACGATACTGTCATCCACCCACCAAACGCGCACGTGTTCATAACGATACTGTTATCCAGCAATCAAAAGTGCACCTGTTCATAATGATACTGTCGTCCACCCACAACCGCGCACCTGTTCATAACGATACTGCTATCCAGTAATCAAAGGTGCACCTGTTCATAACGATACTGTCAATCACCCACCAAACGCGCACCTGTTCATAACGATACTGCTATCCAGCAATCAAAAGTGCACCTGTTCATAACGATACTGTTATCCACCCACCAAACGCGCACCTGTTCATAACGATACTGCTATCCAGCAATCAAAAGTGCACCTGTTCATAACGCTACTGTCATCCACCCACCAAACGCGCACCTGTTCATAACGATACTGTTATCCAGCAATCAAAAGTGCACCTGTTGATAACGCTACTGTCATCCACCCACCAAACGCGCACCTGTTCATAACGATACTGTTATCCAGCAATCAAAAGTGCACCTGTTGATAACGCTACTGTCATCCACCCACCAAACGCGCACCTGTTCATAACGATACTGCTATCCACCAATCAAAAGTGCACCTGTTGATAACGATACTGTCATCCACCCACCAAACGCGCACCTGTTCATAATGATACTGCTATCCAACAATCAAAGTTGCACCTGTTCATAACGCTATTGCTGACCAGCAATTAAAGGTGCACCTATTTATAACGATACTGCTATCCACCAATCAAAGGTGCACCTGCTCATAGCGATACTGCTATCCACCAATAAAAGGTGCACCTGCTCATAGCGATACTGCTATCCACTAATCAAATCAGTTGCTTTTTAAGAAGAATAACAGATTATTGCACAACTCAAATCATTATTAAAAGATATCTCAGAAATTGCTGATGCTACATAACACGTTATCTGAATAAATTATGTAACTACATTTTTTACTATACTAGAATGTTTTCATCTATCACTTAATGTTTACAAGACTATACAATATTACAGAAAATTCTGTTCAATTGAAGAGGACTGCATATACTATTCCCAGAAAATTCTATATATGTTTTATTTGTTGTGTACATATCTATAATATATGGTATTTAATTATTAGCTATTTTTTACAAAATCAAATGTTTAGAAAAATGTTCTGTATGAAGGGTAGTTTGGGATTATGAAATTTTTGTGAGGATACTAAACTTAAATACTCAGTCTGCTACTTACACAACTTTCCGTTTGTAAGTTATACTTGTATATGCAGGCACATTCGCTCACATGCACAAATGCAGCACTTTTTTTTAAAGATAATCTGTTTTATTTAGAGGGCCTAAGATGTGTATTTCCAGTGAAATCTTGATGTCAAATTTTTAGATAGAATGCAATTATGCACATGGTAGAGAATTATGTACATGTTTATAACAGCTGGTTATAACTGTCACTTCCACATCTTGCATGTAACCATATGGCCACATATCACTTTCAGGCAAACTGTCTTGTCAACAGATAAATCATTAAAATGTATAAAACTGTGTATAAATCCTCTCCAAAACTAGTCCTTAAGGATTTTTAAAGTGGAGCAGAAGTGTTTTTAAATGTTAACAAGCATAAGTTTTGTAGATTTTAATGATATGCTATGCTGTTCTATATAATTTATTTTCCTCATAAGTTTTTGATGAATCAATTTTTGCATGAATAGCATATGTACAATGTGTAATGGTAATGACTAGAGAAAGTCCTGTATACCTCAGAAAATATATGAATACAGTGAGCAAGCAGTATTACTGCCTTCAAACTGTTTGAACATTAAAACAATTGTGATAATCTTCCTCAATTTCTACATATGAGGACTTCCAAAGGTACCTGTTGTAGCTGTTTTTATTTGTTTTCATTACTCAAATGCTGCAACAAGTTTACATAACACTCACTATTGATTGCTTTTCCTTTTTGGAGATAATGAAAATTATCCCATGTGCATCCTGTCTTCACCTTCTTTGGAGCTGATTCTCCCCTTTCAATCCACTGTTTCAACTGTTTCTTCATCTCAGATGTGAAGTGATGGACACATTCCACTTAATATTTTTCAAATATTTTTAGAAGTATATGAGTCAACCTATAGACATTTATAGTTTCACTTAAACTTAATTTTAACTGTATGCATTTCAAAGTCAAGCATCTTCACTGTCAACGGTTTCTCGAGTAGGTTGACTTATATACTTCTAAAACTGATGGACCCATGTTTCATCCATGGTTATCAATTGAAAAAAAAATGCTCAGCTTTATTGCAGCAAAATATTACCAAACACTCTACTGAAAAATCCTCAAAATGCTGTTTTTGTTCCACTGTGAGCAAATTCAGTACCCATCTTGTGCACAGATTTCTCATGTCCAAACTTTCCATCAGTATACAATGTATAGCACTTTTTTAAATGCCTGCAATGTCTGCTAGCTTGGGCACTTTCAGTCAATAGTCACTGAATACCATTTTGTTGATTTTCTTTACTAGCTTTCCTGGCATGGTAATTTGGTTGACCACTGCGATGATCTCGGCAGCTTGTACAGCCTCATTTAAACTCTTAAAACTAATATTTTACTGTTGTAAATGAAGGACCTAGATTACCTCTGAGTAGAATCTGTGTCAGCTTTAATATTAGTTGGACTAAGACCTTTCAAATGGAAGTACTGTATCACATAACAATGACCAGTTTTATCCATGTTGACAAATTTGCTGAGAGGATGCAATATTGATGGCTGCCAAAGAACATAACATTGTCTAACTTCAAACTTAAGCTTTATAAGGTTGTTGTTGTTGTTGTTGTTGTTTTCTAGTGCCTTGCATCTGGCAATGAAGCCATTAGCATTCGTGCTTTCCAATACTTTTGAACTGCAGTTTCTTCTGATCTTAATGCTTCACAGGTCTTCAAGTGGTCTTTGTTCATTTCTGCTGGATCGTTACACAGGACACATATTGGTGAAGCTGAGATACCTATTCTGTAGAGATGACGTGCTAAACAGTCGTGATTTATCAATAGTCGGAAGGCTGCAACCGCTGTTTTCCTTGGTCTCTGGGGGATTATATCTGGGTTGGAAAGTAGTATAATCCATTTTTTATCTTTGGCATTTGTTTCTATTTCTTGTAGGTATGAATGAGAAAATTTTTTAATGATCAAGCGTTTTATTGAGGAATATGAAAAATTGAATTTAGACTTTTGTTTTATTGTTGTGCCTTTCTTTGCAAGTGAGTCTGCAGCTTCATTCCCCGTGACTCCACAGTGTGCTGGAATCCATTGGAGATGAACAGTCTTATTAACTTTTTGGAGTTCTGTTAACATTTTGTAGCATTCTCTAATTTGGTTGACTTCTTTGTAGTATTTGAACATATTCCCTGAATTGCAGCTTTAGAAGCCGAAAGAATTACTGCCTTGTTAAATTTATTTAAGGGAAAGCTTTATAAGGTTAGTATTTTATACCATAGTCATTTGTTTGAAACAAATACTATCTATACTTCTGGCACAGCCATCGTATAATGCACCTTGCTCAGAGTATTAGAGTAGTATTTCATGTGATGACTAGTGACAAATTATTATTTCTGTGGAACTATAAATTTACCAGAACTAAACTGTCACTGTGTCCTGCACCATTGCACTGAGGACAAGAGAGTGGCACTCTGGTTTACAGCTAGGGAATGTACCGATATTCTATCCCCTCCATGGGACACAGATTTTAAATGCCAGATATGGGAGCAGTACCCAATCAACAGATTGAGCAAAGTGAGGAGTTGCGACAGGTTGTGGTCCTGGCATGTAAGCAAACTTTCCATCTGGGAGATGATGCTGGCCATAAAACCCAACATATTAATATGTCCCCCCTTGTGCAGCCTCTGTCACATCCAATTTAATTTCCATTGTTATGTTAACTTGCCTTTTCTTCTCATTCAATGTTTTAACTAGCACAGACAACTCAACACAACACTAACAGTAAGCTTGAAATCTTGGAAGCTGCAGTATAACCAGACATATGTAACTCAAATTTTAGTTTACTACGTACACAGGTAACTTTTACACGTGGCGAATGATTTTGCTTGAATGTTCACTTGTGACTTGCAAATTGATGGGTGTAACACCTCTTTTTCCTTCCTTGAAATAAATAAGACACTGGCAATAATGTGAAGCTTCGCTGTACTTAATCATGTATAGTCTGCAATGTTTATGTACTACACAGAAGTCAGGAAGATAACTTGGCACCCCTAGGTCTTATAAATACAAAAGTAAACTCGATCATATCCCACTGCCCAATTCATCACATCTAAAAGATACCTTATATTCCGTAAAGCAATAAACCTTCAAACTTTCCTGACAAGTGTTTGTGCTATGTATCCACATTATTAGATGCAGGTAATAATGTGACAATGGTCTGCCAGATGCTTATGTTCTGAGATCAATACGCGGTCAGCCCTTTGGTTACTGTGAGGGAGAATGTGGTAGGTTGTATATGTACACTAATTAAAATTTACCTATACTATTCATACCGTATAGTAGATAATAGAAATTATTAGACAAGTTTAATGATATAAAATATAAAAAAATTAAAATATAAAAGGTTGTTGAGTTGCATGGAATGTCGAGTTACCAGGATTCTACTGTACTGGGATTTATAGAGATGTGTAGAACAGCATCAATCTGGAATTTATCCATTCCAACTTCTGCAGTTATTGGTGACAAAAATGTGTGTAACAATATGTTAAAAAAATATCAGTTTAACTGCAGTCCAGTCCATAATCCATAATTGTGTAGAATACTAAAGAGTAAGATACCAAACTGTATATGTAAGATCTTGAATAAAATTATTTCATACATATTTCACTCAAATACATAATTTACCGAAGAAGCTTTATATAAAAAAAACGTTGAATTTTCTAAGTACACTTTGCTCCAGTGGCGGCTCGTGGCTTGTTGCAGTGGGTGTGCAGTACATTACATCCTCTCCACCTTTACTCCATTTCTTTCTCTAACATACATCACACAATTCTAATTCTAAATTCATATGGGCAATTAAGCTCTTATGTTTTGTTATTTTTTTGTTTTAAATGACTAATATCACAAGAACTATTATTTGTGCAGACACCATTTCTCTCACTCGTAAACAATAAGCATGAAAAACAGCTTCTCTTATAAGAATAAACCCGAAAGATTTATCTCCTTTAGTTTCGCCATGTTATTCATTTCCACACTTTCATAGATTCAAATTTCCCGCTATGCGCAGACACACCTGCATGCAACTTGCTGCCAGAATACAAACATAACAAACAGTAATAAACACTGTAACACAATAACTATTCCAAACTGAAGTATTGGCCTTAGTAAATTATGACATGAAGAGTAATTATATGCATTTATGATCCCTTAATAAGACTAGATGTAATTGTATTTATAATGTTAATATAATATAGAAGATGGCTACATTATATTTAGAACCTGGCTGCCTAGTAGGTTCTGCTAAACAACAGGAGGGAAATGCTTATAGCAAGGAAAACAGAGGGACCTGTACGAGAACGCAGTGCGCTTGCACGGTAAGAATCGCATGTCTTGGCCTTGTCGATTATGCTGCCTATTACATTATATTTAGAACCTGGCTGCCTAGTAGGTTCTGCAAAACAACAGGAGGGAAATGCTTGTAGCAAGGAAAACAGAGCTACTTGCATGAGAACGCAGTGCGCTTGCACGGTAAGAATCGCACGTCTTGGCCTTGTCGATTATGCTGCCTTAACTTGCTTTACTCTTAAATGCAAGCTTTGCACCGCTCACTGCATACCCCTCGCCTAAAAGCTACCTTTGCCAGTCGCAAAATTGGGTTTATGTGTCTCAGCTTGTTGACTGAATGAGCTGACATTTGGTAAAGAGGGCGCGGGAAAATTAAACGAGCAAGTTCATATTGTCGCCCATCGCATTATTGTCGGTACTACCGCAAAGGAGCCGAAGGGAAGAGACAGAGAATGGCCGCATTGTTGGGGCGCTTGCCGAAAGAGAGAAAGGGATAGAGAGCTGTAATTTTCTGCTTTGTATTTCACCGCAATAATAAGTGAACTTTCCTGAAGTTTCCAGAATCGTGCCTGGGAGATATAAATAGCGGTAAAGTGTGAGAAGGGACAGTTTTTGTGTTACTAATTCGGAGCCGTGCTGTTGGTGAATCGGAAAAGACTTTCTTGCTGTTGCAACGAGTGTACAAAGTTACTGTTTACGGAAATAAAAGTGTTTCTTTGTCTCGACTACATCTGTCTTCTTTACTTTACACCCACCAGAGTCACACTGGTGTCAGAAGCGGGATATGACGATGGAGGCTACATTGGTGAGCTTTTTACAAGAGCAGAAAGCAGAGATGAAGACGGCAAACGACAACCTCGCTGCCGAGCTGAAAGAGATGAAGACGGAGCTATCGGCGAAAATTGACGAGCAACTGGCTGGCGTAAGGAAGGATGTGAAAGAGCTCGGTGGAAAGGTGGAAGAACTCGGTGGAAAGATGGAGGACCTCGGCCAACGCGTTAACGCCCTGGAGAATGTCGGGGAACGGCTTAGCGTTCTCGAAGACAGGGTCGACGGTAGCGCCAAGGAGCTAAATGCAATGGTGGAAGGGATGCTTAGTGAAAAGCTCAAGAACTATAAGGTCGAGGCTCCAGAACGCGACACAACATCGACGCGCGTCAAACCACCGAAGTACGACGGAACGTCAACGTTTGAGGTCTTCCGCCGTCAATTCGACACAGTGGCCAAGCACAACAAATGGTCGCCAGAAGAAGAGGTCGCGCAGCTGATAGCCAGCCTCCAGGGACGAGCCGCAGAGGTGCTGAACGCAGTCCAGACAGCGGCGGCGCTCAAGGACATCTGGGAGGCCCTGGAGAACCGGTTCGGAAACCACCGCTTAGCCGCAGCCTACCGCAGCCAACTGAAATCTAGGATGCAACTGCCATTGGAGACGCTGCAGGAGTTTGCCCTGGCAATCGAACAGCTGGCCAGCAAAGCCTTGGTCGACCTCCCCTCCGAATTCGTATCCCGAGAAGCCACCTATACCTTCGTCGACGGGGTACGCGATGCCGAGATACGTCAACGCCTGATGCTCGGCGACTACAAGACCATCCACGAGGCACTAACGGCCGCTTTAAGGATGGAAGCGGCCAAACTGACGGCTACCCCGACCTCGAAGACAAGGAGTGTCCGCTACGATGAAGACCGCAGACCAGTCCAGGGACGCCGACGAAGACCAGGTGGCGTGTGTTGGGGGTGTGACCAGCCGGGACACCTGATGAGAGACTACCGGCACCAAGAAGAGCAGCCGGAAAACGAGTAATTGCCGGCGTGGCGAGGGGCACGTCGGCGCCATCACCATCATCCCCTCGAGTGACACTGCGCGCCGTCAGCCGACGGATGGATGACAGCCTCATCGCGGACGGTTGGGTGAGAGGGAAGCCGTGCCGCGTGCTTGTTGACACTGGAGCAGCCGTGACTGTCATCAGACCTGACGTAGCCAGGGGTTTGCCGTCGAGAAAACCGAGCCGACCGTACCAACTAGTGACGGCATCGGGTGACACCTTGCCTGTGGAGAGGGAGGCCCTGCTGCAGTTGACCTTGGGGCGAAGTGTCTTGCGTTTGTGGGTGTTCGTCGCGGAGGTGGCTGAGGAGGTGATACTGGGACTGGATGCCCTCAGAAGCCACGAGGCGACGGTCGACATCGGCAAGAAGGTTCTGCGGGTTAAGGGAGAGGAAGTAATGCTCCGGCACCCCGAAGAACACCTTGGAATCTGCAGGGTCATTCTCAGGGAAGACGTAGTTGTCCCCGTGAGAAGCGAGATGGTAGTAACGGCGCGACTGGAAGGCCAGCGCAAGAAGAACATGCTGCTGGACCGGAAGACGCATGTGCACGGGCTCTGTGTAGCCCGGACATTGTTGCCGTGCCGAGAGGAGGTTCCGGTGAGACTGCTCAACCCAACAGACATCGATCACGACGTCCAGGCCGGGACGGAGTTGGGGGCGTGCGAGCCCGTGGTCAGCGTAACACCAATAGACAAGACCCAGGAGCCGGTGCCGACGCAACACCTGGGGCCCCGGCTGGAAGGCTTACTGGAGAGGGCGGCCGACCACCTGACCGCTGAACAGAGAGAGAAGGTCCAACAACTGCTGAGACGATATCAGCGCGTCTTCAGCCAAGGCAGCAGCGATTACGGCCGCACGGACCGAGTGCTTCACCACCTCGACACCGGAGACGCCCGACCTATTCGGCAACCACCTAGACGCGTTCCGTTGGCTAAACAAGCGGCGGTACGAGACATGCTGGTGGACATGAGAACCAAGGGAGTGATCGAAGAGTCTGACAGTCCTTGGTGTTCCCCTGTAGTTCTGGTGAAGAAGAAGAATGGCGAGCTACGCTTCTGCGTAGATTACAGGAAGCTGAACGCCGTCACCAGGAAGGACTGCTTCCCCTTACCCCAGATTGACGACACCCTGGACGCGCTTGCTGGTGCGCAGTGGTTCTCAACCCTGGACCTTAAATCGGGTTACTGGCAGGTGGCTTTAGACCCGAAAGACAAGGAGAAGACCGCATTCTCGACAGGCCAAGGGCTTTGGCAGTTCACAGTTATGCCCTTTGGTCTCTGCAACGCACCAGCTACCTTCCAACGTCTCATGAAGTCAGTAATGAGAGGATTGACTGCCTGTTATACCTGGACGACATCATCATCGTCGGCAAGACATTCGAAGACCATCTTGACAAACTGACCAAGGTGCTACAGAGACTGCAGGCAACCGGCTTGAAGCTGAACGCCAAGAAGTGCCAGCTCTTCCGCAGGGAAGTCAACTACTTGGGCCACATAGTCTCACCAACCGGAGTGGCCACGGATCCGGAGAAGACAGGCCATGAGAGACTGGCCTCGCCCAAAGGATAAGCGAGAACTGCGCAGTTTTCTTGGATTGTACAGTTATTACCGCCGCTTCATAAAGGATTTCTCCAGCATCACCAAACCCCTCACTCACCTGACGGAAGAACATCGACCTTATGTGTGGACGGAGGACGCCGAAGGCGCTTGCCGGCAGCTGAAGAGGACGCTCTGCAGTGCTCCTATTTTGAGATTCCCACAACCAGGTGACGCCTTCATTGTGGACACCGACGCCAGCGACCATTGCATTGGAGGCGTCCTATCCCAAGTCCAGAACGGCCACGAGCGGGTGATAGCCTACTGCAGCAAGAAGTTGTCCAAGGCAGAGAAGAACTACTGTGTCACCCGACGAGAGCTACTGGCGGTAGTGAAGACCTTGGAGCACTTCCACAAGTACCTGTACGGACAGCCATTCCACCTGAGGACAGACCACTCCGCCCTAACCTGGCTACTTAGCTTTAGAAACCTGGAGGGCCAGACAGCCCGTTGGGTCCAGAGGTTGCAGGAGTACGACTTCACCTCCGAACATCGCAGAGGGAAGAGCCACGGCAACGCAGACGCCATGTCCCGAAGACCCTGCCTAGAAGAGTGCGGCTAATGCGCAAGAGTGGAAGAGAAGGAGCGTACCGCAGCTGTCAGAGTGGTTCACGGCAGTGCCTGCGGATGGATGGGATAGCGCGCGCCTGGGGAGGGAGCAGCTGGCGGACGCCGACTTGGGACCACTCTTGAGAGAAGTGCAGGTAGGGACGAGACCAACCTGGGAGGACATCGCACCCAGAAGCGCTACATACAAGTCGTACTGGGCCCAATGGGACTCTTTGAAGACCAAAGAGGGCGTGCTGTTCCGGGTATGGGAATCACCTGATGGGAAGACCCAGAAAGAGCAGTTGGTACTTCCCCGAAGTAAGGTCCCGGAAGTTTTGGAGGAAGTGCACGCCGGTACCTCGGGTGGACACCTAGGAGCAAACCGGACGATCGACAAACTCCGAAAGCGCTACTACTGGCTGAGGCTCCGAGCAGACGCTGAGAACTGGTGCCATCAATGTCACGTGTGCGCGGCGAGTCGCGGCCCCCAGACTAGGAGCCGGGGTCGCATGCAGCAGTACAACGTCGTAGCGCCCTTCGAACGCATCGTTGTCGACATAGCTGGACCATTCCCAGTGTCCGATCGAGGCAACAAGTACCTAATGGTAGCTGTGGACTACTTCACCAAGTGGCCGGAGGTGTATGCCATCCCGAACCAAGAGGCGAAGACGATTACAGACTGCCTCGTGGAACAGCTGTTCTGCCGTTTTGGGATCCCGTTAGAGCTCCACAGCGTCCAGGGCACCAATTTTGAGTCGCACCTAATGAAGGAGGCATTGGAAAGAATTGGGGTGAACAAGACCCGCACAACACCCGTACATCCACAGTCGGACGGCATGGTCGAGAGATACATCAAGACCCTAGAGGAGCACCTGAGGAAGGTCGTGGCCAGCCATCAGCGAGACTGGGACCTCAAGGTACCACTGTTCTTGCTGGCCTACCGTTCGTCGACACACGACACCACCGGGATGACACCAGCAAGCCTAATGTTCGGCCGAGACCTACGCCTCCCTTGTGACCTGGCTTTTGGGAGCCCCCCGGAAGCGAAACAGCCGGCAACCGAGTATGTAGAGAATCTAGTAGACCATCTCCACGACATGCACGAGATGGCTCGTCAGAACATCCAGATGGCGAGCGACCGCATGAAGACCCAGTACGACAGGCAAGCCAACAGCCGAGAGTTCCAGCAAGGTGACATGGTCTGGTTGTACCGCCCTACCCGGACCAAGGGACGCTGCCCAAAACTTCAACAACCGTGGCAAGGACCGTACCGAGTGGTAAAGAGGATTAACGACGTAGTCTACCGCATCCAGAAGGTGCCCCGATGTTAGTGGTACACCTGGATCATCTGGCCCGTTACGATGGTGCTGTTCGGGACGACCAGCCTTGAGGAGGGAGCAGTGTCACCCATCGCATTATTGTCGGCACTACCGCAAAGGAGCCGAAGGGAAGAGAGAGAATGGCCGCAATGTTGGGGCGCTTGCCGAAAGAGAGAAAGGGATAGAGAGTTCTGTAATTTTCTGCTTTGTATTTCACCGTAATAATAAGTGAACTTTCCTGAAGTTTCCAGAATCGTGCCTGGGAGATATAAATAGCGGTAAAGTGTGAGAAGGGACAGTTGTTGTGTTACTAATTCGGAGCCGTGCTGTTGGTGAATCGGAAAAGACTTTCGTGCTGTTGCAACGAGTGTACAAAGTTACCGTTTACGGAAATAAAAGTGTTTCTTTATCTCGACTACATCTGTCTTCTTTACTTTAGACCCACCAAAGTCACAATATACAAGAAAGTTGGACATTCGACTTTCTCATATGCATGTCTATATACATTCGCATGTGGAAAAAATTAGTGGGTGTACAGTTGCGAGTATGCGATCACCCAGGAACCGGCACTGCTTTGCTCTTTAAAACATTGCAAGGATTCATACATTTATTTAAAAATAAAGAAAAAGACATAATTTGACAATTCAAACAAAACCATTTTGTTACATTAAAAGCTCTAGAACGGTGTTACAAATCAACACATCAGTGACCATATTTTTACTATTCAACAAGCAGCTCATAATTCTCAAAACAATTTCCAGTTTCGAACAATCTTATCAATTAAGTTATTTATACAAATGCAATTAACCTAAACATGACAAATGGAATGATTTTATGTGTTATTTACCTAGAGATTTCTTTTCCTATCAGTCAATATGGCTAGATTTACTATATATTCACTACCCTTGTTTATGAAATGCATGTTGAGTTAGCACCAAGTATAAAAGGAAATGCATACAATCGACAAACTTGTAAAAACCATGTATCTAACAATTTACTAACTTTACACCGAAAAGACAAAACAACAGAATTCATCTGTTAAAAATGAGATTGTTTTATCAAAGATATAACTATCAACAAGAAACAACAGTATTTAAAATGATAAGGTGTGGCACAGCATGGATAAATCTAAGTAACGCAAAGAGAGAACATTTTTATGTGCAGACAGACAACTACATAAAAGCTAATAGTTACAATCCAAGAAGCCACAAGCAAGCAATTTTCAATAGTTTAACACATAGATTGGTGAACATCCCTCATTCAGCAGAAGAATATAAAACAGAATATTACAAAACAATTGAAATAGCACAAAAAAGGCTTCCTCAAAGAATTAGTAGATAAAAAGGTAAAAGGAGCAGCAAAAACAACAATGATATTCAAAAAATTCACACATCACCCTGGGCCTTTGATAAATTTAAAAAAGTGTTCAAGGAATACAACATTCAGCTAGCAGCAGTAAACCATTACTCCATAAAAAACCTACTACTTTCAAACATCAAAGATGCTATTCTACCTAACCAAAAGTCTGGCATATACCAAATTGAATGCAGTGATTGTAATGAAATATACATAGCAAAAACCAAAAGAAATTTAGAAATTAGATCCAAGGAACACGTTAGAAACATTAAGAATAAACAATTACAAAAATCAGTGGTTGCATTTCACTTTTGGACAAAAAATCATGACATAAAGCTAGAACCGAAACTTCTCAAACACATAACCGGAAAACAAGAACTGTCCACATGGGAACAAATCTTTATTTTAAAAAATAGAAACCCAGTATTTAATTTCGACATTTCTCAGAGAGACATTTTCAGTAAGTTCATTGAACCGCCACCAGAAGAAGCATCACCATCTGCACCATGAAACACCATGGAAACCCAGTTATTGTCCGATTGATAATGGAGGAAAGTTAACCTTCGAAATGCGTCCCGGAAAAATATGTTGTAAGTGTTGTTCAGTGTTATGAATTAACTCACCTTTTAAATTAAACATTTTTATGTGTTTAACTATGAATTATTATTTACTTGTTTGATGACGCTATCAATTGCCAGGATCACATCAGTGTTACCAGTATGCTGGAATTTTCCCCTGAAGGAGTTCTTTTACATGCCAGTAACACTAACATGGAGCTGTCGTTTTAAAGCACACTTAAAAACTGTCCGTTTGGGACAGATTTGAACCCATGACCTTGACTAGCATCTAACCAACTGAGCCACCCAGACCGACATGCCTGTAGGGTAATCTCAAAAACTACCATTTCAATAATTCATTTTTTTCCCCACTGAAGTAGTCCTCCTTGGTCTACGGGTAACATGCTAGTCAATTTCCAAGATTGATACAACTTGAAACATGTCAGCTCTGGAAGATCTTGCAATATTATTAAGATAAGTAAAGCTTTTAGTTTCTAATTTGTTCTTTAGATAACATGGTATAATTTTAGCTTCTTGAAATAAATATAATATACAAATTTTGCTGAACTTTTCTGTAAAAGACAAAATTCCAAATTATAAACCATCTGGCATTTATAAAATTGACTGTCTCGATTGTAATAAGGTCTATGTTAGAAAAACAAAATGTCATCTGGAAACCAGAATAAAGGAACATTTTAGAAACATCAAGTATAAACAGATAGAAAAATCAGCTGTGGCAGATCATATTTGGTCATTTAATCATGAAATAAATCCAGAGGTTAAATTATTAAAGCAATTATATGGGCCCATTGATTTAATGGTTTGGGAAAAAATATTCACTTTGAAGAATAGGAACTGTGTTTTGAATTTCAAAATATCAGCTATTCTTTCTGTTAGTAAATTTGTTTTGCGTTCAGGGGTGGGTAGTGATGCAATCGCGAGTGACATCACATAATAGTTTGTAACAAGCTTGGCAAAGGTCAGTATGCTTTGAGAATGCCAGGAAGGACCTGGTGAGAGATGTTGGGTTGTGTAATTTTTGCACCTCATTAATTTGAAGCCGAAATTGTGAACCCCATAATTATGGATATAATACTGCATCACATGGTGGAATTAGATAATCAGAAAATGTTAAAATTGTTATGTGTATAAATGTACGAGATCTGGGAATATTAGTTGTGACTAAAATTGTCAAAAGGCACGAAAAGGTACAGACACGTCAGCTTCAGATAGTCGAGCGAGACCTGGTAACACCAGTTTTCCTGGAAATCGCTCAGCCGCAGGTGTGAGCCGGAATACATGGGATGGTCGTTTCTTCAAAACCCTGTTGCTAATTAGGAAGTGAAAGGTACAGAGAGCGTCATAACGCACAGGCACTTGCCTGCAAGAACCCGGAGAGAAAGGGTCGTTTAGAGTTGCCCTCCAGAACCCAGCAGGTCACTACACTCGTCGCCCATATCTTCAGTCACGGGACTTGTATTCCGGATCCTCAAGTGTGAGGACACATTATAGTTAATATTAACGTTTTTCTGTCTTAGTAGAGACACGGTAACGACTCAACTAATTTAATAATGATCGGAAAATCTCACGCTTTCTTATTTTGGTGAGAATAAAAGTGTTTCAACCAAGTTCTGGTTTTATTCGTAAACATCCACGCATACCCTGAGATTAAAGTCGCATGCCAGAGCAGCCAGAGCAGAAGACACCAGAAAGCAGCAGTCGGCATAGGAGAGCATAGGACGGACGAGTCAACATCATATTATTTAGATAAGTGAAGCTGTTGGTTGGTATAGAAATCTCAGGGAGTTAGTTTGGGTGACCACAAATCTCTACTAATAATTAAAGCCACAATTTTTAGTGATGCATCATGTGTAGGAGTGTCAGTTATGCCGTGAGTGTGTTTGCCCAGACCAAGAGGCCATTAGTCATTAGCACGGAACGAAACAGCCCCCATACACATGGTAAGGTAACCAAGAATTGTGGTTTTACTAATATTTCCATCCTGAAACACACTTTCAGTTGTTCTCATCAAAAGATTGGCCATATGAGCTGTTGCAGAGTTGTGTTGAGAAAAGTTGAGAAAAGGTAAAATCATGCTCCCTGTCTAATAATTCTCTAAAAAAAAGGAAAGCAAGATTGTATTCACATATGCACAGGTGTCAAATGTTGACTCAAAAAAAATTGGCTCAGTAAGCAATTTCTATCTCTGGGGTAACTTAAAACCAAGTGCACAAGACAAACGCACACACCCTGGAGGAATTAAAACAAACTATCTGCCAGGAAATTGCTAGGATTTCTCAATGTGAACTACGGCAAGTGATGGATAGTTTCCTAAAGAGGTACATAAAATGTATGGCCAATAATAGTAGCCATTTTCAGCACTTCCTTTCCAAAAGTTGGTAATTAAAGAGTTAAAATGTAGTTCTTAAAATGTTGTATGGTTTCATCTGTGCCTTTCTAGAAAGCAGTAGATGGCAACGAGTGCCAAGGATGGAGACAGGCAAAACACTGTGCAGCATGTTCAAACTTCTTTTGCTTTCCCGGTGTTTTATCTATTTGTTATTTTGTTACATAGCATGTCTGAGATCATTGTCGTCATCGTTGTCGTTGTCATCGTCATCATCATTGTCATCATCGTCATTGTCGTCGTCATCATCATCATCATCATCTCATCATTATTTTATTAATTATTTAGTTAAAGCTTGCATGTAAAATTAAGGAAATTAATGTAACAAATACATTTTCATTTTTTTAAAATCTGTAATCTACACCCAAGCCACCAAGTGCAGTCTGTGCATCATAGTCAAGCTTTGCTTCTTTCATAGCAGCACGCAGTACATCTTCTGCACCCATCTTAAGAAAGCCCTCACACAAGTCCCTGTTCCGTGATACAATATTTCGAATGGCCCAGCATCCTTGTTTCTGAAAACAAAGGTTAAGTAAAACTTATTTTTATCATGGTTTATTAAATTGTAAAATTAAGTTACACAAATTTAACGAAGTTAAGCAGTTATTATTTATTTATGGCAACAAACTTACTGTTGGTGTTCTTCAGCACACAAACACACAAACTGTGTGTGGGCAATGTATGAGAGGTAGAATAGGAACTGAAAAATTCAATTGCACAGCTGGGATTTGAACCACAGACCTGTCACTTACCAGGCAGGTGCTCTAACCATTAAGCTACTGTCACAACTTGTTAGAATGACATGGGATTCTTCAACCAATTTCATTTCTCCCGGTAAACCACAAAGGTCTCACATCAGAGACAACTACCCCAATGGTGACTTACCATCTTAAATACTTTACTATAAAGCATGCATCTATGCACTAAAAATCTTTTAAATATGCTCTAAAAACTTCAAAATATGCACAAAGAACAAAATACATTATTTTAACTTTTTCAATGTTTATTAATTGTGATGAATTAGACTATTGTAAGTTTATTCTTAAACCAATTCATTAAAAATTTTTATTATTTATTACTTCACTCTCTCACTCTATTTTGGCACAAAAATTAACTACTTCAATTAAAGATTTCAACTTTTTAGATATTAATTTTGATGAAATAATGAAATGGTAAATTTATTCTTTATCTCAGATCTTAACAAAATTAATATTTTTTACTGTCTCTCTCACAGTGCATTTTAGCATACACTGCTACTATTGCAATAAACAATTAAATTTTTTTCACAGTTTTCTGGAAAAAGCAATTTTCTTCTGTCACTTAAAATGTTTTTATATGAAGAGAAAGAACTCTCTACTTTACACAAAGTCACTGGACAGTACAGAAAAGAGTCTATGTCACATTCAGAATAAGCATTGTTGCTTTTCAGATTATCCTTGTAGCACCTTATTCCCATCCCAGAGAAACATTTAAACCTGGATTCCTTGCATCAATTTTCTCAATTTTGTTACGAAGAGGCTTTCCTATTTCTCCTGGAATGTCTCCGGTAACAGCCGTTTTGTATACCTGCAGTGCCAAAGATAGAGGCATCCTGTTTGATTGTGGCTGGGAGTTCACTAAAATAGGCCTTAATAAACCCTAATTTTCTCTGGAGACTCTTCTCATTCCAGGCACTAACTGCAGCAAGGATACTTGCTACTTCATGTTTGTCCATTACATCGAGCACCTTTTCACATCTTCTAAATGGTCACTGTAATATAGAGCTGCTTCAATCCATGTACCCCATCTCATCAGAGTTGCCTCTGGAGGTAAACGAATACCTTGCACCATATTAGTCAATAACTTCACTCTTGATGGCACTTTAACAGACGCTTTTTTCGCAGAGGAAATTAATGCATTTACTTTTGGAAAATTTGCTCAAATTTCCTCTGCCAACCAATGAAGAACATGCGCTAAACAAGTCATATGAACTGCCTTAGGATAAAATACCTGCAAAACTTTTGCAGCCTTAATCATGTATGCTGCTGCATCTATAACAATCACCAAGAGTTTTTCCTCATTTTCCATAATAGGCCACAAAACACATAACGCTTCACAAACAACCCTAGCAACCATTGAATGGTTTTTTTATTCCGGTACCCTGGATACAAAGAGATGAGGTGTTCCTGGTTCAGATTCCGTCATTTTTCCCATGACAACTTTGGCAATAAATGTCCACATGAGTCTATTGTTTCATCAACAGACAACCACAAGTTTGAATTGCCGATATGCTCTCTTATTTCTTGCATTACCTGAAAAGAATTATTTTATTTAAAATTAGCAAAGATCAGGGGTGGAATTTGGGGTACCACATTTTGGAGGATCAAATTCAAGAGAATGCACTAGTGACATTGCAGTTTTCTAAACTATCCATCCAATTAAAATTTAATTTCATGTCCATGTTGTATAGACATAATGGTGCTATGAATTTCAGTCCAATGTCTTCATTAATTTTGAAGTTATTAATTTTCAAAGTACCATTTTAAGGTGTATAGGCAAAATGTCCCACACGATACAATTTCGTAAAAAATAAATAAAAAAATGAAATAAAAAATATTTTAAAATAATTAATGTTGCTTCTATGTTAAACAACATTTCGTCATATAATTATTTTCCACTATTTTTAGTTTAAAAGAAAAAATCTTGAAATTCTATATTTGCTTTTTTCGGTTTTTCAACATATTGTTATCTTTAAAAATTAACAACTTTATAACCACTTAGTACATAGAAAAATTATATGACAATGCTATTTATTTGGGTCCTTAAAACAAGCATAAAAATTTTCAAAACGATTGGATGAAAATAATATCATGTGAAACATTTTGAATATGAAGAAAAGCTGAAAAAAGAAGTGCCTTAAAATTGTGTTTTAAAACCATAAACAGCTTGCAGGCAAGTGTGCAAGGTCATTTGAAAACTGTCGTTACAATCCTGAAACATCCACTAGGTCAAAAATAAGTTCAATTCAGAAGCTGTTAAAAATGGGGAGCTATTAAACATAAAGAGTTTTGTAGAAATTTAATATTTTTTGACATTTTTTGTGACTTTGGGCAATTTTCACTGGTGCATTCCCTTAAAGCTTTTATCATAAACTAAACTAAATCAAACTTAATGGTGCTACAGATCATGCATAATTTTGTTTCCATTGTAAAATAATTTTTTATGATACCCCTAAAGGTTTTAAACAATTGACATGTTTTTATAGAACTCAAACTATTGGGGTGGGGGGAGATCATAGTTGACACCCAAACTAATTTCATTAAATAAATGTTTAAACTTACTTCTTCATAAATTTTGGCAAGGTTGATGGTTGATTCATAGGAACCTTTTGTCCAAGGTACTTCTCCAGGAATGCCTGAAATTCTACATTATTTAACTTATGCAAAGGTATGTTGGCTGAAACCACTGGTCTGCAGATATCTTTCGAAAAATCACCATTGTCATCATTTCCACTTCTGCTTGCAGAAAATGCTGCTGGTGCACCAAACTTCAAAGAATTGTGGCATGATTGTTGAACATGATTTAGCTTAAGCTTGAGAGGTAGAACTGGAACTTAAAAATTCAATGCCACAACTGGGATTTGAACCACAAACCTTCCGCTTACCGGGTGGACGCTCTAACCACTGAGCTATTGTGACAAACTGCCAGAATGGCATTAAATTCTCAAATCAGTTCGTATTTCTCCATTCTGGCAGTTTGTCACAATAGCTCAGTGGTTAGAGCATCCGCCCGGTAAGCAGAAGGTCTGTAGTTCAAATCCCAGTTGTGGCACTGAATTTTTAAGTTCGAGTTCTACCTCTCAAACTTGTCCACACATGGGTTTTGTGTTTAAAAACACCAACAGTAAGTTTGTTGGAATAAATAATAATTAGCTTAAGCTGTTGATCGTCATATTTTATATTGTATCAAGAACCATGCTTTGTTGATCAGTTCTCATTTTTCTGCACCCTTTTAGGGATAGATTAGTCCTTCTAGACTGACAGAACCATAAAGAGACATTTTATTTGCTTGGGTCTTTCTTTTCTTCTTAAATAAGAAGTATTTCGAGAATGATTGCCGAAAAGTAAAATATATGCACGAATATGCAGAAATTAGTCAAATATGCACTAACCTTTATATATGCATTTATATGCACTATAAAACTTCCATAACTAATTCCTTGCAACATGGAATGATTATATTCCATACATGCACATGTTTAACTATCAAGGAATAAAACATGCAAATATGCAAAAATCCGGGCTCTAGTGATAACATTTATATCTTAAACTTTCTGCAAAGAGCCTATGAAATCCTTTTCTTTTGTATGAATTCTGTTTAGGTGTACCACGTGAAGTAGATTAAAACTTACTACACAAAAAGTGTAGGGCTTATTGAAATATGTAATTAATATCAACTAATTTTTAATGGAATTAGCCATTTTTACTTTCTCTACTACTAAGTAGAGGAAGTATTGTATTCCACCCAAAAACTTGATGCTGAGATTTCACCTGAAACATATGTTTTGAGGCCACCTGAATCAAAAAAAAAAAAAAAAAAAAGCATTTTTAGAAAAAGGTCCATGTGTGTGTGTGTGTGTGTCTGTCAGTTTGAGGACAGCATAACTCAAAAACGAAAAGTTGGTTAAAAACCAAAGTTGGTATTTAAGTTTAATGTCTTTAAAGGATGCGACATGAAGATTTTTAAGAAAATTGCTCCACCCTAAACTACCCTTTACATGGAAAATTTTTTGAAAATTTTGATTTTCTTGAAATTGGCTCTAGCAATTTTGACTATTTTGATGAAAAATGAAATGTATGACTTCAATTTTCTGGCTATAGCCTATGCAGTCATGTTTACTCTGCATGAGTTTTGAATAACTCATAAATTGTAAGGGAAAGACAAAATTTTACTGCGCAAAAAATGTAGATCTCGCTAAAATACACAATTTATGTCCAAATAAATCTTTTTGTAGAGTGAACTATTTCAGAGATATTCCTTGTTATTTGTATAAGTTTTGGAGTACTTATACTTCTGTCAAATGGAACATCTATTCAGTTTTTTATACAATAGGCGTGCAAAGAGAACGGAATTTGAAAGCTTTAAAAGATCTGACTATCACTCAAAGCCTACTGTATACCCATATTCCTGTTGCACGTGCAAGAAAATGAACAATAAGATAATTTCTATAAATGTTTATCTCAACTAACACAAAGAAGATAGTTTTTAATAATGGTTAGTACAAGAGTAGAGAAAGTCATATGAGTGCAACACATCAAGTTTTTTGTTTTTATGCCTTTAAGTTTTCATGTCATGCAGCATCTATACAACATCTTATATGATTCTCCTTTCTTAAATTTATCTACTTTGTATTTAATAAGCAGAGGAAGTATTTGTTGAAAATCCAATGTCAAGATTTCACATGAAATACATGTTTTGAGATTCCCAAATCCCAAAAGGCATGTGTGCGTGTGTCTGTGAATAGCATAACCTGAAGACGAAGAGTTGCTAAAAAACCAAACTTTTTATGTACATTCAGCATCTTTCAAGGTTGCAATGTGAAGATCACCCCAAACCGAGGCATCTAATATCAAATGCCGCCAAATCCATTCACCTAATTTGTTGGACAATTGCAAAAAATTTGCCCAGAATAAACATTTATCCAAAGTAATTTAACTTCAACGTTAAAGTATTAAATGAGTCATTTAGCATGAAACTATGGAATATAAAGTAGAATATGATTTTTTGATCTGAACCTGCTTAGTGGTATGTGCAGTAGCTAGACTAGTCCACTTTCTTCTGGGAGAGGTTTTGGGTTGGTAGTAGCTACACCATGTGTAGCCAGCAACATTTTCATTGATCAAACTGGGAAGTCACAGAAGATGTTGATTGGTAGACTTTGAAACTAAAACTGTCAATATAGGTGCTGGGTTTGGCAGATATTGGTACTCAGCTTCATTTTTGACTATGTTTTTAATAAGATGTGTCAGTTTTGCTCTCATGTCATGGCTACATTGAATTCCTTGAGGTGAAATCTATCAGAAGTGATGCATAACACAGTTTGGTCAAACAATGGATTTGGCGGCTTTTGGAACTAGGAACCTCAACTACAGTTTTCTTAAAAAAATTTGATTTTTTTAAAAGTGACTCTCATAATTTTTATTAAAATGCCATATGTTTAAGATATTTTCATGATATATGAAATATAGATCTTCAATTATCTGGGAATAGCCTTTCTTCATTCTGGATGAATTTTGAATAGCTGGTCAACTGTAAGAGATAGACAAAATGTTATCTCCTGTCCACATACATTTTTTTTCCAAATACCATTTTTGTGGTATTAACTATATCTGATATTCCCTAATGCTACTGTAGCTACAAGGAAGTATGCAATAAGTCAATGTCGATAAATATTTATCTAAATTAACATGAGCTGGATAGATGAATAGCTATTTGTAAGATAGCAAGTGTAATTAATCAGATTTCCTTTTTCATTTTGGGTAGCCAAAAACAAGAAGGAAAAATACACAAAGAAACTTACTTCCATTATCCAAATAGTGATGTTTTGTTGCCTGTAATGTACTTGTAACATAAATCCTATTTCTAAATTTGAAGCTATTTCTAGCCAGAGATTTTTTGTTAATAATATAAAATGAATAGAAGGATGACTCTTCACATGAATGCTGTATTATACAAAAGAATTATATGATTTACTGTTTACAGAAAGCCATGTTATTGTAACATAGGTAGAGTTTGTTTAGTCAATGCATGTGCTGTTGGGTCATACAACATTGTAACATTGGTCATACAACAATATATGGACGAGAGGGAATAGTGTGGCCTTGGATATGGGGAGTGGCTGTGTGTGCACCTGACCATAATAATGGCAGTAAAACACAAAAGAAAGGTCCGAGACTACAGGGCAACTAGTGTATATGATTGAACAGCGATAACACCAGTAAGGTCTAGAAGCTTATCGCTAATTCCACTGAGTCATCATTACACATGCGCATGGAGGGTTCTCAAAGATTTTGTGATGCTGGCTCCAGTATAAATAGGTCAGTCAATAGCAGTTTATTAGTTAGTGAGTGATAGAGTTGTTTAGTTGTGTAAGTCGTGTACAGTTAGTTTTCAATTACAAGCCAGCCTGTCAGCAAGTACATATGTGTCGTCGAGTGATTGTATCATAATAGTAAAGATAAAAGGGACAGTGAAAGTGGAGAAAGACGTTGAAAGACTAAGAAAGATTATCAGAAGAACAATTGTGAATTGTAATACCATAGAAGACTGTAAATTGTGTTAGCAACAAGAAGGAAATTGTGCATTTGTGGTAAAATTTATGGGAGAATAAAGTGACAGAAAAGCAACAGGACTTTGCATTTTGCCACCATCTCTGTTACAATATTTATGAAATATAACTAAATATTGATTATTAGTGGAAAATAAGTTTTCTCATATAATAAAAATAAATACATTTTATTTAAATAACAATCTCCACACAAACTTGTGTCAGTTTGCAGGCAGAACAATGCTTTGGTTGTGAAAGGTGGGGAGGGAGTCAGTTTCTTGGATTCGAGGCATAGATTCAAGGGCTGTTTGCCAATCAGAGTGTTATGTTTTGGAGTAGCAAATAAAAGTGAGCAAAAATATAATGTGATTAACTGACGACAGATTCGTGAAGGGAGGAGGAAGTTTGGTGTCATGGTAAAAGTAACGTTTTCTTGGACAGGTCAATCAGTAATACCAAAGGTCATTCTCAGCAAAAATATTTCTGGATGAGGGCAGATTTATAAGCTGAACAGCAGTGTGCAGTCCACAGTTGGATTTTGTTCATCTGTGCAACACATTCATGCAGTGGCAATTGGAGTAACGAGCGGTGATAAAATAAAGTAATTATTAACAGAAGGAAAACCAGTGCATTCATTTATCTGAACAGCCAGCAAGGATCCCAGAACTACCCATGCCCTGATACTACAAGGAAAAGGTCTCATGCCAACACAAACCTACATCAAACACAGATCACCCACTCATACTTCCCATCCACATCCTGATTGTCACCCAGCAGTGTGAGGCGATGAATCAAAATAGCTTAAAATGTCCCATGAAGGGCAAAGGCCTTCAATAAAAAGGGAAAGCTTATTTATACTGCAAGGGCTGATCAACAGACTGAGACTGATTTTTTCCTGAAGCTTCCGTGATAGTTTCGTATCTGGAACATAAATATTTGACAAGAGCGGGTTTTTATGTATAATCTCGGTAGGCAGCAGCACTCTAATATTGGTAGGTTGGTAGTAATGTTCTATTTTGTAGACCCTACGTGCATTTCACATACCAGACAATGGAGGTGACGTGAGAGGAGCAGTACAGCGCAATCAAATTCTGTTTTCGTTTAAACCATACAGCCACCGAAACTTATGAAAAGCTGAAGCAAGCATACAGTGAAGATGCACTACCTCATGCAACAGTGTTTAGGTGGTTCAAGGACTTCAAAGAAGGCTGACTTGTCTGTGTTAAGCAAGGTGGACTTGGTGTTTCGGCTTCTGTTTTAACTGAAGTCAACATCAACACAGCTGCTGCGATTGTCTGAGAGGATCAGCATATAACATTACATAACCTCAGTGAAGTGTTGAGAATTTCATATGGCGGTGTGTTTACAATTATGCACGACCATCTCCATATGACCTGAGTTTGTGCTCGTTGGGCGCCATGTCTGTTGACTCCCGAACAAAAGGCTGTGCAAATGGAGACAAGTCGTGAGGTGCTGCGTCTCTTTGCTGATGGAGGGGATGCATTTTTTAAATTGATTATCACCGGTGATCAGTCATGGCTGCGTCATTATGATCCTGAAGGAAAACAAGCCAGCACAGTGTGGAAATCGCCAGGTTCACCAAAAAAGGCAAAAGTTGTTCCATCTGCAGGGAGAGTGATGATGATCACATTTTTTGACTGTAATGGAATGATTTACCAGCATGCAGTTCTCCCTCACACTACTGTTACAGCAGCATACTACACGTCAGTATTGGCTACACTGAGGAAGCACATTGCAAAGAAACGACCAGAGCTTTCTCAGACTGGGTGGCGACTTCATCATGACAACGCACGGCCTCACGTCGCAAATCAAGTCATGCAGTTTCTGGCTCGATTCAACATTACCTGTGTACCACATCCACCTTATAGCCCCGATCTTGCACCCTGTGACTTTTTTTATTCCCATCACTAAAGGCAAAGCTTGGGTGTATTCAATTTGAGAACTCTGAAGCGGTGCTCAAGAAAAGTAAGGCGATTCTCAAGGACCTGACAAAGAATGGTCTGCAGCATGTATTCAAGGACTGGCAGAGACGCTATAAAAGTGCATTTAAGTAGGAGGAGACTACTTTGAAAAAGATCATGTAAACATTGAATTGGAGTAATAAACATCTGTGAAAAAAATCAGTCTCAGTCTTTGTTGATCAGCCCTCGTAACATGGTGAGCTAGTCCACATTAGCAGTTGCACATGGTTACTGTCCACTATTCACTATTTAGTTTCTACATAGATAGGTATGTCTCTAAGGATTTCCAGTCACTTTTTCCTCTCACTATTCGTGACCACTGCTGCCCTGTCCCTTGTATATCCATCTGTTGTCTTGTAATCTTGCCACATGGCCTCCCCATTTGCATTTCAATCTTGTGGCTAATTGTGTCAGGTCTTTAATCTGTGATAACTGGTTAACTCTTACAGTGGAGGTTCCGTCTTTCAGAGATAGCCCCAGCAGTTTGTGTTGCATCTTCTGCTGGCACATTTGAATTTTATTTTTGTGATGTCTTGTTGGTGACAATGTCTGACACCAATAGAGTAATGCAGGGTAGACACAGACTTCCAATATGTGAAATTTATTCATCTGCTTAACGTTTGATCTAAGTATGAACTTAGACCTCAAAATACCTTCCAGGCTAGGGAGATTCTCCTTTGTATTTCCTTTTCCATTTTGTCCTGAAAGGATATTAGTTGTCCTGGGTGTGTATACTGGTTTACATATGTGAGGTGTATTCCATCAGTAATATTGGTTTTGGTGATCCATTAGACATGATAGGCATTTTTACTTCTACACACATTTTATAATTCCTGATAGCTATAAAAAAGCAGTAGTAGCTAACAAAGAGCTATGTTAACTCTTGATTCACCTTGTACAGACCAATTCCACTTTTCTTAACCTTACTGACCTAGCTTGTGTCATCCTGTCTAAAAATTTCCCCTTAATGCTGTTTTTCTATCCACCTTAGGCCACTTCTGCTCCAGAAACTATTTCCTCCATAAATCCGTTCCTTGACATTCAAATACTATATGCTCCAGATCTTCCTTCTCCCAACAGATGGGACACTGATTCTGTGGGATATCCAAATGCCAGTAATTTTTACCTTCTCTACCACATACAGTAAGCAGGGGAAGTGTTGCATATATCGAGATTTCACCCAAAATATGTTTTGAGGCCCCCATATCCAAGAAAAAGCATGTTTAGGAAAACATATGTGTGTGTCTGTGTGTCTGTCTATGAACAGCATAACTGAAAAATGAAATGTTGGTTAAAAACCAAATATATTATTGGAGTTATTATTTATTTATGCCAACAAGCTAACTGCCATGTTAAATACGACTACAGGTTCTATAGCCAGAAAATTCAAGATATACATTTCATTTTTCATCAAAATGTCTCAAACATATTACATTTTAATAAAAATCGTTAGAGCCATTTTCAATAAATCAAAATTTTCGAAAAATTTTCCATGTAAAGGGTAGTTTAGGGTAAGGCTATTTTCTTTAAAATCTTCGTGTCAGATCCTTGAAAGACATTAAACTTAAATACCAACTTTGGTTCTTAACCCAGTTTTCGTTTTTGAGTTATGCTGTCCACAGACTGACAGACTGACACACAGACACACACACAGACCTTTTTCTAAAAATGCTCTTTTTGGATTCAGGGGGCCTCAAAACATGTATTTACAGTGAAATCTCGATATAGAATTTTTGGGTGGAATACAATACTTTCCCTACTTACCAGTAGAGAAAGTAATAATAAATTTTGAATTATTCATCAACTACTATTAATAAAACATAAAGGGATTATAAAAATTATATATAATACATATCTTAGCATTGTAATAAACCAAATGACATTCCTCCACCCCTGAACGATCCTTTACATGGAGCATTTTTCAAAAATTTTGATTTTCTCAAAAATGGCTCTAACGATTAAAATGCCATATGTTTAAGATACTTTCATGGCAAATTAAATCTAATTTTTAATTTTCTGGCTATGGCCTATGTAGTCCTTTTACTCTTGATGACTTTTGACAACTGTTAAACCATAAGAGATAGACCAATTTTACTATACTAAAAGTGTAGATCTTGTTAGAACACACAATTTATGTTCAAATAATTTTTTTGTGGAGTGAACCATTTTTGAGATGTTCCTTGTTATGTGAGTTTTGCAATATTCAAACTTTTCTCAAATGTAAAGTTGTTATTCACCTATTTATCTCTTGGCCATGCAAAGAGAATGAAATTTCAAAGCTTTAAAATATTTTACTATTGCTCAAAGTCTACTGTGTTACCATATTCCCCTTGCACCTACAACAAAACCAGCAATAATTGCTGCAAATGTTCATCTCAACTAACATGAAGAAGATATAGGAATAAGTTTGTAAGAATAGTTAGTACAAGAGTAGAAAAAGTCATGTGAGTGCAACACATCAGATTTATAAGATTGCTATTCCCTCCACTTTGCTTGTTATATTTTATCTTATCAATGTGTGACTCCCTTTCCTATGTTTCTTTCATAGGTATACACATGAGTTATTCAATAATAACTAGTGGCAACAATGTTTATCTGAGAATCTGTCAGTGGTAAATGATGCAAGCTGATAACAATGAGAAAGAAGAGCATCTGTTGTGAGTTATCTGTGAATTTGAAGACAGTAATTTTATTTATAAGATATTTGCAGCAAGCCTAATGTGATGACTAGTATCTGTAGTGCTGTAAAATTTTCAGTGAATACGAACAAAGATGCCTCATTAAAATTCAGATTACAAAAGACAAGAATGTTATGCAGCATTGCTGGAAGCTTGTGGTACAGAGACTGTACCATACTGTGCCATGACTAGATGGGCACATGTATTTCTCAGAGATAGAGCTGGCGCAACAAAAGCTTGCAATCTGCAGGAGGTGCAGAAGACTACTTTTGTAAACATACTGTTACGCTACTGTTATGCCTGCAGAACTCCAGTATCTAACATCTCATTGTGTGCATATTACAGTGTATGAGCTAGAGTAGACAACTAGCAGGTACAATGCGGGGAAAGAAAATGTCATGTGGCCTTCAATCAAGTAAGGTAACCTGACTTGATTTGAGTAGTACAGAAGTTTTGTGCAGCTTTTGTTGGCAAGCTTTCATTGCATTACCTCTAGGAAGATGTTCATAAAATAACATGAAACTGTAGACTGCGACCAGCAAGTGAAGAGCAGACATGTTCAACCTGGGATACACAAGACTTCTTAGGAGGTGCATAAAATTTAAAATGTGCATATAGTCAGCATAATTTGTTTCCTGAATAATCACAAATAACAAAAAATTATAAAATTTAAAACAAACTTACAGTCAATATAATAAGTTTCCTGAATTATCACAAATAACAAAAAGTACACTGCCAGTATAATATGAGACTAGAATTTACTTCTCTCCAAGAATCCATTTTGCTTACTCCACTGGTTAGTTAGTACTGCTGATGGGCTTTAGGAAATAACACACACCACCTAGAAAATTTCATGTTTCAGTTTTTAAAATACTCTTCAGAAACTCAGAATGACACAAAAATGTATTAAAAGACACTCTGATCCACTGCCATCAATTCCTCTGGTCTTCCCATAAAATAAAAATAAAATCTTTGGTAATGTCTGATGACAGTTTACTGAAAATAAAAATAAAAAAATGTCAATTTGTGATTTCTGGTGTTATGTATGCAAAGAGTATACTGAACTTAGTGGCAACTACCACTGCACACCTTTCTTCAGTCCCCTCCTCTTATTTGTGTGAGCAAGGTTTCTCTGCATTGACAGCAATCAAAATAAAACAAGAAATTGCTTGAATCCAGAACCACTATTGATACTGGCACGAATAGAGATGGTTCCAGAAAACATGCTCAGACTTC
The DNA here is from genome assembly GCA_030765045.1 of Tenodera sinensis. Taxonomy (NCBI): domain Eukaryota; kingdom Metazoa; phylum Arthropoda; class Insecta; order Mantodea; family Mantidae; genus Tenodera; species Tenodera sinensis. Next base: position 53,306,015 of record CM060971.1, on the reverse strand, counting down.
ATTAACATGTCAAAAACCTATATAAATTCATAACTCTTTGTGCATGTGCTATCTGTAACGTAGCTCCTGTATTTATTTTATACATTTATAGTATAATCCTTCTTTTTCTAGTATAGAGTTCTTCATTTAAAATCTAATGGGTGCAGAACATTTCGCCTGTGTATCATTGGGTATGCCACAGCTGGCTTTGCTCCTACTTAAACTCTACGTGTAAAGCATGTATAATACCCTGGTGAAGTGCTTCCTTCCAGATTTACAATTAATAAGATTATGAATAAATTTGAAACCACTGGTTCTGTGGCAAACAAAAACCGAAAGTGTAAACGTACATTTTTAACACAGGAAAAGTTAGACGAAATAGGTGCATGTTTTGAATGTTCACCAACAAAATCCATCCCAAAATTAGCACAAGTGGGAATTTCAGTCTTCTGCACAAAGAACAACTAAATTTTTAAAACTAAAACAATTTAGGTGAACAAGTGTCCATGCTTTAAAACAAGGTGACCTAGAATCACAAATGCATTAATGTGAATAGTTTCATTAATCAGTGAATGATGATTTGATTGATCCACAGCTTCTGTTCTTTTCCAATGAGGTATGATTCCATTTAAATGATCATGTCAACACTGATAACAGTCACTACTGGGCCTCTGAAAATCCACACTGCATTCAAGAAATCCCTCATTATGATCGGAGAGTTGGAGTGCTGTTAGTGCTAGATGCATAATCAGTCCAATATTCTATGAGCAGACTGTAAATGCAAAGCGGGAATGAAATGACATTTTGACTTCATTTTATTATGAACTGACAGAAGAAGTCTGGTTTTAACAAGATTCTGCTACTGTCCATGCAGCAGAGGAGTCCATGAATAAAATTGGGGAAGTGTTTGAAGATAGAATGATTAGTGCTGGTGTATGGCCCTCTCGCTCCCCCTATCTAACAATGTGTGGGGTAACCTAAAAGATAAAGTATATGAGACAAATCCTCATACAGAGGAAGAACTAAAACAAAATACTAGAAATGAAACTGCAAACATTATAGTGGCCCAGCTTAACCTGAATATGTTCTCCAGATATAATGTTTGTTTAGCCGAGGGTGGACGACATTTCCAGCATCTTCTATAATGTGTTATACACGCATATGTTATAGATGCTTTACGCATGGAGTTTATGAAGGAGCAAAGCTGGCTGTGTCACTCCCAGTCGCATGCAGGTGAAATGCTGTGCAGGTTTTAAATGAAGAACCCTGTATTTAGTACATTATACAATTTTAAATACATTTTATGTATGGCTATGTATAATTTGAATTAAGGATAACTGTAGGTCCTGGCTTAGGACCTGGGCCTAGGGGTACAGGCTGGAATGGAAAATTGTCTTTGGGAGTACGCGGAGAAAAAAATGTTGAATACCACTGTGTTAAGGCGTGCTGGAAGAACACTGTTGTTGGACTGGTATAGAACTAACAAGAATTAAGTTATAAGATTTTATCCATGACCATTTACATGCATAGAATACAGGGTGTGCACAAATGATTTGAGCGGTTTCATGATTTGTTTATAGTCATATTATTAAATATATGGTGATGGTATTTGAGTTGTAAGTTAGCTATCTCTCCAAGTTTTGTTTGCAGCAGTCATGATGCTTCTTCCTTCCACTGCAGGAGTGCAGTTGTGACTTATGCTTCCTCGTATGGCCACAAGCTCCAACAGTTGTAAGATGGTGACCAACAGTGAAAAAGTGTTTGCTGCTCTTGAGTTTCATATGAGCAAATCTGTAACAACCGTGCGATGAAACTTTAGAACAAAGTACCGGAAAGAACCATCCACTGCCAACTCTATACATAAATACAACTTTATACCATGATGTTCATGACTTCCTGAACACCCAACTTCAAGGTTGATGGATAGATCATACCAGGAATGAAGATAAGGCACTCATGTTATGACCTTCATGTTCTCCTGACCTCACCCCTTGTGACTTTTTCGTATGGGGATATGTGAAGGATGCAGTTTACACACCAGCATTACCTGCTGATCTACAAGAACTACACGTCCACATCATCAATGCATTTGGTGAAATTAACAGAGACATGCTATATCGAGTGTGGACCAAACTTGATTATCGAGGTGATATTTGTAAAGTCACTCATGGAGCACATATTGAGCACCTGTAAGCTATTTAAAGAACTTTATGAGTTGCTATATCTAGGTATAAAGTGTTTGTGGTGTTCAGTCAAATAATATTGCTATAATAAATTTTTGAAACCATTCAGGTCATTTGTGCGCATGACTGTTGGCAGACTTTTTTCCAGGGGGGGGCAACATGCTGGAAATTTGCAATCATATAATATTAAATCATTATTTTACTGTCAAAATTTATAATATTTGTTGCAGATAACCGTATCAACTTGTGCTAAATAAAAATTGTTCTTTACATCAAAATTAAAATAATAGTTTAATAGTCAGTAACTGGCTGCACATTAAGTTCACCAACTTCCAAGGTGAAGTCCCTTGCCCCCATTTTGCAACGCCCATGTTTGTGTTCCTGTACTTTGCCCATAGAGACAAACAATGAAATTACCACTTAGAGAAGTTTGCTTTGGAACCAAACAGGTAGTTATAACAGCAGTAGAGCAGTATGATGGAAGATTAGATTAGATAGATTATGTTCAGCAAGTTCACAAGTAGCCATAGAAGCCCATGAACATTGAACATGTCAATAGAAATGCACAGTATAACAAAAAAAAAACAAAAAAACATATGCAGGCACAAAAAACAAAGCATGGATAGTTGAAGAACACAATCAAATTTTCCCTGCAGTTATAAGCTAACATAATGTGTATTTACAAATACAAATCCAGGGATATAAGTTGTTGTTGTTGTTGTTGTTGTTGTTGTTGTTGTTTTCTAGTGCCTTGCATCTGGCAATGAAGCTATTAGCATTCGTGCTTTCCAATACTTTTGAACTGTAGTTTCTTCTGATCTTAATGCTTCACAGGTCTTCAAGTGGTCTTCGTTCATTTCTGCTGGATCGTTACACGGGACACATATTGGTGAAGCTGAGATACTTATTCTGTAGAGATGACTTGCTAAGCAGTCGTGATTTGTCAATAGTCGGAAGGTTGCAACCGCTGTTTTCCTTGGTCTCTGGGGGATTATATCTGGGTTGGAAAGTAGTGTAATCCATTTTTTATCTTTGGAATTTGTTTCTATTTCTTGTAGGTATGAATGAGAAAATTTTTTAATGATCAAGCGTTTTATTGAGGAATATGAGAAATTGAATTTAGACTTTTGTTTCATTTTTGTGCCTTTCTTTGCAAGTGAGTCTGCAGCTTCATTCCCCATGACTCCACAGTGTGCTGGAATCCATTGGAGATGAACAGTCTTATTAACTTTTTGGAGTTGTGTGAACATTTTGTAGCATTCTCTAATTTTTGTTGACTTCTTTGTAGTATTTGAACATATTCCCTGAATTGCAGCTTTAGAATCCAAAAGAATTACTGCCTTGTTAAATTTATTTAAGGGAAGATTTAATAATTGTCGGAGAGCAATGTGTATATCCTCTATTTCTCCATCATAATTTGTTGTGTCTCTGCCAACAGAATGATAAAAGGAAAAATGTGAACACATAACTCCAGCTCCAGTAAGGTTTTCGTTGGAGGATCCATCAGTATATATGTGCAGCCATTCTTCTGTGGGATATCTAGTATTGATTGTTTCCAGTGCTAGAAGTTTTTGTATTTCTTTTGGTGTGTCTGATTTACTTATTTCCTCTATTAATTCCAAACTGAAGGTAGGTTGCAATAATTCCAATGGATTTTCTCTTATAAGTAGATTTTCTCTGGTGTTAGGAATGTTCAATTTGGATCTAATCTGTGTTACCTTTTCTAGGAAACTACTATGAGTTTTAAGGATTGAAGGGGGGAAGTTCTCTTCTGTCCATTTAGAGTTTGGCAGTCGTAGCATTTTCTCGTGTTGGAGTAATGCTTGTTCTTCTATTTTTGTTGTTATTGATGGGGTCCATGTTAAGGCAAGCATGGCATCAACAGGTGTGGATTTAACTGCTCCAGTGATTAGGCAAAGAGCCTGATTTTGTATTTGTTCAAGTTTATTGATGTTAGCATTTGCTGCTGTTATTAAAGCTTCAGAACAGTACAAGAGGTTTGGTTTAACATACATTTAACATACAAGTTAAATGGTTAAAAAGAGTGTACAAGGCAATAGTAGAAGCAAAAATGTTATATGAGATAGAAATAAGGGGATATGAAGAAGGGTGTCTAGGGGTGGATTTAATACTCAGAAGATTTTTTCGGTTTATTTTAGGATTACCAAGGGCATCACCCAAGGGCTTAGTACTGTCAGAATTAGAGAAAACAGGGAGTAAAGGGTTAATTATGGAAAGATTATTAAAATATTGGTATTGAGTAAGAGCATTATAGGATCAGAATTATGATAATGCAAGAACAAACATTAGCACCGGATAGTAGGGCTTTATTAGTAAATAGGATTATAGAAGAAATAGGAATGGGGAATGTTTGGAGCAAGAGAAATTTTAGAAGATAAGGGGTAGAACTGGAACTTAAAAATTCAATGCTACAACTGGGATTTGAACCACAGGCAGTTCGTATTACCAGTTCGTATTTCTCCTGGTAAACCACAAAGGCAGTCTCACATCAGAGACAAATTACCCCAATGGTGACTTGCTATTGGGGTAATTTGTCTCTGATGTGAGACTGCCTTTATGGTTTACCAGGAGAAATATGAACTGGTTTGAGAATTTAATGCCATTCTGGCAGTTTGTCACAATAGCCCAATGGTTAGAGCAGCCTCCTGGTAAGCGGAAGGTCCGTGGTTCAAATCCCAGTTGTGGCATTGAATTTTTAAGTTCCAGTTCTACCTCTCAAACTTTGCCCACATACGGCTTGTGTGTTTAAAAACACCAACAGTAAGTTTGTTGGCATAAATAAATAATAATTTAGAAGATAAGTTTTGGGAGGGGATTAGACAAAGAATTGAGGATATAAATACAAAGGAGATGTTCAGTAGTATTGGGGATAAGAGAATTGACATTTTACAGACAAATTAAGAAAGATTGGGGCAGGGAGAAATATATTGATGTGTGTAATAAATTGGAAAGGGAAGGGTGGGTATGGTATAGATCTGGGGTAATAGGATTGAGGGGTATGAAACAGGGAGTGAACCTGCAGAAGTGTCCTGTGTATGGGAAATAGAAAAGAATTTGCACTTTATTATTGACTGTGAAAGGACTAAAGTATGGAGGGAAAGATGGGTACCAGTTAGGTGGTCAAAAGTACTAAGAAAAGTATTAAGGATGAAAATAGGAAAGCTAAACAGTACTGAGGTGATTATAAAACTAGGAGAACTGTTAGGAAGGATGAAAGAAAAATGTATGAGAAGCATAAGGGAATCACAAAGTTGGAAGATAAAAGGCTGCCCAAGAGATAAGTTTGATATAGGTAGGTAATTTAGTTATAGTTAATTGTGTGTTTGGAGCTTAAATAGGGAGATATAATATAGCAGTTAACCACAGTGTTTATATTTCCACCAGGGGCAATTCAAAGATTGTACTCTGTGGATTGTTTCAATTTTGTATGGTAAATTTGTTGTTTTTGGGAGATTCTTTAACAGGGTTCTTTTGTTTGTTTTGTTTATTATCAGAAGAAAGGAGCTAATTAATGTAAAGTTATGTACATATAATTGTGATAATGTCAAGCTGAAATAAATTACATTACATTACAAATATAAATTGAACTTTATCTTAAGCTTTCATTAGGCCATGTGCCATTATTTAGTTACATAATTAGCAATGAATAGCATCTTTTTTCAGTTGTTCAATAAATATAAATTTAAGTAGCTTTCAAGCAGGCATCACATGTAATTAACAGTGATTTGTCACTAAAGAAGCTCCAAACTACTTATAAAATTGCATAAGCATTAACAGAATAATTTGTCATACAGATAATCTTATACAGAATAAAATCATTTTGAGCATAGGTATCCTTTAGCAGTAATTTTAAAAGCATTGAAGTTGTCAAATTTTTCCTAAGAACATTAGGAAGAGTATTAAATATTTTTATGGTTTCATGCGTATAATACAGCTTTCGAGAAGCAAGAAAGTTTTGCACTCGGATGATGGATGTCGCCTTTATCCCTAGTGTTTATCTCATGAATTTCATTGTTATAAACACGGGTCGCTTGCACATAAAGAATTTCAGGATCCAATATATGCATATATGGTAAGGTTTTTCTAAAAAGATCCCTGTCAGCTATGAGTTCTAGAAATAATTCTTATAACCTTCTTTAGTATGAAGAATATTTGTTTACTGAATTTACCCAAAATAAAATTCCATATTCCATTATAGAGTTAAAATATGTATAGTGTACTAATTCAAGTGTGCCTATATTAGTGAAAATAGATGCTGTGGATGGCAGCCATCACCTTCCTGAAGTGTAGATATGGGTTACTCATTTTGAAGGAGACTACTGAGCACAGCAACAATGTGACTGTTCCAAAAATGTTTTCTTTCTTGTTAATTCAAATGTTACCACTAATTATTGAATGACCCATATAGTCTACCAGAGACCTTTTTCCGTTACCCCACCAAAAAGTTTTTGGATTTCGGTGTCTTCAATTCTCTTCCATATCACTTTCTAGGGTCAAACACCACATACGTACCAACGGCCCTATGAAGTTATGGTAAAAAGCGAATAGAAAGAGAAAGTGTGATCAATTCACTGCTCTTCCATATGATTATACAAGAGCTACCTGGCACCTCCGTCAGGTGGCAGCAAAGGCGTTAGTGTGGCTATTTACAGCGCTTTTCGCTGGGTATTGCATTGGAGTGTTGTTGTGTATGGTTGCTCTGTTTGTTACAGTGCGATGAATTGTGGTTAATTTTAATGAAACTGTGAATTTATAGAAATAATCGACATGCCTATGTGTTTTGTGCCTGGTTGTAGATCTGGATATGACAAATCTAAGGGTAAACATTTCTTTACACCTCCAAAAGATAAACTACTGTTTTCTAAATGGGAGAGGGCCATACCAAGAAAGACAAGTGCCTTTCTTCTAGTATTTACGTGTGTGATTCACATTTTTTATCAGAACTTTTGATAAAGGTACACAAATTTATAGTTAATGGAGAGAATATTGATATTGTAAGCCAAAGGTGGAAGTTAATGTCTCATGCAGTTCCACATCGTTTTCCTAATCTTCCTAAAAACTTATCACGGCCAATAGACTCCCGTAAACCTCCTTCACAGCGACTATCAAAAAGGGTTGGAAGAAATACCAATTTAGAAGACAGTGGGAATCATGCAGAAGGCCTTCCAAATATGACTGTTAATCTTTCCCTCCCAGGGGATGCCAGTAGACATTTTAGTAATAAAGTAGGCCTACTAAAGAAGAGGTTAAAGCAACAACAGCGTAATATAATTAGACTAGAATGCCAATTGAAAGTAGCCAATGCAAAGATTCAAGTACTTGAAACGAAAGTAAATGGTAGTAGCAATATCGATGAATCTGATGGAACAAAATACCTAACTGAAAAACAAAAAATTGAAAAGATCAAAGGCAACTAAAAAGAAAGGTATGAGATATAATGAGATATATTCCAACCATCATCCATCTACAGTGGATTTTCTCCTGTTGCATATTGAGACAGAATATTAGAAGACCCCAAAAGAAAATCGTTTATGTGAATATTTGTTAAGAGTGTAATTTGTTTTTTGATGTTGGTATGAGTTGGTTAAATGACAAAAACGTGTTACTGATGTTCATTGTTACAAACAATTAAGTTTGTTTAAAGACGTCATAAATATTTCCATATTTAATTTTAATTATATATGTATAAATAAAAGAATTATATGTGTTCAATATTAATAGCAAAGGGAGAATAGCTAAAGATCACTTGCCTAACAATACGGGAACTATTTGATGGACGCATACGCGGATGTATACGAGAAAGGTAGTATCATGTGAGGTGACGCTGGACTTCGTCCACTAGCGTCTAAATATTCAAGGCAATAAGACGTGTTTTGGTAGCGTGTGAACATGTGTAGAACATTTACCAGACTTTCATCAAGCTTTTGCTCCACTTTTTGAAAAAGTGGAAAGACTTAAATAATCTAAAATGGTGCTAAGAGGATTTATTTAAATGTAAAATAGAGAAAAAGTGTTAATAAAATAAGACATTGTGGTGAAGAAACATCGTGTGATTTTTCATTCCATCCGTTACCACGCCCTGAGGGAAATAAGAGCCACATCGCTCAAACTTGAAACATCTCTTCAATAAAAACAGCACCAATATGTTACAGTTAATTATGTTCCAAACAAATTAGAAATATCATCTGAAGGCAATTGTGAGTATAGGAAAGAGCTGCCTTTAACATCATTTGTTAACCAAATGAAGTTATTAGCAAAGGAAATAGTGAGCCATAATAGTTGCTGTTGTTGTTTTCTAGTGTCTTGCATCTGGCAATGAAGCCATTAGCATTCGTGCTTTCCAATACTTTTGAACTGTAGTTTCTTCTGATCTTAATGCTTCACAGGTCTTCAAGTGGTCTTCGTTCATTTCTGCTGGATCGTTACACAGGACACATATTGGTGAGGCTGAGATACCTATTCTGTAGAGATGACTTGCTAAGCAGTCGTGATTTGTCAATAGTCGGAAGGTTGCAACCGCTGTTTTCCTTGGTCTCTGGGGGATTATATCTGGGTTGGAAAGTAGTGTAATCCATTTTTTATCTTTGGCATTTGTTTCTATTTCTTGTAGGTATGAATGAGAAAATTTTTTAATGATCAAGCGTTTTATTGAGGAATATGAGAAATTGAATTTAGACTTTTGTTTTATTGTTGTGCCTTTCTTTGCAAGTGAGTCTGCAGCTTCATTCCCCATGACTCCACAGTGTGCTGGAATCCATTGGAGATGAACAGTCTTATTAACTTTTTGGAGTTGTGTTAACATTTTGTAGCATTCTCTAATTTTTGTTGACTTCTTTGTAGTATTTGAACATATTCCCTGAATTGCAGCTTTAGAATCTGAAAGAATTACTGCCTTGTTAAATTTATTTAAGGGAAAATTTAATAATTGTCGGAGAGCAATGTTTATAGCCTCTATTTCTCCATCATAATTTGTTGTGTCTCTGCCAACAGAATGATAAAAGGAAAAATGTGAACATGTAACTCCAGCTCCAGTAAGGTTTTCCTTGGAGGATCCATCAGTATATATGTATATAGCCATGTCTATACTATTATGTATAGCCATAATAGTGGAATTACAGGAAATATAGAGAGCAAAATTAAGGATGAAATTGAGATTAAGGAACCTGATATATCAGAATGGGAAAACAATGTACCTGAAATTACTCAGAAAGATAGGACTAAAGAATGTCTGGTATATCACTTGAGTGGGTATATAGTACACAATTGTTCAAAGCATGTGTTAATTTACTCCATGACAAGTGTGCAGATTTCCCCTCCTTATCACTTTTAACTACAATTAAAGACAACAAAACTGGTAACACAATGTATGCCTTATTTACCCTCTAAATCTGTATATGGCATTCTTTCGCAAGTAGAGAGGGTTTTAGCAGATAAACTTTCAAATAAAAGTAACTTGTGGGGCGATATATTTTTTTATTGTTGTGACAGTGTTAACCAAATTCGTGTTGCTTCTGAAATAGGGTGTTGTAAGGAACATTTACTGGATCTTGTCCCCAAACTAATTCTGCATTACATAAAGTGTCGCTTCTTTTTCCGCACCAAGGAAATCAGAAAGGAATTACAATCATCAAAGGCTGCAAAATCATCTCGGAAATTGTCGAAAGCTACTAACAGCTGATTTCAACATTGGTGAGTACGTTCTTATTTGTAGAACGAAATACAAGTAACTTTTACTATTCTTGCAGCAAAGTTAACTTTTCATTCACAGGAAATTATAGGTATTTTACTTTATTCCTTTAATGCCATTTTGCATTCTAGTGGTAACATTATTGTCTTGGATTTCTCTGAATGACTGTCAGAATGTGTATGCATGAGTTAGTTATTGTTAAACAACACTATTCTTCTCCTTTGCTGCTTTTCCAGTGAATCTCCTGTCGTTCTGGGTGACTCAGTTGGTTCGACACTGGCCTGCTAATTCCAAGGTCGCGGTTTCAAATCCAGCCCAGACTGGTGGTTTTTAAGTGTGCTTAAAAATGACAGCTCCATGTCAATAGATTTACTGACATGTAAAAGAACTCCAGTGGGACAAAATTCCGGCTCACCGGCGACGCTGATGTGATCCCGGCAATTGGCAGAGTCGTTAAACAACAATTAAAAAAATGAATCTCCTGCAAAATGCTAGTGTTTGTATTAGCATTGTACCGCACTAGCAGCTGCGCTGCTATCTGTGTGACGGAACACATGAACTACAGCAGTGATTGCACTTCTCCTTCTACACGCTCTGGTAAAACCATAAATTACCTATAGAGCCATGGTATGGTGGCTAAAAGACCTTACAAACAATAATAAAATAACAACTAAGTAGTCTCCAAAGGCTGACAGGCATATGCAGAGCTTTTAGAAGCACACCTCCTTTAGTTAGGGAAATCTTACTAGATCTTCCTTTGCTGGATCTATGTATTATAGCTGAGACTAAACTATACAGAAGTTCAGGCTATGAGCGATACAAACAGAAGTAACAGATAGGGTAAAGGGATGGTCCAGATGAGAGGGGAATAAGTTGCATGATTGCCAGGTTTAGCCATGAAAGTTTATGTTTCAGTTCTCTTTTTTTAAATTTTCAACAAATTTAAAGTATCAAACAAAGTGACTAAGTATACAAGCAACTCTATATGTAGCACTGAAAATAAATGCTTCATTTATTTGTACCATTTTCACTAAAGTTTCAATTGTTTTTCATCTGCTAAGGCACAACATGCAACTGCATACGGAAAACATGGTTGTCACATATCTGTTATGTAATGTTTTGTGTTCGTTCTTGTTCAGAACTGAATAATTGGAGGTTAAAGTGTGACAAAGTTTGTTAACTTCTTATTATTCTTCTTTCACATTAGTGTACTGTATTATTAGCAAAAATGGAAGCAACGTCACCAGAGAATTATAATATGAAAAGAGTTCGTAAAGCCCGCCACAATGTTGCAACATTACATGCCCAAACACGTGACGCAAAGCACATCCAGTTTGTATTGTTCATAACCTGAATTTCTGTATAGCAATCTATAGAATCATCCAAACAGAAATGTAGAGAGAGAGAGCTGTTGTAGAACAGCTATCTCTCCACTCTTAGAAAAATGGATGATCACATACTACCAATGAAATCTAATTTCATGATAGAAAAAGCTTCATTTTTTCAACCTTTCAAAGTAAGTATCTCTGATGTAAACAACTTTGAAGAAGAACCCCATTCAGTGCATAAGAACCATCTAGTAATTTATACTGATGGCTCATGCATAAACAGAAAAACTCGAGCAGGTATATATTACAAATATATGGGCAAATGTAAAAGCATAAGCCTAGGTAGTTATGCTAGTGTCTTTCAGGCAGAGGTACTTGCTATACTTGCACACTATTGCTGGAAAAAGAGACTTGTATGCAAAAATATTCTTATAAGTTCCAACAGCCATACTGCACTTAAAGCTGTCAGTTCTCATCACTGTAAGTCTAAACTAGTGTAGGAATAATACCACAACATGTTAAATCTTTCCTTTTGTGACAATGTAGAGTTACAGTGGGTGCCCAGTCATACCTTTAAGGGACCAGAACCTTTCTGTGGAATAAGCACCTTAGAAGCCAAAAACACAGTACAAAATTGGGTTCATAATGAAATTTGAAACAAATGGAAAATAATACCCATAAACAGATAATTAATAAGTCTGAGGATAAACTAAGTAACACACACAGGCTAACCAAGCTGCTTCAACAGAATAGTACAAGTTATATAACTGGACATGGAACATTCAGTAAGCAACTAAGGACAATGAGACCACACCAAATGGAAACCATTTATCGCTTGTGTTTAGAAATTATGAAGTACTTCTTATTAAAAGGCAAAGCTTGATACCGAAATTTAGATTTCCGATCGAATGGGCTTTTGAAAAAGACACGTTTTAATTTAATTGCCGGATATGAGATTTGCGATAAGTGTTAAGTAATAACATAAATAGATAATAGAGCCGGAAGTGTTGTAAGGTGAGCAAGATATGAGTAAATGATAGTCGTTAAATTTGTAGTATAAACGCATTATTGGTTTGAAATTAACGAGTCATGACGTCATACCACATAGTTTAAATACACGTTCGAAAGTCAAGTCTACCAACCTTAAAAGTCGCGCGATATATCTAATAAAATATAAAGTAAACATCGTTTAATCCTAAAAAGGTAACTATATATTTGAAATTCATAAAAGAACATGTTATAATAGAAAGGGACATTTCTAAATTGCGGGAAAAGGAAATAGCATTTTGGATACGAGGCTTTCTTGGATGACGTCATGACATTCAAATAGGAAGAGAACGGTTTTTCTTAGCGTGGGTAAGAGAAAGCGTCGGGGCATTACTCAACCAGAGACCAGTACGGGAGGTCGTGCTGCGCGTATGTGAGGGCGATTCCTCTACAGATACAAATATTTTCGGCATAACTCCCGAAAATGTTTAATAGACAATAAAATGATGTGCAAAGCTGTTCTTGGGTTGTCCATTACACTTACGCAAACCCGAGATAAAGAGATTTCTTGCAGAACTAGCCGGAGCGAGCTACATCGAAGGGCAACGTCACGTCACCAACGACTTCAGCTTCAAATGGCGATCTAATAACTAGGACACAACGATTATACAGCTTCAAATTGGCTTCCCAACGTGTGGCGTCGAAAGAATGGACCAACCCCCCAAGACGACCAGATCAGCATCGAGCCAGCAGACAAGAAGGTGCCCAGCGTGTCAACATCTGTGAAACGTGTAGTGAACAAGTTTAAGTGCAGTTAAAGTGAAATAGTGAAAATATTGAAAATTTTGGTGAGTAGAAAAACACATGTAAATAGCTTAGAAATGGAAGACAGTGATACAGACTTTTTAGGTTTTGAAAGTCCGGAAATTGAGAAAAGTGTAAGTAGGATGGAAGAATTTAATCAGAATGTAATTGGTAGCAGAATATGCCAAGAATTAGAAGATCAGAACGTTAGAGAAACACCTAGAGGTAGTTCAGAAATGTTTAGTAGTAATTCAGAAAGGCCAGCATTTATGTCAGAAATAGAGAATATGTTTCAAACGATAATGGAAAAGATGAATACAGAGTTAAGTAGAAAGATAGATGAAAATAGTAAAGAATTAAGAACAGAGTTAAGTCAAAAGATGAGTAAGATAGACGAAACTAGTATAGAGTTAGGACAGAAATTAGAAAAGGGACAACAGGAATTGGGAATGCAATTGGAGAATCAGAGGAGAGTTTTCGAAACCTTTAGGGAAGAAGTTAGGGAGGAAATTAATAAAGTCAGTAGTGAAGTAAAAGAAAATAGAGAACAGGTTAAGGGAGAATTAGAGACAATAAGGCAAGAAGTAAAGAATTCTGAAAAGAAATTAGGTCAACAAGTGAGTGAAAAATTAGATAAAGAAAGGGAAAAAGTAACATATAGATTAGACAAACAAAGGGAAGAAATTAGAGAAGAGTTACAGGGGTGTAAAGTTAGAATAGAGAGATCTGATGTAGAAAGTGAAAGGCAGGCTAGAAATTTGGAGGATGTTACAGACAAAATAAAAGGGGTAGTAACAGAAATTACTCAGGTAAAAGAGGCCTTAGAAAATTTGAAATTAAATGAAAATGCATATAATCACAACAATCTTAGTGATGAAGTTGCAAGAAACGAGGCAATACCAGGTGTATCAGCTGACATTTCGATGCAAAATAGGGGTGACAGTAATTCTCATTCTGATCTCGGAAATAGCTCAGGGATAGGTGACAATTCAAATTTACATTGGCCTAACCATGTCTTAAATGAAATGACACCTCCATTTTTTGAAAATGAAGATTCAGATGATCCTAAAGCCTTTTTAGAAGGGTTACAAGAGTACTTCACGGTGAAACGTATACCAGAGGAGTGCAAGATGGTGATAGTAAGAAAATGCCTAAAGGGTAATGCTGCTAATTGGCTAGGCCTTTCTATGGGTAACAATAATGATTACAGGACCTTTAGAAACATCTTTTTAACCAGATATTGGGGAGCTAGTAGGCAGGCTAATATTAGAGTTGAATTAAGCAATGGAAAATTTAATCCTAGATCGGAGGAATCGATGGTCAACTATTTTATGAGAATAGCGAGAAAATCGAAGATGTTGGATCCTCCCTTGGATGAAAAAGATCTAATAAATATAGTTACTCCACATTTTCCGGAAACGCTTCAACACTACCTAATCATAGCCCGACCCGATAGCATTGCAGCTATGATCGAATTATTATCAGCCTTAGAAGTCAATAAGCCAAAACACGCATTTGGAAATACATATGAAGGAAAAGAAACTGTCAATTCTTTCGGGCAAGGGGCACAGTATTATCAGAATAGAAGTGAGGTTAGGGAAAGATATAAAGGACCAGTACCAAGGATGGAATCATTCCGGTGGGAAAATCAAGGTAGATATAACCAGGAAGGGCGTCACCAAAATAGAAATGGTAATCAAAGGGGAAGAAATATAAGGGTGAATTATATGAATACAAATAGATTTGATCGAGGTAGACGGGGCCGTTATTTTGGACATAGTAGAAATTCAAATGATGGGTATTGGACAAACGGAGATAATGAGTTTAGACCGAGGTCACCAAGACAGGAAGAAAGGTATTCTAATGGACGAAATTCCCCCGAAAATGCAGAAATGGTTGAGGCCATTAACACGGTCAAAAACATGGTAGGAAGTAACCCCGATTTAATGCAGGAAAACAGAAGTAACAATTTGGGAAATAGTACAGGAGCAATACATAAAAATCAGGGAAACGCCAGACCCGGTCAAACGCGCCTTCAGTGAGAACTGGGTATCCTAGTAATGATTGTGATAAGTACTCGGAAATAAATAGTCCTGGAAGGCAAATGATGATACAAAAGAAAAGAGAATGTAAAAATAGAATCGACGAAAACGAAAAAGTAGGAGATCCACCTAAAATCAAAATTGGAGTAAATGGAAAACAATACAATGCAATTATAGATACGGGATCAAATAGCACAGTATGCTCACAAAATTTTTATGATAATTTACAAAGTAGTGGCTTTAAAGTAATGTCTTTACCAGTTAATGGGATATATTGCTCGCTAGCTGTGGGAAAACGAAAAGAGAGAGTAAAATTTCAAGCAATGATAAATATTGAAATAAATGGGAGAATACTTGGAATTTTATTTCTGATTGTAGGAAGACTTGTGACAGATATTATAATAGGTTGTGATTGTCTTTATGCCTGGGAAGCTGTGGTGAATTTTAAAAACATGATTCTAGAAATGAAAGTTGAAGATGAGATCATTATAGTGCCTTTTGTGGAAGATAGTAGTTCAGAAACTATTGTAAGAGAAAAAGAGGAAGAAGAAATCCAAGGGGATACATTCTTTGTAGAATATGTTAAAGTAGGAGCTATGGAATTAACTGAAGTAAATGTCAAAGAGTACAGTGTCAATAATAAAGAAAATGTAGAATGGGATAAAAATGATTTCATAGACAATTTGAGGGTTTCTGATGCAACTAGGTACTATGATAGGGAGAGTAGTGAAGACTTAGAAGAATTGTTGAGGAAAAAAGTAACTCAGGCTGATCAACTAAATGAACAACAGAGGGATAAACTGTTTGAAATATTAATCCGAAATAAAGAAGTATTCTCTGAGAAACCTGGTAAATGTAATATTTATACTCATTCGTTTGAGATGATACCCATCAAACCTTTTACACATAAAGCGAGAGCTATCCCTAGTACAATAAGAGAAGAGGTAGATGCAGTTATAAAGTCAATGTTAGAAGATGAGGTTATTGAGATTTCTAATTCAGAATTTGTGAATCCCCTATGTATTGTAAATAAGGCCAATGAAAGATTAAGGTGACATTAGACACGAGAAAACTAAATTATTGTTCATCATACTTTCCATCAGGGAATCCAACAGAACGTGTCCTCCGAGATATAGGAATTTATTTACGTGTACTTACACATCATAATCACAAGGATTGGGTGAAATATTGTCCATTGATAGAAAAGATTATCAATCACACCATTAATGTAACTACTGGGTTTGCACCAATAAAATTAATGTTAGGAATTGAACCAGAACCAATATTGATCGGGGAACCAAAAACACTGAAAATTAATGACATTCAGTTAAGTGAAGAAGAAAGAGCGAAAATTGCTTTTGAACGAATCAAGAAAAAGGCAGAGAAGCGAAAATTAAAGAAAAAGAGTAGAAAACATAGATGGGAACCTAAGATAGGCGATTGGGTACTAGTTAAAGACCATAAGTTATCAAGTGCATTGCGAGGTAGGAACAAAAGGATGGAATTGTTATATAAAGGTCCTGCAGAAATTATATCAAAATTTGGTTATCATACCTATGAATTAAAAGATGTTAAAAATGAAAAATGTCTGGGAAGATGGCATAAACAACTCCTTCGACCATACAAGAAACCGTGTGGTGCCTTGGAACCTTGATTTAATGTAAAAGAAAAATTGGAAGTGTCATTTGTCTATTGGCGCCCAATCAGCTTTGAGATAAAATGTAAATGATAGCTTACTTGAAAATCATATATTGGTCAGGTACTTACATATTCATGAAAAATGCAGAATGTGAATTGCTATCTACTACCAAGAGCTTAAAAATATATTGTATAGAGCTCACAATAACAGCTTCAGAAAGATTGTTAAAATGTTCATCTCCGCATAGAGAGAAAACAGAATATTTACTTTGTAAACATTTGTTAAAATATTTAGATGTATAGATAGTTATCACAGCAAGACAAAGAAAGAACTTGTCTGAAGAGTGTAATGGATTTCTATAAATATATGTACATTTTAGTGCTTAAAGGATATAGTACAGATATGTGTTACAATAACAAAAGTGAAAAATCACAGTGCAAGTGATAGTGAGAGCGAAGTGAGCAAACATGAACTAAAAGAAGGAAGTATAAAGAAAGACTCTTGAAATTTAACCTTTATATAAAAGCTCCACAGAAGAAACCATAACATATTGTAATTAGTATTTAAGGATTAATGTTTAGTCAAGTGTATAATTGTTTGTCATGTTAAAAAGATTAATGAGAAAATGTGTTAATAACCAATTTCAAAAACAGTGTAATTGAAAATTGTATATAATGGGAGTGTTGCCGATTATTCAAAATACAGGAGTAATTTTTAATTTTTCTTTCGGGCAAGACATTTACATTATCTTATTATAAAATAATAAAATAACATAAATGGGGGCATTTGATACCGAAATTTAGATTTCCGATCGAATGGGCTTTTGAAAAAGACACGTTTTAATTTAATTGCCGGATATGAGATTTGCGATAAGTGTTAAGTAATAACATAAATAGATAATAGAGCCGGAAGTGTTGTAAGGTGAGCAAGATATGAGTAAATGATAGTCGTTAAATTTGTAGTATAAACACATTATTGGTTTGAAATTAACGAGTCATGACGTCATACCACATAGTTTAAATACACGTTCGAAAGTCAAGTCTACCAACCTTAAAAGTCGCGCGATATATCTAATAAAATATAAAGTAAACATCGTTTAATCCTAAAAAGGTAATTATATGTTTGAAATTCATAAAAGAACATGTTATAATAGAAAGGGACATTTCTAAATTGCGGGAAAAAGAAATAGCATTTTGGATACGAGGCTTTCTTGGATGACGTCATGACATTCAAATAGGAAGAGAACGGTTTTTCTTAGCGTGGGTAAGAGAAAGCGTCGGGGCATTACTCAACCAGAGACCAGTACGGGAGGTCGTGCTGCGCGTATGTGAGGGCGATTCCTCTACAGATACAAATATTTTCGGCATAACTCCCGAAAATGTTTAATAGACAATAAAATGATGTGCAAAGCTGTTCTTGGGTTGTCCATTACACTTACGCAAACCCGAGATAAAGAGATTTCTTGCAGAACTAGCCGGAGCGAGCTACATCGAAGGGCAACGTCACGTCACCAACGACTTCAGCTTCAAATGGCGATCTAATAACTAGGACACAACGATTATACAGCTTCAAGCTACAGAATGGAGAAGATACCAGATTCTCGGAGCTACAGCAAAATTAGAGAAAGGTTATAAATTAATTACTAAGATAAGTGAAGTGTTTAGTTTCTAATTTGTTCTTACTTTAGAATCTTGTTGCTTCACTGTTAATAGCTTCAATTTCCTTAATTAGAGAAAGGTTCTAATCTAGTGAGACAAATACAACTAACTATATATAATCCCTAGATTAAGAAACAGGAAGTGCACAAAAACTATTTTTAGGCTGAAGTGCAACAGGGAAACCTGCTTCCAAACCTATTCATTAGTTACTCATCCCAAAAGTCTAGATTGTTCTCTCTTCTGCTCCATTGTTCCTCCTCTTATTCCCCTCTCATTTCAGATGCTGATAATTTCATTAGAGCATCCTGATACGATTTTTAAACCTTAAAGTAAAATGATAAATGAGAGTCACATTAAATAATTATACATATTGTTTATTTATACAACATATAAACCATTAACTAACACTTTTTTTTTCAATAAGTCAATTTTATGTCAAAGCAGAATGACAAAAACAATAATACAGATATTTCAATTTATTCTCCATCAAAGTTTTAAAATAGGTAGTGATGTAGTTCATAATTCAGATTAAAATTGAATCAGATTTAACAAATATTTATAAAACAAGTTTAATGAAACAATAAATTATCTATTTATATTAAATTAAGAATATACATACGTACAATGTCTATATAAATAAGTGGTATTCATATTCAAATCTGACTAAATTTTAATCTAGATTATAAAATAAATACAATAAAACCTGTCCGGAAAGAAACATGTTGGCTCCAAAGAAACATTTTCAGCTTGGCAGATTTCTACCTTATATAGGCTTATTTCAACATTCAAATGTCTTAAAGAATATCCAATGGCAAACTATATAATATAAGTGTTACAGAACTGTCCTTAAGAGTCTTAATGTAGCAGTCATATAGATTACAATGTTTATATTCATCACAGCATTTGAAAATATATTGCCTATGCCTCTTTTCGTAAAACAAGAATAAACTAAGTGAACAAATCAATTTTGATAAACATGGAAAATAACTAAGTGGTTTTTCACTCATGCTTAATATTGAACTCTACTGAATGACACAGAATAGTGTATGGAAAAACAATGTGTAGAGTAGAAAGGCAAAACCAAACTTAGCATTTTCAGGTTAGGAGTATAGGTTGCAGATGCAGTAAAATAGCAGGAGCACTGTATGAACGTAACTGAGATCTGAGTTTAGGAAACACCTTCATTTGTCAGTCAAAATGAGATGGAGCTTACATGACAAGCGCATCTCAACTAATGAGTATCTACTTATTGTGTTGTACCCTGTATAGGTATTCAACAAGATGAGCATTTGGTATTGGTAAATATACAGACAAGGGGCTGTTGATTTCAAGCACACTTAAAAACCATCTGTCTGAGCCAGGTTTAAACTGAGATATTAGGGTCAGTAGCCAGTACCTAACTGAGTCACCCAGAATGAACATAGTAACAAAGGCTAGTACTGTACAAAAATGTATTTTATTTATATCTGATTAGTCACCAACAGCTTTTGCAACCACATACTTTAACATGATGGATTTAATGTTGATACATGTAGCACAGTATGAAATCTCTTACAGGACACTGTTCCTAACCTTAAAATGTTTATTTTGATACTGCCTTTCTACTGCAGCTGCATCTAGAATACAAAATAAAATGTAGATATTTAATTTATTGAAAGTCTTTACTTTAGACCCCAGCATCATGTTTTCTAAGCTTAGGTTTTAGATTAGGTACTGTCTTTTGGCCAGATGGGTTATAATACCAAAAAGACTAATATATGCTGTCCAATTACTCCTTTTCTTGTTTTGTTTTGGATTTTTTTATTTGTCCTGTTCTTTTAAGTTTGCAACTGGATAGGTCACATCACATTATGGATAAATTAATGAAATTATAGCACAAATAAGTTTGAAGACTAAAACCTGGTTCACAACCACAGGCAACAACAGCAATAACAGAATGAGAAAGTTAAAGTACATGTATTCAAATGAGAGTGTTCACAACCAATTGGAAGCTTTCCCAGGCCCCGGGAAT
This sequence comes from Tenodera sinensis, assembly GCA_030765045.1. Lineage (NCBI taxonomy): Eukaryota > Metazoa > Arthropoda > Insecta > Mantodea > Mantidae > Tenodera > Tenodera sinensis. The sequence continues at coordinate 53,285,676 of CM060971.1, read as the reverse complement.
GGGAAAGAAGACTTGCCCAAGTTTTAACTTTCTGTTCCCTTTACCAGGCACACTTCATATGGAGTGCATTAGACTTTTTGATGTAGAAACTATTCAAGGCAGCCATGCCATTGAAACAGCCGTTAGAGCACTCTCTAGTGACAAGCTAGAAAAAACATCATTGGTCAGTTAGAAACAAATGAATTCTCAATGCATAATATCAACCTCCACTTTTTATCAATAGGCTGATCGATAGTGTATCTTGTCATTCTCATTGCCAGGCTGTTATGAATAAAAATATTGAGTGCTGTTTTGCCATATTCATTATAGTTGCATTGCTGAGGGGTTGTGAATAGCCCTTAAGCCTTAAGTCTATGTGATACCTTAAGCTAGGCAGCTTAAACCAACTGGAATTATGTGATTCATTGCATTTTATATTACCTTTTTAATGTTTGTATAGTATATGTCAGACTTTTGCAAGGAAAATATAATATCATATTAATGTTCTGCTTTGATAAATCACTGAGATTGCTTATGAATAGCTGTTCAACAGCTAATTCTTACAAATTTAAAAATCACATGCAATAAAAAGAAATGAAAATGGATTTGCACTCAGCAAATGTAAATCATACTCCACTGTTTGTCCTTTTAGGCAGCAAAATTTCATATGCTTTCATCTTTAGGTTTCACCCAATCAACTGTGGACCAATCAAATTATAACATACAGTAGAATCCCGAAATTATGTGGCTGTTGGGGGACATGCCCGATCTTAATTTATACAGTACATACAATTACACTGTACCCATTTTGCACTAACCTAATCATTGTCTTAAAGAAATTAGTAAGTTTTGTTTGGCGGCATTATTCACAACTTTTTTTTTCTCCGCATATTGTTTGATTGTAGCAAGATGGAGATGAACACTGTTCCATTCATTTCATTTCTCCATACACAGAAGCATCTTGTTTATGGTACTTATCATCTCACTAATATGACAATATCTTCTTCCATGTGCATGTTTTGTTGCTTTGGGAAATTCTTAGCAATGCAGTGGCCTAAGTCAACACTTGGAATGCAGCAGCCACAGTGGCCAAGGTTCATGCTAGGGGTAGCAAAAAGTATATTCCAGGACTGCTCTTTGAAAAAATTTTAAACTTAACTTAAAAATAAAAAATAAATAAAGTAAAAGTACAATTTCAGAGGACATACTTCCCCCCACATTAAATCTGACTCCATGGTATTTTGGAGTGCATTATTTTCAGGGTTCTACTGTACTTTAACAATCTCAAGTGTTTTATTTAATTTTAGTACTGTAAATACTAATAATTTACCTATTTAACCATTTAGTTTTCAGTAAAGCAATAAAGTTATATATTTACAATTCCCATTTAAAATTCTGAATTTACATTGAATGATGCAACTGGCAGCCAATTTGTCTGACTCGTATTGGGTTGAAGGAAATCATTCTGCAGAAGTGCACCTCACCTGCCTACAACATGTAATGGCTTTTGCAGTTCAGTATAATGTTTGCCACAAATGGATACAGAGAAGCGTCATTTTGAACACCTTTTATGACAAAAGGTGAATGTAACATTTGATACTATTTTGCATTATTGGCCTTATTAGGTGAAAAAGATGCATATGTGCTGCAGAGCAAGTGGGCTGCTAGTCATATCATTCAAGAGAGACTTAGAACACCAGGTTTGACAATTTTAAATATACATACAATTTCTGTATTAGTCTGGCAACAATGCAATAGTCAATAAAATTATATTAATGAATATTTAGAGACTAAACTGCACTTATCTTTGGTTATTGTGAATTGTTTCCAATTCTAGGCCAGTTTCACAAATTAATCCTATTGCTTGCATCTTCAGTAAAAATGTTTACTATGATGGTCATCATTACAAATCCAATATTCTAGTATATACCTACCTTATATACTACTGCTGAAAGACATATTACTCTATAGTTATTACAATCATAACTAGGTTCATTTTACTCTGTGATATTATTTAATTCTTTTTCCAGTCTTCAGGTATATCATTGTCATCAAATACTTTCTTGATTTTACTAATTCCTTTACTAATTTTTTCCCACATATTTTATTAATTCTGGTACAATTTCATCTAGTCCTGCAGCTTTTCCTGTTTTGACTTGAAAAAGAAATAGAAATGAAACATATGAGAAGGGTGGCAGACTGGGCAAGAAGGGATAGAGTATGGAATGAGGGGATAAAAGAAGAGCTTGGGCAAATGAAAATAATGATGATAGTAGTAGAGAAACATCAGCTCAAATGGGATGGGCATGCAAGAAGAATGAGAAAAGGAAGAGAAAGCAGATCTTTGAAATGCAAATGAAGGAAGAAATGAGCAAGGAAGATCCAGTATAACGTGAGAAGATAGGACTAAAAGGGCTGGATGAAAGTATGGCAAGCAATGGTGAAAATGAGGAGAATGAGGAGGAGTGAGGACAGAACTGTTTGGAGGAAGTGGGTTGACAGAGGGAACCGTGATGCTTGAGAAAGCATTAAGGGAATAGAAAAGAAGAAGAAGGAGGAGGAGAAGTGGAGGAGGAGAAGAGTAGTAAGAAGAAGAAGGAAGAGGAAGGGAGGAGAAGGAGGAGAAGAGTAGTAAGAAGGAGGAGGAGGAATGGAGGAGGAGGAGGAGAAGAAGAGTAGTAAGAAGGAGGAGGAGAAGGAGGAGGAGAAGAAGAAGAAGAGAAGGAAGAGGAGGAAGAGTAGGAAGAGGAGGAAGAGGAGGAAGAGGAGAAAGAGGAGAAAGAGGAGGAAGAGGAAGAAGAGGAAGAAGAGGAAGAAGAAGAGGAAGAAGAGGAAGAAGAAGAAGAAGAGGAAGAGAAGGAAGAGGAGGAAGAGGAGAAAGAGGAGGAAGAGGACGAAGAGGAAGAAGAGGAAGAAGAAGAAGAAGAAGAAGAAGAGGAATAAGAAGAAGAGGAAGAGGAGGAAGAGGAGGAAGAGGAAGAAGAGGAAGAAGAGGAAGAAGAGGAAGAAGAGGAAGAAGAGGAAGAGGAGGAAGAAGAGGAAGAAGAGGAAGAGGAAGAAGAAGAAGAGGAGTAAGAAGAAGAACAAGAAGAAGAATGCTAGGTGAAGGATTTCTTGTTATCATATTACCAACTATTGCAACTAAAATAAATTTGTTGACAATCAATCTACAGTATTTCAAAATTCTTTATGCAATACTTATTCCTCAAAGTGAATATCTGTTCCCAAATTATAGGTTCATTTAATTGTTTTAATAAATTATCCTCTAGATTTATTTCATGATTTAATGACCAAAATGATCTGCCACAGCTGATTGGTCAATATATTATTACTTAATATTTCTAAAACGTTCTTTTATTCTCATTTTCAAATGACATAGTTTTACCAATGTAAACAGCCAGAATCCAAACGGATATTTGATAAATGCCATGTTTATTATAGCTTCAAATTTTATCCTATTTATAAACAATTTTTACATTATCTTTATTTTTAGAAACCAAAATTATTCCATGTTATTTAAAAAGGTTTGCAAATTCTTTACTAATCCATTGATAGTAAATGGTTTTTAAAATTACAATCTTCTTTTATTTTCTTGAAGGTAAAAACTTCTTTTACAGTCTTTTGAGATTTAAATTTCTCTATCTTTTTATATACAATGCCAGTACTAAATCCATTAATTTAACGCAGTGTTGTTAATGTGTTTATATTTTCTGTTAAATTCCTCCTTATTAGAGGATATATTTATTAACCTATAAATTATTAAAAACAGCTAATTTATGTGAAAAAGGACTAAAACTTATTTTTTATTTGATTAGCAGTATGAGTTGATTTTCTATAAATGCCAAAATTCAATTTATTTTTCCATGGATTTAACAGTTGGAGGAAAGGTATTCATTTTGAGGAACATGGATCGCGTAATGAATTTTGAAATACCACTGATTGATTTTGTCAACAAATTTGTTTTGCTTTCGGAGTTGGTAGTACAGTAGGGAAAAAATCTTCCACCTAGTGTCGGCATTTCTGACAACCATAATAATAAGCAATTCTACTAAAGATGTGAATGATTGACTTGTCATGATTGATCCATAAAACTGGTCCAGAATTGGAAATAATTCTCTATAACCAAAGATAAGCAAATTTTAGTCTCTAAATATTTATTAATATTTGTTGATTTATATTGCTTTACTGTCAATAGCATCAGTTTTTTGGTTAACCCAACAGCCATTCATAAAACTCATTTTCTTCAAAGTTTTTGGAAGTTCTTGGTGTACAGAAGCTCTTTTCATGTCTAAGCTCATTTTGATCTGATAGGTTCCTTCATAGACAGGTTTTATAGCATTTTTAAAAGCTTAGTCCAATTATTACATTGTATCACTGTTCTTATTTCAAACTTAACTCTGAGGATAGGGAGTTCTGTTTTTTGGTTTTCATTTTTCTTAAGGGATAATGAAACTCTGATGAAATACTGAAAAATGCTGTGTAGTCCATGCACAAGTCAATAAAGCAGGTAATATGGAAGATATTGCAATATTTTATTAGACAGCTGACCAATATTCTATTTGACAACCTTACAAACAATCTCTTTGGTTCCACAAACTCTTAAATTGACAGCTTGATATGGAGGACAGAATTGACATGATACACAATTTTGTCACTATCATACATTCCAAGTAATACATTAAATTTTTTCATACATTAATTTTAGACACAACCTGTTAGCATGAGCAAAAATATCTGCATTTAGAAATATTTGAATGTTTATGCTAAAAATAGTATAACATTTATATCAACATCTAGGATCTTTGTTTCCCTTTGACAGAGATTGATGACTAATAGTTTAAATTTTTGGGAACATTTATGTTTACTCCATTAAACAGGAACATGTATTTGTCTAGATAAATGGTAGTGAGGGATTTTTCAACACAAGAGTAACAAGTCAAGGTACATCAGAAAATATATTTCATTCAATATTTTCCTCACAGAAGCAGTCCGCAACAAAATTAAGTTATCATTAGAATTCTTGATCTAAACATAACTCTGTCTAGCACATGAAAATAGGAGGCTTGCTTCTTAAGTTGTTGATTCCAGATGCATTTGTGACATCACAGCCAGTGAGCCAATGACTGATGATCTCATGTTTTATTAATACAAGCCAAATTAATTTTTAATTGTGTTTGGCAATCCAATGCAACTACAATTGAATAAAAATCTTAAAACTGTCCACAACACTGTTATAATTTATGTTTTTCTTTAAATGAACAATACTTTTAAGTTTCCTTAGGGTTATAAGTAGGGTTACCACAGGGTTATCTTAGCAGTATATGCTTTTGGAATGGACTGCTCCTAAGGTCCATTTTCCCTTGAAGAGCAGACTAGATTTGTGTGGCTACCAAATGGTGGATGGCACGATAATTCCAACCTTGTTGCTTTCAGAGTATGAAGTATGCCCTATCTCCAAAAATACTAAGGAACAGGTGAACCACCTTGTATGTATAAAAAATGTCTTATAGTTATACAATTACATTTAAAGAAGAAGCCGATGAGGCTTCTTACACATTTTATCCAGTACTTCTTGAGTTTTAATTTCCAAATTTGTATGTATATATAAATGCTAGTCCATTCAATCTGTCTGTTCCCATGGTGCTCTTCAAATAGGTCTTCAGATACTGTAATGTTGAGAATGAATGTTCTAGTGTTTCTGTAGTTACTGGTAAAGTGCAGAAAACATTCAGGGCCTTGTGTATGAAGAGGAAAATAATTTCATTACACCCATTCAAAGATGATATAAGCCCCTCCAATGTTACTACCGAGGCAATCTAGGAGTTTCCTGAAACTGCAGAGCAATTTCTGTTATTGTAATGTCATAGATGTTCATACAATTTGGAATGAGATTATGGGAAGCATATTTTGTTGTTAACCACTCTAAATCTCTCCGCTCTGAATTACAATGGCAGGACATTATTATAATATATTTAGATATTTCATGAGATGTACATTTATTACTTTAATGAAAATAATTAACACAGAAAATGCTCAGATTCTTAGAATATATTTGTCAATTAATCTGAATACTTTTTTCTTTAGTTAAATCCTTAATGGTTTCCAAATTTTTGGGGGATACAACCTCCGTATCTCTCCCTTGGATCCACACTTGGATTACCAGAAGTCTGGAATATTTTGGACTGACCTTCTGTCTGGCATTAAGGAGAAATTTCTGAAACTTTGTGATTGTTCTGCATTTTTATAAATTCACAGTTCATTATTTTTAACTGGATGAGCAACTTAGAGAAACACAAAATTAGTTGAAATTACCCAAAATTTACCAGAACAATATGGCTGTTATCAAAGTTTGTTTAATATTTATACACTATTTTCAGCTCTTAGATGGTGTTAATGTCAAAAATGGCAACAGGACTTTTCATGTTTTTTACAAAATCATACTTTAAACTATGTAATAGAAGCCTGTGAAAGCTAGTTTCCAGAATTGTCTTTTTCCCGGTTAGCCATGGCTGAAGTAAAAGGCTATACCACATGGCTCCCTCTTTTACTATTTCCAGGAGTTTGCAGTGTCAATGCTGGAGCTGCTCCAGGCATTTATAATCTATTAACTGTAAACATAAAGTAGATGTAAGCAGAAGCACGTGGCGGAAATGAACCTCATTGGCTGGTGTGTTTTAATACTCCTGTATTCATCCACAATATAGCTCCACAACCTATTTAGCTTCTTGCATTACGTGCATCATTGAACCACTCAAGCTGTTGTTATAATATGTTGTTAGCTAATGCTGGATTTCTGACAGTGAAGTCATTAATCCCCTTGCTCTCCAATATTTTTCACTGATGGATGGGGCACTAGAAGTGGGCGGGCATATTTGAAGGTGGTCTTGATCCATTTCCTCTTGCAGATCACATAGAGGACAGAGTGGTGATGAATATATCCCAATTCTGTTCAAATGTTTTACCAGACAATCATGTCCCGTAATCCACCTGAAGGTTCCAAGTACCATTTTCGAGGATACTCAGGATTTACTATTTAACTGTTTGGTAGTTCCTATCTGTTATTTGTTTTTATATTTCATAGCAATATTTTGCAATAATTTTTTTGAATGCAGAGTTGACTAATCTTTTAGCTGCATAAAATGGTAGATTAACTATAGATTTCTGCACATTGCCGGTACCCTTTTTAGCAAGAAAATTAGCTTTCTGATTACCACTCAGTCCACAGTGAGCTGGTATCCATTGGAAGACTAGGTGTTTTTGAAGTGCGGTTAGATGGGTAAGGATTTTCCAACATTTCTATAATTGTTTGGTGTTTTGGTGACAACTTGGAAGTAATTGCTATAATTGCCACCCTGGAATCTGAGAGAATAACCGCTTGCTGAAAATGTGAAATTCTATACAAAAGATTTTGTAGGGCCATTCGAATTACTTCAATTTTTTCATCAAAGTTTGTAGTTCCATAGCTTTAAGATTTGTAATAGGAAAAGAGGTGACACGTGACTCCAGCCCCTGCTCCAATTCGGTTTGATATCAATGATCCATCAGTATAAATATGGAGCCATTCATGTTCTGGAAATCTAGTATGGATTGTCTCTAATACCAATAATTTTAGAACACTAGTTGGAGTATCACTTTTCTTAACTTCTTCTGTCAGGTGTAAATAATATGTGATGTCTAATGTTTGTGTCGGATTGAGTTTAGATATGAAGTTTTCCTTTGAATTAGGAAGGTGTACATTCTTCTTGATGTCCTGAATTTTGGAAAGAAAGCTCTCCTGAGTCTTTAGCGTATGTGTAAAATTTCTCTTGTGCCATGTATTGAATGGGAGTCTGATCAACTTTTTGTGTTGTTATAATATAGAATATAAAGTAATGTAATGTACTACAATAATACACTTAATACCTAATTGCAAATTGCAGAATATTGAGTTCTCTTGTTTTGAATGCCACGTCATCAACCATAGCATTTGCCTGTTGCCTTAGTGCCATCTTGGCATGCAAAATGGAAGCAAGATCAGATACAAGTGGTTTTCTTGAACATCTGCAAAGAAAGCCTTTAAGGAACAGTAAAAGGGTTATTATATTGAATGTATTCAATATACATTCAGAGAAATGTCCTACTGTGACTATAAAATAATGATATGGTTAAGCATGATAAGAATGGACAATACCTGTTACCAAGCAGTAAGAGCATAGCACATTCAAACAATTTATGGAAAAATCCTGAAGTGTTATCTTAGCTGAGATCTAAGAATCCTTACAATGTGACATGTGATTACTGCAAAAACAATGGCTCTCAGATGTTTAATAATGCAATGGTTGATGTAACAAAAAAGAGAGTAGTTAAATTCAGGTTATCTGAACGAGGTAAAATTGCGTGGTGACAACATTAATATTGTTTATATATGCACATGCAGATATTATGTTAACCAATAGTGTACTAGAGATGGAGCTCAGTGTGGAGTACGGAGGAATACTCTACCTACTTTATTGTAACAGAAAATAGATTATAGTACTCAAAATTACTGTTTGAGTTGGTTAAACACAAAAGCACACTTGTATGATAATGCAAGAGAACAGCAACAAAATAACATGATAGAGTGAAATGCACAGTTGGTAATTTGGGAGCATGGACAATGATGTTCTGTTGTTACTTTGGCAAAACACAGGCCTTCTTGACTCAGACTATCCATAGCATTGGGTTCTAGGGTACAAAATAAAATCTGCAAGTAGTATATCTAGGTAGTCTTTGATGTCTTAAATGATGTTTTAACTGCACAACATGCTGGAGTGAGCAAGAAGCAAAACAAAGGAAGCTTGGCTTGGTCATTGTTAAGTTGTGATGTTTGCACCAAAATACTTAAAATCTAGTGCAATAACATGGTTCATTCCTTCACAATTTGTCTTTCACTAATAAATAGATTGAATATTAAAAATAGAAACACTAATAACAGTGAAGGATTCTTCATGTATGAGGTAATTTTGAGTCACTTTTTTACACTCTAGTGTAAAAACATTCTAGTTTAAACAAGTGACTCAAAATGACCTTAGAAATAAATTGATTGTTTTATTTCAATACAATGAAAACTGTCATCCCAAACTACTGAAGTTATTCAAGTACTTTTTCGCTATTCCTATAAACATCACCCATACTCTAAGAGTTTTGTGCTTTGTATATACACAATGAATTAACAAAATAAACAAAGAATTATCAGATGGCTCTTTCAAAGCTATTGTAATGAAATATAATTCTAAAAGATTCAATTGTTAAGAATTTCTGCAACTAAAAGCTGTGTCACATAAAATCTCCATACGGGCTATAAAGATAGCAAGATAGCAGCATATGAATTTTCTCTGATAACCAGGCTACTCTTAAAGCAATTGCAAGCATCAGATAATATCTAAGTTAGCCTGGGACTACCCACAAAATGTTATAAGACCGACAAAACAGAACATTTGGATAGGTGGCAGTGTATAACAGGCAATGTAAAAACAGAAACCTTAGCAAAGAAAGATTCTGCTCAAAAGTTTATTGGTCTTGAGCCAGTATTTTGCATTCCTTTAACCTTCGCATTACCAAGAGACGAGGGGGTACTTTATGCCCACATTCTGTAATTGTTAAAATTTTCTCTTTTAAGTTTTTGATTAAGGTATCTAGTTAATAGTTTTTGCCAACCACTGTTGCACATTTGTTTCAAATTTTTCATTGTTGGTCTTCGTGAGAAACAAATGTCTAGGTGGTCATAAAGTACTGCCCCATTGGTATAATGTAATTCATGGAAAAAAGTAAAAAAGGAATAAACAATGTCAAATATTACCTTTATAAACATGGCAAGATATAACATCCAATTTTAAAGTAAATTTGTTTCAAAAATTGCTGAGATATGTTGTTGAGGTGGTCACCTCCATTGGTAGTATAAGTTCTGTAATAAGGATTGGCATAATAATTTGTGCGAAAAAGAAAAAAGTAATAGTTAAACAGTGTTAAATATTAGGGGAAAGGCGGATAGTACGGGCCGGCGGGTAGTATGGACCACTTAGTATTTCTCGGATTTACCACTAGGTAGCAGACACATACATTGTCAAGGTTACACCTCCTTCATCGCTCCATTTTGTTATAGAAATTGGTTGATGTAAGTGCTTTGTTTTGGCTGCCACAACATATTGTTTGTTTTCGTGTGGTCGAGTTGCTGCTGCGCGTAACTTTTGTGATCATTGTTTGCTGTTAAAGGTAAGGAGTCAAATTACCAAACTAGTATTAACATTCAGCTGGACTAATATACATTATACTGTGGTAATGTAATTCCGGTTGCTCAAGCCGTTTTCGTTTTTCAACATGTTTAAGTGCACAATGTTGGTCGGGTAGTATGGGCCAAACAAAAATCGGGTAGTATGGGCCACCAAAGTAGATTGCAATTTTTTTTTAGGATGCGATGCTAAATTTCAAGAAGAAGCCTGAAGGTGAGGGTCGTGGAGAGTGGAAAGAGGATTATTGAAACAGGCAGTTTCATGCGTCTTAGAGGGTCAAATGACTACAAGAGCTGCAGCCGATCGTTTTAAGGTTCCTAGAACTACACCTCAAAGAAAAATATGTCTTAGGAAACCAGCAAACCAATTGTGAAACCCCAGATGGGCTTTTGCAAACCAACATTTGAAGAAGAGTTTGTATAAATATTACTAGAGCTTGAGAGATTTGGGTTCAGAGTTGAAAAGAAAAATAAGGACCTTGAAAAAGAAACTGTAATAGAAATAAAGAGGCAGTTAAAATTTGAGAAACAACAGAAGTCGGAAGGAGTTAGGCCTGGAATCCAGATTAAAAAGAAAACCAAACCGCAAGGAAAGAAGAAAAAAGAAATCAAGCCTATAGATTATAGCAATTTATAGGTGGGCACATCAAAAGAAGATGCAAAAAAACTGCATTATGTGTGGGGAGAGTTTTGAAAAAAACTGGATCCAGTGCAAGCCATGTGAGGGGTGGGCTCATGAACTTTGTGCGGTAATTGAAGACCCTTTGTATTATTATTGCGGTTACTGTAAAAGCAATAACCGTTAGATAAAGCTTAGTTAAACCCTTATTCTTTTTTATGAAAATTATGATCTGATTTTCGTGATAATTTTTGTTCACAAAAAACCATAATTTGTATTTGTGTGAATACAAATGACTTTTGTCAATTAAATTTTTACTTTTTTATTTTGAATCACTTCATATATAGATAAATAAATGTTCTGTATGTTTTTTTACCCCAAAAGTATTTTATTTAATTTAAAATCCTGTCTTTTTTTGTATGGCCCATACTACCCGACCTTTTCTCTGGCCACCAAATATAAGCCTTTTTTTTAAACTTCAATATGTGTGTGTATCTCTTGACTATCATAACTTTTTAAAATCATATACGTAAAGGAAGTGTTCAAAGAAACGCTTTAATGTATCTGAGACCTTTTATGTGCAAAACCAAACATATTATAAACGTTTTTCCTTAAGGGGCCCATACTATCCGCCGTTCCCCTACCTTTATAAATATGGGAAGATGTAATACTCCATTTTAAAGTAAATTTGTTTTAAAAATTGTTCAGGCGGTCACAAAGTACCCCTCCCCATTGGTAATCTAAGTTATGAAATAAGGCTTGGTAATGCTAGGGTTAACCACTACAAGGAAAACCATCTAAGAGTGGGTTACTACACAGTGTTAATTTGTGTTTTTGCCTTCGCTTTCCAATTTATGATGTCACTCTTTGAAGTGAGTCTGCGGTTACCTAGAGATGCACTTCTGCTTTGCACCATCTAACGATGTATAGCTGTGATATTTCTATATCGACCTCGGCAGCTGAATGAGTGACTGGTATCAGGAGCATGTTTTAGAGTATTTTTTACTTAGAGCTGCTCCCTAGAGATTGTTTCAGAACTTACATGACTATGTCATGAGGGCATCACTTGAATCTGTGTGCATGGTGTGGAAACAGATATTCAGAACTTTCAGTACAATGCAGCATATCCTCGCTAGTAGAGGGCAATATGAAGCTGATAATACACTACCGTGTCTTCATATTCAAATGCTATTTTTGAACTGTATTGCTGACTGAAGGGGGATTCAGTGCAATATGAACTGCTGCATTAATGATTTTCTGGACTGGTATGAGGAACTTCATGAGACAACTCACAGAATTCTAAGATAAATGTTAAACAGTTACCACGATTATTTTGTGGTACTTTATTACAGCATGGAGTATGCAAATGACACATGGGTATACATGCAGGTATTTTGTATATTTGAGATGACTACCAAAAATGAGATCATCCTTTATTTTCAAAATGTTCTCAGTGTGAAAGAAGATCAAATTCTTAATTAAAAACACCCCATTCTAAACAATGCTGAAGTTTGAAATATTTTTTCATGTATGATTCTGTTCTAATCCATTAGTTTTCTATGTAATGCATATTCACTGAAATGTTACCAGGCTAAACTTTTTAAAACTTTACCAATGACCGAATCACATATGTACGCACATATCATTTACTTCTCAATTTTGCTGTCAGAAAGTCTTCCAATAAAGTACCAGAAGAAACTAGTGTTACACACTCTATGAGAAGCTTTGTGAACACCAAACATGCACCCCAATAGTAAAATAAGCACCCCTGCAACATTCAGTCTGACAGTGGTGGCTCATGCCTTACAGCGCAGGCATAGAAGTTCACTTACACATGCTGAAAATGCAATGTAAGACTATCATAAAATAAGCATGCATGACCCACCTATTTCTTGTAAACTAAGTTGATTCTTCATTTTTTAGAGCAGGAAATCTGATTTAGAGAATTTAGCGCATTCTCATCAGGACCTCTTGTTTACCTAAATACACTGTTGCTTTAATGTTGCTTCAACAGGAAAAGCCTATTTAATCTCACATTTACATTGAAATGCTCATGAAAAACATACTATTTTCTGCAAGAGCGTCAGCTATTGTGTTTCTGTTTGTTCAAAAGTGTTTAATTGTAGTCTACATCAATAGCAAGTTGCAATGAAACAACTGAAGCTGAAATACTGACATTTGTATAATTTTCAATTTGCCTTGAAATTTAAAGCAACCTAAAGTAAACAAAAGTGCTTAATGTGAGAAGGCCAATATACCAAGAGATTTATTTTAAAAGATGAGTCAATTAATAACATTAACAACACTTACATTATAATTTTCCGGAATGCATTTCGGAGGTTAACTTTCCTCCATTATAAACCGGTTGATAATGGAGGAAAGTTAACCTCTGAAACGCATTCCGGAAAATTATAATGTAAGTGTTGTTAGTGTGATTAATTGACTCATCTTTTAAATTAAATTGATTATAACAACACTGTTTTCAAACTTCTATGATAGGAAGATACCAAGAGATTTCTGTTGGATTAGAATATGGTCAATCAGCAACACGACAAACAAAACTAGATAGCCCATCTCTGTGTTGTGATGGGGGGGGGGGGGTCTGCCTCACATTCAAGAGGTCCCGAGTTTGAATCTTGGTTAAGGCAAGTGAGCTGGATAAGGTATTCTCTAAGGCTTTCCTTTATCCTGAAAAATGAATGTCTGGTAACTTTAAACTGGACTCTGGGTCCATTTGAGCACCATTTCATCTGTTTCATTCATCATTTGATATGATCTTAAAGGATGTTAAATCATAAGGTGAAAAAAATTATGCTTAGTTACAAGCAATTCGTGGCTTGGATAAATTTCTCTACAGCAATTGCAAAAGGAATAAAACATCAACAGCTTCCTACACAAGTAGAATATATTGCATCTGGATGAAATTACTGTGCTTATACCACTGAAAGATCACAAATTATAAGAGTCCCTAACACTTGTAAACATTTAATTAATGAGAGATTAAAATCTGTATTCTACCAATAAAGAATACTCACAAAAAATTCCCTATACCAAGAGTTTGAGGATGGTAGATACACTATAAAAACTGCATTTAAATAGGAAAAAGTTAGAGAGGTAGAATTGAAGCTGAAAAACTCAATGCCACGGCTGGGATTTGAACCACAGACCCTCCGTTTACCAGACAGATTCTCTAACCATTAAGCTACCATGACAGCCTGCCAGAATGAGACCAAATTCTCCAACCAACTCATAACCACAAAGGCAGTTTCACATCAGAGACAATTACCCTCATGGCAGCTTACTATTTTAAGTACTTTTAAACACTTTAAGTGCTTTAAACACACCAACTATAAGTTTTTTGGTATAAATAATAAATACCAGGAGCAAGTTAGTTTGAAAAATATCTTGTAAATAATTAAATACAGCAATTGACACCTGTAAAAAGTCTCAGTTTTTGTTATCAGCCCCCATATAATTTATTCCCATAGGTGTCGGCAGACCTTTATCAGAAGAGGGCCGTATGTTGGAAAATTTGTAATCAAACAACATTAATTAATTATTCTGTTATCAAAAGTGATAGTTTCTGTTGTGGATAACCGTATTAATTTGTACTAAATAAAAATTGTGCTTTACATCAAAATTAAAGCAATAGTCTAACAGTCAGTAAACGGTTGCACATTAAATTTATTAATTTCCAAGGAGGGACCATGACCCCTCCTTGGGCCCCCTTCATGACAGCCATGTTTATTTCCTATGAGGCAGTGAGAATTTACAGCACATATCACAGCTGCTGCACACAATTTTTAAGAGCAGACATATTCAAATTATCAGTATTATATCTACAATGATAAAATATATATCAAATTAAATAAGAAACTTCAGTTCATAAGCTGGACAGAAAACTATAAGTATAATTTTATAGCAATGTTCACTATTTAGTTTCCCCTTGACCGGTCTGTGTTGTTGCAGATTAGATAGTCCAATGGGACCCCAATGTGGACTTTGTCCAGTAATCAGTGTCATGACATCAGCAGCTGTTGGAACCTGTAATACGTCAGAGAGATGTGGCAAATTTGGGTAATCTAAATATTATTTAGGCAGAAAACCTATAATGTAATAAAAATATTAAATTCTATCACAGACTGCTTCTTTATGGTTTCACTGAACACTCAATAAACATTTTGCTGAATAGATCTCTTTCTTTCCTATGCTTACTCTCAGTGGCCATCTCTGATCTCCCTGTTGCCCATATTTACAGACAACATTAATGAAGTCATTCTTGACTAATCATTTTTTCTTTCTTTCAACAGTAAAAGCTGTTGTTTATATACTTCAGTTTTCTGAAGAACGATTCCGCCATTTCACTGGCAGAAGTTACATACATATGATGATATACATATCAAACTTCTGAAGATACAATAACTTACATTCACACGTATACAAATTATACATTGACACATGTATGGCAATGAGGTCTTAACATTATCCTTGTTTGCATCTGGTTCATTTCTGAGCATTGCTTGAATTCCTCATGGACCTTAGCATCTTCACGACGTCTTGCAACCTGTGAATGCCAAGCTTCTCCTTCTCTTTCCAAAACTTGTAGTTATGTTTCATATTTTGTATTAGTTCTGGCATTTCAATGAAGGCTGAAACATAAAATTAATTTTATATTAATTAATTTCACACATAGTGAAAAATCAAAAGAAAGGAAACCTTGGATGGACAGGGCAAACAGAGTAGAAAATGATCCTCATCAAACAGAAATTTAGATGGTACTTTTAGACCAGGAAGCCTCAAATAATAATTTTTGTTCATTAATTAAGTAATAAACATAATGAGTGTGATTAGGTATAATGGAAACTTTGCCTTTTTTGGAACCCAAGACAGTCAAGTTGTCTCTCCACCCATCTGTCTATTGTAATATCTAGAGGGGTGTTTCAGCTTTGTCATATTATTTGATAATGTACAACAAGGAGCATTTTACGGGAAATAAACCGGGGAAGTGCCTAATCCAAGGTGGCATTTTAAAGGAGGTGATGCGAATCCATGAACTAAGTACAAAACATTAAGGTGCATAAAGTCAAGTAGAAAAATAAGATCTGAAGCTTTCCTGGTGATGAACATATTCAAGATGTTCTTGGGCTTTGAGCCACGTGTCGTGATGAAGTACTAGTCTGTACTAGAGGACAGTACATATACTGGTCCTTTCACTCTTATCAGTCATTTATCATCCTGATAATGGGAGAGATCCACTCCCAAAACATTGATGGCTCTTCATCACTACACCTGGCTCGAAGTCCGAGAACATCTTGAATATGTCATCTAGAAAGTTCACCAATCAAAATAGAGTAAGTTGCAGGGGCTTGCATGCAGAAATGTACATGGAAACATGAAATTTAAGCTTTTGTATAATTTTGGACAGTTTCACATGTGCTACCTGTAAAAGAAGGTGCCGATGCACAAATAAAGAAACACCACAAGCAAGTGCGCCAAGTGACTCAAATGTATTTCAACATAGAAGTGCATCGCATATGAGGGCAGTCACACGCATAGTGAAGTTAGCCTAGTGCTACAGGTAACAAAAAGAATTGTTGAGGAGTTTCTTTAAAAGCTGCACAGGTCAGTGCCATTGATGGGGAATGAAAGATAGTGTTTTGACACAGACACAAATGTTTAACTCGTGATCAAAAGTGTCAATAAATAAAATAAAATGCAGGCACATTGCTTCTAAACCCAATTATGCAAATTTTTTTTTACTGGTTTCCCACCACCTGAGATCATTGTTTGTTTTACTGAAGGATAGCCCATGCTAAACCAACAAATCAATGGTGATGCCAGCCAATGATGGGCATCAAACCCAGGACAGGAGGACGAGTCAAGATGTTAGTTGGAGCCATCAGGAAGGAGAGTGACAACCATGTCAAGGTTCAAACCTGGCTCCGCCTCAAATTGAAGGTCTATAAATCCAAAAGAAGCATTTTTAGAAAAAGAACTGTGTGTGTGTCTGTGTGTGCCTGTGTGTGCATGTGTGTGTGTGTGTGTGCGTGCATGCATGTGTGTAGCACAACTCAAAAACGAAGTCAGTTAAAAGCCAAGTTGCTATTTAAGTTTAATGTCTTTCAAGGATGCAACATGAATCTCTTGAACGTGAAGCAACCATCGTGCTACCGAGGTGGCTTTGTCAATCACTGTTGTTGTTGTAGTGTTTAACGCCCGCTTTTACTACTACTGCACCACAGGCGGTGACACTGATGATACATGGAATGAAGATGGAGCACCGGTGGAATGAGATGGCGGGGGAAACCGGAGCACCCGGAGAAAACCCACCCTGACGCCGCTTCGTCCACCATGAATACCACATGCGGGTCCCTGGGATCGAACCCGGGCCACCTAGGTGGTAGGCGAGCGCACTAACCGCTCGGCCACGGCACCACCATCACTGTTTCTACTACTGAATTGCATAAAGTGAAAAAGGAATAGCTAAACAATGTTAAATATTACCTTTATAAACATGACAAGATATAATATCCAATTTTAAAATAAATTTGTTTTAAAAATTGCTGAGACATTTTGTTACTAGTGGTGGTCACAAGGTACCACTCCCCCCACCACCTGTTGGTAGTATAAGTTCTGTAATAAGGATTGGCATTGCTAGGGCTAATAGCTATGTATAGAAGCACTGAGGAATATTTATCTTCTTCGAAACTAGACAACAATGCACATTTTTAGGGACTGACTATGTGTTAAATAGTATCTTTTATGGTGCTCATTAACACTGATGGATTCAGGGGATGACTCAGCAAAAATTTCTGTTACACTTATACCACCTATATATTTCAAAATAATAACAAATGACTGCTGTCTTACCTTCCCAGGCCTCAAACATGTCATTGATGATGAAATCCATGAAACCAATCTGCGACTTCGGTATTGAGCAAGTAGCTCTGTCAAACAGGGGCATTACCACAGGCAGTCCATTGGCCTTCTCTTCATCTGTCTGCAAAGGTTATACAGTTAGATTTCTTATTGAGGTTATATTTTCTAATAATATTCCTGTTTATAAGCCTTTTGCCATATTTTTCTCACTTAATGCTGTTCCATTAGAGTAATAAGGAAATATTATGCTGTGTTCTGAATATAGACTTGGGCACTCTAATAATGAGTTTCAAGCTACTAACATTAGAGATGGTAGTTTCTCAGGCTAATAGCAGGTCAAATTTAGGTTACTGCCCAAAGTTTCAGCAACTAACTCTGCCAGCATCCTCAGGGAACTGAAGCTAGACTACTGATGTCGCAATATTTATACCTAGCCAGCGGGGATAAGATCCGCCTACTTTCATCAACATCATATTAGACTAGGTTATCCAGAAAAATAAGCAGTGGCTGAGCACACATATAGTACAGATCACAGAATTAGCTTTGCTTCTACAAAAATGCTAGAAAGTGGATTAAAGACGTTCTACACATTTAAGCTAATAAAAACAACTGTAACAAGCATGAAGGCCTTCAAATCAGCAAAGCATGGATGCCAGTTATTAAACATGTCTCCCCACCACAGTGCAAAGAAGCATCAGCAATCACCTAATTGGTTGCACGCTTGTGTCTCCTTTGGCCAGAGCTCAGCCAATGGGAAGAAAGTGGGCTGATCTTAACTACCGATGGCTAGGTACAAATATTGCAACAACAGTAGTCTAATTGCCCATCTTTGAATAAGGTAGTAACAGTGCTGTGAATCTAAATTATAATACACTTAACATCACTTACATGATGGAAGCAAGTTAACCTCTTGAAACCGGCCAAGATTAACTACATGTAAGTCATGTTAAGTGTTTCAAACCGTCTCAATTTTCATTATAATCAGTAGCCTAGTTTCAGTTCCCTGAGGATGGTGGCAGAGTTAGTTGCTGAAAGTTTGGGCACTAACCCAAATTTGACCTTGCTGTTAGTCTGAGAAGCTATTATCAATAACCAACACTAGTAAAGCTTCAAATCATTAATTACTAATATTAGATTTCTGTTTTGAATTGTACCCCATCAGGGTTGCCAACATTTTAAAGTAAAATTATCGTACCAGCCACTTAAAATTATAGATTTGTAGTCAAAATTATCGTACATCATAAACCAAATGCTACAACAATAAACATATCAGTATAACACTTATGAAAATGTAATAGTAATGATGTTTATGATATCCACTTACAAGATTGGTCACCACTACCACTATTACAACTTTAGTACATATGTGTCTAAGTACTATTCATCTGAAAGTTCATCTTCCTCAACTGTTGCAGCATTATACAAATTAGTTGTTGAGATAAACCTTAACATTGTCTCGGTGGCTTGCAGATTTTTGGATCTACCACATTCTTTCATAAGCTGAGACGACAGAATAAGTTCATTTATCATATCTTATGCCAATCTGTTTCTAACTTTGGTTTTTATTAAACCCAATTTAGAAAAAACTCCTTCACAAGAAGCGCTTCTGCGGGGCAACAATATCACTGATAATGCGAACTCCGCCAGTTCTTTGAAATCAGTATTTCCATCAACATGACACATAAGTTTAAGAGCACTCAAGAAACTACCAGGTTTAGGCATGTTCTTTATTTCACACAGAATATCACAAATTCCAAGTTTTCTCCATTGATCATCAATTTTCTGAACAGTGCCTTCTTCATCGAGATTACCAGATCTGGGCAAACTGGCAACAAGAGGATAAAGGGTAGGAGGCTTAGTAGGATATGAAATGGTTGCTTTAGAGGGGTGGAGACAAACCATGAGGGCAAAAGTGGTGTCGCTATTTGTAATTAGTTTCATTTCGCTGGTGTGACAAACCAGTGAAAATGATATTTCGTTGGTATTGAGCTATCACACATTCAAATTATCGTACACCCCCATAATTATCGTACGAGTTGGCAACCCTGTACTCCATGTTCTTAAGGCTTTTATTAAACTTTAGATTTTCCCATTCTTCTGTTCATTATAAAACATTTTGTCTTGCAAATCTAACAAATGTTTTGAGTACTAGCTACAAAAGTAGAGGTTTGGTAATGACAGGCTCAGGTTCTACCCGAACAGATGGTACTTGAGAGGTAGAATTGTAACTGAAAAATTCAATGCCACAGTTGGGATTTGAACCACAGACCCTCTGCTCATTAGGCAGATGCTCTAACCAGTTGCGATTCTACCTCTCAGACATTGCCCACACAGCTTGTATGTTCAAAAACACCAACAGTAAGTTTGTTGGCATAAATAAATAAGAATGGTACTTATTATATCCTTCATATAAAGTGATAGGTCATTTATATAGATCAGAAATAATAGAGGCCCTAGTACTGAACGTTGGAGTACTCCCTGTATTCTCCATGTACATAATAAATAGTCTGGATTATTTATAATTTATATGTCCTCGATGTGATATAGTAAATATTTCTTACTAAACTAAAACCTAACAACATTCTGATCCAAAATAGAACTTCAAGCTGACTATGAAATACTGACTGACTGAAACAGGAAATAAAAACTAATGAAATGTGAGAGGAACCAGACAGGATGTGTATGTGCATATAAAGATAAGATGTGTCTCTTACCAAAGTGTGGTTGACATCTCTATCTCCTACAAATATAAAGAAAGGCTGTGCATAATCTCGCTCTAACTCCCTTATGTCTGTACAATCTATCAGATAGGAATCTAAGTAAAAGATTTAGTTTTTACTATGAGCACCTTAAGATATTTTGAAAAAATTTTGTTTTCATATCTTGGCATATTAAAATATATTATAACAAAATTACAGTTAAAATAACAAAAGATGGTACCTTAATTAAGGAAATTGAAGCTATTAACAGTGAAGCAACAAGATTCTAAAGTAAGAAAAAACTGTAATAAAGTAATAAATTTCAAAATCCTGGCTTTAAACAAAGTGTTAAAGTTTAAGAGGTAGAACTGGAACTTAAAAATTCAATGCCACAACTGGGATTTGAACCACAGACCTTCCGCTTGCCGGGCGGACGCTCTAACCACTGAGCTATTGTGACAAACTGCCAGAATGGCATTAAATTCTCAAGCCAGTTCGTATTTCTCCTGGTAAACCACAAAGGCAGTCTCACATCAGAAACAATTACCCCAATGGTGACTTACTATTGTAAGTACTTATATCCCAGGATTAAATAACCTTCACATGGTAATTATTATTTATTTATGCCAACAAACTTACTGTTGGTGTTTTTAAACACACAAGCCGTGTGTGGGCAAAGTTTAAGAGGTAGAACTGGAACTTAAAAATTCAATGCCACAACTGGGATTTGAACCACAGACCTTCCGCTTGCCGGGCAGACGCTCTAACCACTGAGCTATTGTGACAAACTGCCAGAATGGTTTACCAGGAGAAATACGAACTGGCTTGAGAATTTAATCCATTCTGGCAGTTTGTCACAATAGCTCAGTGGTTAGAGCGTCCGCCCAGCAAGCGGAAGGTCTGTGGTTCAAATCCCAGTTGTGGCATTGAATTTTTAAGTTCCAGTTCTACCTCTTAAACTTTGCCCACACACGGCTTGTGTGTTTAAAAACACCAACAGTAAGTTTGTTGGCATAAATAAATAATAATTAAAGTGTTAAAGCTTTGCACCCCTAACACCAGATAGCAACAGGACCATACCAGTAGAGAGAGGGAGCAGGAGGAAGGTAGCTTCAGCCACCCAAAGGCTGAAAAGAGATCAAATGATCTTAAAAACATTTCAGTTTTTCCAACATTTTAATGTGAAGGTGAGTTTATAAAACTGACTCAAAAAGTTGAACCTAGACATGAAGACACTCAGGGTTCAAATTAATGGGGGCATGGGAGGGATTACCCCCTCTCATTAAATAATTTCCCTGGCTCATCACAGAATTCCTTCCCTGCCAAGGAAATATATTTTCTTTTTACTGAAAGTACTTACTATTATTGCTCTTTGAAAATATAAGAACGCACCGAACACTTTCTACACAGACTGTACATGGTACCAGTGCAAGCTGTGAGTAAGCAAAAGTATCATATTGCAAGTAAGTTGAAAATAAACAATTCTCAGGTTCATTTGTTGGGTTGGCATTCATGGTTACAATTCCAGCAATCACAATTGTAGCATACAATATTCAGTTCAGTTTCTTGCAACTCTGTTTTATTGTCCATCAGCATGGACAAATGGTTACAAGAAAGCAAAAAGTTACAGAAAGTAATGACAGTGAAGTATTCCATGCTTCAACTTCAAGTAATACAGTAACACAGCTTCTCAGGTAAAATCTGCAGCATTGGAAGTGACATGTGTTAGTGAAAATACTGCAAGTAACTGCATTACACTTATTTAGGGATGATTCAAAAAATGGAAAACAAATTGCCCCTGACTTTCGTCATACAGTTTTGGAAGAGTTATATGCTACATTGCTCAGAAATACAAAATCACGGTGCTCTTGAAGACTGAAATGCATATTGCTGCTGCTACATTTTATGTAAGTTTCTCATTTTGAGCAACATCTTTGTTTTAATCTAGCAAGAATACACATTTCAAGGTTTTACTCAGGGGTCTCCATCTAGGGGATATATGAATGGCGACCACAAGGTACCCAAGCTGAGCACAACATTACTTTCACTTACTGGTGTTTTGCTCCTCACTGTAACTTTTTTATCTGACCTTACCTTGGTCATCTCTTGTTCTCTTCCGACCTCAATGCTATTAGGGTTCCTGAGGGCTAGGGAGTCTTATTTTTCCAATCTCTCCATTTCTCTAATTTCTCTATAACGTATTAACCCTTAACATGCTGACCTGTCATGGCATGTAATACGTCCTCTGGTTGGTAATCAGAGGATATGGTCGGTGAATTTATTTTGATAAGTCTCCCGGTCAGGTCGGTGAGACCCGTAAACCAACGACAGGTGTGGTCCTCCAGACATTCTGGGGGTTGTGAGAGAGCGATGTGACCGCCAAAACATAAAAATATGGTGCTCTCTTAAAAGCGGTTACTATACTGCTATTGCTCTGAGTGAAAAATATTGTAGAGCAAGAGGATTAATTACTTCATTGTCAGAAATCCAGCATTAGCTAACATTTTATGTATATAACACACCAATGCTACTACTAGTATTACTACCATTCACTGTTAATAGTGCTTCTATTTTTAATAATTATGTATAATGGAGTATTTAGATTTAACCTTAAAGCAAAAGGAGCAAAACCCTAACTTTTAAGGGTATATGTTCCCCACGGTTGTCTCAGAAAAACAGCTACGGTTGTAGCTAATAATTTGTCACACATATATGCATCTCTTCATTTCCAACAAACTCATGCAACTCCTGTTACCCACCTGATTGAAGTATTCATCAGCGATTCTCACAGCCCATTCACAACAAAAAGGTACTGGTCTGGTGGGATTAGAAACATCAGCACATTTGATCAGCATGCGTTTGATGAGTGCCAAGTTTTCAGGTGTTGTCATTATCGCTGAATCTGGACTGGCTCTACCTGACTGCAACAAATAAATAGCAATCATCATATAAAATAAGTTATCTTAACACAGAAGCTATATCTATGGCATTACAAGTATTTCTTCCATAATTTTCTTCTGGAGTTGAAGCCTATAGATGAACAACTGAATATTTACATGTTCTGTTTCTGTTTACATTGCAATGCATTTGATAAGAGATTTGAATTTCACTGCCAAAAGCTGTAAACATTTTTTGAATGAGCAACATTAAGAGTATGACTCACCAGTGCAACAATTTATGTGAAAACTGAACTTATTTTAGTTTTTGAATCAGTTGTAAACTGACACTGTGAAGTAACGTAATAATTGCAGAAAGTAATACACAATTTCAAGACAAAAATCACTAAAGCTTTCCCACACATCTTCAAAACCTGGTTCAGATACATAGATGACATATTCACAATAGTCAATAAAAATCACAGCACTGATGCCCTTAAGCTGCTAAATTTACAGGAACCTACCATCAAGTTCACAATGGAAACAACGCTACCTTTCCTGGATCTCAAAATAGTAAAATATGACAGGTTAAAGTTTGAAGTCTACAGAAAAGATACACATGCAGACAATTACATCAACCCAAACAGTTTCAGTCCTACACCTCACAAACATGCAATCATTAATAGCATAACTCAAGACTGGTAAACATCCCAATGGAAAAACAGGAATACAAGACTGAATACTATAAAAACAGCAACAAAGAATTGGTAGATAAGAAAATAAAAAAGTTCAAGAAGTAGAAGTAACCTAAACAAAGCACTACACTGACAGCGATCAAGCACAAAAAGGTATACAGAAGGCTCATGTATTACCCATGAGCAAACCAAAAGGTTAAAAAAAAAGAACTTCAAAAAATTCAGCATCACCTTGTCACCAACTAACAAATTCAATATCAATGACACACAGTGACAAAATTTTACCTCTGGAAAAGCAATCAGGTATTAACAAAATCAACTGTTCCGACTGCAAGAAGGTACATTGGAAAGACAAAACAGAATATTGAAACCAGATTTAAGAAACACTTTCGAAACATCAAGCAAAAAGAAACAGAAAAATCTGCAAGCACATTTTTGGAACTATCGTCATAACATAAGAAAATAAACCCAACTATTAAAATCAGTCCACAGGAACCTAGAATTAAATATCTGGCAAAAAAATCTACATGAAGGAGTTTGAAAATAAGCTAATGAACTTTGACATTCAATCTCTGCCAGATGTCTCCCCATCTGGCAGAGATGGGACTACATCCATGGGATCAACTGAATTCCACCCAGTCTACAACTTCTGATGATGGTTTCAAGTGAGGGCAAAACACACTGAATAAAAACTTCAGGTATGTGAAGTATGAGTGTCTTATTGTTAAGTCATTTCACTATATATAATTTTCTGGAATTATAATTAATTTTGCTGAATTTGCATGCCTCTGACCATTTCATTCACTAACACAGCAGAGACATTTCCATTCTGCTTGCAATTATGTACCCCAAGAACTCCGAGCCTAAATAAATATTTTGGCTTTCTGTGGGTGCAATGTGTAGCTTATGAAGTGCAAAGTATGGATTATAAAGCAGACAGAAAATGAATTACAAAAGCAATTTGCAGCCTAAACACTAGCAGATACTCCTAAATGCAAACCTCTGCTGTACCAGCCTAGTTATCTAATTTTTTTGCATATCCTTTGAAATTTATTGTGCTAAAGAGTTCTAGTAATATTCTGCATCCAATTTGTATGCAATGGTACCAACAGTTAGTTAACCCTCAACTGGCGACGTGACGTCTCTCAGATGTTGCGCAAGTTAAGAAACTCTATCCTGCATTGCATATGAGAAGTTTACTTCTGATGCTTTTAGTGCCTTCTTATCTTTGCTTGCTCTAGATACTCCAATATGTTCCGGTGAATAGGCCTTGGTTGTGTACTGTCCAAGAGAATAGCAATGTCTGACAGTCTTTACATTACCAGTCTGTTGAGCAGTATTGTTTACAACGGCGAATTGTGCCGTTCCATTCAGTGGAGTTACACTCAAAGACCCTGATTTTCAAATCTGACTGCTTAAAGAATTGCATGAAGATATCAGGAATGATGAAAGTAATATGGATATCAAATAGTAATTAAAAATGAACCTGATAAAGAAATTGACAAGTGAATCTGTTGAAGTGGATGGAAACTCTTACACTGAAGATGAAAATGCTGAAAATAAACAGAAACTGAAGCCAGGAAAGACTACTGATATTTTAGAACTCATAAATGTGCAAAAAGGAGTCTGTGAGAAGATGTGTTCACTCTCCAAGCCATAGTACTATCGATTTGCTTCCTTTGAATCCTTTTGGATGGCTGAGGAGCAAAGTGAATATAAGACACTTTCGATTTTATTTGTTTCTCTGAGATGGCACAAATAATTACAAAATGGACCAATGTAAAATGGAATAATGTGGGGCAAAAGTTTCAATGCAGTAGTCATTCCCATACTCGACGATCATTTTGAGCTGAAAAATTTTCAAACTGTGTTGCTTTGAAATCAAATGATAAAGATATTTCATTTACGTCTGCAACAAATGGCAATTACAGAGAAATATTATCTTGTCATACTGTAAAAGAGATTTTCCAAACCTCTGCTATGTTTGCGATTCGCCAATCCTAAAGACAGATTGCAAAGATGTCTAAAAATCTACATAAACAGTGGGAAGAAAAGTACAATAGAAAGTGCATGCAAGTTTTGAAGACACTGATTGAAATATAAACACTCTGAATTTTTATAATTGACATATGTTGCTGAATCTGAAAATATCTGGTTTTTGTTAATCTCTTTATACATGATTCTTAGGGAGAAAAAAGGTACAGTAAACAGTTTATTCTCAAATTATTTATACAAGATGGTTCTTTATTTTTTAATGTTTAAAGTAATATAATTATAAAACTTACCATACATCAAAATAATGCTTAATGATGCCTTGATTAAATAAAATGCTTAGGATGTTGAAAAACTGATAAACATTAATTCTAGAGTAACAAATATAAGGTGTCTACCAGACGCACCATCACCAGTAGTGTGATAACTTTACCACCTTACCAGTTAAGGGTTAACATGTATTATACACAGCTATTATGGCACACATGATATTTGCAATATCACCAATATGAGGTCAACAAACAGGAATATTTTGTTGTTAATTAATGCTGGATTTTTGACAATGAAGTCATTAATCCCCCTGCTCTCCAACACCTCTCACTGATGGATGGGGTGCCAGAAGTGGCCGGGCACATCTGAAGGTGGCCTTGGTCCATTTCCTCTTGGAGATAATTAGCAGTAAATGTAACTGCCTTTTAGAGAGCACCATATTTTTATGTTTTGGCATCACATCGCTCTCTCACAACCCCCAGAATGTCTGGAGGACCACATCTGTCGTTGGTTTAGGGTCTCACCAACCTGACCGGGAGAGTTATGAAAATAAATTCACTGACCATATCCTCTGATTACCAATCAGAGAACATATTACATGCCATGAAAAGTCAGCATGTGAGGGGTTAAGAGGTTATAGAGAAATTAGAGAAATGGAAAGGTTGAAAAAACAAAGACTCCCTAGCCCTCTGGAACCCTAATAGCATCGGGGTTGGAAGAGAACAAGAGATGACCAAGCTAAGGTCATAAGGCCAGATAGAAAAGCTACAGACTGTGTTAATGTAGTACCTACATATATTTTTGATGTAATATCTATACACATTGAATATATCAACAACTATAATTGGATTACAAGAATGTTATTAAGTTTTGTTGCTTCTTTTCAATTCCCAAGGTAATGTTTCATTGTATTTGCAGTAAAAGCTTAACAAGAGCAACTAAAGCCAGAGAGAGTATGACAGAAACTAATTACTTAACTTATACATTTACTTATAGAGGGTACAACAGAAACATTAACCCACTTTAAATTACGCAGCATTGTGAAGCTGATTCGTCGTTCTTCCCTTCCTGATGTATTGCTGAATCGGCCGTTGATGTTTAAATGTCGTTGGTGAAGTGATGTTGCCCTTTGATGTAGCTCGCTCCGGCTAGTTCTGCAAGAGATCTCTTTATCTCGGGTTTGCGTAAGTGTAATGGACAACCCAAGAACAACTTTATATATTGTTTATTTATATTAAATATTTTCGGGAGCTATGCCGAAAATATTTGTATATGTAGAGGAATCGCACTCACATCCGTGCAGCACGACCTCCCGTACTGGTCTCTCGTTGAGTAGTGACGCTTTCTCTCTTACCCACGCTAAGCAGACCGTTCTCTTCCATTTGAATGTCATGACGTCATCCAAGAAAGCCTCGTATCCAAAACGCTATTTCCTTTTCCCGCAATTTAGAAATGTCCCTTTCTATTATAACATGTTCTTTTATGAATTTCGAATATATAATTACCTTTTTCAGGATTAAACGATGTTTACTTTATATTTTATTAAATATATCGCGCAACTTTTAAGGTTTGTAGAACTGACTTTCGAACGTGTATTTAAACTATGTGGTATGACGTCATGACTCGTTAATTTCAAACCAATAATGCGTTTATACTACAAATTTAACGACTATTATTTACTCATATCTTGTTCACCTTACAACACTTCCTGCTCTATTATCTATTTATGTTATTACTCAACACTTATCGCAAATCTCACATCCGGCAATTAAATTAAAACGTGTCTTTTTCAAAAGCCCATTCGATCGGAAATCTAAATTTCGGTATCAAATGCCCCCATTTATATTATTTTATTATTTCATAATAAAATAATGTAAATGTCTTGCCCGAAAGAAAAATTAAAAATTACTCCTGTATTTTGAATAATCGGCAACACTCCCATTATATACAATTTTCAATTACACTGTTTTTGAAATTGGTTATTAACACATTTTCTCATTAATCTTTTTAACATGACAAACAATTATACACTTGACTTAACATTAATCCTTAAATACTAATTACAATATGTTATGGTTTCTTCTGTGAAGCTTTTATATAAAGGTTAAATTTCAAGAGTCTTTCTTTATACTTCCTTCTTTTAGTTCATGTTTGCTCACTTCGCTCTCACTATCACTTGCACTGTGATTTTTCACTTTTGTTATTGTAACACATATCTGTACTATATCCTTTAAGCACTAAAATGTACATATATTTATATAAATCCATTACACTCTTTAGACAAGTTCTTTCTTTGTCTTTCTGTGATAACTATCTATACATCTAAATATTTTAACAAATGTTTACAAAGTAAATATTCTGTTTTCTCTCTATGCGGAGATGAACATTTTAACAATCTTTCTGAAGCTGTTATTGTGAGCTCTATACAATATATTTTTAAGCTCTTTGTAGTAGATAGCAATTCACATTCTGCATTTTTCATGAATATGTAAGTACCTGACCAATATATGATTTTCAAGTAAGCTAACATTTACATTTTATCTCAAAGCTGATTGGGCGCCAATAGACAAATGACACTTCCAATTTTTCTTTTACATTAAATCAAGGTTCCAAGGCACCACACGGTTTCTTGTATGGTCGAAGGAGTTGTTTATGCCATCTTCCCAGACATTTTTCATTTTTAACATCTCTTAATTCATAGGTATGATAACCAAATTTTGATATAATTTCTGCAGGACCTTTATATAACAATTCCATCCTTTTGTTCCTACCTCTCAAGGCACTTGATAAGTTATGGTCTTTAACTAGTACCCAATCGCCTATCTTAGGTTCCCATTTATGTTTTCTACTCTTTTTCTTTAATTTTCGCTTCTCTGCCTTTTTCTTGATTCGTTCAAAAGCAATTTTCGCTCTTTCTTCCTCACTTAACTGAATGTCATTAATTTTCAGTGTTTTTGGTACCCCGATCAATATTGGTTCTGGTTCAATTCCTAACATTAATTTTATTGGTGCAAACCCAGTAGTTACATTAATGGTATGATTGATAATCTTTTCTATCAATGGACAATATTTCACCCAATCCTTGTGATTATGATGTGTAAGTACACGTAAATAAATTCCTATATCTCGGAGGACATGTTCTGTTGGATTCCCTGATGGAAAATATGATGAACAATAATTTAGTTTTCTCGTGTCTAATGTCACCTTAATCTTTCCATTGGCCTTATTTACAATACATAGGGGATTCACAAATTCTGAATTCGAAATCTCAATAACCTCATCTTCTAACATTGACTTTATAACTGCATCTACCTCTTCTCTTATTGTACTAGGGATAGCTCTCGCTTTATGTGTAAAAGGTTTGATGGGTATCATCTCAAACGAATGAGTATAAATATTACATTTACCATGTTTCTCAGAGAATACTTCTTTATTTCGGATTAATATTTCAAACAGTTTATCCCTCTGTTGTTCATTTAGTTGATCAGCCTGAGTTACTTTTTCCCTCAACAATTCTTCTAAGTCTTCACTACTCTCCCTATCATAGTACCTAGTTGCATCAGAAACCCTCAAATTGTCTATGAAATCATTTTTATCCCATTCTACATTTTCTTTATTATCTACTCTGTACTCTTTGACATTTACTTCAGTTAATTCCATAGCTCCTACTTTAACATATTCTACAAAGAATGTATCCCCTTGGATTTCTTCTTCCTCTTTTTCTCTTACAATAGTTTCTGAACTACTATCTTCCACAAAAGGCACTATAATGGTCTCATCTTCAACTTTCATTTCTAGAATCAATTTTTTAAAATTCACCACAGCTTCCCAGGCATAAAGACAATCACAACCTATTATAATATCTGTCACAAGTCTTCCTACAATCAGAAATAAAATTCCTAGTATTCTCCCATTTATTTCAATATTTATCATTGCTTGAAATTTTACTCTCTCTTTTCGTTTTCCCACAGCTAGCGAGCAATATATCCCATTAACTGGTAAAGACATTACTTTAAAGCCACTACTTTGTAAATTATCATAAAAATTTTGTGAGCATACTGTGCTATTTGATCCTGTATCTATAATTGCATTGTATTGTTTTCCATTTACTCCAATTTTGATTTTAGGTGGATCTCCTACTTTTTCGTTTTCGTCGATTCTATTTTTACATTCTCTTTTCTTTTGTATCATCATTTGCCTTCCAGGACTATTTATTTCCGAGTACTTATCACAATCATCACTAGGATACCCAGTTCTCACTGAAGGCGCGTTTGACCGGGTCTGGCGTTTCCCTGATTTTTAGGTATGGCTCCTGTACTATTTCCCGAATTGTTACTTCTGTTCTCCTGCATTAAATCGGGGTTACTTCCTACCATGTTTTTGACCGTGTTAATGGCCTCAACCATTTCCGCATTTTCGGGGGAATTTCGTCCATTAGAATACCTTTCTTCCTGTCTTGGTGACCTCAGTCTAAACTCATTATCTCCGTTTGTCCAATACCCATCATTTGAATTTCTACTATGTCCAAAATAACGGCCCCGTCTACCTCGATCAAATCTATTTGTATTCATATAATTCACCCTTATATTTCTTCCCCTTTGATTACCATTTCTATTTTGGTGACGCCCTTCCTGGTTATATCTACCTTGATTTTCCCACCGGAATGATTCCATCCTTGGTACTGGTCCTTTATATCTTTCCCTAATCTCACTTCTATTCTGATAATACTGTGCCCCTTGCCCGAAAGAATTTACAGTTTCTTTTTCTTCATATTTATTTCCAAATGCGTGTTTTGGCTTATTGACTTCTAAGGCTGATAATAATTCTATCATAGCTGCAATGCTATCGGGTCGGGCTATGATTAGGTAGTGTTGAAGCGTTTCCGGAAAATGTGGAGTAACTATATTTATTAGATCTTTTTCATCTAAGGGAGGATCCAACATCTTCGATTTTCTCGCTATTCTCATAAAATAGTTTACCATCGATTCCTCCGATCTAGGATTAAACTTTCCATTGCTTAATTCAACTCTAATATTAGCCTGCCTACTAGCTCCCCAATATCTGGTTAAAAAGATGTTCCTAAAGGTCCTGTAATCATTATTGTTACCCATAGAAAGGCCTAGCCAATTAGCAGCATTACCCTTTAGGCATTTTCTTACTATCACCATCTTGTACTCCTCTGGTATACGTTTCACCGTGAAGTACTCTTGTAACCCTTCTAAAAAGGCTTTAGGATCATCTGAATCTTCATTTTCAAAAACTGGAGGTGTCATTTCATTTAAGACATGGTTAGGCCAATGTAAATTTGAATTGTCACCTATCCCTGAGCTATTTCCGAGATCAGAATGAGAATTACTGTTACCCCTATTTTGCATCGAAATGTCAGCTGATACACCTGGTATTGCCTCGTTTCTTGCAACTTCATTACTAAGATTGTTGTGATTACATGCATTTTCATTTAATTTCAAATTTTCTAAGGCCTCTTTTACCTGAGTAATTTCTGTTACTACTCCTTTTATTTTGTCTGTAACATCCTCCAAATTTCTAGCCTGCCTTTCACTTTCTACATCAGATCTTTCTATTCTAACTTTACACCCCTGTAACTCTTCTCTAATTTCTTCCCTTTGTTTGTCTAATCTATATGTTACTTTTTCCCTTTCTTTATCTAATTTTTCACTCACTTGTTGACCTAATTTCTTTTCAGAATTCTTTACTTCTTGCCTTATTGTCTCTAATTCTCCCTTAACCTGTTCTACATGTTCTCTATTTTCTTTTACTTCACTACTAACTTTATTAATTTCCTCCCTAACTTCTTCCCTAAAGGTTTCTAAAGCTCTCTTCTGATTCTCCAATTGCATTCCCAATTCCTGTTGTCCCTTCTCTAATTTCTGTCCTAACTCTATACTAGTTTCATCTATCTTTTGACTTAACTCTGTACTCATCTTTTTCACTGTTCTTAATTCTTTACTATTTTCATCTATCTTTTTACTTAACTCTGTACTCATCTTTTTCATTATCGTTTGAAACATATTCTCTATTTCTGACATAAATGCTGGCCTTTCTGAATTACTACTAAACATTTCTGAACTACCTCTAGGTGTTTCTCTAACGTTCTGATCTTCTACTTCTTGGCATATTCTGCTACCAATTACATTCTGATTAAATTATTCCATCCTACTTACACTTTTCTCAATTTCCGGACTCTCAAAACCTAGAAAATCGGTATCACTGTCTTCCATTTCTAAGCTATTTACATGTGTTTTTCTACTCACCAAAATTTTCAATATTTTCACTATTTCACTTTAACTGCACTTAAACTTGTTCACTACACGTTTCACAGATGTTGACACGCTGGGCACCTTCTTGTCTGCTGGTTCGATGCTGATCTGGTCGTCTTGGGGGGTTGGTCCATTCTTTCGACGCCCCACGTTGGGCGCCAATTTGAAGCTGATTCGTCGTTCTTCCCTTCCTGATGTATTGCTGAATCGGCCGTTGATGTTTAAATGTCGTTGGTGAAGTGATGTTGCCCTTTGATGTAGCTCGCTCCGGCTAGTTCTGCAAGAGATCTCTTTATCTCGGGTTTGCGTAAGTGTAATGGACAACCCAAGAACAACTTTATATATTGTTTATTTATATTAAATATTTTCGGGAGCTATGCCGAAAATATTTGTATATGTAGAGGAATCGCACTCACATCCGTGCAGCACGACCTCCCGTACTGGTCTCTCGTTGAGTAGTGACGCTTTCTCTCTTACCCACGCTAAGCAGACCGTTCTCTTCCATTTGAATGTCATGACGTCATCCAAGAAAGCCTCGTATCCAAAACGCTATTTCCTTTTCCCGCAATTTAGAAATGTCCCTTTCTATTATAACATGTTCTTTTATGAATTTCGAATATATAATTACCTTTTTCAGGATTAAACGATGTTTACTTTATATTTTATTAAATATATCGCGCAACTTTTAAGGTTTGTAGAACTGACTTTCGAACGTGTATTTAAACTATGTGGTATGACGTCATGACTCGTTAATTTCAAACCAATAATGCGTTTATACTACAAATTTAACGACTATTATTTACTCATATCTTGTTCACCTTACAACACTTCCTGCTCTATTATCTATTTATGTTATTACTCAACACTTATCGCAAATCTCACATCCGGCAATTAAATTAAAACGTGTCTTTTTCAAAAGCCCATTCGATCGGAAATCTAAATTTCGGTATCAATTGTTAGCCATGTGCTTTACTTGAAGCAACGTGTAGGATAAGTGTGTAATAATACATCTAAAAATGTATGACTTTCTCTAGCATTCTTCTACAAACCTTATTCTTAGAGGGACACATTCTTCTATCAACCTCTTGTTAATCAAGATAAACTTTCATTACACATTTACAAATTTCATTGTAAATATAAAATGATGACACTAGCTAAAGCAATAATCAGATTTTTAAAAAGCAGATCACTATGTGATGGTACTAAAACTCCACTGTCTTTGCATCATCAGGAGAAAAAATTATTAGTGACTTTTCACTAGAAAAAATCTGATGTGTTGCACTCACATGACTTTCTCTACTCTTGTACTAACCATTCTAACAAACTCTTATTCCTATATCTCCTTGTTAGTTAAGATAAACATTTGTACAAATTATCTTATTGCTTATTTCCTTGTAGGTGCAAGGGGAATATTAGAATACAGAAATCTTTTTGACCTTTGAGATTCCGTTCTCTTTGCACGATTAACATATAAAAAAATGAACAACGTTGTTGCATTTCGCTAAAGTTCGAAGTTTTCTGAAACTCACACACATAACAAGGAATATCTCCGAAATGGTTCACCCTACAAGAAAATTTATTGAGACATAAATTGTGTATTTTAGCAAGATCTACATTTTTTGTATTGCAATGATTTGGTCAGTTAAATATGTCTTACGGGTCTACAGTTAGCCAGAAGTATTCAAGATATTGACATTGGGCTATTAGTACATAAAAATATGTACAATCATATGTAACATTGTTAATCAATAATTGTTACGAAATCGTTAGACCTATTTTCAAGAAAATCAAAATTTTAGAAAACTTTTCCACGTAAAGGGTAGTTTAGGGTGGGGCTATTTTCTTCAAAATCTTCGTGTTTCATTCTTAAAAGATGTTAAACTTAAATACCAACTTTGGTTTTTAACCGACTTTTCGTTTTTGAGTTATGCTGTCCACAGACTGACAGACTGACACACAGACACAGACACACACATGGACCTTTTTCGAAAAATGCTTTTTTTGGATTCAGGAGGTCTCAAAACATGTATTTCCGGTGAAATATCGACATCGAGTTTTTGGGTGGAATACAATACTTCCCCTACTTACCAGTAGAGAAAGTAAAAAGTAGAAATAGCTATGTTGTGATGTCGGCAGCAGCACCACAAAAAAAAAAGTCATGGTCAGGCTGTCTCACTCCACCGTGTGGCTTGTGAATACGTGACTGACAATTCAGCAAGGCTTTTGGCTGCCGGCTTGCTTGTGAAAGGCTTGAGAAAGATCCATGCTAAGTCATCCCCGCTATTCAAGCTTGTGGGATAATGAGAGAAGAGAGTAGTTGCTGGTTCATGAACAACACAGTTGTTAGCAGTGTATGTGGATCCACAGTTGTCATCGA
The DNA here is from genome assembly GCA_030765045.1 of Tenodera sinensis. Classification (NCBI taxonomy): domain Eukaryota; kingdom Metazoa; phylum Arthropoda; class Insecta; order Mantodea; family Mantidae; genus Tenodera; species Tenodera sinensis. Next base: position 53,250,766 of record CM060971.1, on the reverse strand, counting down.
GAGAACTGTATGTATTGATAGAGACAGTTGGAACATTGATACATCGCTTAGAAGTTGGACTTAAAGTGAAGCATTTTTAGGGAGTGCTGAGTGTTCATAGACTCAAAGCCAGCTGTTTGTGAGACAGAGAGTAAAGAAAGGCAGAAAAGTTTGTGTCAATGTTATGAGAAGACAGAACACCTGTGAGTTGCAAAATCATGAAGAACTGTAGATTGTGTTAACAACAGTCAAAGAGAACTGTGTTTTGTGCTTCAGTTTTAGAAGAAAAATAAAGTGACAGAAAAAGTAATTGGACTTTGTTGTCATTTTTTCACAATATTTTAAAATTTTAACCTAAAATAAAGCATATCCAGGAAATGATTAAGGCCATAAACACTTTTATGAAAAATCAAAAAATAAAAGGTGGGAACTACCAAACATTCAAACAGTAATTCCTGAGTATACTCAAAAAATGGCAGTTACAACCTTCAGGTTGATTACAGGACTATGATTGTCTGGCAAAGCATTTGAAGAGAATTGGGATATATTCTTTACTACTCTGTCCTCTATGTGATCTGCAAGAGGAAATGGACCAAGATCACCTTCAAATATGCCCGGCCACTTCTAGTGCCCCATCCATCAGTGAAAAATATTGGAGAGCAAGAGGATTAATGACTTCATGTCAGAAATCCAGCATTAGCTAACAACAACAATAAACACTTTTATTTGATATAAATTCTGGGCTTCAATAAGATATACATTATTTGTTTAGTAATACCTTGTCCATCTTTCATGCTTTACCACTTATATATTAAAAACTCTTTAGAATGAAGAGGTCTTCATAGACTATTCCCAGAAAATTGAAAATGTACTTTTTATTTATCATGCAAATATCTTAAACATGTGGTATTTTAATTAAAATTATTAGAGCAAACTAAAAGTAACATAATTTTTCCATGCAAAGGGTAGTTTAGGATAGGCTTATAGCCTGTAAATGTTTGTTATATTTGTAGAATATAACTGAAATTTTATTTTTGAGTTATGCTGATTACCAAATCTTTTTCTGTAAGAAAAAGACTCAGGACGCCTCAAAACGTGTGTTTTTGCTGAAACCTTGATACAAAGATTTTGGATGCACTGCAATACTTCCAGTACTTGCTGTTGCCAAGTAATATGCAAAGTAAACAGGCATTGCTTAGAAACATATTATACTGGGTGTACCAAAAAAACGAAAAAAAAACACCAACAATGCTTAGTATGTTGTGTTGGATGGCAAGCTGATACGTTTTCAAACAGGAAGTCCTGTCTGGAAATGCCTGGTTTGGGCACTGGAGAGCGTCAAATTTTGAGAATGAATGATTGTGACAGATTGTTAACATTTGTTTTGGTATCTTAATATGGAAGATATGGATCTGTGTACTGGGACAAATGACCTGAGCATAATAAGTTTCTTGCAATGTGCTACATTCCTACATAGAGTCCTTGGTGCGCATCCTACTCATTACTTGTGTAGTTTCCAGCACAATAATGTTTTTAACAGCAGTGCAATACATACCAGTACACAGCTGTTAAAATGGCTGACATGAGCTCCAGCACACTTTTGATGTAAATGTGCAGAATCACCTCAACGTCGCATATTCAAATCAATGGATTGGTAGAGGTGGACCAGTTCTATGGCAGCAAGGTCACCAGATCTGACACCTCTTGACTATTTTCTGTGGAGTTGTATGAAGAGTATGGTGTATGGCACTCACTGGCTTATGGCTCAAGTCCACGGAGCGATTAAAAATCTTCAAAGACAATCGCACATATTGAATCATGTTCATGAGGCTCACCACTCCTGATATAGGCTGTGCAATGACATAGGAAGTACACAGTTTGAAGCCTGAACAGTTTGATGTGCTACTCATGTTGGGTTAATTGACAAAATGTGAATGCACATCCATATTACACTCAGACACTCTCCAGTGTCCAAACCATGCATTTGCAGACAGGGGTTCCTATTTGAAAACAGATCAGTTTGCCATCCCCTGCAACATACTAAGCATTGTCTGTGTATTTTGAGACACTCTGCATACTTGACACCAACTTTTGTCCTCATAGTCTAAGTTATTGTCTTTTCTAGTAAATATCAGAATAGAAATCTGGAACACACCTGAAATACTCTCAATATTATTACATGCATGTATCTAAGTCACTATACTTACTGATACATCTTCTTTGTCTGCTCTTAAGGAGAACACATTCACAAACTTTGCCAGGTGCTCAAAATGCTTAGTCATCTCTGTTGCCAAAATCATGTCGATAATTGTTGCCCGTATCGCTTTGTACACATCTTTCTCTAATGCTAGAACAAAGTTGAAAACTTTGACTAAGATAATTGTCAGAATTGAAAAATAATAAGAATATCAGATTGCATAATATGTAGTATAATTACGTTATTTTAATGTAATTATGCTCTTTAGAAAGGAGATAAAAAATTTGGGTAATGTTGCCGTATATAGGATTAGGGATGCATAATTTCACTAAACCATGCCAACCTGACATGAAGAATTACACTACCCCTGTAGTGGACTAAGAGTTTGGCAATTATGATTCAGAGAGAAACACAGGTAATGGAACAGAAGTAGGATCTGTAACTGAAACAATTGAATAGAATTAAATAGTGCAGTAGCTTTAGCTTAGAGCAACAGAAAAGAAACTGAAATGCAATTACGGAAAGAATGTAAATAAAGGAGGAGTAACATTAGCAGAAAGTGTTACGAACTGAAGATTTCCTTTCTTCTCATTCTCATTAGCCATTAATTATTAATGGATATCCACTCTTCAAATAATGTTGTAATCACCAGTAATTTGTGAGAATTATTTCCAGTAAAATCCGGTATTTAAAGCATTCCATTTGCCAATCAGCTGCCAAATGTAACTTTTATAGAACTTTGTGTTGTTTTATAAATATATATTAAGTAATATATTCATTTTTTACAGTTATCTACCTACTGACAATTGTATGAGCTTATGATCTCATGGTTATATGGTTTATGCAGTTTATGCTTCAAAACCTCAACTTTGTATTTCCTTTATAAATGTATACTCGCATTATAAAATAATTCCCATTTAAGGTTATCTACCTACCACACAAGTGCATGAGCTTATGATTTCATAGTTATTTCAGGTTATGTAATTCATAAATTAATTTATTTCATTGTAAGATGAAATGGTACAATGTGCAATTTGCTCAAATTTGCATTCTTGGTATTATGTCACCTATGTACTGTACGCCCAGGACAAGAAGGCAAGTCTTAGGAATGTGTAGCGTAATCATTTTGTGCTTCCCGCACGGTGTTTATGCCTAGTTTCCGAGTATGACAAGGATGCTAGGCTCGTTTAAAATACACAATGTTGTCACATTACTCACCCATAGCTAGAAATATGCACCCTCATACACTCATTTCCTGGTAAACAGGTCCGCTACGCAGTTCAAGCCCCCTCTGCCCCTCATTCCCCTCTAGCCTTCTTGTCGTGGGCATACAGTACATGCATTGCTGGAAGTTACCTCCATTCTTATCTTATACGCATTGTCAACTACACGATTCCAATGTCGTGAAGCTTTTGTGCTATTGCTACTTTAATTTCTCACGCATTGGTGCTCTGAATTATGCAGTCCCTAAGCCCATATTCAGCAACATCACAAACTCTGATGTGTTCCAGTCATATAATCTTTTCTACTCACTAGTATATAAACTATTCACATAAATACTTATTCCTCTATCCACTTCATGTTAATCAAGATAAACCATTGTGAAAATGGTATTATTATTTATTTACTTGTGGGTACTATGGGAATAGGGGGATAAAGTAAGCTTAAGCCATAGGGAAATCTTTTAAGAGCTGGCCACTACATGATAACTTTGAAATTCCCTTCTCTTTCCATGGCCAGGAATAAGAAAAATATATATGTTGCACTCACATGACTTTCTCTACTCTTGTACTAACCATCCTTACAAACTCTGATTCCTCTCTCTTCTTCATGTTAATCGAGATAAACATTTGTAGAAGTTATCTTATTACTAATTTTCTTGTAGGTACAAGGGGGATATGGGAATACAGTAGACTTTGAGTGATAGCTAAATGTTTTAAAGCTGTTCTCTTTGTACAGCTAAGATAAAAAAAATCTGATGTGCTGCACTCACATGACTTTCTCTACTCTTGGACTAACCATTTTCACAAACTTTTATTCCTACATCTTTTTCATGTTAGTTGAGATAAACATTTGCAGAAATTATCTTATTGTTTATTTCTTTGTAGGTACAAGGGGAATATTAGAATACAGTAGGCTTTGAGCAATAGTCAAATCTTTTAAAGCTTTAATATCTCGTTCTCTTTGCATGCTTAACTTATAAAAAAATGAACAACGATGTTCCATTTCACGAAAGTTTTAAGTTTTCCAAAACTGACACAAATAACGAGGAATATCTCCGAAATGGTTCAGTCTACAAAAAAACTTAAGTGTACATAAATTGTGTGTTTTAGCCAGATCTACATTTTTTGTACAGTAAGATTTTGTCTATCTCTTACAGTTTACGAGTTAATCAAAAGGCATCCAGAGTAAACTGGACTACATAGGCTATTGCCAGAAAATTCAAGATATACATTCCATTTGTTATCAAAATATCTCAAACATATGACATTTTAATCAAAATCGTTAGAGCCATTTTCTAGAAAATCAAAATTTTCAAAAAATTTTCCATGTGAAGGGTAGTTTAGGGTGGGTCTATTTTCTTCAAAATCTTGATGTTCCATCCTTGAATGACATTAAACTTAAATATCAACTTTGGTTTTTAATCGACTTTTTGTTTTTGAGTTATGCTGTCCACAGACTGACTGACACACACACACACACACACACACACACACACACACACACACACACACACACACACACGCACACACACACACACACACATGGTGATTCAGGGAGCCTCAAAACAGATATTTCCGGTGAAATCTCGACATCAAATTTTTGGGTGGAACACAATGCTTCCTCTTTACTATATGTAGTAGAGAAAGTAAAAAATTAATAATGATCTTCCATTTAAAGAAGTTTAAGTACTATTTCAAAACTCACACAAATAACAAGGAATGTCTCCGAAATGATTCACTCTACAAAAAAATTTATTCTGACATAAATTGTGCATTTTAGCAAGATCTACTCGTACATTTTTTCTAGAGTGAAATTTTGCTTATCTCTTATGGTTTAAGAGTTATTTAAAAGTCATCCAGAGTAAACAGAACTACATGGGCTATAGCCAGAAAATTCAAAATATGCATTTCATTTGTTATGAAAATATCTTGAACATATGGCATTTTAATCAAAATTTGTTAGCACCATTTCCAAGCAAATCAAAATTGTTGCAAAATTTTCCATGTAAACGGTAGTTTTGGGTAGAGGAATTTTCTTCAAAATTTTCGTGTCACATTCTTAAACGATATTAGACTCAAATAACAACTTTGGTTTTTTACCGACTTCTTGTTCTTGAGTTATGCTGACACATACACACACATGGACCTTTTTCTAGAAATGCTTTTTTTGGGTTCAGAGGGCCTCAAAACATGTATTTCCAGTAAAATCTTGACATTGAATGTTTAGGTGAAATACAATACTTACTTACTATATGTAGTATAGAAAGTAAATTGAATACCAACTTCCCACTTCAGAGAAGTATAAGTATGGGAAAATTTAAACCAATGACAAGAAATACTGACAAAATTGTTAACTCTACAAACAATGTATTTGTCATAATTAATTTGGTTTAACAAGATCTGCATTTTTTGTATGTAAGATTATTTTATTATGAGAGGTAGAACTGGAACTTAAAAATTCAATGCCACAGTTCTACCTCTCAAACTTTGCCCACACGGTTTGTGTGTTTAAAAACACCAACAGTAAGTTTGTTGGCATAAATAAAATAATAATTATTTTATTATGTTATCTTTTTATTATGTTAAAATATGCAGAACTAGGGCTATCACCTTTGTCATCAACTACTTGCCACCTGTCGGACTTCATGGATGTATTGGTTTTCTGTGATGTCTCAGTTGACATTTTACAAACTTCTATACAGGGTGGAAGGCACTGCTCCAGTCATACGTTAACCAAGAATTCTACATGATGAGTGTAACAAATTGTACAATACAGTGCCATTTTGCCAAAACAAATAATTTGTGTCAAATATTTGGTGTCATTTAGCTTCTTGACAAATGGATATAAATCGTTCTAAAATAAGAACAAATTAGAAACTAAAAACTTCACTTATCTTAGTATGTTGATATTCTTTTTCTATTTTTCTGACCCAGGGGTTTCAAGCTATATCCAGCTCATTCTCAAAGTCATATAAATCGTTTATTATTTCACAATCATGCAAACATTGTGTGAACATTGCACTAATGCCTTGCGTTAATTTACTTCAGTATTATTATTTATTTATGCCAACAAACTTTCTGTTGGTGTTTTTAAACACACAAGCCGTGCGTGGGCAAAGTTTAAGAGGTAGAACTGGAACTTAAAAATTCAATGTCACAATAGCTCAGTGGTTAGAGCGTCCGCCCGGCAAGCGGAAGGTCTGTGGTTCAAATCCCAGTTGTGGCATTGAATTTTGAAGTTCCAGTTCTACCTCTTACTTCAGTATTTTCATATTCCTGCAAATTTTGAATTCCCTCCCGAAAACATTCCTGATGGCACAACTTGCACCATGATTTCCTCCCATGAGTAGTCCCGGTAGTATAATGTATATGAGGCACCTAGTATCAAAAGCTGCCAAATCCGTTTTTTGATCAAACTCAGTTATGAATCACTTCTGATAGATTTTCCCTCAAGGAACTCCATGCAGCTATGATATGACAGCAAAACCTGACACATCTTATTGAAGTATATGGTCAGAAATCTGATGTGTTGCACTCACATGACTTTCTCTACTCTTATACTAATCATTCTTACAAATTCTTATTCCTGTATCTTCTTCGTGTTAAGATAAACAGTTGTAGAAATTATCTTATTGCATATTTCCTTGTAGGTTCCAGGGGAATATTAGAATACAATAGACTTAGTGTGATAGTCAAATTTTTTAAAGCTTTGAGATTTTGTTCTCTTTGCACACTTAACATACAAAGAAAAAATGATGTTCCATTTCACAAAAGTTTTAAGTTTCCAAAACTCACACACATAACAAGGAATATCTCTGAAATGGTTCACTTTACAAGAAAATTTATTGAGACATAAATTGTGTATTTTAGCAAGATCTACATTTATTGTGTATTATGATTTGGTCTATCTCTAACAGTTTACCAGTTATTCAAAAGTCGTCCAGAGTAAATATGACTACAGGGGCTATAGCCAGAAAATTTAAGATATACATTTTATTTGTCATAAAAGTATCTTAAACATATGACATTTTAATCAAAATCGATCATTTTCAAGAAAATCAAAATTTTCGAAAAATGATCCATGTAAAGGGTAGTTTAGCTTGGTGCTACTTTCCTCAAAATCTTCGTGTTGCATCCTTGAAAGACATTAAACTTAAATATCAATTTCGGTTTGGTACTTAACCTATTTTTTGTTTTTGAGTTATGCTCTCCACAGACACACAGACACATAGACACACACACACACACACACACAAATACACACACGGACCTTTTTCTAAAACTGCTTTTTCTGGATATTTCCAGTGAAATCTGGACATCAAATTTTTGGGTGGAATACAGTACTTCCCCTACTTACCAGTAGAGAAAGTAAAAATGAGGTTGATGTCAATATCTGCCAAATCCAGCACCTATATAAACATTTTTAGTTTCAAAGTCCACCAAGTCCCTTTCGGCCAATCAACACCTTCCTTGACTTCCCAGTTTGACAAATGAAAATGTTGCCGGCTACACATGGTGTGAAAGTGACCATCCTGAGAATGCAAGTGTAAGTTCTTGTTTCTGTCATCACAATGAGGAACACTGCATTTTTAGAGTAAACAGTGGTTATGTGTTTTGCAGATTGGAGTTTGGGCCCATGAGAAGAAAAAAATACAACAAGAATAAAAGTAAAATAAAAATACAAAAAAAAAAAAAAAAAATAGTAACACCATACTCATTACTATGCTGGGAAATTAGCTCATAATTGATTCTTCTGAACAAGTTTATTGTGTAGGAAGAACACTTCCAATCCTATGGTTGGATGTTCTTTCATTTGGGTGTTGGGCTTAACTGCAAAGGACCTGAAAAAGATAGTATCCCTCAGCTGGACAAGGACGAAGAAATTATCCAGAGCCATGGAATGGTATTCAAAGTAAATAACATCCCTGATCACTATTGGAAATCTGCAACTGGAAAAGTGCTTAAGAAATGTGGGTAATGGCATTTTAAGTTTAGCCCCACAAAAAAAAAAGAAACCTAAAAATATTGGATTGTAGTTGAGGTTTTTTTATTAAAATAAAGTTTGTAGGGTTAAGCTTGTCACTAAGACTAGTCTAAACATACCGCATATTAGACCACAAAATTTAAAGAGAGAAGTACTTCTGCCAAGGTACACGATGTATCTATCAAAATGTAATGTAATGTTACATCCTACGATGTAACTATCAAAATATTTTGGAGAAGAATGGAGCAACAGTGAACTGGCTCAATTTTATTCTGCTTCAGAAAACCAAGAAGGTCTGGGATCTCAGATTGAACAAAACGAAGATGAAATAGTCAAGAGGAAGAAATAGACACAAATGTAATGTAGAACAAATGAAAAGTTTAAAAATCTAAGAGTCATATTTTTAGTGTTTCTTGGTTTGTATTGTAATCAAGTGACACCTGTTTTTTCTCGATATTAAAACTAACTTTTTAGATAACTGAATTCATTAAATATTATATTATGTGGATAAAAGAACCTTGTTTAGTGTTACACATAATTTCAAATTTCTAATTCTTCAGTTTCAAAAACCACTAAATCCCAATTTTGGTATCAAACCCCACCACATCCAATTTTCCTCAAATTTAGTTCTGAAATTTTTAAAAAACCATATTTCAGAAAAATGTTATATTCCAAAATCTGATGTTAAATGACTCCTTTAACATTTTAACATTGAAGTTAGATTGCTTTGGTTAATGGTTTATTCTAGGCAGCTTTTTGCAGTTATCTAAAAAATTAGATGAATGGATTTGGCAGCGTTTCATACTAGACACCTCATATAACATGTTGCCAGATTATTTTGAAAGATGAAACATGCTGGAAAAAATAAATTGAGAAAAATGGAATTTAAAGTTCAATGCATAGGTCTGGCAATAATTTTGTCATTTATATTGCTGTTGTTGATTAATGCTATACATTTGATGACAAGCCATTAGCATTCATGCCTTCCAGTACTTTTGCACTTCTGTAGATTTGTTGGATAATGCGCTGCAGGTGTTTAGGTGGTCTTTATTCATTCTGCTCCCAAATTGCATAAGTGACACATGGGAGAGGCACAATTCCAATTCTGTGGAGTGACTTGCAACACAATCATGACCAATTATTAATCTGAAGGAAGCTACAAGTGCTTTCCATTTCTTTTCTTCAGTTCTTAGCCATAGCTTTTCATTATGAGAAATTGTAAATTTTTATGAAATCAGTCTTTTAACAGATTGATATATTAAGTTTTGTGCTTTTTAGGTATATTAGAACCCTTTTTAGCTAAAAAAATCTACACTTTATCACCAGAGTGCCATGGTAAGCAGGGATCCACAAGAAGTGTATCTTTTTATAGTCTGACTAGTTTACAACCATTTGATGATAATCTTTGACAAGATTTAATATTATATGATATAATATAGTATTGTATCATGTATTATGTTAACTTATTACAATCATTCTCCTGGGTGCTTTCTGATTCACTACTATATTATAAATATATCGTATTAGTATTAAAGGTGAAAAACTGCTAATTTTCGCATTATGCTGTGTCCTTAAAATCCTGAAATGTCTCTTGTTTTTGACACTTCTATCCTTCATCCCTCTCTTATGATGGTGGTCTCTCTGGTTGCTTAGGAGAGGACCATATTATTACTAAGATTGATATTTTGGTTTTGAGACCTTATTGGAGCACAAATTGAAATCATATGATTTTTGATCAAGTTTAACTATATTTAAAATAGAAAAATGAATCAACAACACTAAACAACACTCATTATTTAAATTTCCCAGGACATTATTCAGAGGCTAGTTTCCTCCATTATCAATTGCACATCAACTGAACTTGTTTGTAGAGGTTGATCCTTCCATAGACTTATCTGGCAGTGATTCTAAGAACTTGTACAATGGGTCATTCTGTGAGATATCGAAATTGAAAACTCTGTGTATTAGCTAAGTTTATCTCTTCCAGGCTTGTAGGTCATGGTCTAGAAAGCATCGAAGATACTGACGTTTTGCCAAGTACTGTACTAGGCATCTTCAGGGTAAGATGATCTGCACTGGCCAGAAAACACAACACAACACATTCAGACAAACACTGCACCTGTAATAAAACCCTGTCTACACCCTGCCCGCCACCCGATGCGAGCCAATCACCACCGTAGCCAGTGCAACAAGCCCTGCCCACTCCCACTATAAAAGAGTGCCACAGTCGTTGCTTCTGCATTCAAATTCTGACCAGCACAGACAATGGATCATCTTACCCTGAAGATGCTCAACATAGTACTTGGCAAAATGTTGATATCTTAGATGCCTTCTAGACCACGGCCTACAAGCCTGAAGGAGATAAACTTAGTTAATAGTCAGGACGCCAGCCATGAAAGCCTAAGTTTATACATGAAAACTCTATCCTTATTCTTCCAGATGAAGATCTGTGCCCATGTTGACAATTCTTGATTTTCCTGATGTTTGTTTTAATAGTTTGGACCTGGATTAATGTAATGATTTTATTTCTAAAAATGGGTGGTAACTACTGATTTCTCTATGTGTTTATGTTTTACACATCTGAAATGTTCCTTGGTTTTTGTTTCCAAATTCCTCTTAGTCTTTTGTATATAAACCTGGTTGCAGTTAATGCATTCCATTTGGTAGATTACAGATTTTTTATTTGCTGAAATGCTCCTTTAATTCTAAAGTAAGAACAAATTAGAAACTAAAAACTTCACTTATCTTATTGTTTTGGTGCTGTGTTTCAAGCTGTGTCCAGCTCATTCTCAAAGCCATATAAACAAACTCGTTGCCAAGCTACAATCTTTTATTTTTTCTGTAAAACAATTACTCTTATTCAATTTTTAATTACCAATCTCTGAAAACAAAAATTTATGAATACAATCTATAGATGGTAATTCGAAGTTCATGACACGGTTCCTGTTTTTTAAAATAAAAATTGTTTCCCAAACCATTAAATCTATTGGATTACTTAATTGTTTTAATAATTTAACTTCTGGATTAATTTCATGATTAAATGACCAAAAATGATCTGCCACAGCTGATTTATCAGTTTGTTTATATTTAATATTTCTAAAATGTTCTTTTATTCTGGTTTCTAGATGACGTTTAGTTTTACCAATATAAACTTTATCACAATCTAAACAGCTAAATTGATAAATGCCAGATTTTTTATAATTTGGTATTTTATCTTTTTTTGAAAAATTAAGTAAATTTTGTATATTAAATTTATTTTGAGGGACCAAATTTATTCCATATTCTTTAAAAATCCTTGTAAATTTTTTATTAGCCCATGGATGGTAAGTAAACTTTTTAAAAATACAATTATCTTTTTGACAGCTTTTTGATACTTAAATTCCTCTATCCTTTTATGTATAAAATCTGTATAAAAACCATTAATTACTGCAGTGTTAATAATGTGTTTATATTCTATGTCAAATTCATCTTTATTAAGGGGTACATTTATTAACCTATAAATTAAACTATTAAAAACAGCAAATTTATGTGCAAAAGGATTAAAACTTTTATATTTTATGTAATTATCAGTATGAGTATATTTTCTGTAAATACCAAATTTCAATTTATTGTTATGTCTTTTAATTTTTAAGTCCAGAAATGAAAGGAATCCATTATTCTCAGTTTCCAAAGTGAATTGTATAGCTTTATCTTGTAAATTTAAAAGTTTTAAAGCATCATTTATCTGTTTTTTAGGGACAACAGCAAAAATGTTGAGGAAGCTTCTTACGCTGTATCTGTTAATTGGAGCCAACTGAATATTATGTTCATTAAAAATCTTTTTGAATTTGTCAAATGTCTGTTGATGATAAGTAAATTTTTTTAATGACATCTCCTTTTTTGGTTCACTGAGTGTGGTTGTTGCTCCAGTCTGTGAAAGCTCTATAAACAAGTTCAGTCAATGTCCAGCTGACAATGGAGAAAACTTGCCTCTGAAACATGTTCCAGGAAATTTAAAAATTGAGTGTTGTTTAGTGTTATTAAGTGACCCATTTTTCTAATTTAATGTAATTCCAACAACATTGTCATCAACTTCCATCATTATTAAAATAATTAACTGTATTTACTCACATTTAAATATATTAACGCGATCGTCGGACATTGTGAGCTTGAAGGTGAGGGCAGAGTGATGAGATTCAAGCACACACTGGTCATTGTACAATACTGCTAGTTCATGTTGCGAGTTGCACAGGAAAGCACTGAAACATAAGCATTTTATATTTTATTTGGATTGTTTTCAACTTCTGTGTGCAATATTTGCTAATCATCATACAATAATAATATAATAGTAGCTCCTATGTAAGTGGCTCCAGAAACTCCAAACTCTATCAACAATATCAAATTCTAGAGAGAAGAAGGACTTATAGCATACTCCTTTCCATAGCTTAATTATAATTAACTGGTCTCAAAAAATTACAGTTTTTTGTGTGGATATAGTCATCCTGATTAATAAGTCAACAGCAGAATTTTTCCATCACCCACCATTTTATAGGGGTTGAGATTCAAAGAAATCTATCATAATGCTAATTTGGTTACTCAATCAACACACAGCCCAAACTACAAGGTCCAGAAACTTCCAAATATACAAGTGAATTCCTTTAACAAAGTAGACAATCATAAACGAGGATTTCTCTGAAATTTCAGAATTTTTCGAAAATGGACAGCAGTGATGAATTCAGGGATTCAAAAGTTCCCCCGAGAAATGTATATATCACTAACATTCTCCCCCCCCCCCCATCCGCATCAAGCTTAATATCCACCCTGGAGGAAAGTGGCTGTATGCATCACTGATGAACAGGGTTAGAACAATCAAACTGAGCATGGGGGATCTTCATCAAAAGCACAAGAAAAGGCCAAAAATACATTATTAATAGGTAAAACCATACTTTGCAACATTTATTTTGTTGTCCTGTTCATCTTATACTACATCAGTGGAGTCTTGTGTTAGTGTCCAGCAGAAATCAGCCAAGAAATCAGTAGCATTCATTAAGCAAAAATAACAATCAGTTGTGTACATGATCATACCAGTGTGGGGAATTTTCTCCCTCTGACAGGTTTGGCACGGGATGCACTCAGCCTCGTTAGGTCCCTGAGGGGCCAATTTAGGAGCTACTTGACGGAGAATTAGCCACCCCAGGATTGCTGTCATTTTCATTATCTCTAAAACACTGGCAATGACATGAACCCATACCACGCAAACTTTGCAGTCAACTGTGCTCTGTGTTTTCTTCGAAACATAACACAGGGAAGTTTGTTATCGTAATATACACTATTTTCTGACCTGTTTATTAAGAGTAAGTTAGCTCACTGGCTTTTCGCTGAAGGACATTCGTCAAGAACTAACGCGCGACCTATACTTTGGCAAAGAAGAGGCCTTCTCGAATCGGACCATTTGTAACACTAGATTCCACGACTCAAGAGGAATACATATTCTCCTAACATCAGGTTTGTTTAAAAAAGAAAGTGTGATACCTAGTTTGAAGCTGGTTCACATACCTGGATTTTCCCGGGTGATCCACGTCGTGTGCAGCCGCAGCTATGAGACAGGCGGCCTCGTCCAGCGGGTCCAGGATCTGTCTCAGTCGCTCCCGTTCTAGGAATCCTGCCGTGGCCTGCATCACATCGGCTGCATGAGTAGAGTTGTGGTACGTGTTGCGACTGTTGTAATTCATCTCTATGATGACTAGCCAGTTGTATAGCACAGACTCATCCACTCCTAGCGAACCTGCCACCTCGAAATGGCTCATCACGTTGTAGCCCAGGTACACCAACGGCCTGCAATCAATTCTTGTTATAATCTACTTCATACTAGAATGTAAATAGATGGAAGAGAAGAACGAGGGAACAGATGGAAGAAGAAACAGACAGAGACAGTGAAATGGAGTGCTCATGGCCCGCTCATTGGTGGAGAGAGTGCTTTCTTTTCATTTTTATCCGACAAGTACAGTAAGTTCCCCTTCCGAACCTGGTCATACCTCAAGTTGAATATGTAACAGAGATGATCAGGAAGGCGACTACATAAATGTGGCCACCTGAAAAGGTTGACGCAACATTGACCCGTCACGGCCGAAACGGAATGAAGCAGAACATTTCTGCGAGGGCGAATTCCTGTTATTTAATGGGCAAACGCACACTGGCCGGATCAGAATCAGCAGTCTTCCCATCCTCCCGAGAAGGATATCTGCTACACGACTCTACCGGAAGCTTTGGCTGGGGCTGGGTAGCCTTTCTAAATGCTCGTTATACCTACTGCGTATGCATTCGGCTCCCTAAACATACTTCTTTTCACATACGCACACAAACAGAAGCCAAGCACGTGCGACAATGGATGACGAATGATTAATATTGGCTGTGCAAAATTATAAAGCATTCTATAATGCTGCAGACGTCAACTATCACACGGTCTAGGGTCTTCTCACAAGTCTGGAAAAGGAAGGCTTGTAATAAATTCAGCATAATGGTCTTTTTTTTTTTTCGTTTAAGCTGTGAATTCATTTTTTCTTCCTTATTTTCTCTTTCTCACTTCTTTAGTTGCTAATAATATTACAATATCCTCGATCAAGGAACTGCAAATTTTACTATTGTATCCATCTAAATTTGATGACCAACTACATTTTCCGGTGGGAATATTTCGAGCGGCGAGCGTTTAAGCTTCCGCGAAAGACGAATTTTCGTTCCGGTTGTGACGGGCCTGTGTAACGTCAACCTGCAGGTACAGCTTGTCTATAACATACAACATATAATTCATGGCATTTTCTATGATTGAAACAGAAATGTAACGTATTTCATTTACACGGTTTTCTCTACTTATTTTTCTTTTACGAAACACGACCACATTTCTTTCTCTATTCCCACTTCTACATACGATTCATATAACTTTCTATGTGTTTGAAATAGAAATGCAACCAAATACATTCACATGGTACCACTATTCACTTTTCTTTTGCGTAACACATTCATATGTATTTCTCTTCTCACTCTTCTGCAAACAATTCATAGAAATGCAACGTACTACATTCACGCAGTTTTCTCTACTCGACTTTCTTCCTGTGGTATTCGTAGTTCTCCAACAGTGCTTTTGCATAGTGCCTTCCGGGTGTGTTTATTTATATAGTTTAGTTTAGAGTTGTAATTAACCTTTGGCAGGCGGAAAGCAAAGAAATTTACAACGCTGTCTCATATCAGCGGCTGACCTTCAAACTTGTTTGACTGTTGCAGGACCCTCTAGAGGGTCCTGACTGCTGCGATCCAGCGTGGTTTACTTAACCTAATGTGTCAACTGGACTACGAATGCGCCTCAATCTTTTATCCTACCGTTTCCTAGATGCATAGAATTCCCGCCTAAAAGCGATTTCCGCCTTATTAACGAGATTAATTACAAGTTGTGAGTCAGGTACGCGAAGTAAGGTTCAGATTTTAAAAGTTTTCGTTCCCCCAGAACCTTAAATATAGTCCGCCCGTAAAGAGTTAAACATTTCTTTAACTGTGTTTAGATATTTTTTAAGTGTCTCCAAAGAAAGTTAAGAATAAACGTATGCTTCTTTCTGCTCTGTGTATTAAGTGATGCAGATGCAACGTCACTTGTTTTTTATCTTGGTGCAATAAAATGGTGCTCTATGCTTACTCATGCCAGAAACAACTGAAGTTCGCAGACGAGCACGATAATTAGGACGGTATAGCTACTAATATTTGTTTTGCTTCAGCAGATTGTTAAAACCGCAAACTTGGGTTAATTGTAGGATATCACAGATCGCGGTTGGTTCTCCATTGCCCTTTGTGAGTTATTGCAAGTGATATCCTCTCTCTTGTGTATGTTGCCATAATAGAACTTGCATTGGTTCTGGAATACGATATCTCGAAAATGGCTGAGTCACTGTAATTGAGGAAATAGAAAGATATAAAGAATTTATTGGATTTTTCAACGGCTTACCAGTTTTCTTTCCTGTAGTAAACATGAAACAAAATAAAAATTCTCAGCTTCATTTCAATGCATTTTTTAAAATAATATTTTAATACACTACTTATATTCACTATTTTCATCATCATTATTATAATCGTAAAATGTTTTGTGTATGTATTGTAGAAAATTATTGGACATCCTCCAGAAAAGTAAAATCCGAAGTGTTATACAGGTAACCTGCTCCAACCGTTATTTAACAAATTATTCTTACAAAATGTTATTCTTCTATCTAGGTAGCTCATGTTAGTCGAGATAAACATTTGTAGAAATTGTTTTAACAGATTTTTCCTTGTAAGAACAATGGGATTATGGGGATGCGGTAGGTTTAAGTGATAGTAAAATCTTTTAAGAGCTGGTCGCTATTGATGGCTTTGAAAATCCGTTCTCTTTGCATGATAATAAAATAATCCCTAGGGCGTCTTCTCTATGTAGAGGTTACCCTCATCGTCCAGCTGCTTCGTCCTCCAGCCGCAGTGGGGGTGAGCACGCCGACTCCCCCGACCGTAAGGCAGCTACTTGACCTCTTAGGGAAGCTACCTTTCCAACAGGATAGCTACTCATTTGGCTCCACAGGGACCTAACGAGGCTGAGTACCTCGTATCAGATCTCCTAGCGGCGGAAAAATCCCATGCTAGTACCGGGGACCTCACCCGAGTAAGAGTAGACCAAATTCTACTATACAAAAAATGTAGGTCTTGCTAAAGCACAATTTAAGTCTAAATATATCTTTTTGTAAAGTGAACAATTTCGGAGATATTCCTCGTTATTTGTGTAAGTTTTGGAGAACTTATACTTTTCACATACGTACACAAATATGTTTCCTAAAAAGTTTTGTTTTTCCTAATTCACGGGGTCTCAAAACGTGTACCTCTGGTGAAATTTCGGTATCGAACTTTTGGACGGAATGCAACATCTCTATCTTACGTGGTAGAAAAAGTAGTAATATAAAGAGAGATTACAGTTCTTGCGTTCTTAAAACTTAAAGAGAAACATGTAAAACCACCGCCGCCACCACCACCACCACTGCCGCCACCGCCACCTCCACCATCACAACCACCACCACCACCACCGCCGCCACCGCCACCGCCACCACCACCACTGCCGCCACCGTCACCGCCACCATCACCACCACCACCACTGCCGCCACCAAATAGGCGTATTTCCACGATGTTTGTGGGATCAAATCGACTTCCACGTTCTCTTTAGACTACTGTGCAACAGGAACCATTGTTCAAACTGAATCTGAACTCATCTGTACACAGCATTCAAGGTTCAATGTTGCTCACTACAATGTAACCAGGACCGTATGTATACTCAAGTGAGTGGGGCATACGCTGCTGGACGTCTGGCGTAGAGACGGACCATGTCTGACCTGCCTCTATACTTTCGGTTATCCTACCCTCCAAAACAGGGTCCAGTTGACGTCTTTGTGGCGTGTTGGTGCTGTCCGTAAACACTTTGTTCACAATGAGAGAACAATAGCGAATGAGTCACACACTAAACCTGGTACTCTGGTATTGGTATGCTCCTCTAGTTTGGCTGACCTTTGAAGAGCGTACCTCCATACCTATCAAAAGGCCACAAGTAAGGGAAGGCACACACTGTGATAACGTTTAATGGCACTCTTTCACGTTTTCTCTTTCAGTTCTTTGTTTTCCGAATTATGCTTAACTTTTGGACTAGTGCACATATCGTGTATATATTTGCACCTTATATGGGATAACAGGCTATAACTAAAATGACGGCAAAGAAAATCACCTCTATAATATGAGTGCACTTACCTTTTGACTGAGAGTTCTTCCAACCGAAAGATGTCGAAGTTCCACAGAAGTGCCGTATCCAGAAGATCTCTCATCTGCGGGGACATGAAATTGAAACGCGAGGATCCCCTACTGATGGAAACCCGTGAAACGGATCCCGAGTCGCTCGAACTTCGCCTTGCTGCAGAGAGCGCTGCGGCTGGGCCTCCTTGCTGTTCAAGTAGAACATTCATTCAAGTTAAATGACTATATAGGAGAAACAGCTTATCGGCAGTTCCCAAGAATTCATTATGGCTGACATTACACTAAACTGTAGTTGACATTTCACCAAACAGCAGTGTTGCCAACCTACATAATAACAGCGTTATTTCTAACCTCAAATATCTCAAGGTTAAAGTAACATGCCTTCACACGATAATGTTTGAACATCGTTAGTATACAACACATGATGAACCTACTCACCTTCGGTAAATCTTCTTCTGCAATAACACTTTTTGATAAAATCACTTCCGAGCGATAAATATCGTAATAATATACATATTTAATGCACTACTGTTTTACGAACACAAAAATAACAATAGTCACTATAACTGCATATAATGTTCCAAAATAATTCAAGACAATATCATGCACACACGAGCAATACAATGGCATCTACAGATTAATTAATACGGCGTCTACACAGAACCTTGTTTTAAAATCTATCGGTTGGCTTCTCTGCCATGGGTTCAAAAACAGAAGCTTCTGTGACAACATAACGGATGCAATAACACCAATTATAGCCGTAGCTTTATTATGGTTATATTTTACGAACAGTTGGCGGTACTAATGCAACCTAACAGATGGAATATAACCATATATAACCAAACTGCACTATAATGGGGAAAAATGCCACTGTTAGTTTTTGGAGTATTCCAATAAGCTATTTGCTCTATATCATTTCACTTTGTTTAAAGACCCCTTGCTCCTGAATTATTTGTTAAACCTATTACACCAATAAGACTGCAAGCAGGGTTATAATTATCGGTTACAATATTTATGTGAAATTAGACCTTGAAACTTATCTTGATTTAATGCTGCCAAGTTTCAATATAGGAATCCAATGCAATGGACAACTATTAGCAATGTGTATGTGTATGTGTGAAGACAGAGACAGCTTGGGATATTCGTGTCGTTTTAGTGTGTGTTAAGTGATTGTATTGTCAAAGTGAGATAGAGAGAGAGAGAGAGAGAGAGAGAGAGAGAGGGGGGGGGGGGAAGTAAAGAAAGAAACGTGTATCAGGGTTACGAGAAGACAGACCAGCTGTTAATTATACCATCACGAAGAACTGTAGATCGTGTTAACGACGGAAAAAAGAGAACTGTGTTTTGTGCTTCAGTTATAAGAAAACTAAAGTGTCAGAAGAAGTATTTCGACTTCGCTGTCATTTGTTACGGCAGAGTAAGAACTGAAACCAGAATTTTCAATAGAATTGGTTTTAAAAGAAAGTTTCTTAATTGGCAGCTAAAATATTCATTTTATACTGTTGATGAGTTTCTGTTTTAATATAGTTAATATACTTTGACTACATGTGATTTGTTGATATTAGAAGTACATGTAAGTGCATTTCCATTCATATGCAGAGATTATGTCTGGTAGAAACTCTCTGCTCCTTAACAATTATTACCATTATGATTATTATTATGATTATAATTATAATTACAATTATTGTTATGATGATGACGATTATT
This sequence comes from Tenodera sinensis, assembly GCA_030765045.1. Taxonomy (NCBI): domain Eukaryota; kingdom Metazoa; phylum Arthropoda; class Insecta; order Mantodea; family Mantidae; genus Tenodera; species Tenodera sinensis. The sequence continues at coordinate 53,230,893 of CM060971.1, read as the reverse complement.
AATTATTATTATATTATTATTGTTACTATTATTATTATTATTATTATTAGTGTTGGTATTATTATTATTATTAGTGTTGGTATTATTATTATTATTATTATTATTATTATTATTATTATTATTATTATTATTATTATTATTATTATTATTATTATTATTATTATTATTATTATTATTATTATTATTATTATTATTATTATTATTATATACCTGAATATAGTACTTCAGTTTCGTTAAATATCACATTTCAACAAACCCATGCTCCACACATGGTGCGAGAGCCCTTGTGAGCCTTGCTCTACAAATCCGACTGTCGACCTCACGCCCACGCATATGCAACGTTACGGGGAGCTGATTGGTTAGCATCAAGCTTCTCCCAGCTGGAATGTTGGTTTTGACCTAACACTACTGCATACGTTAAAGACAATTGTTCAAATACTTACAGACAACAACGCTGTTATCAGGTCGCTGGTTACCGGGTCTCCAGGTTGTATTTTCATTTCGTCTTTGAGAAGTGGCGAATAAAGATCTGTGTTCCTGAGAATCTCCACCACCTGTCAGACAACAAAAAGTGCTATATTCAATTCAAATGTATCTCTTATAAATGTCAGCATTCACACTAAAGGCCTATTCACATAGAAATGTTAATACAAATGCAACACGAAAACAAAAGTGTGTGGCCAGGTAATAAATGGCACCATTCACAATGATTTTCATGAATATGAGCACGTACAGCAGACGCTGACGCCAAACCTTGCAATTTCGATTTCATGTTCAGGTTAATGGAACTCGTTCTTGTACAAAGTATTCTTAAAAACGCTTATTTTTACTTTCTCTACTGGTAAGTAGGGGAAGTATTGTATTCCACCCAAAAATTCGATGTCGAGATTTCACCGGAAATACATGCTTTGAGGCCCCCTGAATCCAAAAAAAGCATTTTTAGAAAAAGGTCCATGTGTGTGTCTGTGTGTGTGTCAGTCTGTCAGTCTGTCAGCCTGTGGACAGCATAACTCAAAAACGAAAAGTCGGTTAAAAACCAAAGTTGGTATTTAAGTTTAATATCTTTCAAGGATGTGACACGAAGATTTTGAAGAAAATAGCCCCACCCTAAACTACCCTTTACATGGAAGATTTTTCAAAAATTTTGATTTTCTTGAAAATGGCTCTAACGATTTTGATTAAAATGTCATATGTTTGAGATATTTTTATAACAAATGAAATGTTGTTGTTTTCTAGTGCCTTGCATCTGGAAATGAAGCCATTAGCATACAAATGAAATGTATATCTTGAATTTTCTGGCTATAGCCCCTGTAGTCGTATTTACTCTGGATGACTTTTGCATAACTGCTAAACCGTTAGAGATAGACCTAATCATACTATACAAAAAATGTAGGGTGAACCATTTCTGAGATATTCCTTGTTATGTGTGTGAGTTTCGGAAAACTTAGAACTTTCGTGAAATGGGTCATGGCTGTTCATTTTTTTATATGTTAAGTGTGCAAAGACAACAGAATCACAAACATTTGACTATCGCACAAAGCCTACTGTATTCTAACATTCCCCTTGCATCTACAAGGAAATAAGCAATAAGATAATTTGTACAAATGTTTATCTCAACTTACAAAAAGAAGATATAGGAATAAGAGTTTGTAAGAATGGTTAGTTCAAGAGTAGAGAAAGTCATGTGAGTGCAACACATCAGATTTTTTTTATCTAATTCACGCCAGTGTCTAGGGTCAGACGCCTGTCGGGGAGCACAGGAACCTATGGATCGGACAGAGTGAAGACCTGGAAGGGATGGTCAGCCCAGCACCAGGTATGAGAGTGAGGAAGAGGATGATATGAAATGCTGGCGAAATGGATGATTTGAAAGACGATGATGGAGCAGTTGGTGGAGTGAGTGGCGGAGGAAACCGGAGAACCCGGAAGAAGTCCGTCGAGACACCGCTTCGTCCACTACAAATACCATATGTGGGTTCCTGGGATCGAACCGCGGCCGCCTTGGTGAAGTAAAGTATAAATTAATGAAATTGTCACTAATCCTATTTTACAATAAACACAGTTATATAATTTCTAGGTCTCAATTTACCACTTTTAATTCATTACTGTCATTACTGATGTGAAACTTGGGGTAAATGATCATATTCCCTAGAAACTAGTAGGTACTATGAGAGGTAGAACTGGAAATTAAAAATTCAATGGCACAACTGGGATTTGAACCACAGTTGTGGCATTGAATTTTTAAGTTCCAGTTCTACCTCTCAATCTTTGCCCACACACGGCTTGTGTGTTTAAAAACAACAGTAAGTTTGTTGGCTTAAATAAATAATAGTAGGTACTATGTTTAAAATATGTAACTTTTGGGCAAATTTGAATAGCAAAGTCCCTTAATTTCAAAGGTTACACATAATTCTTACCTTATCCAGAGTTTGACTATCGGCTGGCGGTACATTCTCTTGCACAGACGTAATTAAAGAGATCACCTTAGTTATAGGTGCCTCTATTTGGAGGTTATTAAGTTTGGCTAAACTCTGCCGCCGCGCACCTAAAACAGTAAAATTAGCATATATTGTCCATATTATAACGTAATATTTGAGTAAAAGCACGTGGTGTGGTAGCTATATGACTGTATTCATTGTTTACACTATTGCCCTGTACCCTGTATTAATTTAGATATTAGGAACACTGATACATCGTCATAGTCAAAATAATGCAACAAATAAAATACCAGGTACTGCTAATCGCACTAATCGGTTAGTGAGCCCTCTGATTCGGCACTCAGCAACTCCTTATACAGGTCATGCACACAATGAGTAAGTTTCTGGATATGTAAAATTCTCGAATGCCAGGAAACGAAAGCTCTAAAGGCAGAATTTATTTTTCAAATAACGCAATTGTGTATCATTTCCGAACACTCTCGTATTTGTAAGCAGAACCTCTAAATTATGTTTTCGTTGGACGAAATCTTTTCTCACTCTTGAAGGAAACAGAAAAGAAAGAAAGTCTTCGATGCAAAGTTAAAGGCTATTAACTGAAAGAAGTTTATGTCATGAAGCATGTTACGTTGTTGTTATTGTTATTATTATTATTACTAATTTATTAATTTATTTATCGTCCCTTTAACTACTGGGTCATATCGCGACGTCTTGGTATGCACAAGCATAAGCAGGTTAATAGCACAACAATGTAACAATGTTACGTTAATATTTTCTTCATTTATAGAGTTATAATTTACTTATTAACAGTAGCATGTTTCAGAATGGTTAGTACCTCGAGGTAGTAGACGTGGCACACACACACACACACACACACACACACACACACACACACACACACACACACACACACACACACACACACACACACACACACACACACACACACACGCGCGCGCCATACGTATTTTTCCCCGATCGCGTACGGTAGGCATGACACAAGTGGGCAGGCCTTACGATAATGAATGTATCGGAACTGAGCTCGAATGCTATCTGGGTCCAATGACCCCACACTATCTAGGCCAGTAAGCGACGCCTTGAGGTATGAAGACGTGGAAGCAAAAGGATAGTCTATACTGACAGAAATTGTTCATTTCATTCTAGTTACGACCACACAAACAAGAATCAGGTAGCAAACTATGTGACTGTATTGTAATGAAATTGTTAGCCGATGAGAAAAAAAAAAAAAAAAAAAAAAATCACACCGAAATGGATGCATATTAAGGTACAATTTTTGAAAACATATGTATCTATAACACTCTGTATACCGAGCGAGATGGCTCCGCGGAATCGTGTGAGGCTCGCATTCGGAAGGTCGTGAGTTCGAATCCCGTGGCCGACCTTCCTGACCAACGGGTCTTTTTCAAGGGTTTCTCCAGGTTGTTAGGCAAATGCTGGGAGGGATAATTACATCTGAATTTCTGACCCTCCATTTCACTTCGCTTCTCATTTCACTTCACCTTTCATCTGCTTGATTGTTCTAGGGTGCTAACTCGGCGGAGTTTCGGTGTGCATGACAGGTGTTTGTTTTTGTAAATCCTCGTCCTCCGGATTAGTGGTGTCTCCGAGTCTCGAGCCCCGCATGGGACATAGACCGGCAGGGGGGAGAGAAACTGTCACCACCGGGCAGTTCAAGTCTATTGTTGTTAGGAACCCTACCCTCTGCTCATGTCCGGCCCCCCTTCCTATCCTCTCACCTCACCCCCTTCTCCCGGGGGTGTCAGAGACATAGGCACAAGAGATCTTCTACAGGTCGAGCTGCTAAGTCCGAACCTTGTTTATCGATCTAACGCCCTGTATACCGTGATGCCACAACAAAGAACGGTCGGGGCCAGGCTGCCCCACCCCGTTAGCGCGTCGCGTAACAAAGGCGCTCAGGGTCAAACATCCCCACACCGCTCACGCGAGCAAACATGTGAGTAATAACAATTGAGCGGCTACACAAAGGGATTTTCAGAGAATTCGAGAAATGAAGCGACGAGAGGAGTTACTTAGAAATGAGTTACACACAGAGGTCAATAATCAGTTCTTACTTTGAGTGTGTGTGGGGCGGTAGGGGGTGGGAGGGGTCCTCATTGTGAAGAAAAACAGCGGAGCAGTTGTGAATGTGAAGTGATTTTATCGTCAGTGTTAGTGCATGAGAAGAAAGGCAGTGGGAGGACTGAGTCAAGTTTTCGAGAAGAAAACAGTTGTGAGTTGCAATATCACGTAAGACAGTAGCTGTGTTAACGCCAGTGAAAAAGAACTGTAGGTTTATTTGTCTAAAACATTTTGGAAGAAAATGAAGTAAAAAGAATAATAATAGCTGGACTGGAATGTTGTCATTTTTGTCACATTGGTGTCAGAAGTGGGATTTGTCGAATTGTCATTTTGTTACAATACGTTGACAGCTATTGGGAGCATTGCTGCTCATTCCTTCAAATCTGGCAACCGTAGTACACCTTCTAAGTGTTATTTAGTTAGTTCTGCAGGTACACTATTGTAGCATTCAAATATATTTGCTATAGAGTCAAGTTGTATTGCTCATGCTCAAACAAATCAGATATTATCATCTACACACACAAATAACAACCATGGCCAGAGGCGCGGTGTCCTACCCTTTCATGAGTTTGCGGCATTTGCAATGCAATATCACGCAGACACTTCCTTTGAAGTGAATATCGATTCCACTGTGACCACTGTTGGGAACGTTGAAAGGATGTTCAAGAGACAAAAGCCTGCCGATGTATATCGAGTAGACGAGAGAAAAAAAAATCACAGCTCCAACAAAAGGGAGTAAATTTTTAAAAGCCCATGTCTTTGTTTTTAAAATACTCTTTTACCTGGATTATGCCAGTGCCAATAAAATTGTGCTTCCTTCAAAGGAATTTTTGCAACTTTGTTATCATCATTATTAGGTATTACCTATTATTGTATATACTTAATGTGAAAGTACAATTCGTACAGTTATTGTTGTGACAAAATGATAAAATCCTGTCCGGTTACTTCCCAATATTTTATTATCTTCTTAGTTTGTGCACAAGTGCACTGTTTTCCTCTTGTCGTCAGCAGTGTCTACAGTATTTCGTGTTATTACAATTCATAAATATTTACTTCTCGTAACCTTGACTCAGTCCTTTCAGTGTCTTTCTTCATCTTCTGTGTCGACGTTACAAACCCTTGACGCTTGTCAAATTTTCTCCACGACGATCACTGACACAGAGATTCAAAACTGTCACTGTAATTGTAACTCTGCTGCTTTCTCGCGCTCTTATATAACAGGAATAATGTGACACGGATCTTTCGCGAACTCCTTTAAACACGCCGGCGTTGATGTAGCCGAGTCTTCCTTGAAGGCTCCGGAGAAAACACCTTTTAATTCTACCCCTCTGATTGTTGTTAGTCACGTACACACAAACAGTCGCGCGAGTCAGCGTGACCTTGGGTGCCTTGGTTTGGTTACTAGACTGGTGGTATGTGGTGTGAAGTAGTTTACCCCCCACTCGTCCTTTGTTTTGCGCCGTGGCTGGTGTCACATTGTTATTCTTATTACTAAATATTATTATTATTCTCCTCCTGTTCCTCCTTATTCTTCTTATTGTTGTTGAATCCTGTTACACCTCCAGTACCATTTTCTTAATATTGCAAGTGCTATATTATTTATTTCTGCAGAAGTAGAAGATACAATTGAAGAACTCCCCGTCTCTCATTGCAGACGACTTGCAAACGTCACTTTTTGTATCAGACATTTGCATGAAATATTTTGTTATTTTAGCTTATTTTAAGTAATATTAATATTCATTGTCCAAAAAATAGTATACAATATGTACATGCGTTCGTGCGTGCGTGCGTGCGCGCGCGCGCGCGCGCGCGCGTGTGTGTGTGTGTGTGTGTGTGTGTGTGTGTGTGTGTGTGTGTGTGTGTGTGTGTGTGTGTGTGTGTGTGTGTGTGTGTGTGTGTGTGAAATTTATAGCAGAATCTCGGAAACAATATTCTTTTTTTTCTTTTTTCTCTTGAAGGTTTTTGCCCGTCACAACACAGTGTTCCATATGAATAATATATAGACAAATTGCTGGTATGAAGGCTCACACCGTTCATGAATATAAAAAATCAAAAGCAGTATACATAGTCGTTTTCAGATTTTGTATTCGTTCATTGTAGCGGAGTCCCATTCCATGTTTTGTGTTGGTTCATACCATGCGAAATATAAGAGCACAATATTTGGAATTTTTTGGACATAACATTGGGGGTGCTCCTTCAGCTGGTTGCTCTGATTTTAGCCAACGCGTGTATTCAGCGCTGGCTGGCGTCTGTTTGTTTGGAGAAGATGCCGGGTGGAAGGGAAGTCATTATATTAATTTAAATCAGCGATAGATCTCGGTATTTGGAACACATTTTGTATCTTACGTTTTTGTCTCTGACCATTTCCTAGGGAGATACAGTTTTGTCGAAAACAAGAGACAAACAAGCTGGCAACACTACAGATTGTGAGGATGCCACTAGGCCAGTACATAAACAAACACCGCAGCGGTGCGTCTTGTGAACATAAACAAATACCATGCCTTGTCTTTCCATGTTTACTGTGCGTGTGTAAGCCAATCAAATTGTCAGTTACATTCGTTATATTTCAAAACATTATACCACCCTGCGTCTATTTTCAAGTGAAAAACCTGTTTATATCCAGAAACCAGTTCAGATGCCTGACCAACCTCAACGCAACGTTGTCAAGTTAATTCACGTCTGAAAAGGATGCTCGGAATATTCCTTCAATTCTTTTAAGTGATTAATTATTTTTAAACCCTGTATAATGTCCCATAATTACTACCGAAACTTGTCAGAAATGTTACCCTACGCATCTTACAAGTAACAAACTACTATCTTGCTACAGTCTTGTGGAATTACGCACCCAGTTTGGAACAAAAACCATTTATTTTTTCGAAATCAGCTGATCAAAGAAGAAAATGCCATTAGACTATTTTGTTTGTAGTGCTTCTGTGAAGCACATGTTAGAAGGAATGCAATAAGTTTCCTTCCACCCGGTATACTCCCAAATTTCTGAATTTCCAGGTCGGGTAGAAAGTTTCAAAATTCCCTCACCCTAGGTGGATGCCAATCTTCAATAAGGTACCCCACATATTGGCCCATTGTCATTGTTCTATTCATTTCTGTTGCGCTCTCGACGAGGGTTTGCCTTCACGAGAGCTATAATTTAAAAGTGTTGATTGACAAGAGAAAAACGATGAAATTCCAGGTGAAACTGCAGATAAAATGTAGAATAGCGATAAATAATATAATTTCATCTTCAGTTTAACTCAGAGAATACTACCAATGAAGAATAACTGTGCAGATACATCCAAAGAATACTCTGACTATCGACAAAATCCAGTCCAGTTTATTGTCATTTTATTTTCCTTCCAAACACAATTCTTTTCTACTAACGTTAATACAGTCTACAGATTCCGTTATATTACATCTCACAACCGTTTTCCTCTCGAAACCCTGACTTAGGTCTTTCACTGTCTTTCTTCACTATCTCTGTTTCACAAACACTAACTCGGAATATACAATCACTCAGCGCTCATTACAAATTCTTCACTTCGACGCGACGTATTTTCATGAAAGTACCACACACAGCTGTCTCGCAGTCACTGACATACTGACCGACTCACGTTTGTAAACGCAACTCTTCTAACTCGTATCCTCGTCTCCTTATATAGTGGGGATGGCGTCACACGGTCCTTTCTGGAATGGCCCCGGAAGGCTCTCGAAAGTTCCAGCAATCCATTGTTAAGCGCCGCGCTCATTGTTGTTAGTCATGTATACAGAAACAGTCGCGCAAGGCAGCCTGGCCTTGAGCGCCTTTTTTGCTGGCCGATCTGGTATGTAGTGTGAAGTAGCTTCGTTCTGACCGTCCATTATTCTGGGCCGCGCCCGGCGTCACAATACCATCAGATAGAGTAACAAGACTTGATGTGGAAACTGACCTAAGGCCTAATTACATGACACGTAGAAGAGGTTAAAGGAACAGAAAGGTTAAAGGTGAAAGTTATTGATGTTTTACACAAACACACACACATAAGTATATTGTACATGCATTCAAGTGAAATTACCTTCGCTAGAGAGGGATTTGATATCAGCCGAAGATTTCCTCTTCGTCGACGACGCCGCCAGCGACATCCGTTTCTCCAAGGGTTCATGAATGAACACGTAATGTGTGGGTGGCCTGAAATCAGAACAATTGCACACTCAAAAAATAGAGCAATATTGCTAGTGGCAGGTTCACATTAACCGGGAACGAAAAGCAGAACAAGAGGGCTAAAATGCATGTGACCGTTCTTAATTTTAACTTGGAGCCATAATTGGTCCCAAAAATGGCAAAAAGTCTTAGTCAAATTTTTCGTTTACTGGGATGATGTATTCAGATGCATTGTGAGCATGTTAAACTTACACTATAGAATATATTCCAAGCAATGGTTCCTTAAACCAGCCGCTAGGGCTCTCTTTAATCGCAATCTGGAAAATTCAAACCGGGAGGAAATCTGACAAAAGTGCGGTTTGATTCCTCAGAATCTTTGCGCGTTGTTTCTACTAGCGAGTCACCTATAGTTTGTTTACACACAACTTAAAACTAGTATAGAGCCTCAAAAATGGCTAAAACGGGAAACAAGAGTGAAGAAACGATAGAAATTAACCTAGAACAGCATATAAGTTTAATGTACGTTATTATTACAGAAATTAGATAAGCAAGATATTTTTGTAGAGGAATTCGAAATAGTAAAGGTTCGGCGTTTAAAAAATGTTTAATCTATTGAATTTTGACATTGATGTTGTCTAACCTGCAATATTCTACCTGGATTGGAAGAAGATAAAAAAATAACATTGTTGATTACAAACTAATGACTAACTTCAAGGTGCTAAATTGACTTACCGGTTACTCGTAGCATATATATACTGCTTCGGCTACACGTTAATCAGGGATTCTACTAATGAGTGTAAAAAATATGTCCGATACAGATTATTGTTAATAAAGATCTGTTTCGCCGGAAAAAAAGAGTTTGTGTCAAATATTTGGAGCCATATAGCCTGTTGAAAAATGGGTATAAATGGTTTATTATTTCTATAACTGTCGCCCAAACAATGTGTAAACAATGCTGTAGTACATTTCTTTTCGAATGAATTTAGCCACAATTTAATGTCAACATGACGTTGCCAAATCTCTCTTAGAAATTAAACCTTGCATGACATTGATAGATGCCGTGAAGTGGCGACTTCCAGCACGGCTTTAACCTTCTCTTTGTTTTTAAAATTATCACATAAAGCTAATAATTAAAGCTAGAATTTGGCATTGGTAAATCTATAATACTTTGTATGACACAAGAGACTATTTCGCGTTCTGTGTAAACGGTTTTTTAGTTCTCTTGTTGTCTAATTGCCTTTTTGACACTATCAATGCATAAGCTTGATAAACTCAAGACTTCTAACTGCGTATTCACATAAATGCCAACCTGTATAGACTATTCGCATCCTTTTCGGCCATCAGATGGGGTAAGGGATGGAAGGAGAGGTCCGTGTAGCAAGAGGCACATGGAGGCGCACACTGCGCGTATATAAACAGAGAACGTTGAACGTTCTACTCTGTTACAAGTGAATGGTAAAAGAGGACATCACCGACAGTACTACACTCCAAAAACTTATAAAGGAAACATGCAATAAACACAAAATGCATACTGTTGATGAATTAGGTGCTAAGCGTGGCCATGTAGGTGTTAGGCTGCTCCCTTATTATACTATTTTCAATCCCATAGAATATGTAGGGTGAGAGCCAAAAAGAAACATTGCAGTCAATAATGTCTTCGGAAATGAAAATATTACTGAAATTCGAGCCTTCGTTCAAAATACTATAAACGAGATTGAAAACAAGAATCACTGGCCTAACTACATACGCCATATTGAATACATAAAAAATATCACTCCTTGACGGTATAATAGAAAACCAACACCTGGTAGACAATCTACAAGACGACGACGATACATTTTCAGAGAATGACCATTAATGTTATATGAATTTCATTATGTAATCAGTAAAATAAAATATTGCGTTTATTTATTCACATCCCTGATTTTTTTCCGGCCTGTATTTTCAGGCTTCTCATTTACAATTACGTCGAAGCAATTTTCAGCCAAATAGATACTGTAAACAAAGTTCGCGATCAGGTTGCATAATCAGGACGATATTTCAACGTTGATATTTCAACTGCTCACGCCAGGCACACGACCACCACGTGCCTTATCTGACGTAGAGGAAAGGTCAGGGTAGCATAGGCCCTTCACCCTCGTTCAAGCCTTGGCCGAAAAGAATACGAATGTACTCTGCAGAGTCACGCAGGCAAGCAGACATCGCTGGATGACATTGCTTGTGTGTAAGTGCATTAATGGGGGAGACTGTACATTACATACGTCGCATTAGGTCGACGTGAGACATGTAAAATAAAGGAATATGCGATAGGAAGCGTTAGGGAGTAAACATTTACAGAGCGAAGTCCAATACAACTGTCAACAGTTTCTACCTCGATAAAGTTACACAGTGGTCTGTTTACCAATGCACCTAGAGTCTGCTGATATTACATGCATTATTTTGACACATTTACAGGAGATATTGATATCTTACCTGGAAGCCATTCCTATTGGAATAACTCTGCCATGCATGATGACGCTGTCACCGGCCTTCCGTCGCCAGGAAATGACGCCTTCCCATTCTCGTCCTCGCTGCAGCTGCTGCAGCATCAAATCTTTGTTCTCCACAACATTGAGTTCCAGCAGCGACTTGCCGTAGAGATCCTTCGGCGTGTACCCGTGTAACCTTTCACTCGTTCGGTTCAAATACTGCAACATGGTTAATGCATTCTTTACTATTATGTCTTTACTTATATATAAGTGTGTCCCAAAACACCAACAAAGCTTAGTATTTTGTTAGGGATGTCCGTAAATGCACGGTTTGGACGCTGTAGCGCATGGAAGTGTGAGAAGGGTGTGCGTTCAGATTTCAACAGACCCAATATCGAGTTGTCTACATTATAAACAGGCTTCAAGCTGTGTACCTTCTACGTCATTGCAGAGACTATATCGGTGGTGGTGAGTCTTATGCCCATGACCCAATACGTGCGGTTGTCTTTGAAGATTTTCAATTGAGCCATAAGATCCTCCGCTGACGTTACAGGAGTGTCACATACCATACTCTTCATACAACTCCACAGAAAATAGTTGAGAGGTGTCAGATCTGGTGACCGTGGTGGCCATGGAACTGGTTCACCTCCACCAATCCATCCATTTTTATTTTCTCTACTGGTAAGTAGAGGAAGTATTGCATTCCACCCAAAACTTCGATGTCGATATTTAACCGGAAATATATGTTTTGAGACTCCTTGAATAAAAAAAAGCATTTTTAGAAAAGGGCCCGTGCACCTTTGTCTCAGTCTGTGTTTATCTGTTAGTCATAACTCAAAAACGAAAAGTCGGTTAAAAACCAAAGTTGGTATTTAACTTTAATGTCTTTCAAGGATATGACACGAAGATTTTGAAGAAAATAACCCCAAATTAAACTAACCTTTACATGGAGAATTTTTCGAAAATTTTGATTTTCTTGAAAATGGCTCAAACGATTTTGATTAAAATGTCATATGTTTAAGGTACTTCTATGACAAATGAAATGTATATTTTGAATTTTCGGGCTATAGTCTATGTACTCATGTTTACTCTGGATGGCTTTTGAATAAGTCGTAAACCGCAAGAGATGGACAAAATTTTCCTATATAAAAAATGTAGATCTTGCTAAAACACACAATTTATGTCCAAATAGAGTGTAGAGTGAACCATTTCGGGGATATTTCTTGCTATTTTTGTCAGTTTCGGAAAAATTTCGTGAAATGGAACATCGTTGTTCATTTTTTTATATGTTAAGCGTGCAAAGAGAATGGGATCTCAAAGCTTTAAAATATGTGACTATCACTCAAAGCCTACTGTATTCTAATATTTCTCTTATACCTACAAGGAAATAAGTAACAAGATAATTTGCACAAATATTTATCTTAACCAACACGAAGAAGATATAGGAAAAGGAGTTTGTACGAATGGTTAGTACAAGAGTAGAGAAAGTCATGTGAGTGCAACACATCAGATTTTTGAACTTCCGGCGTTGAGATGATTCTGTACATTTGCATCAAAGTGTGCTGGAGCTCAAGTCCGCCATTTCAGCAGTTGTGTATTGCTACATGTCGCACTGCTGTTAAAAAAGTTTACTATACTGGAAACTACACAAGTAACGCAGTAGGGTGCGCACCAAGGACTCTTTGGAGGAATTGAACGCTGCCGCAGGAATGTTATTATACTCAGGTCGTTCATCACAGTACACAGGTGACTAAAGGGTTGTATAACTTGCGTATTAAGATACCAAAACAAATGTTAACAAATCGTTACAACCGTTCGTTGTCAAACTTCGACGCTCTCCAGCGTTCAAACCGGGCGTTTCCGGACAAGAGTTCCTGTTTCAAAACCAACCAGTTTGCCATCCCGCACAACCTATTAACAACGTTGTCGGTGTTTCTTTTTTGGGGGGGGACCCAGTATATATAAGGAGAGAGGTCAATTATGTGTGGGACAGAAGTACCTATTCAAGGGGAGCCCAACAGTGACTGTTTTTGTGAAAAGTTTTTGTGAAAGAGGCAAAACCTTAGGGCTGAATAACACAGAGAATAAGGCTCTTTTCTACGACATTGCTACATAGGACGGTGCCCGAGAGATGGTAGCAGCATTGAACGGTGGGTTTGTTGGAGGGTTGTAAAATACAACGTTTTAACATTCAGACCAGTTAGCGCGGCATGGAAGTGCAGTCTTGCGAACTGCAGGAAAAGAATGTTGAGTTCAATCACATGCTTGTGGCTGTGTGTGTGTGTGTGTGTGTGTGTGTGTGTGTGTGTGTGTGTGTGCAATGCTCCAATGTAAACAGTAATTACCATAATGGGTATATTTTAATGGAAATAACCATGGAAGTGTTTTTTAAGCTTCAGTTGTTGGAATGAATTAAAGCAAAACAGTTTAACAATTTTAATTCGTGTGAAACGCTTTTGTGCAGTCTGAAAGCTTTGCATTCCTGTGAAAACTAATGTAATGCAGGCTTTTTATTACTGTTGTGCATTCAACTGCATTGAGTAAATAAAAGGTTTCAAAAAAATGCTAACCATGAGGTTCGTAAAGTGCATCAGCCAGTGAAACCAGAATATGTTTAAGAGGTGGAAACAGGACTGAAAAATTCAATACCATAGGTGGGATTTGAACCACAGATCTTCCGCTTATCAAGCGGCTACTTTGACCTCTAAGGGATAAGCGGAAGATCCGTGGTTCAAATCCCGGCTATGGCATTGAATATTTCATTCTGATTCCACCTTATAAATTGCCCATACACCAGCAGTAAGTTTGTAATAATTACCAGAATATGTTTTCACCTATGAAAAGGATTTTACCTTTAAAAAAAGTAGTTTTGCCATATGAATAACTGAACCACACTTCTTACAAATGGTATGAAAAATCGCTATTTTCAAGTAATCTCAAGTTCTTTTAAGAGAGTTTACATTAACTTTCACGGTTACAGGTAACCATTACACATTAATGTATTAGTTTAGGTGAAGGTCGGATGATATCGGACGGCGGGAGGTATCGGACAAGGGTAGTTTCTAACCTTCTATCCCTCATAGTATCGCAAGGACAGTGTTCACCAGCATCAGTTGAGAGCCAGCATTTCCAACGAGAGGTAGCGTCATTTTGTTCCTCCTTCATATTTCACCGACATGGAGTTCAGTTTTACTCAAGATACAGTCAACATAAGCGAACTTTCATTTTATGCATTTTAATAAATTCATTATTTTTAGGCTTATTAACTATAAAATTCATTTGGTTTGAAAATAACAATGTTAACCCTTCTCATGCGTTAAAGCATCGTTCGACTGGTATCGGACACAAAACTGGCGGGTGGTATCGGACAGTTCATTTTATGATACATAATTTTTCTATTTATTTTTTCGGTTTATTTTAGGTAAAATGGGCAAGATACGACGCCTTTGGGAAGAAAGAAACAACACATTGGCAGTAGTCAGTGTCAGAAATAAAAATATGTCTATTCGAGAGACCAGTGAGAAATTCCCAGTTTCCAGAAGCACTTTAGGGGATCAAATTAAAGCTCTTGGAACTGGAAAAGAGATATTACGAAAATCCTACACCTCAAACAAAGGAATGTTTCACATGACATTCACGGATTAGCAAGAAAATTAACTGTATAATCACGCGGTGGCTCTGGTGTCGTTAAATAAAATTCTGACTTCCACGCTACAAAGAATTTTTTTTTTTTTTAACCGTGGAGGGGAAAAACCCGTTACAGGCGGAGGCCATATGCTGAAGCCAACAGTGTGAGGGTCCGTGCACCCTGAAGGGGGAGGGTTACTCACTCTACAAAGAACAAGGGTAACACCAAGAGTATATCAGTTCGTACCGTAAAGAAAGCACTTCATTTTAATGATAGCAACACAGAAGATGAAACTATTCACTGCACTATCTGTGTGAACATTTCAGTAAAGATTGGATGTAGTGTGGTGATTGTCATGGTTGGGCCCATCGAAACAGACCTTGAGATAGAGATGTTTTATTTTATAAGCAGGGCCCGGATGTTTATGACCTAAAATATTAGAAATATGCAAGCACTTATGACCGAAAAAAATTAGAAAATATGAGGATAAATACTACCTAAACTTTTTGGGTGCATTTTTGAAATCTTCAAAAATTTAATGCTGTTTAAATTAAGATTATATTAAAAATCCACTACACTCAATAGTATATAAATAATATTAGTTTTATTTTTGTATTTTGAATGTATTTAATTGCTCAATCAGCAGGTAATCCTCAGCACTGCACAGAATGAAACAAATGTCACATTTTAAAGATCGATCAGAAAGAATTACAGTGGAAAATAACACACATGTTAACAGTGGTGGTTGGAGCATGAACGCACTAGTAGTGCCAACATCACTTCGTCGACTTTTTTTCTTTATTTTTTAAGATGTTTAATTAACGTCGCTTAACAACCGGGCAGAGGATATCCGACGGCGGTGAATGAAAGAAATGGTTGAAATGATGCCAAGTAATGGATGCAATATAAGCACCTCCACCACTATTTAGTAGCAACTTTCTTTCACTGCACACCAATTAGCACTAAACGCCACGTCACTAACAATACGGAATTAATCACGTCCGTGGGGCTCGAAAGTTGAGAGACATTTTTTTTTTTCAAACAAATGTCGAGCTACCGTAAAATTTACAAATCGATTACCGAGCAACATGTCAACTTCAGTTACACGCGATATCGTCACCAAAGAAAACCCATGAAAAGCAGAATAAAGCCCTTTGAACTTCACATTCATAGAACCATTTATTTTTCGTGTAATTGTCCGATTTAATTCCTACGCAGGTAAAACCGTCACCGTTTCGTTCTATATTTGTGCAGATCAGGAGCAGGTGTTCATAGGCATTTGATTTCACTTGGTCATCTAACGGTGATTTAGAAAATGGAATTAGTAAAAGCTTTCTTTATCCGTGTTACACAAAGAAAAGACCACACACTCGTGTATTTAACAGGTTTCCTAGCAGAAGCAAACTTCTTTAGTTGTCTGCATTGGCAATGTAGGTAACCTTATCAATAAACAATGGTTAAGTTCATTTTAGGTGTGAACAATCGGAGATAAATGACGAATGTGATATAGCAAAGTACAATTTTCCGATAACTTTTACATTGCAAGATAGTGATGTGTCTTATTTCTGACGTCTCGATATGCCATACTTTGTCTTAGGTCATGTATAAGTTGGTATCTTTGACTGATATGCGTTGGCAGGGATTTTGCCCATTCTCTTACTCCTCTACTTGCCGCTAGTGTCACGATCGAACGTCCACAGTCCACGGCACGGATCCATAGAATAGTAACATAGTGGTGTTGCAAACTTAGAACTATGTAGCAGTCCCTTCCGTGGTTTTTTGCTGTTAGACAAGATCTTTCATTGCGCCTTGTACAATAGTAAGCCCAATTACATTTGGAGTACATAAAAAAATTTTAAATACGCATTTTACCCCCTTTTAAAGGTAGAGCTATGGCACGGAGGCACTATATCTGGAGCCCCCCCCCCCTCCTGCATGTTAAAGTTTTGAAAAGGAACGATCTTCTATTTGCACGCAACATTGTAACCTGAAAAAGACCTGCTAATATTACAGACAAGTATTGGGAGGTGTGAAAAATCGTCTTTGGGACATTGCACATATGCGAAACTAGAAAAGAAATACAGTAAAACCTGCCTAAGACGGAATGCGATCGTTCCAGTAATATGTTTACGTTTTCATGGGTTTCCGTCTTACAAGGGTTGTACATATTTTAGTAAAACAAAGTACAAAAATATAATCGTATATAATTAAACTGAAGGAATAATTCAAAATAAAATCTTGTAAATAAAAAAATAGGTTCAATTTATGTTTTGCTGCATTTTCAACTTACATGTCATACATAGTTGCAGTTTCTCAACTAGTTTCTTTTCCTCCGCATATCCGTCAAAGAGCACTGTTGCAACTTCTTCACAAGAGAACTTTGCATCCTGCATCAGCTCCAGGAGTTCTGGAACATTCTTGGAAGCTGCAAATTCCTGAAGGTCACTCACAACAGATAATGCTTCTCTAAAAGTACATATTTTTGGCTCCCTTTCGTTGAATTCGTCGTCGTCGTCGACGTCCATTCCTTACATGACTTCACAACTGCTGTTTCAATATCTGCTGCACTTTGAACATCTTCAGTCGTGGCAAGTTCGTTATCAAAGCACGCAGGTAACTGTATAAGCACAATGAAAATCCGTGTTAGGTTATTTATGTAAACGATTCCGGAAAAACTATTCCGTTTCCGCGTTAGGCAGTTTTCCGGTTTAGAGTGTTATTTAACATTGGAAATATAGCTCCGTTCCGAGATTTATTTTCCGGTAGTCCAGGTTTCCGATGTATAGGGGTTCCGGTTTAGTCAGGTTTTACTGTATAAGAATAGGAGGAAAACACGAAAGCTTAAGAAAAAATCTGATGTGTTGCACTCACATGACTTTCTCTACTCTTGTACTAACCATTCTTACAAACTCTTATTCCTATATCTTCTTCGTGTTAGTTAAAATAAACATTTGTACAAATTATCTTTATGCTTATTTCCTTGTAGGTGCAAGGGGAATATTGGAATTCAGTAGGCTTTGTGCGATAGTCAAATCTTTTAAAGCTTTGAGATTCCATTCTCTTTGTACACGTAACATATAAAAAAATGAACAACGATGACCCATTTCACGAAAGTTCCAAGTTTTCCGAAACTCACACACATAAGGTATATCTCCGAAATGGTTCACGCTACAAGAAAATTTATTCAGACATAAATTGTGTATTTTAGCAAGATCTACATTTTTTTGTATAGTATAATTTGGTCTATATCAAACGGTTTACCAGTTATGTAAAAGTCGTCCAGAGTAAATACGACTACAGGGGCTATAGCCAGAAAATTCAAGATATACATTTCATTTGTCATAAAAATATCTCAAACATATGACATTTTAATCAAAATCGTTAGAGCCATTTTCAAGAAAATCAAAATTTTTGAAAAATTTTCCATGTAAAGGGTAGTTTAGGGTGGGGCTATTTTCTTCAAAATCTTCGTGTCACATCCTTGAACGACATTAAACGTAAATACCAACTTTGGTTTTTAACCGACTTTTCGTTTTTGAGCTATGCTGTCCACAGACTGACAGACTGACAGACTGACAGACACACAGACACACACACGGATCATTTTCTAAAAATGCTTTTTTTGGATTCAGGGGGCCTCAAAACATGTATTTCCGGTGAAATCTCGACTTCGAATTTTTGGGTGGAATACAATACTTCCCCTACTTACCAGTAGAGAAAGTAAAAATATGACTAAAATAACAACCTGTTCTTTTGAAGGGTTACTTGACCACATGGGTCAGACTGCCAACTCAAACCCGTGTTTTCCCAGCTTCAGTCTTCTACCTCTGTGACCCAAAACCAAGGCCTGGTTATTACTTCTGTCTCTCTGTCTGTCTGTTTCACACACTCTCTCTCTCTTGTTCTTCTTCATTTTAACGCTTAGAGACGAAATTAAGGGAGGACTTATTGAGTTTTAACAAAAAACGCCCAAAAATTCGAAATTTGAATACTGTCAGAAGCTTTTGCCCCAATCCTTTCCCCACGCTGTGAAATAATTAGTTTTTTTATTCGCAGCCATTTTTAAATATCCTACACAGGCGCTACTTGGGAATAAGTTACCCCACCCACTAAAGTTAGAGAAACAATGCAACTCATTTTCTCGGAATTTATCGTTTGAATTTCACTTCTAATGTCGTCAAAGGGTGAAGCACATATAAATATTGCGGGAAAAGAAATATCTGCACGAGTTATAGTACCAAACTCTCTCTCTCTGCTGCTTCCTCGTCTCCTTATATAGCGGCAATGACGTCACAAGGACATTTTTCTACTTCCAGAAACACGCCGGCGATGACATAGATCGATCTTTTTAGAAGGATCTGGAAACCGTTTGTGTTGCTGCTTATTGTTGTTAGTCACTTGTTCGTTCGCGTGAGTGGTGTGGGCAAGCTTGACCTTGTGCCTTTGTTTTCTTGTGTTATTACAACGGGTGTCTTGACTTGTGGCTAGATTAACGTGAACTTATATGACAATTAATACACTTATGTGATATTATAAATTGGTGCCGCAATGGCGGTGGCTCAATCAAGAGTTAATTATATTTTACTCGTATTATATTTTATTACTGTTATTAACCACAGATGTGTTTCCTATTTTGCTGTATCCCGCATGCCTCAAACTACCTACTGTTCACTTTTGCCAGCAGTACAGAGTGTGGTGACGTCACACGCTCAACTTGTTTTGGTGTGAGCATGTTCAGCGCTATGAGCTGACGACACTCCGGCAGTACCTGTCCTCCACTGTTGTAGAGATTACAAGCGTGTATTAACAGAGCTAAGAGCTGGATTTGTAGGAAACCTTATTCTATGTTAAATTTGTTTTAAATTGTTTACCTACTTACCTGTATTTTGTAAGAGTTGTCTGTGATGTGTATTGCGTCGCTGCACTTGTCGAGCGCTGTGGACATGGCCTGGGTAGCGGCTAATTGTTGTCTGGGCTGTACATCGCTGCGGTTCAGCTGTTCCAATTCCGTTATGCAATGTGGTATACTGCTTGTCTCTACCATTATCTGCGTCAAGGGACACCAATTATCTTCTATATACTATTATAATTACTAATACTAAGACTTCACAAGTAGCAATGAAATATTGTGATAAGACTGCAATTTATGATTGCCTTTTTCGCGTATTCAGTGCCCTTATGAGTTGAGTTTATGTTTTAAAAAATACATCTTGTTACTAATCCAAATGTTCTAAAATGTTGTAAGCGTTTGAAACACTTGCATCCATATAAATACGTGGTGGGGGTGCTGGTGGCGATAGTAGTGGAGATGATGGTGGTGGTACTGGTGGTGGTGGTGGCGGTGGTGGTAGTGGGTGGTGGTGGAAGTGGTGGTGGTGACGGTGGTGGTGCTGGTGGTGGTGGTGGCGGTGGTGGTAGTGGGTGGTGGTGGAAGTGGTGGTGATGATGGTGGTGGTACTGGTGGTGGTGGTGGTGGCGGTGGTGGTAGTGGGTGGTGGTGGAAGTGGTGGTGGCAGTGGTGGTGGTGACGGTGGTGGTGGCGCTGGTGGTGGTGATGGTGATGGTGGTGGTGGGGTGGTGGTGGTGGGGGTGGTGATGGTGATGATGGAGGTGGTGGTGATAATGGCGGTGGCGATGGTGGTGGTGGCGGTGGTGGTGGGGTGGTGGTGGTGGTGGTTGTGGTGGTGGTGATGGTGATGATGGGGGAGGTGGTGACAATGGCGGTGGCGAAGGTGGGGTGGTGGCGGTGGTGGTGGGGTGGTAGTGATGGTGGTGGTGGTGATGGTGGTGGCGGTTGTGGTGGTGGTGGGGTGGTTGTGGTGGTGGGGGTGGTGGTGGTGATGATGGGGGTGGTGGTGATAATGGCGCTGGCGATGGTGGTGGTGGCGGTGGTGGTGGTGGTGATGGTGGTGGTGATGGTGGTGGCGATTGTGGTGGTGGCGGTGGTGGTGGCGGTGGTGGTGGGGTGGTGGTGGTGGGGTGGTTGTGGTGGTGGCGGTGGTGGGGTGGTTGTTGTGGTGGTGGTGGTGGGGTGGTCTTGATTTTTATGTCAGACGTCACATTGGACTTGCACGTGGCTAACGAAAAAGACAGGCTGCGTTGCGAATCCTAGTTATGCATTAATGGCAGTCTGATACATGGCCAACATTGTATACGATCATTATAAAACTGTATCTGTTGTATGGATTCAATAAGCAATTGTTTTGTTTGTTTAGAATATGGATGTATGAGGCGATTGTGGTTTTACTTCATTGCGGCATGGCTAGGATTACCAGCTTATTTTATGGAAATGTAGAACACAATGATAAAAAATGTAGGACATTTGACAAAAATGTAGAACATTGTCGATCAATACAAAAATAATGCAAATTTATAATTTCAATGTTATATACCCACAGGCATATACACTTATATTTGCCTAAAATTCTAAAATATACAGTGTTAAATGTGATTATGAACAGTCAGTTATACATGTACACACGTGAAGCTATTAACAGTGAAGTAAATTGATCCACAAATAATACAAAGTAATTAGAGGCTCACACTTCATTTCAATAAATTGGTTTAAACTCAGTATCTCTCACAACGATCGTTTCGATACTCTTATGTATCATCCTCAGGAAGTTATACTTCTCTGAAGAAGTAATCTAGCGAAAAACATCTAACTTGTTTGAAATATAATCAAGAAATTCCACACAACTGAAGTTTTTAAAATTGTACTTCACTAAAACAATATCTCTAACTGAATCAATAGATAATCTGTTTCTTTCATTCGTCCACTGTGCTCTTATTAGTGAAAATACGCTTTCAATATTAGCATTGTGTTGCTTTGCCTCCACAGAACACCAAACGTTTGCTTTTTGACTTTAGCCGGTGTAGTTACGCTGCCATAGAGAGCTGCAGTTGCGGCTACTAACCAATTATTCATTCCTATGTTCGCAGTTGTCAGTTCATTTCGATCACTGCTTGTTTCTGAAAATGTAGAATATTAGAGGCTTTTCAAGCATCACCCCCCCCCCCCCACCCGAACGCACCCCGGGACGGCGGACGAACACTTAAAATGTAGCGCATGCCCGGGAATTTTACAATTGTAAAATTACACGTTATGTTCGCAATTGCTACATACTAACTGTATTTCACATACAAGTCCCGTGGCTAACGAAAAAGACAGGCTACGGCACGAACTGCAGTGACGTAACTCTCCTAGTCCAGGATGTGTTGCACTCACATGACTTTCTCTACTCTTGTACTAACCATTCTTACAAACTCTTATTCCTATGTCTTCTTCGTGTTAGTTGAGACAAACATGCAGAAATTATCTTATTGTTTAGTTTCTTGTAGGTACAAGGGACATATGGGAATACAGTAGGCTTTGAGCGATAGTCAAATCTTTTAAAGCTTTCAAATTCTGTTCTTTTGCACGGTTAACATATAACAAGATGAATAGCGGTGTTCCATTTAACAGAAGTTCTCCAAAACTTACACAAATAACAAGGAATATCTCCGAAATGGTTCACTTTAGAAAAAAACTTATTTAGAAATAAATTGTGTGCTTTTGCAAGGTCTAAATTTTTATGTAATAAGATTTGGTCTATATCTTACGGTTTACCAGTCATGCAAAAGTCATCCAGAGTAAATAGCACTTCATGGACTATAGCGAGAAATTCAAGATATACATTTCATCTGTCATAAAAATATCTCAAATATATAGCATGTTAATCAAAATCGTTGGAGCCATTTTCAAGAACATCAAAATTTTAGAAAAATTTTTTCATGCATAGGGTGGAGCAATTTTCTTGAAAATCTCCGTCTCACATCCTTGAAAGACATTAAGCTTAAATAACAACTTTGGTTTCTAACCGACTTTTCGTTTTTGAGTTGTGCTGTCCAGACACACACACACACACACACACACACACACACACACACACACACACACACACACATGCGCGCGCACACACACACACACACAAGGACCTTTTTCTAAAACTTCTTTTGTTTTGGATTCAGGGGGCCTCAAAACATATATTTCCGGTGAAATCTCGACATCGAATTTTTAGTTGGATTACAACACTTCCTATACTTTACTAAACGTAGTAGAGGAAGTAAAAATTAGGTTAGTTTATGGTATTAATTTCTTAGGAAAAGGTTACAGTGCGAGTTAAATGTTATGTTTAGTCATACATTTGCCTAATTCCTACCAGGTTTGGAAAGTATACTGTTACTGTAGGATTTGTTGTGGAAGATATAGGTCAAGAATCTATGACTGAAGCCTTTGAAGAAGCAGTAAGTACAAATGATAACAGAGATTTGACTGTTGGCGTAGACGACTATATTGTTTAGGCATTTAATGACGAGTTAAAATCCTAAAAAAATTTATTATAGGCCGGAAATATGCTCCAGTAAAATTAATTTTTGGTGAACGAAAAATGTTGAAATGTGATAATGATAACGGTGCTAGAGCAAATTGAACAAACTACACCGTGATCAACTACAATATATTAGTGTCAATGTAAGTGTCAAATATAATCAAACTTCATTTGGTCTTAGAAACATGCCACTTTAAAACTTTTCAGTGTTACCCTCGTTATCAAATACAGTGTCTTTCATGAACTTGTAAACCTATCGCAAGCTACCATAGATTATCATAAATTAGTGTAGACTACGACAGCTTTCTTAGTAGAACTGCTGAGTTAAGAACCTACCCCCGTTACCTGTACGCTAGATGTGTTGCATACCCATCGGGCGTTACCTCATTTCTATTGCTTTGTTTACGAGCTTTGATCATGTTTTACTAGCTTCTTCTAGAAGTCGGAGGCGTTGAACTTAGAACCTGCTCGAATAAGAGAGGGTATATAATGAGCCCCTTAACCTGTGGAGTCGGTCTGGGTGGCTCAGTTGGTTAGACGCTGGCCTACTGATCCCAAGG
This sequence comes from Tenodera sinensis, assembly GCA_030765045.1. Taxonomy (NCBI): domain Eukaryota; kingdom Metazoa; phylum Arthropoda; class Insecta; order Mantodea; family Mantidae; genus Tenodera; species Tenodera sinensis. The sequence goes on along the minus strand of CM060971.1, from coordinate 53,207,198 downwards.
TCGCGGGTTCAAACTCGGCCCAGTCCGATGGTCTTTAAGTGTGCTTAAAAACGACAGCTCCATGTCATTAGATTTACTGGCATGTAAAAGAACTCCCGAGGGATGAAATTACGGCACACCGGCGACGCTGATATGATCCTGCGGAACTTAGTGTCTACAAAAACATTTGAAAGCTCCCCTAAATACACCACGTTTCAGATCGAAGACACTGATAGTGATCATAGCTTTTGGTGATCATTTAGTTTGAATTTTTCATTAAATTTCTTAATGCTTTATATTCTGTATTATGTTTATTTCCCTAAAAATGCAACTCTAGTCTAGTCTTTTTTTTTTTTTTTTTTTTTTTTTTTTTGATTAACGTCCTCCAACATTGTGTCATATCGGACGAATGAATGAAATGAAATGGGTGAAATGATGCTCAAATGAGCCCGAGGTCCATGGAGCTTTAAGTTACCCGACATTCGTCTTCTCAGGGTAGGGAAAACCTCGGAAAAAAACCTTACCCGGATAACTTACCCTAAGCGAGATTCGAACTCGCGACCTCTTGAACGTGAGGCAAACACGCTAACCATCACGCTATCGAGGCGGGCAAAACTCTAGTCTTGCATAAATATCTAAATATGCGTTTCGTAATCACTGGATTTTACTTGCCAATGTCCTTAGGTCTAACATTAAGATTTAAAAGAACAAGTGTTGTTGGTTTTTACGAGACTATTTTCACGGATATTTTAAAAGTCAATGTGTGATTATGCCACTTGTTTGCACAGGGGTGAGCCATTTTCGTTCGATTCCTGCCGGTCAGCCACACGCTACAGGTGCCGTTTCCAAGGCAACCCTGCCCTGTTCTATCACACGAGCCCTTCTCTGTGACCCCTTTCACTTAACAATAGGAATCACATGGAGTGGAATATGGAGAGACACACTCCTCGCCTCGCTTGGGAGAAAAAACTTCAACGCCTGCTTCCCTTAAGGATACCCATCTGAGAATTGTCTTAAAAGCCACACTTTCAGTTTCATTCGATTCATTCATTACAGTTTAATGTATAATAATTTATTTAAATTTCATGCATATTTTAAAATCATTTGGAATTTTTTAAATTTTTTTTTTACTTTCTCCACTACTTATAGTATGTAGGTGAGGTATTGTATTGCACCCAAAAATTCGATGTAGAAATATATGTTTTGAGGCCCCCTGAATATGAAAAGGCATTTTTAGAAAAATGTCCGAGCGCCCGCGCGTGTGTATCTGTCTGTGAACAGCATAACTCAAAAACTAAAAGTCGGTTAAAAACCAAAGTTGGTGTTTAAGTTTAATATCTTTCAAGGATGCAACACGCAGATTTTGAAGAAAATTCCTTCACCCTAAACTACCATTTACATGAAAAATTTTTCGAAAATTTTGATTTTCTTGAAAATGGCTCTTAACGATTTTGATAAAATGCCACATTAAGATGTTTTTATGGCAAACGAAATGTATACTTCGAATTTTCTGGCTATAGCCTATGCAGTCCTGTTTACTCTTGATGACTTCTGCACAACTGGTTTAACTGTAAGGGATAGACCAAAGCCTGGCCTGGCCTGGCCTGGCCTGGCCTGGCCCGGCCCCGTAGCGCAGTTGGTAGAGCACATGCCTGTTGTGCAAGGGGTACCCCGTTCGATTCCCGGCAGGCGGGTAGGAATTTGTCTCCAGCCAGAATTATTCCTCATCCTTCCCTGAGTCTGGAAGTGTAATGGTGGCGGAAACCGCATGTGGTATCCGTGGTGGACGAAGCGGCGTCTGGGCGGATTTTCTCCGGGTTCTCTGGTTTCCCCCGCCATTAATTCCACTAATTGCTCCATTATCAACTTTCCAATCATCCATTTCGCCTGAATTTCATATCATGCTTTTCCTATTCCTCATGCTGACCACCTGCTTCCAGGTCTTCACTCTGTCTGGTCCAGAGGTCCCTCTGCTCCACCCTGCATTTTATATCATGCTTTTCCTATTCCTCATGCTGACCACCTGCTTCCAGGTCTTCACTCTGTCTGGCCCAGAGGTCCCTCTGCTCCAGCCTGCATTTCATATCATGCTTTTCCTATTCCTCATGCTGACCACCTGCTTCCAGGTCTTCACTCTGTCTGGCCCAGAGGTCCCTCTGCTCCACCCTGCATTTTATATCATGCTTTTCCTATTCCTCATGCTGACCACCTGCTTCCAGGTCTTCACTCTGTCTGGTCCAGAGGTCCCTCTGCCCCCAGACAGGCGTCAGACCGTAGGCACTGACCTGTAAGTCCTAGGGGGTGTCAGTCCTACATAAGGGAAGGGTAATCAGGGAAAGAGAGAAAGAGATAGACCAAATCTTACTATAGAAAAAACGCAGATCTCGTTAAAACATACAATTTATGTCCAAATGAATTCTTTTTGGGAAATGGAGATATTCCTTGTTATTTGTATGAGTTTTGTAGTATTATACTTATACTTTTCTCTAGTAGAAGATTGTTATTCAGTTGTGCAAAGAGCACAAAATCTCAAAGCTTTCTAATAGCGACTAGGTTTAAAATATTTGACCTTCGCTCACAACCTACTGTATTCCTATAGTTACCTTGTAGCTACAAGAAAATTACACCATTTCTGCAAATGTTTATCTCGACTAACGTTAAGAAGATAGAGGAATAAGACTTTCTAAGAATAGTTAGTACAAGAGTAGAGAAAGTCATAAGAGTGTAACACATCAGGTTGTTTTGTTATGTTTGCCTACCTAAAACATTGCTCCAAACTAAGCCACTATATTTTGAAAACAAAAGTGTATACTTTGTAATTAAGCTAGTAAATTAATAAATTGTACACATACACTTTAAATAATTATTCTACTATTTTGGAAGCAAATACATGTTAATTATGCCCAATCCTTTTGAATTTACACAACACAAATATTACGACTTTTATATTTAACGAGTAAGCATGTTAAAAATTCACATCCATACTTTTAGTGCGATATTTACAAGGCGTTATACAAAAAGTCATTGATTTATAGTGAATATCGCACTCTTACTACGACATACTTCTTTTGACCAATAAGAAGCAACGTGCTTCAACTAACCATAACTATTTATCAGACATTTGACCGCAATTTATCATATTCAGGGACAGACCTTGTGCTCACACTATATTTGTAATGATTTTCAAATGTTAAGTTTCACAACAGACAGTGGTGGTAAAAACTGTTGTTGATAAGAGACACTGAAAAGCTCTTTGTTAAGAAAGCAGACAAGGTTGCTAAAGATTCTACAGAAAGTGTGTAATCAATGGTATCAATATAGTTAAAAGCTTCGTACAATCAAAAGTTAGATTTGTTTGTAAATATTAAAGTACATCCTCCAATTACTGTTCTATTGCCATCACTCTGAGTGTTAAAAGAAATCCCTATCAGACGATTGCAGCTAAGTCGAGGCAAAAAGGAACAATAAAACAAAAGCTAAAATTATAATCTACATCGCACTTAAAGCAACAATATTGCGACACCGGCCCATGGCAACGGTAACACAACAAACGACGGTCGGGACTGGGTTGCCTCACCCCACTGGCGCGGCGCGTAACAAGGCGCTCAAGGTCAAGCTTCCCCACACCACTCACGCGAGCAAACAAGTGACTAACAACAGTTAAGTGGCAACACAAAGAATTGCTGGAACCTTCGAAAGACATCCGGCGGCCTGCGTATTTGTAGAAGTTCGCGAATGGTCCCTGTTACGTCATGCTCGTTATATAAGGAGAGGAGGCAACTAGTTAGAGTTGCAGTTACAGACATAAGTCAGCCAATGAGTACAGGACAACTGTGTGTCTCTCTCTCTCTCTCTCTCTCTCTCTCTCTCTCTGTGTGTGTGTGTGCGCGCGCGCGCGTGTGTGTGTGGTACTGTCGCCGCGAAAGATACGTCGCGTCGAAATGAAGTTTTAATGAACGTTGAGTGATTGTATCGTCAGAGTTGGTGCATAAGAGACAGAGAAAGTGAAGAAAGTCGGTGAAAGGAGTGATTCAAGGGAAGGAGAAGTAAACAGTTGTGAGTTTTAATAACACGAAAGACTGTAGACTATGTTAACGTCAGTGAAGAGAACTGTGTATTTGTGGAAAATTTTATAATAAAATTAAGAAATTCGACTGGACTGATTTTGTTACAATATTTTAAGACAGTTTCCAAAAGAAGAGCAATAAAATACCGCAACAAACTTATGAACATGTGTTCAGCGGAAAATAATACATGAGAATAATATTACTTAAGGATGAGTTGCAAAATAAGGTGCTGCTTTCCTCGCAAAAATACCAAAGAAGACTTCCTTAAACTACATTTTCATGGAAGCAGTTTGGCATTTCCGTTTTAAACCCCACATTCGATATGGACATTTCAAGGGAGATATGCTTTATGAGGTCCTCTGAATCCAATAAACCCACTTTTGAGGGAGAGGGACGAAGGAAGAAGTTCCTCTATTTGTGTGCGCTGGTGTATGTGTGCCTGGCAGCAGCACAACCTAAAGACAAACAATCGGAAGCTTCGTAAGTACATATAAATCAAACTACATAACGTATGACTTGTGATTGAAATTAATTTTGAAATGCTTTGGCAGTGAGTTTTAAATGACTCTGAACATTAGTTTAAATTTCTCTAACTTCTAAACTTTCCAAAAGTTATGCTTTTTAGTAATCAATATTTTTAATGTGTCATATTTTCAGTCGAATAATATTGACCTACTAAATTCTACCAAAAAATGACATTTAAGCTGTGTTTATTTTTAATGCTTAAATCATCCTTAATTGTCACAAGATTCTGGTTTAAAATATTCAATAAATTCTTGAGCTCAAAGCCGTACTAAAATCGCTCTCAAATATATATGATAATCAAGAGTAGAAATAATAACTCAAAAAATTATGGACTTCGGAAATATTTTTATGAACAGTATAAAAATATAAACTTTTAGTATACATATATTATGTAACACTTTATTCAGCTTTAAATTTTCTGCAGAATATTTATAGGATTGTTACTAAGCAGCATTCAAATTTGAAGACGATATAAAAATGGTGAAAATCCCTCCGTCGTTCTTAAGTTAGGCCTTGTTAAAGGTGGAAATTCCCTTGAATCAAAACTAAACCATAATGGACAATTTCACCTAATTTTGGTTTATCAGAAAGCTAATATAAATATCCATTTAAATATTAAGTGACTGAATTATTTCTACGAATGTCTCATCATTCGTGACTAATTTTCAACGACTAAGAAACCATTAGAGACTGATAAAAATGTACCTACTATAGAAAAAACGTACAGTTCATGAAAATGAAAAAGTAGGGCAAATTTTTATTTTCACAGAATTAGCCACCATCATCACGATTATTGTAAGATTAATCACGATATTATTATTATTATTATCATCATCATCATCATCACGACCATTATCATCACGATCATCAACACGATCAGCAGCATCATCATCATGAACAAGTTTGTTTTAGGCCATGTGGTCTGTACCGATAAACCTAGCGAAGATGGTCTTGGTCTCTCCACCGCTGCTTTGGTCTTTTTTGATCCCTGTGACCAGTTGGAGCATACTGCAATGCCAATTTTGGGAGCCTAGTTCTGTCTATTCTCATCAAATGATTTTTCCATTCTTGTTGGTATTTTCTATCTCCTCAGTCAAACTCGGGACTCCAAGGTTTTCTCTGATGTCCATATTCCTTTGGTGGTCCGATCTTATAACTCCTAACAGTTATCGCAAGAAACGCATTTGAGCTACTTCAAGTTTATGCGAATTTCTGTTATTTAAGATCGAAATTTCACTTCCGAGTCTGAGAGCAGCTTTTAATGTGATATGGAGTGTAAGTTTTGTATCGCTCGTCATCTGCTTGATAAAATGTCTTCTTATTATCCCGATCAATTTATCTTACTTTTGTAATTTTGCATCAACATCATTGCTGTGATCTGAAAACGCACTTCCTAGGTGTGAGAAATCAGATACGTGTTCTATAATTTTTCCATCAATCTCAGTTGTATATTTTTTCCACATATTGACATTGTTTTAGAATTTGAAGTACACATTTTCATATAATGTTTGCTGTCGATTTTGAATAGTTGGTACGTTGCCATTTATAAGCTGTCTTCAGAATTTGAGAATGAAGTTTGAGCATCCGCATATAACATTGGTTGGACCATTTTATTTCTTGTTAACGGAATTCCGCTATTTACTGCTCGTTTCCGTTCTTCACAACATTAGCCATTTCCTACATATTCTTTCTTGGTTTCCCCATGGTATTGTGCACACACTTTTAGATTTTGGATAAACAAAGAATGGCATGAAACTTAATTACAGAATTCAGAGGATTAGTGCTTGCAGCGGCGTGCTATGTGGTATGTCGATGGCAGAGATGTTATGCGCTACCAGTATGGCAACGACACCGCTTGCTCACCGATCAGCTGCAGAGTCATGTCTAAAGGCGGAACATCAAAGAAGGTTGAGTGTATGATTAGGCTACAAATGGATTCCTTGTAAATAGACGATTGATGGAGAGCGTCTAGAAATTAGATGCTGTATGTCCGGAACGCGTGCCCGAGCCCATTAACATTCTACTGGATTATTTCCATGGTAAACAAGTAGTTAGAGCGTGGTCTTCATCTTTTTCTTTTTCACCTTGGCTGACTTGGGACCTAGGATGTGATATTCCTAGGTGATTCCCTCTGAGTCAGAAGTTCTCCCACGGTTGGCGCAGCAGGAGCCAATGAGGATGTGCGGCTGCTGGCACGAATAGTAGGCCTGGAACGAGGTCTGTCGGAACGCTGGCTACGGCTTTTGGACATCTTGTGAGCTGCTGTCTGCACGGCCGGAGATGTAGTCACCGGTACAGGCGTGGCACGACACAGTGGAAAGGTATTCGTTGGGAAGTCAGTCTGGATCGAAGCATCGGCAATGGGGACATGCTGTAAACCCACAGATTGTACAGGAGTGCGGCGGACTGCGGTCGAATATCCTGTGGTGTTTGCAGAAGCACCTGCACGGTGAAGTGCTCCTTGACACGCAACTCCTGGTTGCGTTTTCGCCCAAAAGCTTCGGACATTGACGCGAGCTGGACGAATGACCTCCTCCACAGTTGACACAGCAGAGGTCCCGAATTTCTGCGTGTGTGTTTGCGAACACAAAAAGGTCAATATCAAACTTGATATGGAAGTTTAGAATTTCCCAAGGATTCGACACGAACGTTTTCAAGAAAATCCCTCCAACCCAGTTTATCCCTTTGATAGAACATTTTTTGAAAATTTTGATTTCAACAAAAATGCCCAACAATTTTGATTACAATACCATATGTTTAAGATATTTTCACGACAAATAAAATGTATATCATCTGGAATGTTTTGATAATGTCCTTAGAAGCTTTTTTCGTTCTAGAGATTTTTAAATAACTCGTAACCCGGAAGTGTGGTATCAAATCTTATTACACAAAGATGTAGATCTTGTTAAACACACATTTTAATTCAAATACTTTATTTTGTGGTGTTATTCATTTCGCAGATTATACTTATTTGTTGGCTTTTCCAGTATATATTTTTTCTGAAATGGTAATAGTCTTTTTATCTCCTAGCTGTGCTAGTTATCAAAGCCGTTACATAGTGACCGGCTCTAACAGCATTTGATATCACTTCAAGTCTACTGTATTGCCACTTTCCCTTTGCAGCACCAAGAAAATGGGTAGTAAGACACTTTATGCAGATATTTATCTCCATTAACATGAGATAGATGAATGCTCAACGGAGTGCAATTCATTTGAGCACTAGCAAATCAAAATAAATATGTTCTTATGCGAATAATATTATATCACACATAATACTTACCCTGTTGAACCCAGAGTCCAGCATTACAACAGCTCCTGAGTCTTCTTTTTCTACGAAACTGAAAAGAGAGAGAAAAAGTTATGTAATAGTAATTTATGCAACAAGTGGTTATTCTGATAATTATGACAGTGCATATTTGTCACAATCACTCGTTAGCGCAAAAAGGTTCATGAATGTGAGATTATCCATGAGTTCGGTAGAACATGTGGTACACTCTTACCATTACAATCTGTAGACATCCTTAGCTGACAATAGTGAGAGCGTCTTTGTGTATTCGTAAAAGAGACGTTAGTTTTCATCCCTTTATTCCATTTGTTATTGCCTGATTGTTGAATCGATAAGCAAGACATGCATTCCCTTCATGGGAGTGAAGTGAGTAGACACTGCGGACTGTGTTGCAGCCTATTATCAACACAGTGTGGTAAATAATTATAAATTCAGATCGTAATAATTCTACATTTTATCATGAATCATCATTACTAGGATTACAGCGTCGCCAGACCACGTACCGGAAGGTCGTGGGGCTCGGAGCATGCTTATCTGGACCTATAGGCGCCTAGCAGCTACTCCTCCGCTAAACAATTGTCTGTGCAGTACAACAGCAATTATTTGCCACCTTTCTGCTTCCAAAGATTCGTTTTGCTTGTTTCAAGTAGTTTCCCTTTCTAAAACGTTCCCTTTCTATCCAAACTCCCTATGATAGGGGTTGGTCAGCATCCGATAGGCCATCAGTCTAGTCTAGTCTAGTCTAGCCTAGTCAAGTGAACCGAACCAAGATGAGTCATACTAGATAACAACGGAGTTGAACTGAAAATAGACAGTTTTTCGTAGATAGCTGCGAGATCAGTTGAGTACCAAGTGCAGTTAATTTGTTAGTTGTGGCTCCGTAGTTCAGCTGTTATTCGATTACGCAAATCAGTTGTGTTTTGTTCTGAATGCCTGCAAGTGTCTCGGGTGTGTCGTCTGCGCGATGCTAAGTGTTTTAAGTGATAAAGTGTGCGTAGTAACCACTGCTGTTTTTAATTTGTTACACTATTGTGGGCACGTGTGCGTTAGTGAAGAACTTATGATATGAATACAGTATCAGCCTATTTATAATGGCAAGATGGCAAAAAATAACAGATTGATTACAGTGGCCAAAAATAAAAATGTTTCGGGCTCAAAAATAGTCAATTCTTATGTGTTTCCATGATTCCATCTGCTGAGTTAAAAAATTACCGTAAAAATCCGACGCCTCTTGTGAAGACTGCTTACAGCTCTATACCGTGCTCCGTAACTTGCCTATAGATGGCACTGATCAGATTTCACATCGCCATTGTAGTTGTGTGCATCTACTAGGACTAAGGAGAACTATTTATGGTACTTTACGATGTTTTGTTATGTTAAAACCCTAATTTCTCAACTGAAAACGTTTTAAAGTTCTTCTTCTTCTTCTTCTTCTTCTTCTTCTTCTTCTTCTTCTTCTTCTTCTTCTTCTTATTATTATTATTATTATTATTATTATTATTATTATTATTATTACTTCGGCTTGTTAAACATATACTATGGATACTTTATGCGCTATCTATACATATTGCATAACAAAATGTAAATGAGAATTTTTTACACATTTTTACTGTCTCTATTACGTATAGTAAGCAGGGGAATTATTGTTTTGACAGAAAATTTCGATGTCGAGATTTCACCGGAAACTTTTTGAGGTACCCTGAATTCCGCCCCACCCCCTCCCAAAAAACAAAAAACACTTTTAGAAGAAGTTCCGCGAGCGTATGTCTTTGAACAGCCTAATTCAAATAGGAAAAGCCCGTTTAAAATCCAAAGTTGGTGATTAAGTCTATCTTTTATGGGTGCAACGCGAAGATTTTGAAGAACGCTCCGTCACCCTAAACTACACTTTACATGAAACTTTTTCGATAATTTTGATTTTCTGAAAAATGCCTTGTAACTATTTGGATTGAAACGCCGTATGTTTAAGATATTTTTATAGCAAATTAAGTGTACATTTTGAATTTCCTGACCCATGTAGTCCTGTTTACTCTCAATGACTTTTGCATAACTGGTAACCTGTAAGTTAGATCGAATCTTACCATACAAAAATGTAGACCTCACTAAAACACAACATTTGTCAATATGCATTTTTTGTGGAGATATTCCTCGTTATTTGTGTCAGTTTCGGAAAACTTAAAAATTTGGTGAAATGGAACATCGTTTAAGAGGTAGAATCAGGACTAAAAAATTCAATGTCATAACCGGGATTTGAACCACGGATCTTCCGCTTATATCACTGGCTCAAATCCCAGCTATGCCATTGAATTTTTCAATCCTGATTCCACCTCTTGTACACGGCTTCTGTGTTTAAAACACCAGCAGTAAGCTTGTTGGGATAAATAAAAATAATGGAACACCGTTGTTCATTTTTTTTATGTTAAGCGTGCAAAGAGAACGGGATCTCAAAGCTCTAAAAGATTCGACTATTGCTCAAAGCCTACTGTATTCTAATATTCCCCTAGCACCTACAAGGAAATAAGCAATAAGGTAATTTGTACAAATGTTTATCATAACTAACACGAAGAAGATATAGGAATAAGAGTTTGTAATAATGATTAGTACAAGAATAGAGAAAGAAATCTGAGTGCAACACATAAGATATTTTAATTCTTAACAATATCAAAGCTTATAAACATTAGAATTCTGACTAGTTTTGCTATTTACGTAATTTTAAATAGATTGAACACTTAGGAATTTACATCAAATTCCTGCACTTAAACCGATTACATAAGAAATATATAGGTATTTAGTTTGTATAAGAAGCGTAAAGAACAGGCATTAGTTTACACAATGTAAAACCTTTTGTTCTCAATTTAACCTGAGAAAAATACCTTCAGTACTGTTTTAAAAACATTATGTGGGATGCAAATAATACGAGAGAAGAAGGGAGACAGGAAATGAATGGAGAGGTAGAGAGGAGGCATGAAGTTGGGGAAAAAGAGGATAGCTGTAGAGGAAGGGAAAGACTGAGGAAAACACTGAGAAATGGAAAGGAGCAACGCAGAACATCCATAGTAATGTATTAAAAACATAAAAAAACAAGTATCTCAATTTAAAGAATTAAAATAAAAATGTTTGCTTTCCTTTTCTTAGTGATATCGTAAATATAACCACGTTTAGTTAAAGTCTGCCTTGGTTTTCTGCATGTCATGGGATAGTCAGTGACGTCCATTGTTTACATCAATTTGGATTGTAAGAGAGGAGCGATTAAAAACTGCTTTCTCTTTCAGCTGCTTGCATTTGTCACGTTACTTTTTGACCATCTCTGCAAGATGAGCGTATTTTGTAAGATGAGAATACTGGAACGTCATCCACAGCATTTGGAATTAATCTTGCGGCTCCAATGAAAGTGACAGTAAACACTTCACCCTAGAGACCAAACGGGAAAACAAGACCCAAGATCAATAATGACCTGCATATTACGTGTTTCTCGCTAGATGCCGAGTTTCTTCAGTAATAAACAAGAATAGAGCGCATGAGAATATGTGAATACATCGGCCGTTAAGATATACGCAAAGAAAATAAATATGACAGGCTGATGCCTGCATAGAAACAAAGGAGGGGATGATACGTAACACAAGGATACACAGCATAGGGGGGAAACTTCGCATTTATATAGATACACTGAGTCTACCACACCCTCAGGAAAAGGGGATGAAGTGAAAGAACCACACGAGGCTATAAGTTCACAGAGACGTGCTGAAGTCCCTAAAATCCCAGGCTCGAAGGCGCATCCACTGCTCCAATTGTCTAGAGCTGTGGATGAACGATTCGTCGATCAAACAGTGCTCTTTTCTTTTGAGCCATCTCTGTGCGACCTTTCCGGAACCGCCATTTGCCAAGAAACCTACAAATATTCACTAATGAACGTTAAACGATAGAAAACATTGTCACGATAGCTGTCTCGACCACTGTATCGATCCCGGTCAAAGTCACCGTCACGGCCACCGTCACGGCCACCGTCACTACCACCGTCACGGCCACCGTCACGGCCACCGTCACAACCACCGTCACTACCACCGTCACGGCCACCGTCACTACCACCGTCACTACCACCGTCACGGCCACCGTCACGGCCACCGTCACAACCACCGTCTCAACTAATGTCAGGACCACCGTCACGACCATTGTCACGACCACCGTCACGACCACGTCACGACCAGTGTCACGACCACCGTCTCAACTAATGTCAGGGCCACCGTCACGATCATTGTCACGACCACCATCACGACCACGTCACAACCACCGTCACGACCACTGTCACGACCAGTGTCACGACCACGTCACGACCACCGTTACGACCAGTGTGACGACCACGACACGACCACCGTCACGACCAGTGTCACGACCACCGTCACGACCAGTGTGACGAGCAGTGTCACGACCACGTCACGACCACGTCACGACCACGTCATGACCAGTGTCACGACCACCGTCTCAACTAATGTCAGGACCACAGTCACGATCATTGTCACAACCAACGCCACGACCAGTGTGACGACCAGTGTCACGACCACGTCACGACCACCGTCACGACCAGTGTGACGACCAGTGTCACGACCACGTCACGACCACGTCACGACCACCGTCTCAACTAATGTCAGGACCACCGTCACGATCATTGTCACAACCACCGTCACGACCAGTGTGACGACCAGTGTCACGACCACGTCACGACAACTTCACGACCACGTCACGACCAGTGTCACGACCACCGTCTCAACTAATGTCAGGACCACAGTCACGATCATTGTCACAACCAACGCCACGACCAGTGTGACGACCAGTGTCACGACCACGTCACGACCACCGTCACGACCAGTGTGACGACCAGTGTCACGACCACGTCACGACCACGTCACGACCACCGTCTCAACTAATGTCAGGACCACAGTCACGATCATTGTCACAACCAACGCCACGACCAGTGTGACGACCAGTGTCACGACCACGTCACGAGCACCGTCACGACCAGTGTCACGACCAGTGTCACGAGCACGTCACGACCACGTTACGACCACGTCACGACCACGTCACGACCGCGTCACGACCACGTCACGACCGCGTCACGAACACGTCACGACCACGTTACGACCACGTCACGACCACGTCACGACCACGTTACGACCGCGTCACGACCACGTCACGACCACGTTACGACCGCGTCACGAGCACGTCACGACCACGTTACGACCACGTCACGACCGCGTCACGAGCACGTCACGACCACGTTACGACCACGTCACGACCACGTCACGACCGCGTCACGACCGCTGTCATGATCACTGTCACGACCATGAGATGACCACAATCACCACCACTTCACGACTAGATCACGACCAGTGTTACGACCACGTCACGACCGCTGTCATGATCACTGTCGCGACCACCATCACGACCAGTGTCACGACTATGTGATGACTACAGTCACGATCACGTCACGATTAGGTCACGACCAGTGTCACGACCACATCACGACTAGTTCACGAGCGCGTCATGACCACGTCACCACCGCTGTCATGATCACTGTCATGACCATCGTCACGACCACGTGATGACCAAAGTCACGACCACGTCACGATCAGTGCCACGACCTCATCACGACTAGGTCACGATCGCTGTCATGACCACGGTCACGACTAGGTCACGATCGGTGTCATGACCACCGTCACGACCATTATCACGACCACGACACGACTGTCACGACCACTGTCACGAACACTGTCACCACCACTCTCAGAACCTCCGACACGACCATGTTGCAAACATTGCCATGACCACCGTCATGACCAGTCATGACCACTGTCACGACCACTATCAGAAGCACTGTCCGGACCACTGTCAGGACAACAGTCCAGACCACCAAAAGTCCACAAGATAAACAAAATAGACGCCAGCTTACCATAAAGACTATATTAGTGCCTAGTGTTTCAAGAGGAAATTTACTTTACCTTGCGTTGTAATATACTTCTGTTATTGTAAGTGTATTCAAATTATTGGAAATTGGTGTTGTTTACTTGAATATTAAATTGTCTATAGTGACGTTTTGCATGAATAACTTTTTATCACAGCGGAGTAAACTTAGAGTAACAGAATCTAATCTGCCCCCAGATTACCACACATCGCATTTTCTTTGTATGAAGCTAAACATTGTTATCTATGTATACCTGGTATTGTTTAGATTTCTTCTTTTGTATTTAAGGGAAGCGGAAAGTGTGGAACTTAGTCAAGTACACCCTGGACAGAATAATCCTCTGTTTCGCAACTATTAGCACGTGAATTCATTTGAAAAAGTCAGACATATATACAAGGATATGGAAAATATCTATGGCAATTTTCATTATTCTAGCTCCTATACTTTCTCTTTAAAAATGTTGATTAATAAATAAACAGAAGAAAATATTTTGTGAAAAATAGGGTACACTGATGTTAGAAAATTGGAATAACTATAAATAGCACAGCAATGAAATATTTTACTCTTGGGCCACATGTCTGTTATGATATTGACCATAGATTGGGAGAGGTGACATACTGTGTCATTTCCCCTACATCGTAGTTTTAACCCCGTCCACTCGGCTACAAACGGTTAGCTACCAGCTATTATCTATCTAGCTCAGGGAACCGGTCAGTCCCTGAAATTGTGTCAGTGGTGGAACCATGTCGCATATCAAGATAATAAAATGCTCCAAAGTCGAGTGGGAACATAAGTATTTTTGTATTGCTAGTAAAATAAAGCATTATGTTTACTATGCCAAAATACAGCGTACGTAATGTAATCACATCCACGCAATTACCTTATTTGTAAGAATGTGTGTATACGTAAACAGAATCGGAAGAAAAACAGATGGCGTGCATTTGGTGATGGGGTAAATGGACAGAGGGTAAATACTCGACTGCATTTTTGTCACCCCTCTTCCCCATGTCTGTTACTGACCTATAGTAAATTCGGGTTAAGAAAGTCCCTTAACATCAACACCAGAGCAGAAAAACAGCAATATTCAAAAATGGATCTACTTGGTATTCTTCTTCACAGAGGTTCGGTCAGCACGAATCAGAGCGTTCTCTGCGGTCACGTGTTAACAGCCATTACGAGAGTTTGTGTACTTCAAGTGGCTTTCTTATTTCGGCAGCAGTATAGAATTATTGAAGTATCTGCAATGGTTTTGCTAGAATAAATTTTTCAATGTGAAGACAAATGAAAATATAAAATTGACACCATGTTTTCAAAATGGCTTTCATATTCAAATGCCGAGCTATGCTGTCATAATTCTAGGTCAACATGAGTAATTCTGTGTCAAAAAAGAGTGCAAAACTCAAATCTCTAGCCCTAATGGTTACTAAGAAAAATTGTCACTTATACGAAGAAAAAAGAACAGTTTCCGAGAAAGACCTAATGAAATAAAAACTTTGTTATAATGACTTACAACAAAAGTAATATGTTTAAAGCGTATTTAAGTAAAGAAATATTGTATTTATAACCATAAAGCTATATGTTCTTGTTCTGAAAATATTGAACTGTAATGTAATTGAAGAGTAACTATCTTGGCCATTTCATACTTCCCACTTACGTTGATAAATAAAGCTTTCAGACTTTCACTTTACAACTGCACGTTATTGTCCACGTCGCAAGGACTAGCTGAACTCCTAGCTCAGGGCTGAGCAACTAGCGCTCACTGCGCACAGCCTGCTCACGGCCTTGCAATGTTGTATGCTTAGCAGGTAAAACAAACTGAAGGTCGCTTGAGCTATTCTCGAGTTGCCCAGGTCTGTCCCAGTCTCTTCCTCGCGGTTGCTATCGGAGTGATGCCACTGAACAGACCGGACGGAAACGATCAGCTCTTGTCACATAGCTTCACTAACATTCCACCATGTTGCCCACCAAACGATATTACGGCTCCGGATAATGTGTAAGACTTGCGTTCGAGAGACCCCGAGTTCAATTCCCCTCATCCACTCTGGTCATCCACTCTGACCTTAAATTTTTCATGGCTTCATCTGTTAGGTAGACGAATACTGGTGGTCGAGACGGTGGTCCTGACAATGATCCTGATAGTGGTCGTAACAGTGATCGTGACGGTGGTCTGGATACTGCTTCTGATATTGGAAGTGACAGTGTTCCTTGTAGTGGTCGTGACGGTGGTTGTGACAGTGGTCGTGACGATGGTCTAGACAGTGCTCTTGACAGTGGAAGTGACAGTGCTCCTTGTAGAGGTCGTGACGGTGGTTGTAACAGTGGTCGTGACGATGGTCTAGACAGTGCTCCTGACAGTGGAAGTGACAGTGTTCCTTGTAGTGGTCGTGACGGTGGTTGTAACAGTGGTCGTGACGATGGTCTAGACAGTGCTCCTGACAGTGGAAGTGACAGTGCTCCTTGTAGTGGTCGTGACGGTGGTTGTGACAGTGGTCGTGACGGTAGTCTAGACAGTGCTCCTGACAGTGGAAGTTACAGTGCTCCTT
The DNA here is from genome assembly GCA_030765045.1 of Tenodera sinensis. Taxonomy (NCBI): domain Eukaryota; kingdom Metazoa; phylum Arthropoda; class Insecta; order Mantodea; family Mantidae; genus Tenodera; species Tenodera sinensis. The sequence goes on along the minus strand of CM060971.1, from coordinate 53,190,842 downwards.
GTAGTGGTCGTGACGGTGGTTGTGACAGTGGTCGTGACGGTGGTCTAGACAGTGCTCCTGATAGTGGAAGTGACAGTGTTCCTTGTAGTGGTCGTGACGGTGGTCGTGACAGTGGTCAAGACGATGGTCTAGACAGTGCTCTTGACAGTGGAAGTGACAGTGCTCCTTGTAGAGGTCGTGACGGTGGTTGTGGCAGTGATCGTGACGATGGTCTAGACAGTGTTCCTGACCTCCGAACCAGCTTCGCAATGATTTGCCTTTCCGCGCCCTCCTCGTTCTTTGCCGTCTGCCGCTATTATACGAGTAGAAAGACGCCGATGAAACCACAAATTTTAAATACTTTTAAAGGCTTTACTTACCAAATTTATGAAAGGGGATGCTGAAATTGGCCACTGTCTTTAGCCATACCTTTTTGGCACCTCTTTAGGAAACTATGCATTACTGCCCGTAGTTCATGTTTTCCTGAGGGATATTTGGTTTTAATCCATCTAGAGTATGTGGGTTTGTCTTGTGCACTTCATGTTTTACGTTACCCCAGAGAGAGATATCGCAAGGGGTTTGGTCGAGGGACCGTGTGGGCCACAGATCTCTACTAATAATTCTGTCCTGAAACATGCTGGAAATCTTTCTGTAAATCGCACTTTCACTTGGCGAGCTGAGTTAAAACATACGAATCATAAATGAAAACATATGCTGAGCCATAATACACTTTGTGATTAAGTAAGGACAAAATACGAGAAAGCCACTCGTAATAACTAAACCACATCACATTACCGTCAATTCAATACTGCACAACAAAAGCACATCATAAGCGTGACCTTGTTTACGCAGCACCCTGTGGCGGCGCCGTGGCCGAGCGGTTAGCGCGCTCGCTTACCACCTAGGCGGCCCGGGTTCGATTCCAGGAACCCGCATGTGGTATTCGTGGTGGACGAAGCGGCGTCTGGGCGGGTTTTCTCCGGGTTCTCCGGTTTCCCCCGCCATCTCATTCCACCGGTGCTCCATCTTCATTCCATGTATCATCAGTGTCACCGCCTGTGGTGCCGTAGTAGTAAAAGCGGGCGTTAAACACTACACACAACAACACAACACAGCACCCTGTTATCATGTTTCCACACGCCCAGTGGTAAAACACCACGCAGTCCGTTCGGAAGTGACTTGCTCTCGCATTTTTACTGAGATATTACCTTTGTGCCGATATTTCATAGAGTTTCTGGCACATTTTGTTCAGTTCTCGAGTGTTACACCCTCTGGTTTCAAGGTTCCTTTGAATAACTCTGCAGCTGGTTTTCTACTTTATATCACCAATAGTAAGCTATTATCCAATATCAGTGACATCGTAAACACACCTAAAAGACTAATAATTTGTCAACAAGAGTATTGTGAGCGATGTGACGTCACGTTCTTATCCGTAACTCCGCTCTCTAGGCGCAGTCCTACACCTTTAGTGTCATTCCACCATGGGTAGGCGACTTACAAGGAGCCATCATTGATGACGCAGACCGAGCTGCCATTTTTTATAGTAGAAATATGTCGAAAACAAAAAATACCATGTCTTGGCGCTTCTATGTAATTGTTTATGAAAAATTATAATAATAACATGGTCCAATGCAATTGAGGGGGTCAGCGCAACAGTGGTCTAACCCTCCCTGATGCACAATTTGCAATATTGAGGCCATCTGTGGCGTTTTCATGTGAACTATCTTACCACTGTATGGTTTAGACCAAAACCCATTCGTTACATTAAACTGAAGCTCCTAATATTTTCCATCAGAGGAAAAAGATTAGCAGCACACCACAAAATCTGTTATCATCAAAAATATTTTAGCACTGATCAGTGAATTGTGGTGTAATAAGCTGAGAAAGTATCAGTGAAAAATCAATATGGTCAAATGAACTTTTCCTTAGCCTAAAATGAACCAGATGTGTTTAACTTTAACTCAGTTATTCTCCATTTTTAGAAATGATGGGTTAGACCACTGTTGCACTGACCCCTCAATTTCAAATTTGAGAAATTGCAAAAGAAGGGAAAGCGTGAATGAAATAAATAAGTTGGTGAGAAATAGGGTGCAATTTGAAATACTTTGTAAATGACTTATGTTCTCATAAGGAGATACAGGGTAATAAATTGTTTATAACTAGCTGAAATACCCGGCGTTGTCAATGGTTTGATGATTTATCCCTAAAATCCTCGGACATACACCGCACTTGTTAATAAACTTGTGTTTCTTTTGAGACATTTAAAATTTTACTTAACACACCTAAACAACTATTTAATTAAAATTCTTAGGATACTATAAGGAATAAAAAGTAAACTGAATAAATAAAATCACCGGGAAGACATTATGCAAAAATCACTGTTGACCAATCACAAATGCCACAAGAAGAAAAGCGAGTAAAGAAAACCATGTGAATGTAATACGTTCCGTAGTAAAATTGATAGCATGAAAACCTCTGTGAAAGAAACAAAACTAGATTTGCCAATTTTTATCGCATTCGGGTGAATGATTCAGCAGCCCATAAGGGACAAACAAGTATTCATTTTTGCTTTCTCTACTACTTATAGTAAGTAGAGGCATTATTATGTTCCAAACAAAAATTCACACACACACGGACCTTTTTCTAAAAATGCTTTTTTGGATTTAGGGGTCTAAAAACATATTTCCGGTGAAATCTCGACATCGAAATTTTGGGTGGAATACAATACTTCCTGTACTTACCAGTAGAGAAAGTAAAAGTATTTAGAAGTTTCATTTATTTAGACCGATTCTCTCATCTCTTCCAGTGTGCAGGATTCTATCACTTCCATCTGTATGTAATAAAACTATTTCTACAAACATTTATCTGTATTAATATGAAGTGGGTAGAAGAGTAGGTGTTTGTAGGAATAGTTTGCACAAGAAAGGGTAGAGAAAGTGATGTGAGAGCAATTACAGTTTTTAGTAAAAGAGTGTTAAAGATTTGTATGGATATAGTTCAAACATGGCTTACACGATAGTGCCAACGTTTTTGGATCCTGTTCCTAGAAACTAAGATTTATAATTATGACATTCAATAAAGCTGCAGCATCAATTACTCCTTGCCATTAAGAAGTTATGGTTCGGTTAACAATATTACTAAACTTCGTTAATTACAGACAAGAGCCTGGTAATAATCCGGCTTCCACACTCTTGTGGAAAATTTAGAGGCAAGGCTGTTAAAAGTTTGTACCTTTCAACAAGATTAGATTTTGCAGACAAATACCTGGTGTTACATTAAGCACAGTTATAAAACAGCAGTTTAATAGCATACGGCGGTTAATGGCAGACTGGGACTGCAATATACAGAAGAGACTGCATTTTTAGGTGAATGGCTTTTGTCATTTGCTAACACACATCCGCTGTTTTGTAAGGGTACTTCAGTCATTTTTACAGTGGTGTGCTCGATGTTAAATGCGAAGGAAATGATAGCTTCGGTGTTGAAATGGACTCTTGAATGTTTGTGTAAGGTATTCTTATGGCCCAACAGCAGAACTCAGTCGCCAATGCAACAGGCCATGTCCATTCCAAACCAGAGTTCTCTCTGACGTAAACAAAACCTGGTGCTTCTGGCGGTCACAAACCTACTCTTCCGCCTATGTAAATGATTCCTTAATAAATGTACTGTATGATGAAATATGGACTTAGGATAGGTAATGAACAGCAGATTTTATTACGGTTATTTCTACCCTCTTCGTATGGAGAACTTTCAGGACTTACAAGTGAGCGCCTGTGATCAGATGCCTATTGAGGAGCAGAGTAGCCAGGAGTGGATAACAGCACGAAGCCTGGTGTAAGAACGAGGAAAGAGATTATATGAATGGCGGGGAAAACCGAAGAAGATAGAGAAAACTCATCCAGACATCACTTTGTCCTTTAAAAATCTTACATATGGTTCCCTGGGATGGAACTCTGCCCATTGGTGAGAGGCGAGTGGTGTAACCCCTTGGCCACGGCGCCGACCTGGATGAGATCTTACTGCACAAAAATGTAGATCTCGTTTAAGCGCGCAATTTATGTGAAATGCATTTTTTTTTGTGGAATTAATCATTTCTGAGATATTCGATGTTATTGATTTGATTTGTTCAATGATTTTACTTATTTCAAATGGGAACTCGTTATTCCCCCTTTTTATTCCAATTCATGCAAAGAAAACGGAATTTCAAAGCTATCACAGAGCGACAAACGTTAAAAGAATTGACTATCGCTAAAAGTCTACTGTGTGCTCCTGTTTAATTTATAGTTACAAAGAAAGATGGAATAAAAGCTTCTATTAAAGCATTTCTCCAATGTTTAAGTCGATTAACAGAAGAGCAGACGTTTGTAAAAAAATCTGATGTGTTGCAATCACATGACTTTCTCTACTCTTGTACTAATCATTCTTACAAACTCTTATTCCTACATCTTCTTCGTGTTAGTTGAGATAAACATTTGTACAACTTATTGCTTATTTCCTTGTAGGTGCAAGGGGAATGTTAGAATACAGTAGGCTTTGTGCGATAGTTAAATGTTTTAAAGCTTTGGGATTCTGTTGTGTTTGCACACTTAACATATAAAAAAATGAACAACGATGATCCATTTCACGAAAGTTCTAAGTTTTCTGAAACTCACACACATAACAAGGAATATCTAGGAAATTTATTGAGACATAAATTGTGTATTTTAGCAAGATCTACATTGTTTTGTATAGTATAATTTGGTCTATCTCTAACGGCTTACCAGTTATGCAAAAGTCGTCCAGAGTAAATACAACTACAGGGGCTATAGCCAGAAAATTCAAGATATAAATTTCATTTGTCATAAAAATATCTCAAACATATGGCATTTTAATCAAAATCGTTAGAGCCATTTTCAAGAAAATCAAAATTTTCGAAAACGTTTCCATGTAAAGGGTAGTTTAGGGTGGGGCTATTTTCTTCAAAATCTTCGTGTCGCATCCTTGAAAGACATTAAACTTAAATACCAACTTTGGTTTTTAACCGACTTTTCGTTTTTGAGCTATGCTGTCCACAGACTGACAGACTGACAGACTGACAGACACACAAACACACACACGGACCTTTTTCTAAAAATGCTTTTTTTGGATTCAGGGGGTCTCAAAACATATATTTCCGGTGAAATCTCGACATCGAATTTTTGGGTGGAATACAATACTTCCCCTACTTACCAGTAGAGGAAGTAATAGTTGGACAAGGAAAGTTGGACATAGAAAGTCATGTCAGTGCAACACATAGAAGCCTTTACTCTTGTTTATTTTTCATCTACAACAATCTTATACAGAGGGAAGCTAACTACAGAATAGGACTGTAATAACAAAACGGATTTAATTTTTAGCCGAATGACTTTCGTAATATGTTAACTGAAATAAGCTCCAACGTTACAGCAGTTTACTGCTCAAGTCGCCTGTAAAGTTCTGCACTTCATGTTAAATGTAATGTATCGAAATAAACAGTTTTGTACGTTTGTGTGCTGTATTATCATCTTTCCACACTCGCGGACTCCAGTGGCACAAAGTATAGCTGCATCAGGGATAGCAAGTCGAGACAGGTTATTAGGCAATTTTTGCACTGAAGCGGTGAAGTGCTGGAGAGAAAAATGTGATCGCTTATAGCCATAGCGAGCGAAAGCTATTGAATTCACAAAAAAACATGACACATTTGTCCCATTATAGTGTACTAGGTTTATATGTGGTGATATTTCAACTGTTCAGCTGGCATCAATACCAGCAACTCTTATTAAATTCTCCCTATGGTAAAGGTATGACCGTAGTTCGTGTTAGTTGCAACTTTTAGGTTGGCGACATCTTTGCAGATACGTAAACCATGCAATTTAAAGCAAATCGCCATTGGTTTCTTAGGCGCCAATGTGTTTCACGTAGAGGTTTATTTGAAATTAGTCTGCCTCAGGGGAATGAAAGGGAGAAGAGACAGATTCCAGTACTGTAATCAGACTTCTGTAAACATTCACGCAAGCGTTCTTCTGCTTCAGATGTTGCCAGCTTACCACCACTGCTAATTTCTCTTGGTTTCAATTGCACAATCGTATGAGCCGCTAGTGTTATTTCGGAAGTAACGCAAAACAATTCTGCTGTGTTGTACTCTCACGACTTTCTCTACTCTTGTACTAACTATTCTTACAAACTCTTATTCCTCTATCTTGTTCATATTAGTCTAACTCTGGATAAACATTTGCAGAAATTATCGTATTGTTTATTTCTTATAGGTACAAGGGGAATCTGGGAATACATTAGGCTTTGAGCAATTGTCAATTCCTTTAAAGCTTTGAAATTCCGCTCTCTTTGCACGGCTAGCAAAAAGTCTGATGTGTTGCACTCACATGACTTTCTCTACTCTTGTACTAACCATTCTTATAAACCCTTATTCCTGTATCCTTTTCCTGTTAGTTGAGATAAACATTTGCAGAAATTATCTTATTGTTTAGCTTCTTGTAGGTACAAGGAGAATATGGGGATACAGTAGACTTTGAGCGATAGTCAAATATTTTAAAGCTTTCAAATTACGTTCTCTTTGCACGGTTAACATATAAAAACTGTATAACGATGTTCCATTTGACAAAAGTATAAGTAAGAAAGTAGAACTACCGTCTGTGTTGAAGTCTTCAAACTATAATTGTGTGAAATGTCAACATTCCAGCTCCAATTCCTTGGCGGAGAGAATTATTGCGCGTTACTTTCCGATCCCCCTCGTACTAATGCCCTTCTCTAGTAGGTATTTGATCCAAGAACTGAATACAAACTACTCTGTCCCTTCATCCTAGCAGAAGATACTATTTTCCTTGAAAGAAGCGAACCGCTTCGCCTGTCTGTGGAGATTTAAACTTTATAAAATATTACTCCTTTGGTGGAACAAAACACTTGTTTGCCAGCAAGAAGTAAACCTTAGTTTGCAAACAAATGAAAACTTTGCTACGCTAACTTTGAGCCCGACGTATTTCAGTAAATGCACTTGTGTGTATTATACCACAGTCGCGTGAAAGAACATCAGGACGGATCAATAAGTACCCGCGTTTTAAAATAGATGGTGCTGCTAAGAAATGTTTGTATCAAATGAGACGGCTCGCATTCGGAAGGTCGTGGGTTCGATTCCCATGTCCGACCTTCCCGACTCATGGGTCTTTTTTTCCGGGATTACTTTGGATCGCTAGGCGAATGCTGGGAAATACAATTCTTCCCCTGAATTTCTGTCTCTGCATTTCACCTCACTCCACCTTTCTTCTGCTTGGTTGTCTCAGGGTTCAAAGTGTAGGCGGGAGTTTCGGTGTCCTCACCCTAGCTGAGTTTCGAACTCAGGCCCTCTTAAATGTATGGCAGTTACACTACCCCATACCATAGAGGTAAGCGCATTCAAACTGTTACATAAGAAGTACCTTTCGGTGTAAATGAATGAAACGTTGTATAACTCCTTGAAAATACACAAATAACAAAAATACAGATGCATTTTTGTTATCACGGTCAGTGTGTTGGTAAATAATAACAATATTGGTGTTGCGTAAATTTTAAAGAAAAGTTAAGGTCACATGTTTAACACTTATATTCTCCAAAACTAGCGGGATAAACAAAGCTTAATCGCAGCAATTTATTAATATCCCAATAGAGATCGTAATTATAAAATATTAGTTTTTTTTTTAAACCTCAACTATCATGTGGAAGAATTTTATAAAAGAGCAAACAAATAATACACAGTCTGATGTGCTGCACTCATATCCCTTCTTCAACTCATTCGCATATTCCTATGCCTACTTCTTGTTAATCGAAGGAAACGCTTGCAGAAACTGTTTTACTCGTATTTCGTATTTTCCAAGTAGGCACAAACGGATTAGAAAATGTAGTAGGTTTTGAGTAGGGTCAAACTTTCTGAGAGCTGGTCTCTATGTAATGACCATGAAATTCCATTCTCTTTGCGTGGCCAAGATAAAAAACAAATAACGATTTATGATTTGAGATAAATACAAATATTTTAAAATGTAATCCAATAATAAGGAACATCTAGGAGATGCTTAAATGTACAAAAACGAATGTATTTCACACAAGTTGTTTGCTTTAACGAGGCCTATACTTTTAGTCTCTCTACTACGTATAGTAAGTAGAGGAAGTATTGTATTCCATCCAAAAATCCGATGTCGAGGTTTCATCGGAGAAATATATTTTGAGACCTCCTGAATAAGAAAGTAGTATCAGAAAAAGGTCCGCGCACGCGTGTTTGTGTGTGTGTTTGTGTGTGTGTTTATGTATGTGTGTCTCTGTAAACAACTCAAAAACGAAAAGTAGGTTGAAAACCAAAGTGGTATTTAAGTTCAATATCCTTCAAGTATGCGACACGAAGATTTTGAAGAAAATTCCAGCACCCTAACTATCCTTTCAATGGACATTTTTCCAAAAATTTTTGTTTTCTTGAAAGCTTAAGATACTTTTATGACAAATGAAATGTATATTTTGAATTTTTGGCTATGGCCCACATAGTCCTGTTTACTCTGGATGACTTTTGCGTAATTGGTAAACCGTAAGAGATAGACCAAATCGTACTATAAAAAATGTAGATTTTGCTAAAACACAATTTGTGTCCAAATAAATTTAGGCTGAACCACTTCGGAGATATTCCTTGTTATTTGTTGAGTTTTGGAATGCTTAAACTTTCGTGAAATGGAAGATCGTTACTCATTATTTTGATATCTTATCCGTACAAAGAGGACGGAATCTTAAAGCATTAAAAGATTTGACTATCGCTCAAAGCCTACTGTATTCCGATATTCCATATTATACATGTAGTAAAATTTCTGTAAATGTTTATCTCGACTAACATGAAGATACAGGAATAAGAGTTTGTAAGAGTTTGTACAACAGTAGAGAATATCATGTGAGTGCAACACAGCAGATTTTTTGTGTGGTAAGACCTTTTCTATCTCTTACAGTTCACCAGATATACAAACTTCATTATGAATGTAGAGACTACTCCCAGACAGATTAGCCACTGCTTACAAACGTTTAAAACTGAATGATTTTCCCCTACAATACCACGAAAAAGGAAAGCAGGCTGGTGATATAAGCAGGTGACATTCACGTTTTCTCCTTTTCGTCATGAATAATATAAGAATATATATGGCAAGTCCGAAAATTCTCATTTTATGTAAATAATACAGTAGAAAAAGGGTTAACGAGAGCTAAGGTCTACCAGGGGCTGATGTTCCCGTTCTTGACATAAGGGAAGACGACTTAGTGATTTTTTTCCAGTGAGGAGGTACCAAAAAACCACGGTGGGGACTAAAAAGCTCTAACGCATCGCCTACCACCTGTCCAGGCTGATACCAGAGGGTTGGTACCCGGGGGGCATCACCACCTAAACATATCTAACATTCCGTGGATATCGGTAATCTCTGCCCCGTTGAGTCCAAACCAATCCCAACAAGTCTCTACGAGGAGCGGTTCCGATGTTCGACTCGACGTACAACCATGGATTGAGCGCATTAGGAGAGCAGAGTAATTCTGTCACATGTCGTGATGTAGCGTGGTTTACACAAGTCGATATTTCTAACATTGATACATACTCGCAAATAGAAATAAGATTGATGACTGAAGACACAGCCTGTTTGGCGCGACCAACAGATCATAGTATATGTGCCATACACAATAAGTGAACTCAGCTGCATGTTGGAAATATCGACTTGGATAAACCGTGCTACAACACGACGTGGGACTTACAAATGTTTGGCTCTTCTGATGCGCTCAAACATTCTTTCCCTGGTTGCACAAATCTGAAAAAAAAAAAAAAAAAAAAAAAAAAAAAGGTGGCCCATTCCCCTAGACCGCAATTGTGATTTCCCTCCATAACGTTCCCATAATTCTTGTACTCTTTTATGCATGCCAGACGCCAGACTAAAGAGCTTGCTAGAAGTATGTTAAAGAAAAATGATAAGGAAAATCCTGACGCTTTGCCTGTGGGGCAGCTTTTCAAACAGAAGGCTCCAGGAAATCATGTCCTCCAAGAGTGTAATACAGTAGGTTGCAAGAATCAACCAATGGGCATGGGCAGAAGGCTTCACCACGACAGATGGTCTCAGTCGACTACCAAGTGGGACCCCACACTGGAAGCAGAAACTGAGGAAAATCAAGACAGCCGACTTAGAGAACTAGTGGGAGCACAGTGGTCCGGTACTGCAAGACAGAACCGTTTGGAAAAACTGCGTCTTCTGTCTGTTTTTATTATGTTTTCCATTACATATTTATATTTTTCAATTATGATATCCATCAGAATGCTTTTTTTCTTCGCGTGTGAAATTTGACGATCTTCTTTTGTTTCATGTTTTCTTACATTTTCCTATTGTACTGCACCCTATCGAATGGATCCGAAACGGAAAAACAAGTGATTGCAGTTGCCCGGAAGCAGCGACTTTCAGCTGTTTTACGCGGTCGCCAAACATTATATCACGAACTAAGACCAAGTTTTATACAGTGCGATTCTATTCTGAATTCAGTGCTTGTACTGACCTTAGATTAAATATGAGCTCTAGTCAGTAATATTTATGCAATATACTGTATTTAAATCAGCAGAGAGATGATGGGTGAAAGTGGGAGAAAGAGCCACAGAGAAAGAAAGAGAGGGAGAGTGTTAGTGTAACAGAGGGAAGAGGAAGAGGAGTTTGAGAAAATTAAAAAAAAAAAAAAAAAAAAAAAAAAAGCGCGAGCGAAACTGCACAATATTCAGAATGGAGCAGTTGGACACACTATTGCTAGCTAAGGGCTATGAACTGTTCTTCAGTTTCAATTCTCAGCGTAGATCAATAGATGGGATAGGAGATTTTCATTTCAATCTTAATCCAACAGGAACAGTCTTTTATTGGCAATTCCACCTTTCGCCCCAATAAAACTTGGCTGAAGACCTTTCCGAGGAGGGTCTACCCATTTCTGCTAAAAAATATCGAAAGGCAAGTAGCTCTTTCTGTGTATTTCAACAAACCGTTTGTAGTCTGTTAACAAAAGGAACGGAGTGAGGAAAGAAAAGCCTTGGGGGAAATAAAGTAATGGGTTTTATCGATTCAAAAAGCTTCTGCCAGAAAGAAACTATCATCAGTTTTATTTTACTTACCTTCTTCTCACCACGGTCACGAAAACACTGTATTGGGAACCCCTCAGCCCGCGAAGAGCCCTGGAAAAAAACGAACAAATTATAGTATTATTGTATACAACAACTAAGCTATATTTGAAGTTTATACTTCAGGAAACAAATATAAAGAGAAACGTAACCAAGGCTCTGAAAATTGAGTTCAGCTAGTCAATATACAGGACAGCTGGTTTGTGTCAACAAGATCAATTTTGTGGTTTTTGCTGAGCTTGCAAGCTATACCCCTATTTCATCATAACTTAGTCTTTTAACCCCTAAAAAACGTGCAATAAATGCAATTGTCCAAAGACGCATATAAGTAAAAAAAATATGTTACACTCACATGACTTTCTCTACTTTTGCACAAACCATTCCTACAAACTCTTATTCCTATATCTTCTTCGTGTTAGTTGAGATAAACATTTGTACGAATTATCTTATTGCTTATTTCCTTGTAGACACAAGGGAAATATTAGACTACAGTAGGCTTTGAGCAATATTCAAATTTTTTAAAGCTTTGAGATCCCGATCTCTTTGCACGCTTAACATGTAAAAAATGAACAACGATGTTCCATTTTACGAAAGTTTCAAGTTTTTCGAAACTGACACAAATAAAAAGAAATATCTATGAAATGGTTCACTCTACAAAAATATTAATGAAATGTTCATTCAAACTTTATAGAAGTTTCACTATAACCCAAGAAGTAAAAATGTGTCATATAAATGTTAGTGTTGTGAATGTTTTCTGAGTTATGGATGTTTAAAGTAAAATAAGTAAAATATTATGTTAACATATTAACGTGGAAATTATAATTTTACACAATAGCCGATTTTGTGTTATGTATTTCAAACACGTGAATTGCACACTATTTCATTGTACAATCTTGTGTTTTGTTATTTCGAATGAATAATAAACATTCTAATATACTTACCGATCTTTACCTTGGATTTCCGGTAACACAATGTTGCCAATATAACAGCTATAACTATGATGATAATGATGATGCTGATGACGACGATGATGATGTACTTTTAAGGGCATTCAAGCACGAAATAACCAACAAAAACAATTGGACTCACACAAAACATAATACGATAAATAAATTAGTATAAATAATGACTATAGCTATATGCCATGGGCACGGTGATTAGATAAAATAAATAAAAAGTAGGTTATCTTCCGTAAAGTTTTAGGTCATCAACCTCCAAGTTATAACCTATTGCTGATTATTAAAAACTATAAATTAGAACTTCAAGTGTATTTCACTTCCCGATCTGGTTTCTATTGTATGTTATTACTAGAGATCGGTGCAATAGTACTGAAATACTTAAAAGAGGCACCAAATAGGCATCAGTATGAGTAATGATAAGCTGTGAAATATGCACAATCATTTATTCATTTCCCACTTAAACTAATTTTCACGTAACAGAAAAGCACAGATACCTATATCAAATAGCTTCGTACCATGTGCTAAACTTACTATACTCTAGTGTTCTTTAATCAAGTGTCAATTTTAGTTATTGTATATTCTTTAGGTCAAGCCTCATTATCTTTTTCTAAGTAATATTCATCTTGGATACATTTTATAGTTACACTGATTTGTAATTGTTATTGAGAGTGTTACGTATTATTATTATTATTATTATTATTATTATTATTATTATTATTATTATTATTATTATTATTATTATTATTATTATTATTATTATTATTATTATTATTATTATTATTATTATTATTATTATTATTATTATTATTATTATTATTATTATTATTATTATTATTATTATTATTATTATTATTATTATTATTATTATTATTATTATTATTATTATTATTATTATTCTTATTATTATTATTATTATTATTATTATTATTATTATTATTATTATTGTTATTATTATTATTATTATTATTATTATTATTATTATTATTATTATTATTATTATTATTATTATTATTATTATTATTATTATTATTATTATTATTAAAGAAGCTACTGTGACGTTTGAAATAAAACAAGTCTAGTCAGTTTAGGCCAGAACTGTATCTTCGCCTACACGGAAGGTAAAAGACGATAACTCTACGGTGTTAATCAGTGAAGCTAGGAGCAGACAGTAAAATGATGGATTTCCCAGTGGTTTTTGTGTGCTTTATTGTGCGAAGTAGGCAATATTTTGTTATTATACCAAACAATAAAGCAGCTGACTTTAGCAATGAATGTCTATAAATTACATTTAGTTTCATTTTAGTTGTTTTAATAGCTATAACAAGAGGTGCTCAAATACCTTTTTTGAACTTTACTACCTAAACTTAAATTTAATAAACGTTTATCAATTAACAAACTGTCTACTAAACGCTCATAACCAATACTACAACTTTTAGCTTATTAGATTATTAGTTCAATTGTTCGGTGGAATTTCATTTAAATATACCTATTTACTTGAAAATAAGACTCGCTTTTTAACGGAATTAGATATCCATTTGGAGGGTTTGCAAATGGTTATTTCGGAAAATTAAAAAGGAAATGTGATACTGAATTATGAGTTCAAAGCCTATGTTTTATTAAACAGTATTATTGTTATTCACATACTGTTTTGTTACTGCGCACCCTTTCATTTGCATCACTTCATAGGTCACTATACAGCACTCTCTTCTCTTCTGTATCACTGCAACATGGCGTCCTTTCTTAGGGCCACGAAAGAATAGAGTTCCTTTTTTCGCGGTTTTAAGTTTATCTCTCTGATTTCTCCAGTAGCGGATCATGTTTGGTTTTGCCAACCGCTGCTCGTACACCATTTTTACCGAATTCCGAAACATCTAGCTTAAATACTAAAGTTAAACCTTTTCGTGAATTCATATTGCCACTGACTCAGGCAGGCACAAGGGATACTAACTCAGAATAAAACTGCTGTTTTTATAACATAAGATCTTCCTTTACTAGTAACAAGGAAACAGGTAGAAGGGTTGAAGCTGCCAATGAGTGAAGGTCAATGTCTAACTCTTCCCCGCTCCCCCCTCTTTCTTCACAAACAAATGAAAGGTAAATAAAACTTGTCCTTGACCAACCATCTGTATGTAGAGTAACAAAGAAATTCTGAAGAACTGGGTTTTGTATGAATTACAATCTGTCTGAGATTAACGTGTCTAACATTCCCATGCATGTATCCTTTTTTATAAAATTAGCCCGCAAAGCTTTGTGGGGTTTTATTTTCCAGTAAATACTGCATATTAAATCATTTTGGCATGTTTAACTTATAGGGAGCTATTATTTTTACCCTACAAGTACAAACACACAATCCGTCTTGCTTCATGCAAAATGTTGCCTAATGTATCCTAAGATGCTGAGCATAATCGCAGTCCCTCAAGCTGTATCGCCTTTCGTGTGTGAAAGGGCGAGAGGGGATAAAAACATGCAAATGAAGTAAGTTTCGGCCATGATCACACTCGACAAATTGCCAAGTACGATACACACTTACGCACTTACCCACAAACTGCTCCACTGTTGACCACCATCGAGTTCCTGCCATCGATGATGACAATCTCGTGATTTCTTGAACGAAATGCTTCGACAGCAGCTTCCTGAGTTCGAACCAAGCTGCACTCATAGCCCAGCTTCTCACAGGCTTGGCACAAAGATTCGCTCTGAACATCATCTTTCCCAAACACCAGCAAAACCTGTAATAAAATGATCCTTTCTTTAATCACTCAAGTAAACGAATCCCATTAAATGCTGAAGCACAAATGACGAATTGCAAACAATGGGAAGATAATAGAGATCTATTAACAAAAAATCTGATGTGTTGTACTCACGTGACTTACTCTACTCTTGTACAAACTGTTCTTACAAACTCTTATTCCTCTATCAACTTCTTGTTATTCGAGATAGTCATTTGCAGAAATTATTTTATTGCCAACTTTCTCTTGTGCGAGCAAGCGGGATATAGTAGGTTTTAAACGACAGCCAAATGATAGGATAGATATCAAAGGATAAATATTCTTCTATCTACTTTATGTTAATCGAGATAGACATATGTAAAAATAGTTCTATTACATTTTTCTTTGAATACAGTAAGCTTAAACCAAAATCAATTCTTTTAAGAGCTGGCCACTGTGTGATAGCTTTGAAATTCCATTTTCTGTGCATGACCAGGAGCAAACAAATAAAAAACAAGTAAGAACTTCCCATTAGAAAGTATTTGAAATGACCCTTATTAGGAAATTGAAAACAATAACAAGGAATATATCTGAAATGGTTAACTACTCAAAAATGATTTGACATAAAATGTATGCTTTGGCGAGATCCACTTTGTTTTAGTAATGTTTTGTCCACGTTTTATGAATTACTCGTTATGCAATATAGTAATTCAGAATGAAGAGGAATTTAGAGGCCATTACCAAAAAATGCAAAATATACATGTCATTATTCTTGAAAATACCTTGAACATACGGTAATTTAATCAAAATAAATTAGATCAGTTTTGATAACACGAAAAGTTTTCACAAATTTTCCATATAAAGTAGTTTGGGATGGGCAATCTTCTGAAAATATACTTTTCAGAACCTTGCAAGACGGTAAATAAGTACTTTTCGTTTTAACTTATGCTATTCATGAATAGATAGACCAAGGCGCGTGCACACACGCTCAGACATTGTTTTCTAAAAACCCGTGTTTTAGATCAAGGGAGTCTCATAACATATTGCAACAAGAGGGCAAAATTTCAGTTCTCTTACTTTTCTATCAATTTATTGTCCTCTGAATTTTATCACAGACACATTTTCTTCTCGTCGTTAACACAGTTTACAGTCTTCCGTGTTATCACAGCTCACAACATTTCCTTCTCGTAACCTTGCTCTGTCTTTTCAGTGTCTTCCTTCATTTGTCCAGTATCTCATACTCTTAACTGCCACGTTACTATCATCCGATGCTGGTTGAAATCTTCTTAGGAGCATGCGACGTACCACACATACACACAGACACACAGACACACACACACACATCTGTCTCGCACTCACTGAACACTGACCCACTCATATTCTAAAGTCTAGCTCATAGATGGGGATAACTGATTCAATGTGTCACTTCCCTACATCGTATTTTTACACCCGTACACTGCCTCACAGCGATCAGCTACCAGACCATGCCGCCCGCTATTGTTTGTCTACCTCATAGAACCGGTCAGTCCTTCAAATTGTGCAAATGGAGAAGCTAAATACTCGATTACATTTGTGTCACCCCTATTCCCCATGCCTGTTCTAGCTCTAAAACAAAAACTCACTAAGTAACTAATTAACTAAATGGCTAACTGGCTGCCTCTACTGCTGTCTCATGTCCTTTATACTGGGTAGGACGATACACCGACCTTTATCCACTCCACACACACGCTAGAAACGATGTAGCTAGAATTCTCGAGAAGGCGCTAGAAAAGTGCCTTTTGTCCATGTGCCCTATTATTACCGTCACGTATATACTACAGGCACGCGAGGCAGCTTGACTTTGAATGTCTGGCCCGCTCGCCGGTACATCACGTGATGCGAAGTAATCCGGCCCCACACCCGTCCACCGCCGTGCGCTGGGCCCAACGTCACGGTATATTTCGCTGAAATCTCGGCGTGAAATTTTTAGATGGAATACAATTTTATTTTTCTCTACTTACTCGTATGTTAAGTGCGTATTAGAGAAACTAATAAGCTTCATCTCATATGAGTGCATTGAGAGAAATAAATATGAAATCAGAAATTGGAGAGGAGTATAGGACAAAGTAATATATATATATATATATATATATATATATATATATATATATATATATATATATATATATATATATATATATATGTGTGTGTGTGTGTGTGTGTGTGTGTGTGTGTGCGTGTGTTTCTTCATAGAGAAGGTTTCTATACTATACGTTTTACCATGCAACATAGTATATTCACATAGTTTTCTCTACTCACTGGTTTTACGAAACCTAACCAAATCTCTTTCTGTACTCCCAGTTCTACAAATAATACATATAATTCTCTATATGTTTTAAATAGAAGTACGACTTATTACATACCCACAGTTTCCTCTACTAGCTTCTCTTGCTGTGGTATTTGTGGTTGTTCAATAGTGCTTTTGCACAGTCTCTTCCTGATGTTTTATTTATTTAGCTTATTTTTATTGCTTATAATATTGTAATAGTTTTAATTAAATATTCGTCTAAGTTTATTAAGTAATGTTTTTAAATGTCTCCAAATAAACGCAAAAGCTATTCGGCAATTACAACCTAAGGCCAAAAGTTTTAGGTATAAATCGTCAAAACACGGGCTACGCCTGGTATTTCAGCTAATAATCTATAAAAAGAACTTAATAAAAGAAACTTGTTGGTGTTATGAGCACAATGTACGCCCAGTATATTTCAGTGAGCTGGAAAGATTAATATTCCACACCATGATGACCGTAGTCACGCCCACTGTGTTATCTCGACGGGAGTATAGGCGTCCCTCCTTGCTGGCGTGTAGGAAGTGTTTTCGTCTTTAAGGCGAACGACCGCCAGCGTCTAATGAATCGAAAACAGGAAGAGCTTCCTAGATTATATTATAATGTGCGACAAGACCATAATGGTAGCAATTACCATGCGAGTATTTTTTACGAAACCGCATACCACTCGTTTCATAAGATTCATACGAGCATTTTAATTGACATACTTAAGTCTCATACGACTATTTACTGTCGAGAAATGAATTAAGTTTAAAACATTTATAAAATATTTTTAATATTATACGTTGCATGTTACTGTCATGGTGTCTGACTGTTTAATTGTACATTTGTTATTCGATTGAACATATGAAAATCGATAGTTGCGCCTTCAACTGCGAAAGTATGTATTTTATTGTCAGGCTGGCCTTGGCGCAATCATGCAAAGATTATGGTACATACTATAATCTATAAAAAAAGTGGTCTTTCAAAAACAGGAAGTCCAATTGAATTTATTAGAATGTTATTTACAATATTAACACCAGTGAACGAGTTGTTTTCGATTGAGCATGCAAGAGCTAGATTTACTTTCAGCTGCATGGGAATGTGTGTAGACGTCGAGGTATTGATTACTATATGCGTATCTTTTGATAGGTGGATATCGGTGTCTTTGTAAACGGGTGCACGTATGATTGGTGGATAGCAATGTAGTTGATTGTTGTATAGCATTATCGCTATGAACTAGTACACCTTTGATTGGTGGATAGTAGTGTCGTTACGAATAGGTGCTACTTTGATTGGGGATAGCAGTGTCACTATATGGCCGCGCCGTAGTCAAGTGGTTAGACCATTCGCTTCTCACCAAAGCGGCCCGAGTTCGATCCCTGGCAACCGCATGTGGGATTCGTGGTGGACGAAGCGGCGCTGGGGCGGGTTTCCTCCGGTTTCCCCCGACATCTCATTCCACCGGTGCTTCGTCTTCATTCCATGTACCATAATTGTCACCGCCTGCGGTGCCGTATATAGTAAAAGCGGGCGTTAAGCACTACAAAAAAGTGTCATTATGAACAGATGTACCTTTGATTGGTGGATAGCAGTGTCGCTATGAACAGGCGCACTTTTGATTAGTGGATAGCAGTGTGGTTGTGAACGGATGTAACTTTGATTGGTTGTTATCAGTATCACTATGAAGAGCTGGATATCATGAGGTCCATTGCAGTGGGTATAAGTGCTAGATTATGGCTGGTCGAGCATAATAATAAAGCATGGTTTATTTATTTCACTACTTATACCTTTGTTACGGAAGAGGAAGAATTCCATCATACTCAAAAATTCATCATACTAATTTGAACACAAATTCATCCATTAAAACTCTCCTAATGCATATCACAAATTAATAAAAATAACAATAAAAGTTCGATTGTGTTGGGTGTACAGAAATTAAGTATTGATTTTGTAGCTTTATGTGGATGATAACTGAACGAGAAGAAAGATATCCATTGTATTGTTAAGGTTACACAGCTTTTCCTTTGGCGGGATTCGAGAAATTCGATCGCCGATTTCATAAGCTTGGGCCTATTTACAAACAAATTAATCGCAAATGTGGGTTTTGAGGCTCCCTGGACCCCAAAAAAGTATTTTTAGACAAAAGTCCGCGTTCGCGCATGTATGTGTGAGAAACGCTTAATTATAATACAAAACATCCAAATCAGGTATTTAAGTTGAACACGCTCCCTTAGAGCAACTGCCAGCTGGGTCTCGGGTTCGAGTCCAGCTTGCGGAAGGGAATTTTTAAAATTCCCGTCCTCGTAGCCGTGGCCACTAGAGCGTATCACTTTAGTGCCCCGCTGCGTAGCGGGTCGCGGGTTCGAGTTCCGACTCAGGCATGTGTGTTTGTGTGTATTGTGTTCATGTGTAAAGAACGAAAAAAGCAGAAACACAAAGCTTGGTAACGAAGAAGAACTGAAGATGCTATATGAGGAGTTTCTACAAAGTCCTGCACCAAAACACACATTGCATGAAAAATGCTTAATTTTTCAAAAATTGTCAACGATTTTCGTTGAAATATCTTATGTTTAACGTATTTTAATGAAAAATTACATGTATGTATGTTGTGAATTGTCTAGCAATAGTCTCTGAAGTGTTCTTTCAGAGTGGTATTTGCATAATTGGTCAGCCGTAGGAGATCTTATTAAAAATTGTAGAAGACTATGTTTATCAAATACATTTTTTGTAGAGCTAAGCAGTTCCGAGACGTTCCTTCTTATTGGTTTCTTTTTCATAATACTCATATTTTCCGAAAATTGAATTAGTTGCTTCGTTTATTTATTCCTGTTCCTATCTTTTCTTTTGGTCTTGCAACGAGATCGGAATTCCGAAGCTATCACACGGCGATTCGCTCTTAAAAGATTCGACTATAACCTAAAAAGTACTTAGTACCCTAATCGAGTTGCACTATAAGGAAGTATGCAATGAAACAATTATTTAGGCAAACGTTTATCTCGATTAACGTGAAGTAAACATAAGAATAAGGCTTTATAAGAATGGCTTTTATCCGAGTGAGTAGAGGAGGACCCGGGTTCAATCTCCAGTACCGGCATGGGGATTTCTTCCCCCACTGGGAGGTCTGCTACGGAGTGCACTCAGTCTCTTTAGGTCTAGGAAGGGCCAATTGAGGAGCTACTTAAATAAAGAAGCAGCGACCCCAGGTCACGAAGGCCGCATAACCGGCCGGGAGGGCTCGGGACGCTGACCACGTCCCACCCGTCACTACTGTACTCCACTCATGACGCCTTTAGTGGACAGAGCGGGGGGGGGGGGGTGGCGCACGTTTGGCCGGGCGGTAAACCTTGGGCCGCGAAGGGCTGTTATGTTAGGGGCTGGTTTAATTAGGTTATATAAACAACAATAAGAATGTATAAGAATAGTTTGTGTCAGATTGAGTAGGGAAAGTCATGTCAGTGCAATATATCGTACTTTTTACTGCAGTATGTTTCATTTATATGCCACCTTTAACATCCAAGGTCATATTGGTGATCTCCAACACATTAATTCTGTGGTTTTTCGTGTTAGGGTTGATATATTGGATAATTACATTAAACACACACACAGAGCTATACTCTCATCCATACTTTCGGGCTCTAGGGAGCAAGGAGAATAACCTTATCTAAGAAAAAATTCTAACCTCTACCCGACAACAAGCTGATCGAAGGCGCAGAGTACTTGTGAAACTGGCAGTTCAGGAACAACGCCTTTTCCAGGATGAAGATCCAAAAGAAGGGTAATTCTAAGCAAGTTTCCTGATGTCCAGCTCCCGTTTGATGTGCGGTTCACACGTCGAAGCTCATCTCTCTTCCATTTCTCAGGCTCATTGGATTTGCTTTGAAGTTCAGAAGCTTTCGCTTCACTGCGATGCGACCCTCCATGGATTTCTGTCCCGGTAACGCAATATCCTCACAAGGAAAGCGGATTATACCATGAGGTTCTTGTTCTTATTATTTTACATGCTCTTTTCTCAAGGGATATACCCATCTCATACATCGTGGATGTGAGAAAACAGAAATACACTATACTTTTCTTAACGTATACAAAATTATATTTGTTAAGGATTTCCCTAGGACTGTTTTGATAATTTTACTGGGCATATACCAGGTGGAAGGGAAATTATTACATTCCTTCTAATATGTGTTTCATAGAAGCATTACAAACAAAAATGTATAATCACATTTTGTTCTTTGCTCAGCCGATTTCGCAAAAATAAACTATTTTTGTTCCAAATTGGATGTGTAATTCCACAAGAATGTACGAAGACAACAGTTTTGTTTCTTGCAAAATGCATAGAAAAACTTATTTATGACTTAGTTTCGGTAGTAATTGTGTGACAACACCCAGGGTTTCGAAATAATCACTTAAAAGAATTAAAGGAATATTCCGAATAGCTTTATAGGACGTGAAGCGACTCGACTACGTTGCGTTGAGGTTGGTCAGGGAATTGAACCGGCTTCTGGATGTAAATAGGTTGGTCGCTTGCAGGGTGGTCTGATGTTTTGGAAGCTAACGATTCTCATTGGTCTACTCTCGCACAGTAAGCATAAAGGACACGGTATGGTATTTGTTTACGTTCACGAGACACCTCGCTGCGGTGTTTGTTTATGTACTGAACTAGCGAAAGTGACACCCACACAATCCGCAGTGTTGCCAGCTTGTTTTCGACAAAACTAAAATATCTACGCAGGAAACATCAGAGACAGAAAAGTAAGATACAAAATCTGTTTCAAATACCGAGATCTAGCATGGTTTAAACTGATGTAATGACCTCCTTTCCATCCTGTATATACAGGTGTGAATGAACTACCACCGAAACTTTTTCATAGGAATTGGAGATGTCTTAAACAAGTAATTTGAGACAGGAGACTTGTGACCTTTTTGTGCACATTAAGAAGTTATGGCTATAAGGTTCTAAATTGCCAGGACGCCACTGATTAATATCAACTACTCAAGAGCGCAACACACGAAAACGAGGAGACGTTTAAGAGCATACCTCTCTGGCACAGTGATCATGACTTTAGCATTCGAGTATAAGGTCATGATTGTCTTTGAGTTCGAGTCTCAACTACTTTATTGCTTGTTTCCTTCTTTCTTTTGAGTAAAGCATATTAATAATTCTTGGTCTAGGTTTTAAATTACATGGGAAGTGGCTTAAAAGGTGAAGAAAGTTTAAATACATCTAAGTGTTTACGCCATTTTATAGGAACTGCTCGAGATGGTGACAGTGGCAAACGATTCTCCTATCCTATCCAAGGTTTCTGGTTTGAGCCGAATCAAGAAATGGTTTTAATGCTCTTCTTCGTAAGGAATACAGGCCCTAATGACCTAGTTGTCGACGGGCCCGTAAACCCCACTACTCACTCACTCACTCACTCACTCACTCACTCACTCACTCACTCACTCACTCACTCGTAAGGAATAAAAATAGAAAGGGAAAAAACAATAAAGAAACTGTAAGTGCATGACAGGAAGCGAACCCATGACCTTCGGGATAACAGCTTTCGGCGTTACGAATCAAAGGGATTAAATCTTGGAGACGCTGAAAATCTATATTTCTACACTTGAGCAGCAGACTTGAGACATTCTAAGTCAATCTTTCACCCAGTTTTGCTTTAACACCGACTTATTAGCATCTGATACCAGTAAGTTTAAGGCCCGCCTCGGTAGCGTGATGGTTAGCGTGCCTGCCTCATGTTCAAGAGGTCACGAGTTCGAATCTCGCTTAGGGTAAGTTATCCGGGTAAGGTTTTTTTCCGAAGTTTTCCCTACCCTGAGAAGACGAATGTCGGGTAACTTAAAGCTCCATGGACCTCGGGCTCATTTGAGCATCATTTCACCCATTTCATTTCATTCATTCGTCCGATAAGACACAATGTTGGAGGACGTTAATTCAAAAAAAGTATGTTTAAGACCATGAATCTGCATTAAGCTACGCAAGTAATTCAGTGTAGTTCATTAACACCCTGTGTCTTTGTTCCGGCCCGACAATTGTTGCCTTTGTATATCGGCCGCGTGTTACCTAGAAACATAGTGGTGTGAGGTATCTTGACCTAGAGCGTCCTTTGAGGCTTGCAGTCAACGTCACAGTATCACTAATGTTTATACGTCTTAAGCTGTACTTACCCCCTTGAACCCTGTAGTATGCTGATTAATCATTAATTGCTCTCATGTAGAAATGTGTTCTCATTGACACAAAATAATTTAAATTTTAACCTTCTTTTAGGCTGCTGATTTGCTACATAGGTGATACACTATTTTTAAACGGTATTTTAGACACGTCCACATGAACTCCATTCCTATCTAAGTGCTTATACATCATATATGAGCGTTAATTATTCCTGGCGCTTTTACGGGGATTCCCGCTTCACGTTTTACTCAATCCTCTTAACGCACTCTAAAAATTGACAATAATTTACTTCGCTCCTAGAATCAGAAGTTGTAGTAGGGATTTTAAGCAGCTTTTCGCACCACCGAGGAAGTAACTTCTGAGGGATTTTCCCCAAATTCTGTGGCTGTAGATAGGTGAGCGAGGCATTTCTGAAGCTAAAATATCTAAGAAATCTAGCTAAGTGAGAAAATTGCTGACCACATCTCTCTGTCGTTTATGTACGAGAAGAGAAACTATCCGCACATAGAGATTTTAACGGAAACTGCAGTTCTCAAGCATCCAAAACCCTAAAGCTGAAAATATGTCTATTAGAAATCGTTGAGGGGGTATGCATTTTCTGAATTGCAAAAAAGAAAAGGATAGGGAAAGATCAGAACACTCTCTGTTTCTTTCTTTCTTTTTTTCCCCTTTTTCCCTATTTCTTTTCTACTACGTATACTAAAATTCGACATTGAGATTTCACCGAAAATACATGTTTTGGGACCCCTGGATCTAAAAAAGGGAAGAAATACGCTCTGTACCTCGTATAGTAAGTAGAGGAAATTTTGCAGTTCACCCAAAAACTGATATCAAGATTTCACCGAAACTATGTATTGGGTCACTCTGAGTCTAAAACAAAAGCATTATTACTTTCTCTAGCATGTATAGTAAATAGGAGGAGGTTTGCATTGCATTCAAAAATTCGATATGGAGATTTCGCCGGAAATCAATGTTTTGGGACCCTCTGAATCTAAAGAAAAGCGTTTATAGAAAAATCCTCGTGTGTGTGTGTATGTGTGTGTGCGTGTGCGTGTGCGTGTGCGTGTGCGTGCGTGTGTGTGTGTATGTGTGTCTTACAGATTACCATTTACATAAAATATTTTTCGTAAATTTTGGTTTCTTCAAAAGGCTGTAGCGATTTCAATTAAAATATGTGTTTAAGATATTTTTATGACAAATGAAATGTATCTTGTAGTTTTGTGCGAATATCCTGAGAGGCTCTCTGCAGCCTGGATAACTTTGCGCAAGTTATAAGCCGTAAGAGGTAGATAAAGTATTACTACACAAAAGAGGTAAATGTCGTTAAACCACACAATTTATGTCAAATGAAAGGAATCGTTTCCTTGTTATTTGTGAGGATTTTGCAATACTTATCGGCCGTTCCCATATAGCGAGCACTCTTAAAACATCTGACTATCGTTTAGTCTACTGAATTCCCTTTGCGCCTACAAGATAATTAGCAATAATTTCTACAAATGCACATCACGGTTAACATGAAGAAGATATAGGAATAAGCATTTGTAAGAGTAGTTTGTGCAAGAGGAGAGAAAGTCATTGAGTGCATTAAATTAGATTTTTTTAGTAATACTTCTCAATGAAATACCTTATCTCAAACTCCAGATCAGATATATTCACTAGTGCAACAATTAAGTGCCACTAATTGCACCGCTCACGGTGGCAAGCTGAAAACTATGTAATTATCACCTTCTTAACCGCTTTAAGAATGCCGTGAAATAAGCATAAAATCGTGTTTGTCTTCGTTGATTTCCAATGAGGAAATCTTAAATTTAGATCAGAGAAGTTAGTTATCAGTGCCATAATTCTTATTGCAGCTAAATGGTATGGCTTGCAGAACTTGTTTTCTGTCGAGTAAAAACCTATAATAAGAACAACTTGGCCTTATTTGAAAAGCAGCCTTAAGTCTGTCCACGTACGAGCGAGTAATGACAGCATCTTGAACCGTTCATCTTGACTGTTGCGCTCGCTCGGAATGGACAGCAGTATTAAACCATGTTTTATCAATTATTAACGAACCTGGAGTGATTGGTGCAGTCAATCACAAACCAATGAATCACCTGTTTACGAAATTTACCGCCCACTTCTAGACCTGATATAATGAGAAGAATCGGGGAGCCTGGACAGTGATATATGAGAGTGACTTCTCCACTTATTGCCATGGCTTTGGTCCAATGCTAGTGTGGTTCCTCTCCTGCCATGTATTCCCCTCCCCATTATTTTCTTTCTCTTTTAGTTTCTTTACTACCTATTTACATTAAGTAGGGGAAGTACGAGGGCAATTCGTAAAGTAAGTTCCGAATCACCATAGCTGAACCAATTTCGCGGGAACATTGAAACTCGTATGCCCTGCGTGTAAAACGCATTGCAATGTGTGCTGTTGACAATGTCGGTTTAACATGTTTAAAACAATCGATGGGCCCGCCAACTGTGAAATACGATCTGTGATTCGGTTTTTGGCAGCAAGGAACATTTCAGCAATGGACATTCATCGACAGTTAAGTGTATGGCCTTAATGCGATGAGTGACAGCAAAGTGCGTAAATGGGCGAGAGGTTTCAAGGTCGGACGACACAATTTTCATAGACGACCGCGATCAGTCGGACATCAATGATCACAGAAGGTTTGGTCAATGCCTGGAATGAAAATATCCGTGAAGGTTGGCGATTCAACCTCACAGTTGGCAGACTTCTATGACGAGAATCTTATAGACCGTTATGACAAATATTTAAATAAATATGGCAACTACGTAGAAATATACAGAAAGATTCAAGCAATTAAAATAACTGTTTTGTGACTATTATGAATTTACGAATTGCCTTCGTGCCTATCACATTCCACCTAAAACTTCCATATCGAGATTTTCCTAGAATTACATGTTCTGAACTATATGAATAAAAAATTAGAAGAAACCGCGCGCGCGCATGTGCGTGCGTGTGTGTGCGTGTGCGTACGTGTGTGTGTTTCCGGCTGTAAACAGGGTAACACAAAAACGAAAAGTCGGTGTAATACCAAATTTGGAAATTTGGTATTTAATTTCAACATCTTCTAAGAGTGCGATACGAAGATTTTCAACAAAATATCACCATCAGAGATTACCTTTACATGGAAAATTTGTCTAAAGTTTGATTTTATAAAAAATGCCTCTAAACGCTTTGATTAAAATACAATTTACAACGACATTTTTACGAAAAATGATATCTGTATCTTGAATTTTCAGACAATTTTTCTCAGAAGCCCTCTGCACTCTGGATAATTTTTGCATAATTGGCAAAAATAAGTGATAGTCATAAATGGCGTATTTTAACGAGATCTACACTTGTATGTATGATTTCGTCTATCTCTTACTATTTATCAGTTGTGCAAAGTTATCAGAATGAAGACAACTTCTGAGGATACTTCCTAGTGACAGTTGAAAGTGTCATCATTAATATCCAGAAGATGTGTTATGCAGGATGTTTTCAAGGCTAATTGAAGATCTAGGATTCCTCAGATAATTCATATGCATAATATTAATCATCAGTATCGCGGGTATAAGTGTGAGTATTAGCAATAATTTGTATATTGCTTTTACTCAATAATATTTAAAATACTGTCGAACCACAAAACACGGCCACCTAAAAAAATCTGTGACCTGCCATATCCTAGTGGGTTGAAAACAATTGCCAAGGTGGAATAATTTCCATTATTCAAGGCTGCAGTCTTAGCCGAACTTAAGGTTTGGACCTAACACAAAGAAAACGATGACATCTAGTACCCAGCTTAGTTATACATTAGTTATCCGAAAAAAGAACAAGTGCTAATCATTGAACCTCACGATGGACTTACAGTTAAAGAGCATGCAATGGCAATAAGTAAACTATTATGTGGAGAAACATTAATTACAATAAGTAAACTAACCGATGCAAGCAGCATTCGGTATATACCATGCATTTACAATTTCAGAAATTTCTCAAGTGTCAAATTGGCCGCAGATTTAACATCAAAACACACTGTAATACAAGTTAATAAAATATCTTGCCAACTAAGACCGCTAATAACACCGAATAAGAAGGTTTTACCCTCAAACGTGTGCACTATGATACCTAATGGTGCAATACTTTAGGCATTAAATGTATGTGGAGCCAAACCAGTGTCCAGTATTACCTATAGCTTTGGAAGAGAAATGTGTGTCTCCCCAGATGACCTTGCCAAATTACCTCTTAGCTTTAACATAAACTACGAGGGTACAAACTATTGGATTTACGCCACTTACCACACACCCACCTGAGTTTTATACAAACAAGAAGGGCGCCTTGCTACATACTGCAAGCATGATTTTGATCTGCCACGCGAAGATACTAAAAGTGATTCAGCACAGTTTCCACAGCTAATTCCAGCTAGGAAATTTAATAGGTTTCAAGCAAAGGAGCTTATAGGTACACCACCATCTCCCAGTGAAGAAGAGAATACAAACATGGAGAAAATGCTTTGGTACCAAAAACCCAACCAAAATGTCACACAGCAGCAAAGGAACCTGGTATTTTAATCTAAAACGCCCTATCCCAGCTTCCCTCTCTGTTGAAACTTCCATAGAATTAACTGCTGATAAAGTACCATCACTATCTGATCCGCTCGAACCCCCAGAAGATCTTTCTGAGGACCGTGATGTTGAAGAACAGTCTCAATTTCAGATAAAACATACTGTTAAAAAGGCAAGAAGAGCAGAAATAATAACTTCGTCTGCAGAATTATTGAAACCGGTCAAATCCGTCGTAGAAACAGAGCCTCACAGCTTTACTCTCAATTTTCTCCAACTCAAACGTTTCTTTGAAAACACTGTAGGCAATAGTGATATAGGTACACCGGCTCTCCAATACACTAATGATCTAAAAGCTCTTCTGAATACACTCAAAAAACTTCATCCATACTATACAGAACGTAAAATGAAAATCAGGAGTACTCGAGTTCAAAAAAGTTGCTTACAGCCCTTAATTCAGGATATAAATGAATGGAATTGACACTTTTACAGGTTAAAGGTTACCGGACCTTTATTCCATATACAGTGCAGCTCAACCGACCTGGAACTCTCTTCAGTACCACAAGTAAGCGAGGTATGGATGCCCTCGCACCAGGGTATCACAGGAAATGACCGATGAAGCCGTCAAGAGACTCGTGCAGCATACCAGTGAATGTACAAGATAACCTCAGGAACCTCAATTGTTACGTTTTCTTATCACATTATTTTATCAACTTATTGTTATTGTATTAACTTGTTTGTACTTGTGTATACAAGACGTCGCGATATGATCTAGTTGTTACAGCGACGATAAATAAATAATGAGGACATTCCGAGAAAATTCAATAATGTGTCATTGGTCATGAAAATATCTTAAACCTACTGTATTTTAATAAAAATTGTTGGAGTCATTTTTGATGAAATAAAAATTTTCCTAAAATGTTCGATGTAAACGGAAGTCCGGGATAGGGGATATTCTTGAAAATCTTCGTTTCGCATCCTTGGAAGATGTTGAACTAAATACCAAATTTAGTATTTAATCGATTTTCAATTTTCTAATGAATGTGCTGCTCGCAGATAGAAACAGAACTTGTTCTAATTTTTTTAACCAGATAATCTCAAAACATGTACTTCCAATACAATTCGGTGCCGGATTTTTGAGTGAAATGCAATATTTCCCTCCCTTACAGGGAGAATAAAAAATTAATTGTATACACCTGAAGCTATTAACACTGAAAAATTCTGAGAAATATTGATGTAACTCAATTTATTGAAGTGAAGTGTGGATCTCTAATTACTTTGTGTTATTTGTGGAAAAACTTAAGATTTTGAAATATCCAATAATATGCCTAATAGGGTTGAAAGAGGGAAAATGCATGCAAGAAGATCCCAGAACGTGCATCTCTTCTTTAGGTGTTGGGTTTAATCTTAAAGCGGTCTCGCAAGAAGTTACTTTACTCGCACATTTTTAAAAACAGAGGTAACTGGAAGAACTATTAAGGTTTACTCTGTAGCTGTATTTATTACTTGAATCGTGTTTATTTGCATTTGGAGTTTCCACGGAATGCGACAAGGAAGGAGTTTATGAGCTCATTAGAGAAGACAGGCGTATCTCGCGGATGAAATCGCCGCAAAACTTTCAGTAGGACATAGTGCAGTGCAAGAAATTTTTGAAAGCTTAGATTGTCGAAAAGTTTGTCACCTTTTGGTCCCAAGTTTATTGACTGAAGAACACAAACTTATAAAAGAAGAAAGATCACTCAAAACAGTATTCGTCAAAAAAAGAATCTTAACTCTGAAATATCTGAGACAGGTGATGGAAGCTGATGCTATCATTACGAGCCTAAAAGAAAACGCCAAGGTGTGGAATGGTATCAGTTGAAGTTCTATCGTAAGAATATTTTCAAACGCAAGCGGAAAGATGGGGAAAATGTATGCAAAGAAATGGACACTGTGTTGAAAAATAGTAGACAAATCTTTAAATTCAGATGAAGTATTTCGTACAGATGTCTAAAAATAAAGATTAAGATTATTATAAATTGTTACCCATGACTTTCTGTATCACCCTAAACATTTCAATTAATAAATGCACATAGTAATATAAATAATTGCAAAAGTGAATATTCTAATCCTCAAAACAACTTTGAATATGTAGCATTAAGTTTATTTCAATACTAGCTTGACGAGAGTAGGCACTTAAACTCTATTTATTCTCCATATTAAATCTGTTCTCTTGGCTTATCCTCTTTATGGTGCCTACGAAATTTGCACTTTTATCGTATTTCTTAATTGTAAGGTTGCTATACATTTGCGGTAAATGTCGTTGGGAATGAAGTAGGTGTATTCTGTTCTGGTCTATCACTTTGATAAGTGCAGTGCTTTTCATCGTCCCTTGGTAATTGTAATCGTTTTAGGATATAAAACTGCAAATAGTTGTATGGTAAGTTACGTACTTACTTTCACGGAGAAATCTAGCCTTGTGGCACTAGGCAAGATAGGACTGTTGATATTGTTCGCTGGCACTTCGCTCTGTAACAAAACAAGAAAAGGGAAAATGGTAAATGCTTATTCTTAACTCTGTTTATTACACACTTAAAGTCTTAGAATTAATTAGCAAACGTGTCAGCCACAGCTCACAGGAGAGAAGACCATTGCACCCAGGTGAAGGGCTGAGGAGTTTATCTGTTCAGGTATACAACTTGTAATTTGAATGAACTATGAATAATAATAATAATAATAATAATAATAATAATAATAATAATAATAATAATAATAATAATAATAATAATAATACTATAATAATAATAATAATAATAATAATACTATAATAATAATAATAATAATAATAATACAATAATAATAATACAATAATAATAATAATAATAATAATAATAATAATAATAATAATAATAATAATAATAATAATAATAATAATAATAATAATAATAATAATAATAATAATAATAATAATAATAATAATAATAATAATAATAATAATAATAATAATAATAATAATAATAATAATAATAATAATAATAATAATAATAATAATAATAATAATAATAATAATAATAATAATAATAATAATAATAATAATAATAATAATAATAATAATAATAATAATAATAATAATAAGTGTCAAGCATGTGATGTTACCTACATAATACATGTAATTATGACATAGGTTACTTTCATCCTCCTCTTAATGAATAGTTTCTGTATCTAAGGATCTCATTTTCAGTTTATTTTCAGAATTGGAATCATCTGATTCATACAAATGGTCATACACGGACAAGGCATAATCATCATCACAGGCGCGCTGGGTATGGTTGATCTCTGCGACACGTAACTGCCGGTTAGTCATTCTTGGAGCTATAGAAGTAAATAGATAAGGTTGTCGCTCCAGCAAAGCACGGTGTAATTTTGGATGTTATAGTCAGGCGATTGCATAGGTGCGTTCATTCGAAAACTAGAACGCTCAAATAAACGTAGGGGCCTCCCAGGCCCTTTGCGACCAACGGAAGGTTAAGAAATTTAAACAATGATCACCAAAAACTGTGGTCGTGCATTTGGTCACTGATCAAAATAAAAGCTGTAGTTTTCAAAATACTATTACTGGTGATCACTATCATATGTCTTCGAGAGGAGCTTCCAAATTTTTTAAAGCCATTCGGGTTTCTAGAGGAAGCTGGTAAAACATGATCAAAAAACGTAAACAATTCGCTCGATATGAGGTAACGCCCGATGTGTATTCAACACACCTAACAGACGGGTAATGTGGGTAGGTTCTTAACTGACCAATCGAACTAGGAAAACTACCGTAGTCTACACTTATTTATGGTAGTTTACGATAGCCTATGGTAGTTTTACAACTCTAGCCAACATAATATTAGCGCCGCAGGTCTGCCGGAATTTTGTCCCACAGGAATGGTTTTACATTCCAGTAAGTTTACTGCTAAAGGCTGTCGCTTTTAAGCACACTTAAAAAGCGTTCGACCTCTTTCGAACTTCCACAAACACGCCAACCGCCGGATGCCTCTCAATGATTCTAACAATCCTTTGTTTGCCACGTTCATTGTTGTCATCACGAATACACAAACAGTCGCGCGAGACAGCTTGACTTTGAGCAACTGTGGTATGTGGTGTGAAGCAGATTAGTCCCCACAATCCCTCCCTGTGTGCCCCGGCCGGCGTCAAAATACGTATTTATTCCTTTTTTAAGATAATGCCATGGCACGGAGGCACTGCGCCCCGAGCTGCTCCTAATTCAGAGTGTAAAATATAAACTCTAAAGTAAAATTGACAGTGGGAAGTCAATATTTTATTTACTGGGATATAAATTGGCGAATTTTGCGATTTTAAGTGGCAGCAGAATATAAACAGCTGCAATCACGTCAGAGGTTTAGTATCGGTTGCATAGCAACCGCAATGAAATTTACAAGTGGAGAGATCATAAAAAGAGAGCTCTTCCCTAATATAGTTGGAAGCCCGTCCATTAAGAGATTACGTGGAGGCCAGGAGCCAGACTCCGGTCGCACATGGCCCACACCTGAGGTCGTCAACAAAGCGTTTACGTGAGAAGAATCGTGCCCTCTTCTTTGTGAATGCTTTATGGATTCTCAACTCGGCGAGGCAACAAAAGAGTACGTTGTGAAGAAATCAAAAGAGCAATCAACGCAAAGAGGCGTTACTCCGTTCTATTCGTTTCTCTCTTTTACGGGTATTAGATCGCGAAATGGCATAAAGCTGTAGCTTTCATATAATTATTATTAAAAATCCTACTGTTTCGATAATGAAAAGTACGTTGCATACAGGTTACAAGTATTGGAGTAAAAAAAATATATGAGCATTCATATGATGTTAGTCTTAGAAGTGTAGATGAAGAGCCTACATCTGGGACATCTCAACCTTTGTCAACTTCCTGTCGCCATCTCGTGGTGACACTGCTAGACCACTCCGGAACCTCTCTAAATGTGACCATCAATTGTCCGAGGAAAACCAAACAGAATATGGGCTTTAAAACCAAAAGAAGACTCGCATTCAGACAAGAATCTTCAGATTCCGATGACACTAATATGTCCATCTCTTCAGGTGGATCTGAATTAGTAACACAAACTAATGATTGCACACCTGAAGAGGAGCATTTTGAATACATTTTTGTGATGGTGAATTTAGGAACTCTATACCTGGGGAAATCTGGATCGTGTGGCAATTGCAAATGGGCGTACTTGGGCGTTCTGCTTGTGAGAATGACAGTTTAGTTTCTGACTTTCATGCTTAAAAGTGTTGTACTCCAGAATTTATTGTAAGTCTAACCACTTATTAATTCCATTGGAAAGACTGAGAAAACAATTTTAATTACCTTATTTATTGGACAAAGGATATTCTTCTGTATTGAAATTCAATTTGTTATGGTCCACTCTCTTATAAGTTTGGAAATATAAGCACATGTTACACTTTTTATGACTGTTGATACATTTGAATGCTCTATTACTCTCTGTTGCATATTACCACCCAAATTTAAAGATTGTCAAAAGTGCTATAATTTACATAATTGCCTTTTTAAAAAATTGATGTTATTATAATGTAATTTGTGTCATTCTGTACTACAGATCTTGAGGAGGATTTTTTTTGGGCAAGATCTCGAGTATAGGTTACAAAAATTGCCATGTATTGAGGAATTTATGGACTGTCCCGTAATACCATCTTTTCCTCTATGTGTAAAATATTTTAGTACAAACGGAAATATACGTTCGTGAAGCAAAGTCTCTAAATATACCACAGAAACACAGCACCGATCTGTCACCCGACAAAGACTTTGCAAGTGCATTAAAATAGGATCACGACTACACT
The DNA here is from genome assembly GCA_030765045.1 of Tenodera sinensis. NCBI lineage: Eukaryota > Metazoa > Arthropoda > Insecta > Mantodea > Mantidae > Tenodera > Tenodera sinensis. The sequence continues at coordinate 53,157,190 of CM060971.1, read as the reverse complement.
GGTCGACAAAATTCTACTTTGTAACATTTTCGAGCACCAAGATGGGTTATCCTTATGTATTTGGACCTGCTGAACATGAATCTGGCATTGGTTTTTCCATAGCACCCACAGTTTTTGTATAAATAGTACTAGTCAGTTAATTGTTTTTGTTGTTTAACGACGCTGTCAATTGCCAGGATCACATCAGCGTCGCCGGTGTGCCGGAATTTTGTCCCGCAGGAGTTCTTTTACACGCTAGTAAATCTACTGACATGGAGCTGTCGTTTTTAAGCACACTTAAAAACCATCGGCCTGGGCCGGGTTTGAACCCGCGACCTTGGGATCCGTAGGCCAGCGTCTAACCAACTGAGCCACCCAGACCGACACTGACATGGAGCTGTTGTTTTTAAGCACACTTAAAACAAGCGGTCTGGGCAGGATTTGAACCCGCAGCTTTGGGATCAATGGGCCAGCGTCTGACCCACTGAGCCACCCAAAGTACTAGTCAGTATCTAATTATTTTCGGTTTTTGTGAGCCTAAACAATACGATTTCATCTGAGTCAACACAAAGACCATGGAATGCTAATGAAATATGTTTCTATACGTTACTAAATTATTTTTGGACGTTTGCTGCGCCTCTTTTATGTGCCACTACTACCCTGTAGTAGTTTCCAAGAGTTGTCAGCCGCCATACTCTTTGCACATTGCCCCTGATAGTATTGCTCCAATTTAGACATGGTTTGATTAAATCTTTCCCCATGTCCATCGGAGATTTCTCCAAGTGCACCACTGTTATAGGCGAAAACTAAGGGTTTCGTAAGACGTGTCTTATCTTGATATCACATCAGTTCTCATGGGACTATGTAGATTCAAACATTTGTTGAGAAAACTATATGTGGGTGTTAAAGAAAATATTTATCCCCAATGAGAAAATTGCATTTATGTTCATAAAAGTCTATCCACAAAGAGGGGTAAAGTAAAGTTCACTTGATGTGAGAGAACAAATGCAAACGCTATATGGCGATTTTGAGAAAGGCGGTAAGATGACTAGCCAGTTGGAAGTCAACAGAGCTGGACATGCAAATCGTTTGCAGAAAGTGCGCTAAGAGGTGCGCACATTCACAGTGTGAATATATGATATTAACATCAAATGTGTAATTGTCGATAAGGTAGTTTATCGCTAAGAGCTCGCAAGGTGCAGGCACGGACCCGGATACATAAATGTTTGTGTGGTCGGCAGCGAACCGCAGGTATTGGGCTGCCAGGAACGAAAAAGTGCGACTGAAGTTATTCAGTCATAAACGTTTTCTAAATTACACGCCCTGCGAAAGAGACATTTTCACACACTGTACTATTATCCCATCCTTCCTATGGTAAAGAAGTTTATGTAACAATAACCAAGTACGAAACGTTACACATTAAAAACATCTCATAAGAGCATAAGGAAAACACAAAAGGTGAAGTATCCAAATAAATGATAGTCTCCTATTAAGAGACACTGCTGAACCATGTTAACGATGTGCTGCTCTCTGGTGGAGATAGTTGTAACGTAATGCCTTTGTTTAGGCGACACATTTTGTTTATGTGGTGCCGGTAACACAAGTAGTTGAGAACGAGAAAGCTTTGTTGCACGAGCTGGAAATTTTATTGTCATATTCTTTATAGCCATGAAGCTGCACGAAGGTGACTTCAAGTACAATCACATTACTTATGGCTAATATAGGACTCTTAGTTTGTTATAAGAGGACATAGTAATGTATACAATAAAGTATTCGAACATAACAGCTATGGAATGTCGATGTATCCTGGATCCTAATAAGACACCGCGTGGTCCCAAATTGGAGACAGTAGCTGATGATGCAGATGATGAATCTTTATTCTGCAATGGATTGTATTCTGAGGACACGTGAGGGGAAAAGTGGGCACGATGTGTGAAATACCACAGAATGGCACATGAAGAATGTGGTGGTGAAGAAGAGCCTTTCACATTCATTTTTGTTCTAACAGTAGATTTTGAATCATAATTGTTTGGAGGGAGAGTGATTGATTAGTTCTAAAATAATACTTGTGCACAATGTGTTATTTCTTTAGGCATTCATCATCTACCTCGACTGAAAGGCACTTTTTTGTGTCTATGTCCCTGACAAGGAACCTCCCTGGAGGATGTATGAGGCAATGGATCCGAAGGGCAGCCGGAACGTTACCACGACAGAGCAGAGGGCAGGAGGGTTTTCCCAGTTAGAAGCATCCCGGTGGACGATGGTTTAGTCCGATTCCTCTCCTACCCCTTCGGGCACATACTTCCGGGACTCGGAAACCAACTCCACTGCTTTAACCGGGCAGCAGTATAGCTACCGTACAATCCGGGGGACGGGATTTCCAGAGCGCATTCTTTTCCCTTGCCGTGCTGCTGCCGCGACGCATGATTAATGTAACGAAAAGAAGGGAAAAGAAATTCTGAAGATATGGAAATCCTTCCCAGCATTCGTCTGGTGACTTGGCGAAGGCTCTAAAAAAACCATGGGCCAGTAGGATCGGCCACGGAAATCGAACCCGCGACCTCCCGAATGCGGGCCATGGACGTTACCTGAGCAATCCTGCTTGGTTTCACCATCTATTAGTGCAGTTTTTGTGTTTACAATACAAGTAAAATAGTTGATGGTATACTTATTTGGACCCCATTTTGAAAATCCTCGTTTTTCTTACCTTTCATTTGAAAGGAATTTGCGTAAACAACAGATAATTATCAGTCATTATCTTAAAGTAGATAATCTGAAGAATGCAAAGCATCATTTAGGTATAAAATATATTTGTACTGGTAGATCCGATAGCCGAATTTGAAAACAGTATCTCTTATTTGGTTTCTTTACCTTACGTTCTTCCTAGTTTTTTTAGATGCACAGTGTGCTTCGGGTACATAGTAGATGTTCATTTCAAAGTGTACCACGATATGCTGTATGACGTCGCTTGGTCTATAGTTCAATCAAGTCAAGGTAAAAGCCGAACTCTCAAAATTATTTTATATCCACCGTGTGGAAGGTGGTGCTCAGGTCGAAAATAGTCCCTAATAACTCATTTAATTCACCCTAAAATTGAAGATCATGAACAAAGGTCTGTATAAGATTAAATTATTGCGACTATATTGTACACGCTTACTGCAGTTTTTATTAACTTGGTGTAACTATTTCAATTTTAAGTAATATATATCAACATTGTACTAACTTTGAGCGTATAAGAAACATTACTCATATTGCAAGTAACGAAGACATACAAATAACTGTGAAATATCGTTAAACATTTTATATAATTATAGGAATAAAACACACTAATAATACACTAAACAAGGTATGTTCGTAGCTTAAATAATAATTTAACTACAGCCAGTGTTCAAAATCCCTTATGTTGGCGTTAGTTTAAAATGGTGACAACCTCGTTGGAGTCTCGCGCTTAAACAAAAGTGGTACAACATTAAGTAGAAAATGCAAACAGACCATCTTGTACACCAGATTGTCTGTCCAGCACATTTATCGATTGTGCCACAAGTTTCTATATTCGCAATACAATTATAAAAAGCTTTACTTATTCGAAGTTTCCGAGAGAGACTTAGTGAAGTGGCGAAACTATTTACAAACTACAGGAGGTTCTGATTATAGGTACAGTTTGTTCAGCAGCTCATGGTGCCTGGGAGGAATGCAGCAAGTGAGTACGTCAGTTAACAACACCACTGATATCTCGTGCTTCTGATCGCACTTACTTTAATAGCACCAACCTTGGAATGTGTATCCACGCTAGATCAAAGAAGCCACTCAATATAGCGCAATTGACGTGTTAGTTTTTGTTCATGCAGTATATTTAGCTTATAAAGTATAAACGACATTTTCGACTTCTTCGTCGTTCTCCCACTGATCATTTTTTCTACTTTCTCTGTATGTTTAAAAAAAAAAAAAAAAAAAAAAAAAAAAAAAAAAAAAAAACCCTGCCAGTCTGTATCGGTCACAAGTGATATGCCCCAAGCGTTATATCATGCAATTCCTGTAAGGAAAAGTCACCTGTTACATTTCTCTAACAATTCGTTTTAGTTTGGCCCAAGTTAGTTCTATGGGATTGAGATCAAAAACTGGAGCGAGCAAACGACAGTGTGATCCAATGAAAGCCAAAATGAGTCCGCTTTAGAAACCTATTTAGATTTGTTTCAATCACCCCATAAAGATCTGTTTTACACATAGAACTGTCACTTTGAAACCTTTCGTTCTGTAACCACAATATCATAGCAGACTTCACAACACTCCTTGACAAGGATTTATCTACTTCTATACTACTGTTTCTTTGCTTCCGAGATAACACTAGTGAGTCGTCCAATTTTTAATTGAAATTAAACGATATTACCATATTAGCGAGCAAACACAGCTGAATAACATTGGACGTAGGTTGGCAACCTAACCAGCTACAAGGTCATCTACAATGTTTGTAAAACTCGGGTTACACTTACTGGAATGTCCCTTCTCTCCCCTCCAGTCCTCTAACACCACGAGCTGGTGAACAGACAATATAACAAAAGAAAGAGCTTTAACTCCTGAACTAATACGAATCTGCAGATGAAACCATTTGCTACAAATAGTGAAAACTGGGATATTTCTTTTCACCTTATAGCCCATAAACCTCAACAGAGCTGTCAAGCTGTCATAGGTATTCAATCTTGACCCATGTGTTATGAAATATCCGTCATGTAACAAAGCAGCATACATTCTTTGTCGCAAGTCTACCAAAATACGTATTGGTGTCCTTTAGAACTGATCCTTAACAAATCCTCAAGGAAAAATAAGGCGGTGTCCGGCCTGAAGATCTGGAAGGCGATAATATCCACGGTGATTCCTTCCCGATCCCTCTTCCAGAGAACTGTCTGTTCAAGAATGTCTATGCCACATTAGTAAAGTGTGGTGGTGCCCCATCTTGCAGGAAAATTGTCCAAATAGTGAATGATGAACGATAGGATATGTATTAGCCTACGACTGATCTGCGTATGCGCGCACGATGAGTGACTGCTCTAAACTGCACAACACCAATGGATTAAGACTTCCCAACTTCCCCTTTCAAATAGTACCAACCATAATCCATTTATATGCATAGTTTGAAATTATCAAAGTTTCTAAGCGGAACACAGTATATAAGCAGCGACTGTAGTAAACAGCGCAATAATACATTACTCTTTTCTTGACTTCGGTTGAGGTATAGCTGGTGAGCCTAGAATTCAACCTGCCTGGTACTTCTGCAGAGGCGTAAGTGTCGAGTGTCGGAGAAGTTGCCTAGCAAGCGAGGCGAGAGGTGTGAGCTCTTTCGCACTGTTTTGTTTGATCAATATCAAAGGCATTGAAAGCTGTACTTATCGCTAGCCTAAGCCAACGTGAATTTGTTGTTATAGTGTTGTCCGTGTGTCCGTGTCTGTGTGTGTGTGTCCATCTATGAACACCGTAACTCAAAAGAGAGAGGTGGGTAAATACCAAACTTGGCATATAAGTTAAGCATCTTCTAAGGATCAGACACCAATATCTTCTTTCTTCTTTTCCTCATTACCCTCCCCTTATATAGAACTCAACAAAATCCCCTCACTCCAAACTAACCTTTACTTGGAACAATAATGGCTTCAACGATTTTAATTAAAATACCACATGCTTCAGATATCTTGATAAAAAAAAAAGAAATATTTCTGGGAATGTCCTCAGAAGACCTCTTCATTCCAAATGAGTTTTACATAATTGGTAAATCATAAGAGATAGAATCTTACTGCATAAGAATTTTATCTCGTTAAAGAACACAGTTTATGTCAAATATATTTCTTTTTGTAGAGTCAACCATTTGAGAGATATTCCTTATAATTTTTCTGCATTTTCCAGTACTTACACTATCCTCTATTCGCTTGTTGTTCCTTGGTCTTTTGAAGGGAATGGAATTTTGAAGCCGTCACATACCGACCGCTTCAACCTACTGTAATCCCATATTGAAAACAAAATTAGGAATAACAATTCTACAAATGTTTATCTCGATTAATAGAGTAGATAGAGGAATAAGGGTTTGCAAGAATAGTTTGTAGAAGAGTAGAGAAAGTTATGTGAGTACAATACACCAGATTCATTTTGGGTGGAATAGATGTCTTCTCTAAACATCCTAGATGAGTGGTGGAGAAAGCAATAAACAGTTTTATTGATCTGCATCTAGTTATACAACCTGTAGTGTTGAAATGGTCGGAGGGAGAAGGGGATCCTGAAGAAGCTAATATTGAATACAAGCAAACTTTCTACGGATGATAGAAAAAAGTCTGACAAAGTATGGCATCTGTTCTGTACACAACGGCTCTGCAACTACGTCACGACAGATAACAACTTTATAACAAACACTTGAGAGCAAAACGTTCCTCTCGGCTCTGCACATCAGTGTAACGTAACATCAGAAACCTCACTGCTTCCTTGGTGAACTCTTTCGCCTGCCTGCTGCTTGGCTTGCAACACATAAGCTTCACATATCTGATGTGTTGCACTCACATGACTTTCTCTACTCTTGTACTACCTATTCCTACAAACTCTAATTCCTATATCTTCTTCGTGTTCGTTGAGAAAACATTTACATCTTATTTGCTTATTTCCTTGTAGGTGCAAGGGGAATATGGGAATACAGTAGGTTTTGAGCGATAGCCAAATCTTTTAAAGCTTTCAAATTCCGTTCTCTTTGCACGGTTAACATATAAAAAATTGAATAACGATGTTCCATTTGACAAGTCTAACTTCTCCAAAGCTCCCACAAATAATAAGGTATATCTCGGAAATGGTTCACTCTACAAAAAATTTATTTTCCCATAAATTATATAATTTAGCAAGATCTACATCTTTTGTATAATAAGATTTGGTCTATCTCTAATGGTTTACCAATTATTATGCAACAGTCGTCCAGACTAAATACGACTACAGGGGCTATAGACAGAAAATTCAATGTATACGTTTCATTTGTCATAAAAATATCTCAAATATATGGCATTTTAATCAAAATCGTTAGAGTCCTTTTCAAGAAATACAAAATTTTCAAAACATTTCCAAGTTAAGGATAGGGTGAAGCAATTTCTTCAAAATCTTTGTGTCGCATCCTTAAATGGCATTACAGTTAAGCACCAACTTAGGTTTTTAATTGACCTTTCGTTTTTAAATTATGCTGTCCACAGCCTGATATACAAACACAAACACACACACACACACACACACACACACACACACGCACACACATACACACACACACACACACACACACGGACCTTTTTCTAAAAATACTTCTTTTTGTTTGTTTCAGGGGGTCTCAAAACATATTTCCAGTGACATCTCGTCATTGAAGTTTTGGGTGGATTACAATACTTCCTCTATTTACGTAGTAGAGAAAGTAGTACTATAGAAGTAAAGAAGCAAATATAGATAAATATACCAAAGTGGCAAAACCCAGAATTGAAGCAAAGTCTTAAAAACTTCGAAAAGGCATGAAGATTTAATATCTACAATTCCAAATCCTTAGGTTTATGTTTACCATTGTTAAAAACTTCAAAACTCTTTTTATTGCTTGTTTATCGTCCATCAGGATCTCTGAAAGTCTGACAGGCAATTGCAGAGAGTGTCGAAATTGCGCTAGGAAGCAATCTAGCAGCACGTGTTACACAGCGCATGAAATGGAGCAGGCTCCCGCTTAAAAAGCTAACCGTGTGTAAAATTGCAGTGTTCGAAAAGTAGCCTCGTCTAGATCATCTCTTTGTAACGAGATACACGAGAGGAGGTTACCTAGTCTACCGGAATTCTTTCACTGCTCTAAGTTTATTACCCCGGAGAGTTGACTACCGCACTTCAAGCGTAAAGTCTTACGAAATAATATGAGAGATAGTAATACTGGGTTCTTAGTTAACGCCTTTGTTGCCAAATCTATCATTTCATTTCCTGGCAAACCTACGTGACCAGGACCATACATCACCTTATATAGTATCTTATGCCAGCTTTAAAACATTGGCTATCGCTAAAAGCGTACCATGTTCCCCTTACACCTACAAGAAAATTAGCAATAACATAATTTGTACAAATGTTTATGTGGATTAACATAAAGTAGATAGGGAAATCAGATCTTTTTACTCCAATTTAAGCCCCCTGGCTACGTCATTCACATTCCTTATCCACTCGTATTTTCACCTTCTCTACTGCGTATAGTAAGTAGAGGAAGTATTGTATTCCAACCAAAACTTCGATGTCGAGATTTCACCGCAAACATATGTTTTAAGATTCCCTGAAACCAAACAAGCATTTTGAGAAAAAGTTCCATGGGCGTGTGTGTGTGTGTGTGTGTGTGTGTGTGTGTGTGTGTGTGTGTGTGTGTGTGTGTGTGTGTGTGTGTGTGTGTGTGTGTGTGTGTGTGTCAGACTGTGGGCAATATATCTCAAAAAGGAAAAGTCGGTTACAATTCAAAGTTTGTATTTAAGTTTAACAGGATGCGACAAAAAGGTTCTGAAGGAAATTGCTCCACCCTGAACTACCCCTATACATGGAAAATTTTTCGAAAATGTTGATTTTCTTGAAAATGCCACTAACGATTTTGATTAAAAGGCCATATGTTTAAGATATTTTTATAACAAATGAAATGTATATTTTGAACTGTCTGGCTGTAGCCTATGTAGTCCTATTTACTCTGGATGACTTGCTTATAACTGGTAAACCGTAAGAGATAGACCAAATCTTACTATACGAAAAATGTAACTGTTGTCAAAGCACAGTTCATGTCCAAATATTTTTTTTCTAGAGTGGACCAATTCGGAAATATTCCTTGTTATTTGTTTCAGTTTCGGAAAACTTTCGCTAAGTGGAACATTGTTATACATTTTTTATATCCTAGCCGCGCAAAGATAACTATTTGGAAAGCTTTAAAAGATTTGACCACCACTCAAAGCCTATTGTATTCCCAAATTCCCCTTGCACCTACAAGGAAATAAGCAATAAGATAATTTGTACCAATGTTATCTCAACTAACACGAAGAAGATATAGGAATAAGAGTTTGTAAGAATGGTTAGTACAAGAGTAAAGAAAGTCATGTAAGTGCAACACATCAGATTTAAGTTCCACACGCTATTGACTTCACGTGTACTGTGTAATATGAATAATTGCTACTTCTGCATCTGTACTTCTCAGTTATTTTCTCTTTATTTAACCAACTAAATTACCTAGGCACTACAGAAAAAAGAGAATGTTAGAATTTCTTGTGAAATATGTAATTGGAAAAGAAATATGACCCTCAAAAGATATTTCGAAAGCAACACCCACCGAGAATATTTTAAGGGAAATGGCTTTCTTTCTTTCTTTGCTATTATTTCTCTGCAACTAACCTTTCCTCTTGGTTCCTTTTGCATCACTAGTCCTTTCTTATTTTCATTCTTTTCCCCAGGTAGTAGAATATCTTAGCATATAATTTGCATAGAGACAAGAAAATTGAGATTCCTGACTGTTATTTTTTCACTTCTTATGGTTTTATCTGTTATTATCTTGAATATTAATTTTTCTATTTCGGGTTAACTACCTCTTCCCGTTAAATTCACTCCTTGAAAGGTACGGTTTTATACTTACCCTTCCTTTACAGAATCTACCCTAACTTGGCATCTTAATTAAGGAAGGGGTTGTATATAATTGCCAGAGGGTGTCACAAGATAACACGGAAAATACAAACGTAACCCACGATACTACAGCCTATATAACCCACCGCCTGACCACTGCGTCCCTCACATCTGTCCACACAGGCGTCATGAGTGGGGTGCAGTACTGGAGGTGGGACGTGGTCAGTGTATCGGTCCCTCCTGGCCCGTTATGTGGGCTTGTCGACCAGAGGCCGCTACTTTTCAATCAATTAGCTCCTCAACTGTCCCTTAAGGACCTAACAGACTATATGCACCCCAGATCGGGAATCGAACCCGGGTTCTCCACTTGGTAAGCAGCAGCACTACCACCGCCCTAAGTAGACGACCGAGGGGAAATATAAGTTTGCAATTTCCACATCATGCGCAATGCATGATAAACAAATGGTTAAATAAATTGAATACAGGTAATTGTGTTTATAGATTCCTTTCTTAGGCTGGTTGCTTAACATGTCCAGTTTTCCTGAAAATGACACTAACTCATTTTTCACGCTCACTTAAGGGGGTTTGTCTGAAGCCTGACAATTAATTTTATATATGACACTTATTTAGTTTTGCTTTATTTAATACTTTATTTTTATGATGCAGGAATGCATTAAGTTATGAGTTGATGCGTTTTTCTCACGTTAAGTACATTTTTCTCAATTCCTATAATAATCACAAGAATGAACATTTCACGACATATTTCCTACATATATTTGGGTATTTTAACACAGTGGTTTCTTAATAATACTACTTCTGACAAAAATAAAAAGTATTAACTAAAGAATTTCATGTTTTTATGTAGGACAATCTCTAAAACTGGTGAATAAATAGCTGTGAAACCCGTTTTTTTTTAAAAAAAAAATTGTTAAATGTTTTCCAAAAATATGTGTTAAATTTCAGCTTTCTAAACTTAGTAGTTATTGAGAAAAAGGAACATGTTTATCGGAACTTTTAGCATTGCTGAGATAGGCCACGGCATACTTCAACTTTCACCGAGAGTTCATTTAGCCCGTTCTGCAACTTCACTAATATGAACTAATTCAACTGCTCACTAACATTTCAGTTTCTCTAACATAGCGGCGTAACGAAATGCGCCCGACATGGTCTCTTCTTCCGAATGGTTCACTCGCTGGAGAGTCGAACACAAAACCTCTCCAATCCCGTGCATTAACAGCACTCACTATATTTCACTACGAACATCACTAATTCTCTCGGAGAACAGAGCTTCTCGTCCCACCAGAAACGCATTCCCTCACTCGCTCCAACGGACTCACGGACTCGCTTATACAGTCACAGGAACTTTACAGAATGTTCGAAATGTCGAAACATACAGAAAGTTCTAGCTTCCTTGTGACAGTGCTGATGGTGTTTACCCTGGGCGAGCGCGTTTACCTATCTTGTTTGCGATTGCGACTGCCCGGCGCGGACCTCCCCATAACCTTGGACGTAGCCATTGCGTGATAATTTCATATTTACATTTCAGTCTTTGTTTTGTTACAGGTATGGTTACAATTCTGCCTGAACAACACAGGGAAAGCCCGCCTCTGTAGCGTGATGGTTAGCGTGTCTGCCTCACGATCAAGAGGTCGCGAGTTCGAATCTCGCTTAGGGTAAGTTATCCGGGTAAGGGTTTTTTCCGAGGTTTTCCCTACCCTGAGAAGACGAATGTCGGGTAACTTAAAGCTCCATGGACCTCGGGCTCATTTGAGCATCATTTCACCCATTTCATTTAATTCATTCGTCCGATATGACACAATGTTGGAGGACGTTAATATATATATATTAAAAAAAATAAAATAAAAAAAATAAAAAAAAACACACAGGGAAAGAATTTTGTGTAATTTTGCAGAATGGACAAGAAGATTGAGAAAAATTTGATCTTTTTGCACTCGCATGACTTCTTCTACTCTTGTACTATCCATTCCTACAAACTCTTACTCCTATATCTCCTTCGTGTTAGTTGAGATAAACATTTGCAGAAATTATCTTATTGCTTATTTCCTTATAGGTGCAAGGGGAATATGGGAATACAGTATATGGCTTTGAGGGATAGTCAAATCTTTTAAAGTTTTGAAATTCCGTTCTCTTTGAACGGCTAACATATAAAAAGTGAATAATGATGTTCCATTTCACGAAAGTTTTTCAAACTTCACACAAATAACAAGGCATATCTCCGAAACGGTTCACTCTATAAAAATTGTATTTAGACATAAATTGTGCATTGTAGCAAGATCTACATTTTTTGTATTCTACGATTTGGTCTACCTCTTACGGTTTACCATTTATGCAAAAGTCATCCATATTAAACAGGACTACATGGGCTATAGCCAGAAAATTCAAAATATACATTTCATTTGTCATAAAAATATCTCAAACATATGGCATTTTAATCAAAATCGTTACATATATTTCCGCGAAAAGCATTTTTCCTGTATTTTTCCATGTAAAGGGTAGTTTACTGTGGAGGAATTTACTTCAAAATCTTCGTGTCACACCCTTGAAAGACATTAAACTTAAATACTAACTTTTGTTACTAACGGACTTTTCGTTTTTTTATTTATGCTGTCCACAGGCTGTCACACACACCACACATGGAATTTTTTCTGTAAATGCTTTTTTTTATTCATGGGCCTCAGAACATGTATATCTGGTGCAATTTGTGGGTGGAATACAATACTTCCTCTACTTACTATACGGAGTAGAGAAATTAAAAACGAACTACACCTAAAAGGTACATATTTTTAAGAAACAAAATCTATTCCAAACAATTTTGTTTTGTGGTTTCGGTTATTTCCGAGCTATTCCTCATTACTGGTTTTGAAGTTTCTGGGCACTGTTTTCAGATTTTAAAGATCCTGTCGCTATTCAATTATTTTTGTGGCGTCATCAAACACTATGGAAGCGTCCAGCTTTTAAACTTCTATCAATTCAATCCCTATTGTACAGATAGATATGTAATGAAATTATTTCTGTAAATGCCTGTCCCAATTAAAATGAAGTAAATAAAGAAATAGGCCTTCTTAAGAATATTTTACAGAAGCATAAAATATATAGTGGCTACAAAGCATTATGTGAAGTGAACAAGGGATTTTTTCCTAAATAAATTGTGGTCTATTCCTAATGGCTTCTCATGTGTACAATTATTCAACATCAACTTCACAACGTATTCACCAAATTTGAAAAACTGCTTTTTATTAATTACACCAGTACTTAAAGGATATGATATATTTAAGTAAAAGCTGGTTTGGGTGGGGAAGTTATATAAAATCCTGGCCTCTTGAAATATGAATGAGTTGTATTTATTTAACTTTATATATAAAGAATATATCTACACATTATTGTACCCTTTTATATTGCTGAATAATCAATAAATATGATAAATTAAATAGAACATAACAGAAATTCATGGATATATGTTAATAGAGCAGCACAGTACCCAAGAGTTAAGAAATATTGAAGTGCAAACTGTAATGAAGCACCCATGACTGCCATAAAAGAAAATGATATTCGCAATTTGTTTAAATACACCCACAGAAATATCTGCTTCTGCTTGGATACACTGTTTTATGAAAGCAAAATACCAAGTTTGTAACAGCCAAATATGTGCACTGTCAAATTATTACAATAAATTAAAAAAATAGACAATATGCAAAAAGGGCCCAGCAGTTTAATAGCATCGATATACTTTCAAGATGGTACCATTTCTCATTTTAAAAATTTAGTGATACCATGATACCAAAAATCTGGCATTTATGCATTTGAAATAAAAATTTTAATCTTTAAAGCTTGTACGATTTTATTTCATATAGGTTCTTCTACGAAGCTTCTTAATTATATAAATCATTATGGAATTAAACCAACACTATAGGGTTTAGCTATGTTTACATTCCCTCATCTAGTATTAGTTCTCAGACTGACTTGTCTAGTGCAAAAAATGCACATATCCCCTGACAGTCTTTCTGGCCTGCCGGTAGCGTCCAACAAAGCTTTCGTGGTAATGTATTATTTAAGGGATTTCAAGAACAAAATTATGTTAAAGAGGTATGAACTTCACTGTCTGCTGTGACATTGTTAAGTCATTGGCTTCAGGTTCCACGTGAAACTCTGTCTCTATTGCAAAGGATAACACACTCTCGATTTCAATCCACGTGATTGCTGCATAAGAAAGAACTGAGTCACTCCGGGAAACGCTTCGTAGCCGTAACGGAATGCGATCGTATTACAGCCCGGCGACCTCCTCGAAGGCTACTCTTTGATCCCAAGATATCATAAGAGTGACCAGACCCAAACAACTCACGTGTTTAAAAAAGGGGAAATACTACTAAAAGACCTCTTCGCTGATACAAAGTTGTATAATTTAACTCGGTTTTAGGAGCTTCCTGATCACTGTGTGAAACATGTGCAAACACAATAATTATCAATAATATATTTTTGCATGTTAATCGTTTAGTTATTTTATTATTACTTCTCTCTGATACATATTTAACAGAAATATTTTAACATCGTATTTCACCCAAAAATTCAATTACAGATTTAACCAGAAATACAAATTTGACACTAATACAAGAAAAGAAATTTTATAGGAAGATCTGGTTTTGTATGTTTGTATTTTTCTGTGATCAGAATAAATGAATGAAGAAGAGTCGATTAAATTCAAAATTTAATTTAAAAGCTGTCCATCTTCCAGGATGCGACAGGAGATTAAAACACATATTTTATCCTCCTATCGGAAACTTTCATATGGAACAATTTTACAGTCTGTAAATGCATTCAACTATCTAGGATTGACCGTGCAAACAACAGCAAGAAGTTACAGAATTCACATAAAGTCTAGAGCAAGAGTGGCCACCAAAGCCAAAGCTCTTACTAGAAACACTTACGAAGCTCTTACTAGAAACAGCGATGAGAGTATTTTATGCGAAAATTGCGCCCATTGCCATATTCGGACTAGACATCATATGGGAAACACTGTCTCTTTCTGACCTGAGGACGCTAGAAGCAAACAAGTCACGCTTCCTGAAAGCTACCTTAGGAATGTCAAAAGACACAAAATCTAGACTAGCGTATGAACTTGCAAAGGAAGCCTTCTTCATTGAGGACCTCCGGATGAAGCGAGGCTACCATCCATAGACGCTTACGAAAAGCTAATACAGGACAGAGGGAAGAAATCTGGCTCGAGTTCTACTCAACGGAGGCCATGATAAATAGGAGATGGACGGACACTAGCCAAGACCTGCGACACTTTGTCAACTCAACATGGGTATCACCATAATCTGTGCAACACTGAATACTTCCATGACCCAGACGAAACGTGTGTGCAAGCTGTGTAGTGAATAATGCAATCGATACAATGTAATCACATGTCAAAACCGGGGATCGTCCATCATGAACTTTTGTACTCAAGTTTGTTAACGTTATGTACGATTTGTGCGATGTATCTTTATTAATTATGTTTAATAAAGACTTTATTATATGGAACAATTTTAAAAAAAATTTGTTTTTCTAGAAATAGTCTATAAGGATTTAGATTTACTTTTCATATGTCTAAAACATTTTTGCCACAATTGAAGTGTATATCTTGCCTTTTTTGAAAATAGCGTCGAAATTATCTACATTCTGAATGTATGATTTTGGTTTGATGTAGGATAAAAGGGCGCTCAAGAACTTAATCATCGCGTCCTTATAAAGCGAATCATGGCAAAAGTCAGAGATAAATGACAATATAAATACTACTAAAACTACATAAATATACCAAAGAGGCAAAATTCAAAATTAAAACGAACATATAAAAGAGTTGAGGTGTATGGATATTTATTTGTTATAAATTGTACGCTTTAAGAAATGCGTAGATTTTGTCTCACAATTTATAAGCTATAGAACATTATTTGAAAAGTTAGAGCTTATCACAGGCTGGTCCCTAAAGGTTTTAAATACCCATATACTTCATTTCTATGGAAAATATCTTAAATACATGATATCCTAATCTAATCCTGGTAGTCAATTTTGAGAAAGTAGGATATAAGAAAAATCCCTAGTTTGACATGGCAGGATTTTCTTGACCATTTGGCTCTTGCTACAGATGATCAACGATATCCTTATAATTTCCACTTCGTTATGATAATTCAAGGCTTTTGGTCAGTGTTGCAATTTAAGTTGTCCGTTTCAATATTAAAATTCGCAATGATAACTTAAAGGCATCTCCCTCAAACCATACTTCAAATTAATGAGCAGCGTACACACACATACACACGCGTCCTCAGAAAAAGAAACATTCACCGGATCTTTTTCTAAACTTTGTTTTTTAGATTCAGGGACTTCAAAACATTTATTTTTGGTGAAATTTCGATATCGAGCTTTAGGGTCGAACACAATCCTTCCCCTACGTAGTTGATAAGGTAAAAATAAATTATATACTGCATGATTAAAAGTACGAAGGCCTAATTTAATGGTTTCGTAAAGTACTCCAGCTTTCCGAGCTTTAATCATGTTGCAGTAATGAAGCGCTGAACGGTCGGATGTTAAAGTGAAGTGGGAGTTTCAGCGAAAGTGATCCCAAGAGCCCGTCCTGAATGATGGGGCTAATTTCATGCAACCATCGGTAGCGTAACTTACGAACAGGATTTGTTGGCCAAAGTCTTTTATTGACAGCTTCTAAGGCACAGAATTCTCTATAGCCTCTGGGATTATGCTCACACCGGTAGAAGTTGTACTTTCCCGGCAAACTCTGCATTGGTTAAGCTTACCTTTTAATTAAGAACTGGAAGTTACCAAGAAGGCTTAGTAAGGAATTAGGTGCTCTGAAAAGAATTGCCTTAAGCTTATCAGAACAAATACCAGAGAAAACGAGCTCCTTTAAGATGATGGTCATGAAAATGAAGGAGATGGCATAGGGTTAATATTCAAATAACATCACAGAACCCAGTTCTCCTCTCAACTTCTCTGATAGCTTAATTGCTTCTATAATTTCACAAAACATAAGTGTGCTTTAGCTTCAACGTTTTACACAGCATTAAATGAAATTAACGAATTGTCGACGACGTTTATGAGTGACAAGAATGATTTTATAACATACTGACGGTTAATCCCTACAACTTTTAGACTTAGGTTGCCTTTGCCCAATAGCGTTGTATTGCTTTAGAGAGATTAAAAAGTATTCCTTAATACACATAAATAAAGAGTTAATTAAACCTCTTAAATACTATAAAGAACAAAAAGTAAACAAAATAAACCGAAACCGGAAAGACACTACGCAAAACACTGTTGAATAACTAGAAATACCACAGGAAGAAAAGTGAGTGGAGAAGAGTGCGTGAATGTAACGCGTTGCATTTCTATTCTATCCCTAACTATTCTGATTAAAATGCCACATGTTTAATGCATGTGCATGACAAATAAAACTTATATCTTGAATTTTCTACGAACAGCCTGAAAAGTCCTCTTTATTCTGAATAACTTTGTAAACTTAGAATTAGAAATATATAACAACAATCATAATAGTAATAATAATAGCAATAATAGTAATAATAATAATAGTAATAATAATAATGTTAATAATAATGTTAATAATAATGTTAATAATAATGTTAATAATAATAATAATGTTAATAATAATAATAATGTTAATAATAATAATGTTAATAATAATAATAATAATAATAATAATAATAATAATAATAATAATAATAATAATAATAATAATAATAATAATAATAATAATAATAATAATAATAATAATAATAATAATAATAATAATAATAATAATAATAATAATAATAATAATAATAATAATAATAATAATAATAATAATATTAATAACAACACAACAGTAATAAAAACATATACCTCTATTAAAGAGAAAGCAATAGAAGTACAAGAACAATTTCATGGTAGCTCATTGATGAAATACGAAGAAGCGACACAGGTACAGTCGTGAGAGATTTGAATGCGCAATTAGGCGCAGTGACTATTATAGAAATGTAACAAAAAAGCATACATTGAAAATACAAATGTAAACTGTGAAATGTTTTGCCAGCTCGCAGTTTTAAATGATTTAATGTTAATGAGTACACAGTTCCAAACTAAAAACTTACGTAACGAAACGCGGACAGCCCCAGATCAAAATATACCAACAATTAATTAATAGCAGTAAAAAGATGTAATTGAAGGTGTGAATCTTTAAGACGGCCCAATATCGATTCGGACCATTTCTTAGCCAGAGTTATAATTAAACGCACGGTACTTCTAAAACACAAAAGGAAAGGATATGTATGGGTAAATGAAATGGACAAAATCTGAAAGTACTGCTAAATTAAATGACTTTAAGAAGTCATTATATGATAAACTAAAAAACTGACGCGACCTGAAAGACACCAATGAAGAATGTAAGAATTTGCAAGGGTTAATAACAAAAACAGCAGAGGAAGCCATGCATAAACAAGGGAAATTGATGAGGAACGAATGACGGGAAGAATGCAGAGAGGCCACCAGAGAAAAGAATGTCGCAAGGAAGAGACTCATACAGAGTAAAACTAGAGCTAATCAATAACATTATAACACAAAATGTAACGCAGCTTATAAAGTAAGTAAAGAGAATAAGAATAAGAAAAAATTGGTGAGTCATAAATTAAACAATACAGAAGAAAATTATAAGATGAAGGAAATAAGAAAATGCTATGAAAATATTAAATACTTTAATAAAAATCAAGTACAGTAGGAGCCCGAAATAGCACGGTCCGTAATACCGCGGATTCGAATAATGCAGGGAAAGTATGTCCTGGGAAAATATATCGTACTTTTAATGTATTTAGTTATTTAATTTTTATTTTTGAAACTTAAGTTTAAACTTTTCTTCAAAGAGCGCTAGTGTAAAATACTTTTCGCTACCCTTAGTGTGGACCTTGGCCACTGCGGCAGCTGCATTCTTAGCGTTGACCTTGACCACTGCATTGCTAAGAATTTCCCGAAGTAACGAGACATGCACACGGAAGATGTTCTGCATGTTAGTGAAGTGATAAGTACCATAAACAAGATGATTCTGTGTATGGAGGAGCAGTATTTATCTTCCTCTTGCTGCAAGCTAAACAATACGCCATGTGAATTATGCCGCCCGGCAAAACGTACAGATTAAGACAATCAAAATTAGGTTAGTGTAAAATTGGTACAGTGTAATTGTATATTACTACTGTATAAACTAAGATCGATTGCACGACTGTGAATCGCTCCTAGTATATTGGTGTGTAATTGCATTTAAAAGTGGTTGACCGCGCTGTCTGAAAGTCTGTGTGTCCTCCAACGGAGGACATTTTGAGTAACTATCTGTTCTTTGTATTTACTATATTATAGTTAATAAACGGTATGAAAATGCTTTGGATAGTGCCATTCTTTGTTGTAACACCCACGTTTATATTTGTGACACAACTTATATAACTCGGTAGGTTCCGTTTCGGCCAATGATTAGATAGAAAAAGAATTTTTATAAACGATTTGTAAAATATATATGAAAATAAACAGTAATAAGTAGTATTAAGTATGTAAGTGTAGATCATACTTTCTTTAATATGAAAGAAAAATGCAAGTAAAATGGTAAATGTACCTAAGTTGCTACAAGCTTCGTTACAGCAAACATTATTTTTCGTTGTACCACGTTAATTTAACGCTAAACTGTTACCCTTTGGTTTCATCATAAATGGTCATTATTTCGGAACTCTTTTCTCAGCTGACAGGTGTACCTGGAGATTTCCCTGAGGTGTTAGAAGAAGATTAGTAGCTTGCCACTTCAATTTGACTCTAAACTTATTTTTCATCTTAAATGGCCATTATTTCTGAAAATTTTAACTTTTTTCTAAGTTGGTAGTTCTACCAGCAACATTTAGTTACGATGGAATAAGAAGCAGAAGAAACAGAAGAAGGGAAAGAAGAAACAGAAGAAGAAGCAGACGAAGAACAAACAGAAGAAATAGCAGAAGAAACAGAAGAAAAAGAAGCAGATGAAGAAGGGAAAGAAAAAGCAGAAGAAGATGCAGAAAAAGAAACAGACAAAGAAGAAACAAAAGAAGAAGAAACAGAAGAAGAAGCAGGAGAAGAAACAGAAGGGAAAGAAACAGAGGAAGAGGAAGAAACAGAAGAAGAAGACGACGAAGAAACAGAAGAAGTAGCAGAAGAAACAGAAGAAGAAGAAGCAGAAGACGCAGATGAAGAACGGAAAGAAGAAGAAGAAAAAGAAACAAGAACAAACAAAAGAAGAAACACAAGAAGAAGAAGAAGAAGAAGAAGAAGAAGAAACAGAAGAAGCAGCAGAAGAAGGGAAAGAAGAAGCAGGAGAAGAAAAGGAAGAAACAGAAGAAGAAACAGAAGAAGCAGCAGAAGAAACTGAAGGAGCTGAAGAAGAAGGGAAAGAAGAAGCAGAAGAAAAAAATAAGAAACAGAAGAAGAAGTCGAAGAAGCAGCAGAAGAAACAGAAGAAGAAGCACGAGAAGAAATAGACGAAACAGAAGTAGTAAAAGAAGAAGCAGAGAAAGAAAAAGATGAAATAGAAGTAGTAAAGGAAGCAGAAGAAAAAAAAAGAAGAAGAAGAAATAAGAGAAACAGAAGTAATAAAAGAAGAAACAGAAGTAGTAAGAGAAGAATCAGAGGAAGAAAAAGACGAAACAGAAGTAATAAAAAAGCAGAAGAAACAGCAGAAGAATACGCAGAAGGAGAAGCAGAACAAGAAAAAGATGAAGCAGAAGAAGAAACAGAAGAAGCAGAAGAAGAAAAGACGAAGAAGAAGCTAAAGAAGAAGCAGAAAAAAGTAGCAAAAGACAAAGCAGAAGAAGCAGAAGTAAAAGAAGAACCAGTAAAAGACTATTAGTAAAAATTTTCTTCTTGGGGTTCAAGTATACCAACACAACTGCACTGTGATTTAACTTAACCAGCAGTTAAACCTTTGGTTTGGTTTAACTAACCTTCCAGTCAAAGTACGTTTATAATACCCGGCCTAAGCTGCTCCAGTACCTACCAATATCGAGCCGCCAGAGATACTGTAGCATTTTAGATCTACCCTCTTTTAATGGCGCCCTTCAATAATGGTACGCCTCATCATTTCCTGCTTAGAAAGTCGTAACCTTTTATTATACGAAAGTTAAAGGGAGGCTTTGTTTGGGGTAGAAGGTCTTTATTACGCTTTCCTCTGTTTCTGCTGAGTGAAACTGTCTCTAAGCTGTTTGGCAGAAAGGTACATCCTGATGCCTTTGGACTTTACCAAACCTTTATCTTTCATACATATGGTATTTTAATAAAAGTTGTTTCTAGGTAAATAAAAAATAACAAAACATTTTGCAGGCAAACCCTCTTTTTTGGGTGGGGATGTATTCTTGATAATCTTTTTTATATCTTTGAAGGATGTCGAACTTGAATATAATACAGCTATAGGTTATACAGTGAAGTGGGACACTTTGCGCATAGTTTTGTTGTGCCTAAACCTTCAAGAGGAAGGGGTGAGGTGAAGGAACCACAGGAGGCTACAGGTCGCAGGCAGGACACAGAGACATGCGGAATTCCTAACAGTCATGACTCCAAAACCCGTTCAAATTTGCAGCTATTAAGGGCGGGCGATGAACGACTCGTCGACCAAGCAGCAAAGCACCCAGGAGAACACTTTTTCCCTTGGGCAACAGTTCATACACCAGGAAACCTATAAGCACACCTTAAATATTAGAAGGAAAGTAAATGAAAGGTAAGTTATGGAAAGGGAATCGTGATAAATGAGAAATCACCAGCATTGGTCTATCAACCAGAACTACAAAAACCCAGGGACAGGGTAGACAGTCGACGGGAATCAACCGGAACCTCCTGAATGCGAGCCTTACACGTCATCGTGAAGCCATCTCACTCAATAACTTAACTACCGTGTGACACAAAAGTTTAGCTGACAAACGGAAAAAAAAAAAAAAAAAAAAAAAGAAAACCCTCCCCATCTAAATATATTGGACTACACACACTTTTGTGAACTGGATGATACATTATTGTACTCTTTTGGCATTATTTATTGATCATTATTTATCTTTCATTTATTTAGTTATTTCCTTTTAATACCCTAAGAACTCTCCAACTCTTATCTATCACGTTTTTCTACATTAGTTTCTATGGATAAAAAGGATTAGAAATTAGTAGACCCTGGTAAACAGCAATGCATAACAACTACTTTTTACGTTTTGTTTAGTTTCTTTGAAGCTATTGAGTTGGGAATATATTAAAAACGGACTGTTTCCAATAGAGAAATTAATATTTATTGAGAACTGGAGAAAGATAATGTTGAGCCCTCAACAGTGAATGGAGCCAGTACTTCTCTTCGGGAACAACCACAGAACAACGGATGAGTTGCATCGTCATCATCCAGACATTCCTTAACCATCCTACCAGAATGTTGCCAAATTATTGCATAAATTCAAGATAACTGAGTGTACTCGACAGGTCCCAGATTTGCTATCAACTAACAAAATACATTAAATGTGATTGCAAAGATGACAATCAGTCCTAAAAGATCAGTATGCTATGTAGCTCGAGGAGGTGTTCTCAGTCGAGGATCTGTCCGCAGAATAATCAGCACGTTTTGACCTCTACAACTTACAATATGAATAGACAATGCACGAAGAGGATGCACTCAAGAGGCAAACATCTGCAACTGGATCACATAACGTTTGTGTAATGTTCAATTTTTCCTTCAACATGTCCTGTTCAATGACGAACGCCTATTCTTCATGGATGGGCACGCTCATACACAAAATTCACGAAATTGGACCAGAGAAAACCCAAAATGGATGTGGGAAACAAATGGCCCTGGCGGTCCAGAAGTTATGGTCTGTTATGGAATAATTGGTGATATGGTTGTTGGACCACATTTCTTTTATCAATATACATATGGTAGGAGTTCATGTATGTTATGGCACTGAATCAACTGTTAAGAATGAGGTTTCAGCAGATGGAGCCACGAGACATTGTGTTCTGACTGTTCGCCAGAAAGTGCAAATTATTTTTCTGCTGAATCAAAGAATTTTACAGACTAGATTTACATAAGCTATTAATGCAAATAACCACTTGAAATAATTGTCATGATCTATAAAATAGTTCATAAAAATCAGGAGAAACCATTGAGAACTTTTAACAGCAGTGGACATTTACGAGATGTAACCCACTAAGGTGTAATTTCTGTTTTTTCACACTTCCTTGTCCTCTGATACCGAAATTTATAGGTACTTTAAAAAACACTAATTTTTAAACAATTACATATTTAAAAAGTAATAATGATACAAATATTTATTGTAATACGTTAAAATAATAATAAACATAGAGAAAACGAACAAAGAAGGGACAGTCTCTCGGTTTTCTTTATTTTTTTTTGTAGTGTTTAATGCCCACTTTTACTACTACGGCGCCACAAGCGATGACACTGATGATACATGGAATGCTGATGGGACACCGGTGGAATGAGACGGCGGGGGAAACCGGAGAACCCGGAGGAAACCTGCCCCAGCGCCGCTTCGTCCATCACGAATCCCACATTCGGTTGTCGGGGATCGAACCCGGGGCATTCTTGCGGTTTGGAACGGCGAAGTAAGCCAACGGGTTTTCATAGGTCGTCTTCCTTTCAGAGAGAAAACGGACAGTGGTGAATAGTCTGTCAAAGGGTACAGACATACACTTTGTTTTCACTTCGAATTACTTAAAAACCGACGGACATAAAGTGAGCATCTTAAAGCTTGTTTGTGTATGCGAATAGTGTTAGTTGGTTGGTAAATTATACGAGAGTGCATGTAATATATGGATCCTTCATTAAACGACGTTAGGTACATTGAGAATTTGTGCAATCCTTTCGAAACCTTCACGCAAACCCAGAAAGAGGATTCTCATCGCTTCTGTCGACGGCAAAAGGGCTGATTCAAAGGAACTTCTAGACTTTGTTTAGCGACGAAGCATTGTCGATTCAAATAGTTGACAACGTTTGACCGACAACAGTGTGATCCTGCTTCGGGGTTCACATTGACGAGAAGTAATATTGCTTCAAACTGGCGCATCAATGTGAGACAAATAAATCGCTTCAAATTGTCGCACCAACGTGTGGCGAGATAAAAGCTACTTACATAGAAAATACTGATGTAGAATATTGCTTTATCCCTTAAGAGAAATAAAATTTGTATGTAAAAATTAAATTTCCTAAGTTTTACCTGCATTGTATGTATGAATTTTCTAGCAGCATACATATGAAAAATGGCAGCACCTACAAGGTGTTTTCGTTCACTGACCACATTAAGAATAGAATTCAAATGTAAGTTAATGTGTTAAACTCACATGACTTTCTCGGCTCTCGTACTAACAATTCTTACATATTCTTATTCCTATGTTCTTCGTGTTAGTTGATGTAAACATTTGCAGAAATTATCTTATTTCCTTGTAGGTGCAACGGGAATATGGGAATACAGTAGGCTTTGAGCGATATCCAAATCTTTTATAGCTTTCAAATTCCGTTCTCTTTGCTAATATATAAAAAATGAACATGGTTTTGCATTTGACGAAAGTTTGTTTTTCGAAACTGACACAAATAACAACGAATATCTCCAAAATGGTTCACTCTATCAAAAAAAAAAAAAAAAAAAAAAAAAAAAAAATGGACATAAATTGTGTTTTAGCGAAATCTACATTTTTGTATAGTAAGATTTGGTCTATCTCTTAAACAGGACTACATGGGCTATAGACAGAAACTTCAAAATGTAAGTTTGATTTGTGATAAAATATCTTAAACATTTTAATCAGCACTGTTAGAGCCATTTTCGAGAAAATCAGAATTTTCCATGTAAAGCGAGGTTAGGGTAGAGGAATTTTCTTAAAAATATTCCTGACAGACTAACAAGACACACACACACACACACACACACACACACACACACACACACACACACACACACACACCGACCTTTTTCTAAAAGTGCTTTTTTTTATTCATGGGGCTCCCAAACATATTTCCGGTGAAATCTCGACATTGAATTTTTGGTGGAATACAATACCTTACTTACTATACGTAGTAGAGAAAGTAAACATGAGCGTAGTGCTTCTCTGACTTGAGTGGGGGACGTAAACTATTGACATGCAGCGCCTGTGTAGGGCGTTTAAACATGACTTCACCATGTGTGAGGAAGGATTGGGATATGATCTTATGACAGGATCCAAATTTCGAATTTTTGTTCATTTTTGGTCAATCCTTAAACAAGGTTATTTTAGATGAGCTGACAAAGAACCTGCTATTCTAGATGGAAACAGTCACTCTTTCACCGTTGCTGCCATTTTCTAGTTTTATGTGGGGTGTGAAATCGTGGTTAACAGCTCGATTGGGCCAAGATCTACCCCTTCGTCCACAAAGGACATCATGGACAGACTGTCGTAATGAGGGTGGCATGATAGCTCCCTCCCCTCTCCCCCGGCCCCATAGATGCGGTTTGTGACACTGGGGCCGTTACTTTCCCATCACTTAATCCTTCAATTGGTCCCCAAGGACCTTATGGTCATGTTAAACGAGAATCATATCGCACTGTAGGCAACAACGCTGCTACCACAGCACCATAGGGACGTTCTAACGGCAAATAACTCTTGCGCGCAGAGAGCTATAACCAGAACAAGGGGAATGGCCGCAAGCACGTGGAGGTTTTTCCAGAAGCCTAGTAACAGTAATTTTGCTGTTAAAGGTTAATGAATTACACAATGACTAAGAAAGAAGGGTTGGAGAAGAATGGATTATGAGACTATGGGGGTAAAAATACTGAATGTTATAGTCAGAGTATTAATCGGCTTTCCAGTTCCACATAAAGCGAAAATTCTGCTCTTCTCTGTGGTGAAAGTTCTGACATGTAATATTTGAACCTGTTGTGTTATGCATTTTGAGTAACTCAACAAATGTCTTCTTCAAGGTATCAAGTCTCTGATGCGGCCTGTTGGTTTCTTCTGGTATGATATTTTTCAATTTGTGCATATCATCTACCTTCCAGAGATATAATTGAGTTGAATTTGAATTTACATCTTGGTCTAGCGTTGAATTTGGGCCCTGGCTATTTTTTCATAGAGCAACCTCTTAAGATTTCTTACTTATAGTTACATTTTGAAGTGTGCTGTTGTTTATCACTTGTGCTACTGTTTGTATCCACTTATATACTATTACTTTCCTCTGAGCTAGGAACTTCAGCTAAAATTACGTTTACAACAGAAATATGCTCAACGGAAAGTGCAAACTATTGCCGGACACATTCAAAGTCTTAAAATTAGTAATCACTGACAATAACTCCTCAGTACACGAAACATAATGCACTACACTTTGGCCTATATCTCCGCCACATGTATATTCACCAAACTTATTCTTCCCCCAACTCCCATTTAGTATATCACAGTTTGTATTCTCACAGAAGACAATTAATTTCACTCCTTCTTCATTTATTGTTTTGTCTTTACCTTTTCTCTCCCAAAGAGTGTCCCCATCATAATCCCCTTTGGAACTGCTACTCCTCGCTTGAAGCTCACCACATCTTGCATTTAAATCCCAGACAATCCGAAATTCGGACATGGTATAGTCATTCCTAATCTCTTCTGTTGTGATCTAACTCTATATGTGAACTCATTTAGCTTTCTTTGGCTTCTGCGAACAACACGCGTGGTCACATTCTCCTCTCTTTCTTGATCACACCTCCATACATCTCTGCTCGCATTTTGGCTCGAATCCGCCCTCTCCATTTCGAAATCGAGATATAATTGCGATCTTTGTTTAGAGAATATTTTCGTTTTTTTAATAAACATGTCAACAGTGTTGCTTTAAACTCGGCAGCATTGTCACAAATGTGTCAAGTTACGTCAACACTAGAATCAAAAGCGCCAAAGTCGAAACAAAACCAGCTCCCAAAGTCAAAATAGTGAATCACAAGTGCAATACATTTCTCAAGTTACACTAAAGCCAAAGTCAAAGTGTCTTACGTGGAAATCTACTCAGCGACTCTACTGTACAAGGGTTTTTAGAAAACGTTCAATCTAGATTTGAAGATATGAATGGTCAAAATGTCTGGGCTGAGATGAATGAACAGAGCTTTGAACTTGCATGAAAGGATTATAAATTAGGATTATATATGCAATTGAAATCTGATGTGTTCCACTCACATGACTTTCTCTACTCTTATGCTAACCATTCTTACAGTCTTGTTCCTCTTCTTTCTC
This sequence comes from Tenodera sinensis, assembly GCA_030765045.1. Classification (NCBI taxonomy): domain Eukaryota; kingdom Metazoa; phylum Arthropoda; class Insecta; order Mantodea; family Mantidae; genus Tenodera; species Tenodera sinensis. The sequence continues at coordinate 53,130,307 of CM060971.1, read as the reverse complement.
ATGTTAGTTGAGATAAGCATTTGCAAAAATTATCTTATTGCTGATTTGCTTGTAATGCAAGGAGAATATGGGAATACAGTAGGCTTTCAGGGATAGTCATATGTTTTAGAGCTTTGAAATTCCATTCTCCTTGCATCCAAGACATAAAAAACTGAATAACGACCTTTCATTTGAGAAGGATATAAGTATTTCAAAACTCAGGCAAGTAGCAAGAAATATCTCTGAAATGGTTCACTCCACAAAACATTTATTTAGACACAAAATTGGGTGTTTTAATGAGATCTATATTTTTTATATAGTCATGTGTTATGTTTGTTTTTGAGTTATGCTGATCACAGACAAGACACACATAGACACACACATACACACACACACACTACAGACTTTTTCTAAGAATGCTCTTTTTTTCATTCAGGGAGCCTCGAAACATTATATTTCCGGTGAAAGCTCCAAATCGAAATTATGGGTTGAGTATAATATTTCCCTTGCTTACTATACGTAGTAGAGAAAGTAAAAATGAGACGGAAGCCACTGTACGGTTTCACTTGGTAGTGTGGAAATTGGTTACAATTTAATGTTAACGTGACGTTGCCAAATCTCTCTTAGAAATTACACTTTGCATGAAATATTGGCATAATAAGTTGTGTTAGTATTGTAATGATTAATTGTTGCACACATTTCATTTCACTTAGAATTCCACTAATTGTTCCTAAAATTAACCTTCTATCATGCAAAGAGTAATACAGTAATGATGCACTATTGGAAACTTGCTGTCTAAATATGCACATATAATTAAATTCATTTCACATATTCGATGTTTATTGTTTGCTCCCTTTACAAAATGCATCATTTGCGGTTGTAAATAAATATTAATATAACAATTAATGTATATCATTTCCGTGATTAATTTTGACAGTATGTATATCAATATCGTATTTCATTTGAAATCAGCAATGCTATCAGTAATATCTCTCCAGTAACAGATGTCTTCCACCACATTTCGGGAACTATTAAACATTTAAATTGAAACCGCCGACATTTTTCAAATATATTTCCTTTCCAACTGTGAATTCTATTCTAAATACAATAGTAATGTGTAGGTATTTCTTGCCATTGTACAGTAATTATGCAAGCATGTAACTTGGGGGAACTTAGTAGCCTGATATATCGAACATCTTTTCTGCCCAACCACCGATGGGGAGCAGGTGAGTGGGGAAAGAGGGCAGCCGGACCTAGGAGACACGATAGGAGAGGACGGGGTTCCTACAGCCCAGTGACAGGTCTTACAACCGGCTCTGTTTCCCCCGTCCTGCAGTGTTACAGGTGGGCCCGGGAATCGGAGACTGCACCCGCTCAGGAGGACGAAGATGGAGCGTCCTTTTTCCGTGCCATGCAACGCCGAGACACTCGCCGACATTTGCAACAATGGATCACCTAAGTGGCATGAAGGATGCAGTAAAATGAGAAGTGAGGTGAAATGGAAGGACGAAAATTGGGGAGATATGATTAACCTTCCTAACATTTGGTTATAGAAACTCCGGAAAAGGCCCATGGGTCAGGAAGCTCACAGAATCGAACGCACTGTCTCCCCATCGCATTCTGCTATGCACAGTAAATAAAGTTATATCTTCTTAGGTTACCAGCCTTGCAATATGTATCTATGAACAATGTCACAGGTACTACACAGTTGGTAACTCGAGAAGCTCAAATGAATAATCATCGCTGTGAAAGCTTCAATTCTTATCTAAATAGAGAAAGTGCTGTAATACGCCCAAAAGTTCAATGTCGAGGTTTCACCGAAAATATGTTTTGAGACCCCTGAACCCAAAAAAAGCATATTTAAAAAAAGATCTCTCTCTGTGTGTGTGTGTGTGTGTGTGTGTGTGTGTGTGTGTCTGTATGTGTATGTGTGTGTATGTGTGTGTGTTGAATTCTTGGGGCCTCAAAAGGTATATATCCGGTGAAATCTCGACATCGAATATTTGGGTGGAATACAATACTTGCTTTACTTGACTATACGTAGTAGAGAAAGTAGAAAAGAAAAAAATCATTCTGTCCTGAACTATCGTTTGTATGGAAAATATTTCAACAGATTTAATTTTCTCAAAAATGCCTTACGCTTTTTGATGAAAGTATCACATGTATCTTAAACATATCTTCCTGACAAATGAAATGTAGGTATACCTTCAATATAGAGAAGAACCTCTGAAGTCCTTACTATTCTAAATTACTTTTGTTTAACTTGTACACCGTAAGAGATCTCACTAAAGCACACAATTTAAGTCAAATACATTTTTGTGGAGTTAACCGTTCCTGAGATATTTTTTGTTATTGGTTTTAATATTTCTATTTCATACTTCTCTCAAATGGAAAACCTTTATTCTTTTTTATTTTATTTATTTTCCCCCGTCTGATCATGCAAAGAGAACGGAATTTCAAAGCCATTACATAGCGACCTGCTCTTAAAAGTGCTGACTGTTGTTTAAAGCCTACCGTATTCCCTTATTCTCAGTGTACCTAAAAGGAAATAAGCAATAAAATGATTTCTTCAAATGTTTATCTTGATTAACTTGAAGTAGAAGTGCTGCATTTATTTATCGATGTTTTTATTATTATTATTATTATTATTATTATTATTATTATTATTATTATTATTATTATTATTATTATTATTATTATTATTATTATTATTATTATTATTATTATTATTATTATTATTATTATTATTATTATTATTATTATTATTATTATTATTATTATTATTATTATTATTATTATTATTATTATTATTATTATTATTATTATTATTATTATTATTATTATTATTATTATTATTATTATTATTATTATTATTATTATTATTATTATTATTATTATTGTTGTTGTTGTTGATGATGTTATTAGTTAATTACTGTTGTCAACTTTACATGTAATTATAAATTTTTAGAAGCTTATTTAAGTAAACTTGTTTTAAAACTTAATTATACTGTTATTCATTTCACACATTGTTGATCTGTATGGTGACATATGCTGTCAGGTAGATGTTCTAAATAACTAAAAATTTATGCAATGCTAGCATTTAAACGGTTTATTATGATGGCGTATATCGTGCAAAATTACTCTATTTTTGGTACCAGTGTCAGAAAATTACGTCAGCACTGCCACAACATTTTCTCCAATGTGCCTGTAAGAGTACCTGAAATCGTCACTGTCGCAAATGCAGCAAAATTCAAACACAAGAATAACCTCATTAAATTTATTTTAAAACCAAAACCAAGAGTAACATACTGTAACTTTCTGTTGTGGGTGTGTAGTAAAGTAGACAGATGTAGTCTAGATAAAGAAACACTTTTATTTCCGTAAACAGCAACTTGTACACTCGTTGCAACAGCAAGAAAGTCTTTACCGATTCTCCAACAGCACGACTCCGAATTCGTAACACAAAGAACTAACTCTTCTCCGTCGGCACAACTCTCCACATCGTCTCCGTCTCCGTCGGCACGACTACTCAACCTTCACATACGTCTGACCGTTCTCCGTCGGCACTACTCAACGCTTCACGTACGTCTGACTCCTCTTCTCACACTTTACCGCTATTTATATCTCCCGGGCACTCTTCTGGAAGCTTCAAGAACGTTCACTTATTGCGCTGGGGTACAAAGTAGAAGTTTCCAGTAGCCTCTATCCTTTTCTCTCTTTTGGCAAGCGCCCCAACAATGCGGCCATGCTCTGTCTCTTTCCTTCGGCTCCTTTGCGGTAGTGCCGACAATAATGCGATGCGTGACACTACGGTTGTCGGCAATTAGATGCGGCGGGCGCGGTGACACTGCTCCCTCCTCAGAACTGGTCGTCCCGACCAGCACTATCACTGCGGCATCTCCCTTGCGTCCTGGTGGACTAACCCATCGAACCTCTTCTCCAGGAGGCACGATCCTAGGTATCGCTGTTGGATAGTGTCCCTTGGTCTGGGTAGGACGATGTATGCCATCCTGCTTCGAAATTCTGCAACAGTACCGCCGGTCTTGACGGTCCCTCGTCCAGTTGCCCTTCTTCCTGGTGTGTTGACGGGCCATCCTGCGCACTTGGAAACGGCTCACTGGGTACCATGTCCGCCGACCTCTCTGGCGCACCTTCGCAGCCACCTTGCTTCCGATGGGTCCGGCAACAAGCCCCGCCACATCCGCGCGAGTCGCGTCCACCACTGCACTCGTGTTCACTCGTGCTCGGCACGGCCTCTCCTGTATCCTGCCGTCCAAGATGATGTCCACCATTCTTTCGTTCACGGCACTATGCGTCAGGTGCTTGGATGGCTCCGACGGTCCTCCCATGTCACACGCCAAGTCGGTTCTCGCGTGTTGCTCGCCTGCTTGTGCGCTTCCCTGCTGATCGTCCTCCACGTCATATCCTGGTTGGTTACGTACCCGACACACTCCTCCAGGGGATCCTCGACGACGTCCCTGAACTGCACCATCGTAACGGGCCAGACGATCCAGGTGTACCACTAACATCTTCCCTCGGGGCACCTTCTGGATGCGGTAGACTACGTCGTTAATCCTCTTTACCACTCGGTACGGTCCTTGCCACGGTTGTTGAAGTTTTGGGCAGCGTCCCTCATGTCTTTCAGTTCAGCAGCGAGGTTGTCGCTTGCCGTCTTCATTTCTTCTTTCAGCTCGGCAACGAGGTTGTCGTTTCTCGTTTCCATTTTGGCAGCGAGGTTGTGGTTTGCCGTCTTCATCTCTTTCAGCTCGGCAAATAATTCTTTCATCATTGCCATCATCCTGGTTTCCGAATCTCCCTCCATCTTGGTTCTAACGTTGCAACTTCTAACGACGATGTAATGAAACTAGAAGCAATTCGACGAATCCCACTTCTGACACCAGTGTAACTTTCTGTTGTGGGTGTGTAGTAAAGTAGACAGATGTAGTCTAGATAAAGAAACACTTTTATTTCCGTAAACAGCAACTTGTACACTCGTTGCAACAGCAAGAAAGTCTTTACCGATTCTCCAACAGCACGACTCCGAATTCGTAACACAAAGAACTAACTCTTCTCCGTCGGCACAACTCTCCACATCGTCTCCGTCTCCGTCGGCACGACTACTCAACCTTCACATACGTCTGACCGTTCTCCGTCGGCACTACTCAACGCTTCACGTACGTCTGACTCCTCTTCTCACACTTTACCGCTATTTATATCTCCCGGGCACTCTTCTGGAAGCTTCAAGAACGTTCACTTATTGCGCTGGGGTACAAAGTAGAAGTTTCCAGTAGCCTCTATCCTTTTCTCTCTTTTGGCAAGCGCCCCAACAATGCGGCCATGCTCTGTCTCTTTCCTTCGGCTCCTTTGCGGTAGTGCCGACAATAATGCGATGCGTGACACTACGGTTGTCGGCAATTAGATGCGGCGGGCGCGGTGACAATACATATTAATTAGAGCCTAGATTAGTTGGTATACCCACCTTTCTTGGTAAATATTAATGGTAAAATTACTCATATTAGAAAATTTCATCCTCTATAAGTGTTGAAACAAATTAATCATCTGCATAGCAACCATATTACATCATACATATATAATGTCTGATACATTATAATTTTTCATTTAGCAAATGCATTAATTATTTTTACTTATTTTAATGCTAAAATTGCATAAAATGTGTAGAATCTTGTCATTGTGACACTTGTAACGGTGGATTTCGTAAATAACTATTGTAAGAATCGTACGATGTTGAAGAATGTAAAGAGAAATGCATGTAAATGTAACAGAGCAGATTTTTTTTATCACTATTTCTGGAACCTAGTACTTTTCTGAAGAGAAAAACACGTACACATTTACCCTTTTATTACGAGGTCTAGCTTTAAATATACAGCCAAAAATGCCTGAGGTATGAATGGAATGACCGATATGCGTTGATAGAAAAAAAGACGCTTACGTGCAGAGCTGTAAAGATAAAGAAAAAAGTGTCACTTTGTGTTACATGATGATAAGATACACTCTTGGGGGTCTGCTAATGCCCTAGATAAGATTAGATAGAGCATACATTTTTTGCTTGCTTAATGAAGCGTGTTTTATGTTGCCAAATCACAGCCTTTTAACTCAGTTGGGGACTTTAGTTCCGAAATATCCATTGTCATATGCTGCAGAGAGACAATAACTACATACCCCATTTATTTTAGCGCTGTATGGCAGTTTTATAACAATCCATTAGAATAAGCGGTTTTACCGTTTTTCTCTGGTTGGTAATTCTCCCTTTTGCTTTGTGAATATTAAATGCAGTTTTGTGGGCGAAAAATAAACATAATGTATCGATAACTCGTGAATAGGGGATGGGGTGCGCGGTTCAAATCCCACCAGAACCTCCCTCCCTGGGACTTGTCAAGGCCGAGGACGTACCTAAACTATACCCCAACTAGGGGGATGCATGCCACATGCCGGGTCGGCGTGCAAACAAAGAGACAAGGTCAGGTGGCTCTTGTGCCTGCTGCGTGTACGTGACAAGTAACTGTAGAAATCAAAAGGGGTCGAAAATATTCGTGAGGCTTCTAATTGAGTCTTAGGGGTGCGTGCATGTGGAGAGTTTGTCGAATGGTCGTGTGACGTCATCCCAAGTATAAAAGGAGACCAGTAAGCAGTAAACCTCATTCGACCAGGACTTCTTCTGGCTTCTTCAGAGGAGTCAGTGTTCAGCTAGTTAGTTTTGGCGTGAGAGTTACGGGTGTAAGTCGGTCAGTGTGTCAGCGTATATGTCGTCCTGGAAGATACTGCTTATCGGCAGTTCCCAAGAATTCAATATGGTGGACATTCCACTAAACTTCAGTTGGCATTTAATCACAAAGCAGCACTGCCAACTCACGTAATAAAAGCATTGTTTCTAACCTCAAATATCACTGGGTTAAAGTGATATGTTTCGAAGAATGCTTGAACATCGTTACCATAGAACACATAAACCTACTCCCCTTCAGCAAATCTTGTTCTGCAACAATACTTTTGGATAAAATCACTTCCGAACTCTAAATACCGTAATATATATTTATTGCACTACTGCGTTGCGAACACAAAAATAGCAACAGTAACTAAAACTGCATATAATGCTCTAAAACAGTTCAAGACAAAACCACGCATACATGAGAAATTCAATGGCATATACAGATTAATTAATACGGCGTCTAAACAGAATCTTGTTTTAAAATCTATCGGTTGGCTTTTCTGCAACGGGTTCAAAATCAAGGGTTACTGTGGTAACATAGCGGATGCAATGACACCAACTATGGCCTTAGCTATACCATGGTTATATTTTACGAATAGTTGACGGAACTAATACAACCTAACAGATGGAATATCACCAAATATAACTATACCGCGCCATAATGTGGGAGAATGTCACAGATGGTTTTTGGGGCATTTCAGTAAGCCGTTTATACGTCGGTCGTCGGGAGTAAATGTAACGCCGTATTAATTGTATAAGAAACAGAAAATTGCGTGAGTGAGTGAATGAGTGAGAGAGTGTGTGGGTTTAAGAAACCATCGATAGCTGGGTCATTTGGGCCCGAAGTCATAGTTTAAAGGCTAAAATCACTCACAAACTGGCGTGGCTCAAAAATGAAAACAAGGGATTAAAATACTAAACAGTTAAAACATTAAACATTCAAATTTACGTGGTTAAAACCTTAAAACAGTAGTTTAACACTAAAAACAAACGGTAAAACAACAGAAATTGAAATTCATAGGCTAAAACTCTAAAAATTATGATCCAAAGAATAAAATACAAGTTAAGCTTGTTTCGCGAACGCCAGCACCTTATCTACGAATGCCGGGTAGTCGCCCAGAACGGATGGCAGGGTTGAACCCAGGCCAAGGGATTGGCGCCCTCTAGCATGAGAAAGTGAAGGAGGACTCTGAAAGGATAGAGCAAGGTTATGAGAAGAACCTGTGTTAGCAGGAAAGACTGTGGACTGTGTTAACTACAAGAGGAAAACTATTTGCAGTGAAATTTTGGAGGACAAAATTATTGAAAAGTAACCCCACCTGTATTTTTGTCTCTGTCACAATATCCTTATCATGGGTTGCTTCAAAAATGAATCAAGCCGGTGATCCTGTATCATAGATTTAGGACACGTAACACAACTTAAGGATTAACAGGTTTATGAGCAAAATTAAGTGATGTTTCATGCCCAATATAGAACAGGACACCGAGGCCGTCACATGATTTTAAGAGCACCCCGGAAAATGTTAGAAAGTATACATGTCCACGTTTATACAAACAAGATGTAACAGGATCTGACACGATCGATACTACGTATAAACATTTGCTAAGTCAAGTCCTCTATTAAAATATAAATAATTCTGTTTGTCTAAAATAACATGCCTATAATTTGTTAGTTTTACTTTCTCTACTACGCATGCTAAGTAGAGGAAGTATGTATTCCACAAGGAAATTCGATGTCAAGATATCACCGGAAATATATGTTTTCAGGCCCCCTGAATCCAAAAGAAAGCACTTTGTGAAAAAGGTCCACGCGCGCGCGCGTGTGTGTGTATGAACAGCGAACAGCATGACTCAAAAACCTAAAGTCGGTCAAAAACCAAAGTTGGTATTTAAGTTTAATGCTATTCAAGCATGCGACACGAAGATTTTGAAGAACATTTCTGCACCCTAAACTACCCTTAATATGCAAAATTTTTTGAAAAGTTTGTTTTTCTCTAAAACGGCTCTAACGATTTTTTACTAAAATACTATATATTTAAGATTTTTTTGACGAATGAAATGTATATTATTGAATTTTGTGGCTATGGCCCAGATAGTCCTGTTTATCCTTCATGACTTTTAAATAACTCACTAACCGAAAGAGATAGACCAAATCTTACTGTCCAAAAAATGTAGATCTTGTTAAAATACACAATTTATGTCCAAATGAATTTTTTGTAGCGAACCATTTCGGAGATATTCCTTGTTATTTTTGTGAGCTTTCCAATATTTCTACTTTTCTAAAATGGAAGATGTATTTCGCTTTTTATACCTTAGCCGTGCAAAGAGAAGGGAATTTCAAAGCCTTCATATAGGGACCAGCTTTAAAAGTTTTGACTATCGCTCAAAGTCTAATGTAGGCCATGACCAGGTATTTGATTTTCTCAAATTAGGAATTAGTAATTATACATATTACTAGGTGACGTATACGTATTTATTGTTCGTTTAAATTTAGAGGATACACACTAGTTCGTGGAAATATTAGTAAGTAGATTTTTATATCCAGGAATAATTAATTACGACTTATTGAAATGTATACATTGCGATGATTTCGAAATGGCTATATTTACGTTGACAACATATTTTCTAAGTTTATTTTTATGAAATAATAGACGTAATTGGCATTGAACAAAATAGGGCACTAATTATTGGCCTTGCAATCTGACATGAAAAAAGAGTCTAGACCAAATTAAGGAGATTGATAAAGGAAAAAACTACATTTTGAGCACTGCATTGCTTATTTAAGAGACAGATACAAAATTTCAAATTAGGAAGTGATTGATTACTTTTTGGTGTTCGTGGAATGGTTACTAAATTCATTGTTAATTTGTTCCGACGTTTTGAATTGCAATTAAATATTTTAGGAGATATTAGTTTACAAATATTATCCGTGATTCTTTGTACATTTTGCGAAATTATCCGTATACTACACTAAATTAAATAAATAATTCTAAAATGGCTAGCTGTCCGATTCCCAAATTTTATAATAATTGTGCACATTATTACATTTTGTCTATAAAATATTTTTACATTACACAACTTTTATCCTTCATATTTAAAATTGTCTTTTGCTACAGATCTATTAGAGGCGTTTCTTTATGACAACCCTAAAATAGAACACCTATCCAAGTACTGAATTTTCTGTCATATTCCCTTTGCCCCTACAAGAATACTGGTACTAATTTCTGAAAATGTTTATCTCGATTGATATGAAGAAGATAGAGGAATAAGTGTTTGTAGGGATAGTACAAGAGTAGAGCGTAAGGCATCAGATTTTTTAAACTATGATTAATCTAGATGTACAAATATTTGAATATGTATATTTTTAAGCTATGGTTTCGGTAAGGCTGCTTGATAGTAGAGCAAAGCTATAGGGAAGCTGTAGGGTGAGAAAATGCTCTAGCAAGTCGACCGAAGGATGGAAAGGAATGCGAAAGTTAAAGAGGTCCACTCTCCTTCATACAAAACGGTTACGACTCAAGTAGCCGCAGTTATATAACGTTGACTTTCGAAGGGACGAGTTAGGACTGTATAGGAATATTTTGAATTTCAACTTTAGGAGAAGAGGGCCACTCACTAACAACTACTTGATATATTGTAACAAAGACGACAAAATCCAGTTCAATTAGTTTTTCGTACCTTATTTTCTTCTAACTGAATGGACAACAACACAGTTCTCTTTTACTGATGGCTAACATAGTCTATAGTCTTTCGTGACATTACGACTCACAACTTTTTGCTTTTCGTAACTTTGTCTCACTTCTTTCTGGGTTTCTTCACTTTCTGTCCCTCAAACAGCTGACTGTGACAATACAATCAACCGACCCTCATTAACTGCTTCGCTATCTTCCTTTCGATGAGCCCGCACACGCAGCTGACACACACATACACACACAGACAGACACACACACACACACTAAAAACTGACCCGTCTGTAGGTCACTCCCTCTGCTCATTGCTTCGCCTCCTTATATAGCGAGGGTGACGTAACCTTTCTCGAACTTTTACAAACACGCCGGCCGCCGGACACTTCTCGAATAATCTGAAAAAATCCCGTTTTGGTTATGTAGTGCTCATTGTTGTCACGTGTTTGCTCGTGTGAGGGTGTGGTGAAGCTTGACCTTGAGCGCCTTTGTTACGCGCCGCGCCTGGGATGCGCTGTGAAGTACCTTGGCCCCGACCGTCCTTTGTTATATGCTGTGGCCGGCGTTACAATATGTAAAAGTTGTGTACATTAGAAATGAAAAAGACGCCAAACAGTTGGTTTACTTCCAGTTTTAACTTCAATATGTGGTGCAATGCCATCGCAGCAGATACGGTGGATAACATTTAGCTGAGGAAATGTAAGGAAGTGGACATATACTGGAGAGTCAATCAAAACAGGCTTAGCGAACCACCCAAAAGTATTGCATTGTTCATGGTGAAACCAGTGTAATAATAGCCCAGTAGTGTAAGAAAACAACGACCTGCTTTTCGTGTTATGTAGAACGTAATAATTATTTGCAAGCAACGTGATATATTATTATTTATTTACGCCAACAAACTTACTGCTGGTGTTTTTAAACACACAAGCCGTGTGTGGGCAATGTTTGAGAGGTAGAACTGGAATTGAAAAATTCAATGCCATAGCTGGGATTTGAACCACAGACCCTCCGTTTACCAGGCGGGTGTTCTAACCATTCAATTACTGTGACAACCTGCCAGAATAACATTGAATTCTCCAACCAATTCGTATTTCTCCAGGTAAACCACAAAGGCAGCCTCACATCAGAGATAATTACCTCAATGGCGACTTACTATCCTAAGTACTTTATGCTCCGGGCTTGTGTGTTTAAAACGAAAACACCAACAGTAGGTTTGTCGGCATAAATAAATAATAATCACCATCTGAAGGTTTTCAGCCACGATGCCAAACATATAGATTGAAAAGCTAATAAATTTAAAGGTGTTAAAGATATTGCAATGAAAATTTCAATGCACATTATTCCTTACGTGTATTTTCTGAAATGCTTTAGAAGAAAATTCGCTAATGATTGTATAATTTAGAAATGCCACCTATGTGTGCCCTTAAGAGTTCAAAGTGCATACCCAAGTCCACACACCAAATGGGAATGGTTTCAACACATAGAAAGAATAGATAATGCCAGACTCAAAGTTAGCACTGCAATAGAAACCTGAAGGAGGGTGTTCAAGAGAACGACCAAAAATCAGATGGGAAGATGTCTTTGCTTCGAAACGGGCTTTGTAGCTAACCGTTGAAGTGGAAGAACAAGAAGAAGAAAAAGAAGAGGAGGAGGTACAAATAGATTACCTAGATGTTTTTCATAAGAGGAAATGGGTATTCTTTGAAGATTTTGTCTGAATTTTATTGGAACGTCGTGTTAATTAATGAGAGAGGTGATAAAAAGATATAATTACTTTTGTACTGTTAACACCGCACACCTCTCCAAACCGTTTTATTTGTTTCACCTCCCCCCGCCCCCCCCCCCTTTCTACGATGAAAACCTGCTCACTAATTGGGAAGTACAATTCTCGAGGCATGGTGCAAGGATTGCTTTTGAAGCTCTTTGTATCAAAATGCCTAGCCCAAGTAAAGGGATACCTTACGAAACAGAATACCGTTGTTCTCAATGAGATACGAGGATATTATCGTATAGCCGTAACCTCCATACTCCCAGGAAGATTGAATAACACTAATTGCATGTCTGCACTTCGAACAATCACGCACACTCTCTCCAAGCAAGACTCGAGCAGCAGATGCCAAAGAAAGTGAAATAGCTACATGTGGGCAAGCGAAGATTTGTCTCCTTGTGTTTCAGAAGTTAAATATTAAGTTAACTGAAAGGGTAGGTAGGGGTTAGGAATAGGTATATCTTCAGTAAATCAATTTTTACTTTTTCTACTACGTGTTGTAAAGTAAACGAAGTATTGTATTTCACCCAAAAATTCGATGTCGAGATTTCAGCGCAAATATATGTTTTGAGGTCCCCTGAATTCGAAAAAAAGCACTTTTAGAAAAAGGTCCGCCCGTATGTGTGCCTGTGTGTATGTCTGTGCGTCAGACTGTGGACAGCATAACTCAAAAAGTCGGTTAAAAAGCAAAGTTGGTATTTAAGTTTAATGTCTTTCAAGGATACGACACGAGGATTTTGAAGAAAATCTCTCTACCCTAAACTTCGCTTTAGATGGAAAATGTTACAGATTCTTGTTACCATACAATAGAACCATTAGTGATGAGACAGGCCGGCTTTCTGAATTAAAATTAAATTATTTTCTTAGATGGCATTGCAGTGCTACTTGCACTCTAAATCACTGTACTACTCTCAGAGAGCATTTGACAACTATGAAAGAAATGATCATAAATTTCCAGGACAAGATTATCAATGCCCTCATTAGTGAAGTGTCGAAAACCGTGGGATGGGGAAGCGATTTTAAGAATCTGGACAAACTGTTCAGTTTGCTGAAAGAAGCAACGGCTTCTAGTTGCGAAGACCGGACGGGAGGGATCGTGGCGCTAACCACGTCCCACCCTCCAATTCTGCACCCCACTCATGACACCTGAGGTGGACAGCGGTTGGGGACGCAGAGGCCGGGCGGTAGACCTTGTACCAGAACGGGCTGTTGCTCCACGGGGTTAGTTTCCCATTTAAAACAAATACCAACATTGAGATAAAGAATAGAATTTCACGCCACTTAAACATAAAATGTTTAACAGTTGTATAAACAAATTGGTTACGCTCACACAAATCAATCACTAACCACACAATTTCCTACCCACCCCTCACACTACTTCCCTCCCAATCGATCGAGCACAGACGAAGCGACAGCAATTAAACCAACATATAAACGTGTTAAAGCAGCAATTTCACTATCGTATGCTATGATTGCCCTTCGAGGACTATTTATGGAAGGTGTTAGGGTTGTAACTGCAGATATTTGTACTCGTAGCTCGGGGTACCATAATGAACAGTAATATTTACTTCATTTACAGGCTAATGATTTTATTTGATGACAGTATTTTGTTTTCAGGTTGGGTACCTCACGATTACGGACATTCAAGTGACTTGCAGTACACTACTAAGAAACGAAGGGGCCAGTCTTGGTTCTTACGCACCCAATTATTCATTATTCATATTATCTCAATCTACACTTTATAAAGAAGGAAATAAAAGACACTTTATGCTCTACGTTTGATGAGATAATGTTGTACTGTAATGGACCGCATTATATTAAACTCTTCATAACGACACTGATAAACCACCAATCAAAGGTGCACCAGTTCATGACACTGCTAATCCACCAATCAAAGGTGCACCTGTTCATAATGACACTGCTAATCTACCAATTAAAGGTTCACCAGTTCATAACGACACTGCTAATCCACCGATCAAAGGTGCACCAGTTCATAATGACACTGCTAATCCACCGATCAAAGGTGCACCAGTTCAAAATGATACTGCTAATCTACCAATTAAAGGTGCACCAGTTCAAAATGATACTGCTAATCCACCGATCAAAGGTGCACCTGTTCATAATGACACTGCTAATCTACCAATTAAAGGTTCACCAGTTCATAACGACACTGCTAATCCACCGATCAAAGGTGCACCAGTTCAAAATGATACTGCTGATCCATCAATCAAAGGTGCACCAGTTCATTACGATACTGCTGACCCAGCAATCAAAGGTACACCAGTTCATAACGATATTCTAATCCACCAATCAAGGTTCACCAGTTCATAATGACTCTGCTAATCCACCAAGCAAAGGTACACCAGTTCATAACGATACTCTAATCCACCAATCTTAAGTTCCGCCTGTAACAATAATAATACTTCGCCGTCTACGCACATTCCCACGCAGTTGAAAACGGAACTATTGATTTCCGTATATGAAATAAAACTACTCGTTAAGTGTTAATATTGTAAATAACATTGTAATAAATCCAATTTGTCTTCCGGTATTTTAAAAGTTATAGCATATTTCACTCTCTGTATCATCTGTCAAGGGCAACGTAACAAAAAAGGTTGAAGGCACAGCTATCGATTCTCGTATGTAGGTACAATGGAATAACAAATACATGGTTAAAATGTCGGACACCAGTTATAATAATATGTAGCATGGAGTATTAAAAACGCTACTACAAATGTTTTAAACTTGAGTCGTGGTCGAATATAAATAGTCGCATGAAACTTGAGTATAATGACAATAAAGATGCTTCTATGAATACTATGAAACTCACTACCACTCGTTTCATAAAATATAGTCACATCTTAATTTCCGTCATTATGCTGCATGATATACTATAAGGATATGTATGGCAACTTTAATAAAAATTGCGAAAAAAATCATTTTAATTCCATAAAATATGAGTCTTTCGTGGAAAAAAAGAAATATAATTTACCTCCGGCGCCATTTTAAATGCCCCATTGTTCATTTAAATGTATTGGATTTCACCCACTCCCCTCGTATACCTCTTCCCCAACTACCTCATTTACTACACTCCTTCCCCACCTGGCGAGATAAGGCAATCTTTCATTTCCAACTGTCTTTCGTCTCCCCTTTCAAATAAAAAAAGAGGGGGGGAATCCTTTATCATTGTTTCCTCGCTATTGATAATTTCAGCATTTTTCTTACTCTAAAATGTTGCTTGCAGAACATTTTTGTATTGCACTAACGAAATATGGTACGCATGTTCACAGAGACATAGCAAATTAAAAGTGCCCTAAGTTTTATTCTCAGATGTGTCCAGGCATATTTTTAATTTTCAAACAGAGGAAGTACAATTCTTAGGTAAAGAGAACATTTCGAAGTTTAAACATTTAGGAATCACTATAAACTAAAGCACCAAAAAAACCTAGAGCAACTTTAAAAAGTAGATTATTATGAACCCTGGGATATAATATTATAAGTACTAAAATTTAAAAGGTGTTGACACAAAGAACTTTTTATTGACGTAACAAAAATTAAACAAATAGATAAATAAATATTCATACCCGCAAATACAAATGCGATTGGTGCTTCAAGACACAGCTTACTTGTGTGTTCGACAGATGATATATGAAACACAGACTGTCAAAAAGCTCAGATTGTATATTGGAAATATCGACTTGTGTATACCATGCTGCAACACGATGACACTTCTTGACATCGAATTTCTGGATGGAATACAATACTTCCTCTACTTTACTAAACGTAGTAGAGCAAGTCATGTGAGTATAACACATCAGACTTTTTCCATGGTTGTAGAGATACTCCCTGCGGTTCAGAAACGAAATCATTGCTATAATATTGGGCTTTGCTTGAACATGGCAAGGCTATATACAAGAACCTCGACGCAGTCAAGCGACTAATAATCGCGTCACGACATACGCAAGTTATGACCTTGCATGCATATAAGTCACGCAGGGATGTGTAGGAAATTTGTACCTAGACTGCCAACTTACTTCATAAACGTTCGTGCTACAGTATCTATATGTGCAATGAACTCAGTTACTGAAACATTCCCTGATTTAGAATACCTTACTCTAAACTCTAGATGTTCAATTTTGAACGTAATTCCACTAACAAAATTTACAGAAAAAATCTGATGTGTTGCACTCACATGACTTTCTCTACTCTTGCACTAACCATTCTAACAAACTCTTATTCCTATATCTCCATGTTAGTTAAGATAAACATTCGTACAAATTATCTTATTGCTTATTTCCTTGTAGGTGCAAGGGAGATATTAGAATACAGCAGGCTTTGTGCGACAGTCAAATCTTTTTGACCTTTGAGATTCCGTTCTCTTTGCATGATTAACATATAAAAAAATGAACAACGTTGTTGCATTTCGCTAAAGTTCTGTTTTCTGAAACTCCCACACATAACAAGTGGTTCATCCTACAAGAAATTTTATTGAGACATAAATTGTGTATTTTAGCAAGATCTACAGTTTTTGTACAGCAAGATTTTGTCTATCTCTAACGGTTTACCAGTTATGCAAAACTCGTCCAGAGTAAATACGACTACATGAGCTATAGCCAGAAAATTCAAGATATACATTTGATTTGTCATAAAAATATCTCAAATATGTGACGTTTTAATCAAAATCGTTAGAGCCATTTTCAAGAAAATCAAAATTTTCCAAAAAATTTCCATGTAAAGGGTAGTTTAGGGTGGGACTATTTTCTTCAAAATCTTCGTGTCGCATCCTTGAAAGACATTAAACTTAAATACCAACTTTGGTTTCTAACCGACTTTTCGTTTTTGAGTTATGCTGCCCACAGACTGACAGACACACAGACACACGGACCTTTTTCTAAAAATGCTTTTTTTGGATTCAGGAGGCCTCAAAACATGTATTTCCGGTGAAATCTCGACATCGAATTTTTGGGTGGAATACAATACCTCCCCTACTTACCAGTAGAGAAAGTAAAAAATCTGTGTTGCACGTGACTTTCTCTGCTCTTGTACTAATTATTCCTACAAACTCTTATTCCTATATCTTCTTCGAGTTGGTTGAGATAAACATTTGCAGAAATTACCTTATTACTTTATTTCCTTGTAGGTGCATGGGGAATATGGGAAGGTAGTAGGCTTTGAGGGACAGCCAAATGTCTTAAAGCTTTGAGATTCCATTCTCTTTGCACGGCTAAGATATAAGAATGAACAACGATCTTCCTTTTCGCGTAAGTTCAAGTATTCCAAAACTCACACAAACAACAAGGCATATCTTCGAAATGCTTCGCTCTTGGACTAGGACATAAATGTGTGTTTTAGCGAGATCTGCATTTTTTGTATAGTAAGATTTGGTCTATCTCTTACGGTTTACCAGTTATGCAAAAGGCATCTAGGGTAAACAGGGCTGCATAGGCTATAGCCAGAAAATTCAAAACATACGCTTCACTTCTCATAAAAATATCTTAAACATGTGGCATTTTAAACAAAATCATTAGAGCCATTTTCGAAAAAATCAAACTTTCGAATAATTTTCCATGTAAAGGGTAGTTTAGGATGCAGATGGATGGGTGGGTGGAGTTTAAGGGCTCGTCGACAACTGGTTCATTTGTGCCCTAGGATGGAGACATTTTCTTCAAAATCTTGTGGCATCCTTATAAGATACTTAAATACGGACTTCGGTTTTGAACTGACTTTTCGTTTTTGGGATATGCTGTTCACAGGCACACATGCATGCACGCACGCACACACACGCACCCGCGTGCGCACATACACACACACACACACACACACACACACAGTCGGACCTTTTTCTAAAAATGCTCTTTTTTTATTCAGGGGGCTTTAAATTATATATTTCCGATGAAATTTCGACATTGAATTTTTGGGTGGAATACAACACTTCCTCTACTTACTATATGTAGTAGATAAAGTAACAAAGCTGGCATTATTGGTTCAGTATTTCAAATTTTCAGCTATACTTATGATTAAGTTTCACAAATCTGGAGTGGGTCTCAGTTTTTTAACGAACTCTAACTTATGACAAAAGGAATATGATTGGAAAGGTTTATTTCATATGCTCAATAAGCACAGATTTGAAAATTACCCATAATTTAATATTCAGCGGCAAATTTCCTGAAATTCACTCAACAAATTCTGCACCGACCTTGAATGCACTGATCTGTAGTGCATTCATTTCTCCACATTTCCCAGATTGCTGTTATGACATGGTAGCAGACTATGTGCTGAGAATCCCTCAGCACCTGGCCTAGGCTGTTATAAGAACTATGGTGGCCCACACTGAGCAGGGGAGGGGAGGTGGTAAACACTACAGCCAATGAGAGGCTTGCCACGCTCTGCGGTGTATAAGTATGCACGGTGTGAAATCACGCTGTAAAGTCGGTGGCATATGTATAATTTGCACCCACAAAATCTACTTGCGTAACAGGCAAGAGAATAATCTGATCATGAAGAACATTTTATTTTGAAGCTTCCAATCTAAAAACAAATTTCTAAGTTAACTGGCTGCAGAGATATGGAACTCGTCTTTTAACAGGCGTTTCTGCTAAGATGCTGTCATATTCTCTGTCCAAATCCCTTCGTGACTCTTTTATTTATTGTGTCAGTATGTAACTCAAAGCAGATAACAGAACCGCAGAGGCTAACGATAGGGGAAGGAAAGGTTCTCAAGTTGTTATGGTTTCATTTCAGATTTCTGCTTTCGTGTTAACAGTAATAATTTCAGTTCCCGTAATTGAATTCCTTGTTGGTTTAGTCAAAATGTCACTTAGTGAAGAAGTAGTAAAAGTACACCAATAATACATAAATGGAAAGTGTTGCGTTACCACAGCAAGAATATAATTCACAATGTGTAATCAATACATTGAAGAAATACAGTTATAGGACTACGAGAAAGAAGTGGCCCGTGAAGAAATACTGCAGTCAATTATTATTAATTATAGGAGGATAGTCATGATTCAGACGCGATTAGAAGCGAGAATGAAGATGATGAAAAGACAGGTGTGCTATAAGGAATTGTCTCCCTGGCCTGCGCACATTTTTGTTACCTTTTAAGGTATGATTTTCAGATTATTTATTAAATTAGCATGAACATCAAGCTTGACCATTACAGTAATACCATAAGAAGTGTTCTCTTTTCGTCTTATAATAATTTAATATTGTTATCATACATTGAAGGGAGATATTTCCGAGTTAAATATGGAAATGAATACTCTGAATTAAAGAATATAGCTGCTGGAGTACCCCAAGGAAGCGTCTTAGGGCCAGTACTATACCTCATATTTACTAGGGATATTCCAAACCTAGATAATACAACCATGGCCACCTTCGCTGATGATACAGGAATTATGGCAGTTGGACATACAGTAGAGGAATCTACACAGAAATTACAGAAAGCTGTCAATAAGGTTAACGAGTGGACGAAGAAGTGGCGTATAAAATTAAATGAATCTAAATCCGTACATATTAACTTTACAAATAAGAAAACTCAGATACTACCAATAAAAATAAATAACCAAACTATTCCCCAAGCACAAACAGTGAAGTATCTAGGAATGACACTAGACTCAAAATTAAATTGGAGAAAGCATATAGAAACTAAAAGAAAAGAATTAAATATCAAATATAAGAAACTTTATTGGCTCATTGGGAGAAATTCCGAACTTGACATATATAATAAGTTATTAATTTACAAGCACGTGTTAAAGCCAGTCTGGACCTATGGGATACAGCTTTGGGGCTGCGCTAAGTCGACCAACATAAAACACATACAGACTTTTCAAAATAAAGTTTTAAGAACAATAGTTAATGCACCATGGTATGTACGAAATGATGACATACATAGAGATCTCAAAATCGACACTGTTATACAAGAAATAAAAAGACTGCAACGAAACATCGTTTAAAAGTGCAGAACCATGAAAACAAAGAGATGTTGAAAGTTCTTAGTAACTGTGAAGTTCGAAGACTGAAAAGAATAAAGCCAGATGACTTAATGTGAGACCGCAAGAACTATGTGTAAACTATGGGAGCCTTCAATGGAAGACTCGCCTTTATATGTGAACCTATTTAAGAAGAAAATATTACTAGATAAGCCTTTGCTTAGTTGTAATTTGATAAAAAAAATAATAATAATAATAATTTGCGCATAGCTTCGCCTGGCCCTTTGACGTGTGGCAACTTCTCGCTTTTCTATAATGGTCAGCCCTCAGCCGCCTTTAAATTTTGCGGCCATCTTAATAAGCAATCGCTCTCAAAAGCACGCCGTCCGCTACTGCGCCTAGTAACGCTTCTTTCGAATAGAATTCATGGTTTTCTCTCTTAATTCGTGGGTAGCTTTTGTTTTCAGTGCATTCATTGTGTTCCTGAAGAATAAGTTGCTCTTTAAAAGTACATACTGCGAACTAGTGCCAAAGCAAAGCATGCTCCTGGCCTTCCGGATCACAGTTCTTCATTCTTTCACCTCACATAACAAGTTGTTGCCCGTGCTGTATCATACAACAGCTCACATTTCACTTTGATTTTATCATACTGCTCCGTAAGTTCTCGCGTTTCCTTGTCGCAGTATGTAACGACGTTACGCTTGAGATCACCGTGTTATAGGCGTCACGTGTTTCCGCACCATACACATGTCGACGGTTGTTTGCCTTTCTTGTTAATACTCACTGGGAGCCATTGCCATGTTACATATCAAGATGGGGATATTTTTATTCCTGAAAGTAGATGAAATTAAATATAACGTATCTCTGCTTTCACTTCCATAGACCCAAGTATACAAGAAACAATTATTTACAAGATTAATATCCAACTATTTGCAAATATGAACGCTTAAAAACATCATAGGGGAGAGCTTATACAAAAGTGCACCTTTTATCTGATCAGTTTTCTCCTTGAAAACACCCATCAGTGAGGGAAAAGTGAAACGTACCTGCGACTGATTTTCTCCACGCTACATGCAATCTTGGCTTTACGTTATCTTTAGCGTGGTCTTTTGTGCAGATGCTACCTGGCAAAGCGACGAGGAGTGTCGGAAAGAATGTGAAATTGCCAAGTTGTTGACATGAGCTTATCGCACATATACGGCGAGACAGTGTATGTGCACTATGTTCAGATTCAGTCATATCTTCAGGACAGCAACGTCTCATATATCGGCAGGCGCGAGAGATTTGCATTACTGACTGTACGCCAAGTTACTGTTATTTCGCTGTTGTGGTAAACAAGATAAGAGGCGATCACAGCGCTCGACGACTAAGGTTAATACGCCTCGTCGCTTTGCCAAGTAGTACGTGTAACCTTGATGCGGGGCAAACTTTTTAATCCTGACCCAGGGTAACCGTTGAGCGGTAGACAGGCCTAAGTCAGCCGCTATAGCTCGAAACTTTACACTTTTCCCCCAGCGAATAGAGACCACATGGGGAACAAAGAGACCACAAGAGACACTGGTATTTTTGTTTACAATGCATTTTTGCTATAAAAACTGCAATGTTTTACTCCACGTACGCCTGTGAACATTCTACAAATTACTATTTCTAAACTTCTAAATAGTTGCCAAAAGCCGGCCTCAATCCATATGTAATGCTATACAGTGAACATTTTTGTTTTTTCTGAAGAACATAGAAAAACCAAAACTGAGATCTAACGTTTCAGATGACCACTCATTGGCACAACTGCATGTTGTCAGAGTTTGCACGTCTTGTCATATGTTCGGATGATGACGATTTCACACAGTAAAAGTATGACCACCTCTTGCCTGTTTGAAATAAACGCACTGATCGTTAACTGTATCATTCCGCCACTGTCAAGTGTTTAAGAAGCGAAGAAGCTCCACTCCTCCAACCAACAACAATGCAACGCGGGTTGCGTGCACTGTAGGTTCGGAGCAGATACTATTCTGTCCACCCCTGCTTTAGTACTTACAACAAAATGTGTAATGAAATATTTTGAAAAGGTTTATTTCGCCTAATAAAAAACAAGTTTCAGTAAAAATAAACGGTAGCCTGTAGAGAAACTCATGTGAATGTAACGAATTGGAACTGTAGTTGCATACAAACTTACCATGTGGTAGTGAAAGTGAAAATTTACTTTATTAAATGTGTATAAAATACTTGTATAAGAGATGAAAGCTAATTTCAATTTTCAAAATGAAAATCTTGAAATATGCCAAACACATAAACTGTAATATTACTTGTACTTTTGACAGGTTCAAAATTATAAAAGTGTATTGTTTAATTTGGCTACCAGAACTTTTTAAGAGGAAATGACTGCCTTTTGGAATAAATACAAGAAATCTCATGACTACTTAATCCCTCTTGTGCAAACTAATTTTACAAACGCTTATTCTTTTTTTCATGTTAAACGAGATAAACATTTGTATAAGTGCTTTTATTGCGTGTGCTCCTGTAGCTGCAATGGGAATAGGAAAATCAGTAGGCTTAAACCATAGTCAAATGTTTTAAGAGCTGGTGGCTGTGCGGTAGCTGTGAAAACTTCGTACTGTTTACATGACTAGGAGGGGAAAACAAAAAAAAAAAAAATTCCCATTTGAGAAAAGTATTAAAAAATTCAAAGCAATAACGAGGAATATATAGGAAAATGTTAACTCAAAAAATATTTGACATAATTGCGTGCTCTAGTGAGATCTACATTTTTTTTAACAAGCTCTTGTCTATGCTTACGGTTTACTGGTTATGCAAATCTTTTAGAACTAAGAGGACCTCAGAGACTATTCCCAGAAAATTCCAGATATACATTTAATTAATTATGAAAATATATTTAAAATATGATAGTTTAATCAAAATCCTCAAAGCGTTTTTGAGAAAACGAAAAATTTTGATAAAATATCCACGTAAAGAATATTTCGGGATGGGGATTTTTTTGAAAATCTTCG
Source organism: Tenodera sinensis (assembly GCA_030765045.1). Classification (NCBI taxonomy): domain Eukaryota; kingdom Metazoa; phylum Arthropoda; class Insecta; order Mantodea; family Mantidae; genus Tenodera; species Tenodera sinensis. The sequence goes on along the minus strand of CM060971.1, from coordinate 53,107,217 downwards.
AATCGCATCATTGGAAGAGTGAGTGAGAGTAGAATCTTAGGACTGTCACAGCTTTGTGTGTAGTGTTTAACGCCCACGTTTACTACTACGGCACTGCAGGCGGTGACAGTGATGATACATGGAATGAAGATGGAGCAGCGGTGGAATGAGATGGCGGGGGAAACCGGAGAACCCGGAGAAAACCCGCCCCTGCGCCGCTTCGTCGACAGCTAGATCCACTTTTGAAATGAATACCAAATTTGGTATTTAATCAACTGACAGATTGACAATGATGAGTCACCAGACATATACATAGAGAGAGAGAGAGAGAGAGAGAGAGAGAGAGAGAGAGAGAGAGAGAGAGGGTACGTTTAATTTTTTATTCAAGGAGTCTCAAAACGTAAAACGTGGATGAAACATTGGCTTCGATATTTTTAATGAAACACAATACTTCTACTTACTGAAGTACACAGTACACTAGATGTGTGTATGTCGGTCTGTGAGCGCGCTCGCCTACCACCTAGGCGGCCCGGGTTCGATACCAGGGACCCGCATGTGGTATTCGTGGTGGACGAAGCGGCGTCAGGGCGGGTTTTCTCCGGGTACTCCGGTTTCCCCCGCCATCTCATTCCACCGGTGCTCCATCTTCATGTATCATCAGTGTCACCGCCTGCGGTGCCGTAGTAGTAAAAGCGGGCGTTAAACACTACAACAACAACATGTCGGTCTGTGAACAGCATAACTCAAAAACAAAGTCCCTTAAGAACCAAAGTTGGTATTTAAGTTTAATATCTTTCAAGGATGCGACACGAAGATTTTTAATAAACTTACTCCAACCTAAAGTACCGTTTACTTGAAAGAATTTGAGTTTCCCAAAAATTGCTCTAGCGATTTTGATTAAAATGCATTTTATGTCAAATGAAGTCCATGTATTGAATTTTCTGGCTATAGCCCATGTAGTCCTGTTTACTCTTGATGATGTATACATATCTGGTAGACCGTTAGAGACCAAATTTTACTTTCCAAAAATGAAGATCTCATTATAACACAATTTATATCAAAATGCGTTTTTTGTATAGTAAACTATTTCGGAGATAGTCCTTATTATTTGTGTGAGTTTTGCAATACTTAAACCTTTCTCAAACGGAAAGTTGTTGTGCACTTTTTTATATCTTATCCGTGCATAGAGAAGACAATTTGAAAGCTTTAAAAGATTTTACTATCGCTCAAAGTCTACTGTATTCCATATTCTCCTTGGACCTACAAGGAAATCAGCAATAAGATAATTTCTCAAATGTTTATCTCCACTAAGATGAAGAAGGTAGAGGAATAAGAGTTTATAAGAATAGTTAACACAAGAGGTGAAAAGTGCAACAAATCAGATTTTTTTTAAAAGGATCCATGTGTATGTGTCTGGTTGTTTGTGTTTACATCTGTCTGTGAATAGCATAACTCATAACGGAAAAGTCGGTTAAAAATCAAAGTTGGTATTTAAGTTAAATATTTTTATAGGATACGACACAAAGCTTTTAAGAAAACTCCTCCACCTTGAACTACCATGTACATTGAAAGTGTTTTGTAAATTTGTATTTTCTCAAACATGGCTCTAACGATTTTGATTAAAACGCCATATGTTTAAGATATTCTTATGGCAAATTAAATGTGTATTTTGAATTCTCAGGCTATAGACCATGTAGTTTTGTTTACTACTGATGACATTTGCATAACTGGTAAACCGTAAGATATAGCCCAAATCTTACTGTACCAAAATGAAGATCTCGTTAAAACACTTAAGCTCAAATTCATTTTTGTACAGCGAACTACTTCTGAGGTATTTCTTGTTATTTGTGTCAGTTTTGCAATGCAGACTTTTCTCAAATGGCCTTTATATAGCGACCAGCTTTAAAAGATTTTACTATCGCTCAAAGCCTACTGTATTGCCATATTCCCGTTGCACCTACAAGGAAATAAGCAATAAGATGATTTCTGCAAACGTTAGCTCGACTAACATGAAGATGGCAGAGGAATATTATTTTGAAGAATGGTAAGTATAAGGGTAGAGAAAGTCACGTGAATGGAACACATCACATTATTTTATTTGGGGTGTCTCATATTTCTGGCGAAATCTTGGTATCAAATTTTTGGGTGGAGTACAATAATTCCTCCCCTTATAAAAGGAACAAAGCCAATAGCTGTTAAATGCCTAACCATGGACAAGTAATTTTGGTTAAATCTCACTGACTTACTTACTTGGCACTGGATGGATATCTCCATGAAGATAGTGTGATCATCTCTGCGATCAGCCAAATTCTGCAAGCTGTAAAATGTTCTACCCAACATCTTTGGAACATACTACACTCTGTGCACTTTGTCGATGTCACTTGTTTCGCGTACGATAAGATACTGAGGCACACGTAAACATTCAATTCCCTGGCTGAAGGAAGCACTTTACGGTGAAGGTATTGTTTAGAGTAATTGCGAGTACAGCAAGGACGTGTCTCTGCTGCAGATGTTATTGTACTGCGCAACCCATCACTTTTTGCAGCATAATGAAAATAAACACGCAATCTACGGCCCCTACGTGAATCGGCCACCGCGGTTTGTTACATCAGGAAATGCTTTGTTTGTTTATTGGGAAGCAGTTAAGAATCCGTTCAGCAGAAACTGGTGCCACTGCGCATATTGTGGCGAACAGCTGCCTTCTGTCGTAATGTTAAACGTTATAAAAACTTGCATATTTCAATGTCAGGGGCGGAACCAAGGATAAGGCTCGCAGAAATATCCACTCACTGCGTAAATAAATTCCTACACTGGCCGCAGTACGGTTATTCCATATTAAAAGAAATCTTATCCACTGTTTTGACCAGCAAACCTTTACATTCAAACAGAACAAATGTAACGTGTTTTTAATACTAACAGATAAAGTTTCTGACGGATTTTCAATAGCACTTTTCTTTAGAGCATAACTCTTTGTTCTTGCTGGATTTGCCCCGGACGTCAAAAACTTCTATCTAAGAAATCGTGCACTGCGCAACTGAAAAAAATGAATAACTCAAAATGGAGCAAACGTAGCAACGAAACCTGCTGCATGCATGTGCTTGAGACATGCGTAAATAATATATACAAATTCCAGAGATACAATTTTATAACAACTTTTCTAAATTCTGTTTAAATGCACTAGAAATTTAGAAGCAAAGCACGGAGTAATGTTTAGAACAGCACACATGTAAATTTTGCCATAATATGTGGGTGAGAATGGCATAAATTAGCACCTTTAGCTTCAACTTCCATAGCTAGAACACACTAAAATATAGTTAACCACTCACTGTGACAAACTGATGTTTGTTGCTGTTGTGCACTGGTTAAGCCACTAGCAAGATGTTGCTGTTTACAGTAATGATATAAACTAGATACCTTGCTCAAATTGATTAAAGAAGTGCCACAAGAAGCTTTAGGGTGTCTACCATAAAATGCCAAACCATCATATTCCTACCTTAAAAAGCGATTTTATTAATTTAGGCCGCCTAGATTGGAAAATCGTAGACTGTGGGCTGGAAGACCTGGTACGGGGTACACTCAGCCTGTTAGGTCCCTGAGGGGCCAATTCAGGAGCTACTTGATCGAAAAGTAGTGGCTCCTGGTTGAAGAGACTGCATAACTGGCCGAGAGGCATTGATCTCGTCCCATATACAGCACTGCATCCCACTCATGACGCCTATGGTGGGCGGAGGTGGGAGACGCAGCGGTCGGGCGACAGACCTTGGGTCAGATGGGCTGTTGTCACGGTGTTACGTTTTACTATGCATATTAAGCAGCAGAGTGTTTCATATAACAATTCAATATAGAGATTTCATCGTCATGAGCCCACAGAAAGCTCCCAAAATAGCATTTCTTAAAAAAGTTTATTAACAACACAATTCAATGACGATTATTCAGTGAAATTCCAAACGTGGCATTTAAGCTCTCCATCTGTCAAGAGTGTAACACGACGATTTTCAAAAAAAAAAAAAAAAAAAAAAAAAAAAAAAAAAAAAAAAAAAAAAAAAAAAAAACTTCCCACCCCAACCTAACCTTTACATGGAACATTCTTTTGAAAATTTTGCTTTTCTCAAAAATGACTTTAACGATTTTGATTAAGATGCGATATGTTTAAGATATGTTTATGACAAATTAAAAGTGTCTCTTGAATTTTTTGGGAACAGCTGATGAAGTCTCTTCCATAGTGAATTACTTTAGCATGTTCAAAAAAATCTGATGTGTGCCACGACTTGAAAGAGCTCTCTGAGATACTATGTAATCTTGACTGATCCCAATAGGGAATTTTATGCTGATATCAGCAAAATTAAACTAAGGTAAGTGATTGATGACTAAGACTAGATGTATGGAGATCTAAAGCAGCTAAAAAGAAGGTACAGCAAGGAATGTGCCCAATTTGTAATAAGGAAGAAGACGCAAAGCATATTTTATTCAGTTGTACAGGTGCAGAGTGATGGAGAAAGAGTTTTCTCGACCAAAATGACTGAAAATGGACAAAGAAACAGCAAGTAAAAAAATTATAATAGGACACAAATTCAATCTTTAAGGGAATATTTATTCTAAGTGAAAAATAAATGGGCATGGTCAATAGATAACCACATATAGAATGTAGTAGTATGTATGTATGCATTTTGTATATCAATAATATTATATTAGTAAGGCTTGGTGAAGAACAAGTGAATTCCAAGCCGTACCCAATTTGTCAAAGAGTCAAACAGTGACCAGTTTTTAGTAGATTTGGCTATCGCTTAAGTCTACTGTATTTTCCTATTTCCCTTATAAGGGAGTATGTAATAAAACCATTATTACAAAAGTTTATGTCGATTAACGCAAAGTAAATAAAAGAAAAAGTGTTTTTAAGAATATCTTGTACAAGAGTGAGTAGTGGAAGTCATGCGAGTGCACACACCAGAATGTTTACTATTCTGGTTCTCGTTTCCGGCGATTATTCACCAAGATAACTGCCCAGCATTTGTCATTTTTAAGACGTGGAAACATCAGGCACCTACGCCAGTCCTGATGGGATCCAACCATGGATTGCCCCCTCGCGTGTGCGTGCCTTAACGTTCTCGGCCAAGCGTGTCGGCCTGTGATTTATGACAAATCTTTCCCTGCTTTGTTCATACGCAGGAAGATGCAAGAAATCATATTCCTGGTTAAATACTGTTTTCATATAAAACTAACGTTGCCCGTGGTTAGACAATTTATCTCTACAATTTCTAGACTTAGGTTGCACTGCCTTTCTTTGGATACATATAAACAATATTACTTAATACACAGAGTTAGTTAAAACTCATACGATACTATAAATAATAAAAAATAAACAAAATAAATAAAAACCCCAGGAAGACAATATGCAAAGGCATCTTTGAACAACTGCAAATACCCTAGGAAGAAAAGCGAGCAGAGAAAACCTCTACGTTGAATTTTTATTTCGATAATATAGAAAAGTGGATGAATTATTGTAGAAGAGTGAGAAGAGAAATACATGTGAACGTGTTACGTAAAAACTGAGTAGAGAAAAAAATGTGAATGTAATGTACTGCATATGTACTTCAGTCAATTAGAACATTGAATGACTTTATGTTGAAAAGCGTGTAGATAAGGACATGGGAGTGTGTTACCTAAACGAAAAGTGAGCAGAAAAAACCATGCCAATGTAATGAGTTGTATTTCTATTTCAGATATAGAAATTGTTTGTTTGTAGAAGAGGGAATAGAGAAAGAAACGTGATTGTATTTCATAAAATAAAATTGGGTACAGAATACCGTGTGAACGCAATACGTTGCATTTATATTTCAGTGATAGGAAATTGTAGGAATTGTATCTTGAAGGGCGAATAGAGAAGGATGTCTAAATGTATTACGTAGAAGAAAAGAGAGCAGAGAAACCATGTGAATGTAATACGTTGCATAGATAAATTAATAGCATAAAATTCTTCAGAAAAAGTACTTGGATGTGCCAATTTTCATGCTGACAAGTCAACCAGTGTTGGAGTTTATCACTTTCGTATACACCAACATCCATTTTATATTTAGATACATACACCAATTTGTTGAAATTATTCGCGTTCTACTTATTTGTAAAATGATTTGACCAGCTCTACAACTTTTGCGGGAATGTTCACAACAAATTATCAAAACTGCTTTTGTTGAAAATACATTTAGTGGAAACGGAAGATAAAAATATAAATTGGTTAAAACCAATAACATAGGTCTCTTAAACAATATAATATTAAAAAATAAAGGCAAATTAGAAACATATCGAATTACAGAACGAGGAATAAACTAACTGATATACTTTTGGGAGCGAATTTCTTTTATGAAATTTACATTTATTTCGAGTGGGTCTTAAGTCATTTAATTACTTGTTCAATAGATAATTAAAACGGTACTAAATTTATATTAGTTTGTGCAGAATTAAGCAAGAATTCGAAGCTACAGTGCCGAAATTACTGTTGTTCTTGAATATTCTCAGCACGATCTCTGTTGTGTACCTAAATAAAAGAATTCGACAGAATTTAGAGCATACAGCATCCTTCAAACCATTCGTATGTGTTTCCTTTTCCCTTGCTTTTCAAATTATAAAACTAGAGATGGTAACTATATTTGACTTAAAACGTGAACACATCTACAAATAACAAAATTGCACCTCCAACATAAAAATGAATCAACATTAAATTAATTAGATTAGACCTTAAGAATGGTATATTTAAGCTTCACTGGGTAAATAAAAGGTTCCGCTGTGTTATCAGCGCTGTTCAGGCTCATAAATATATGACAGCATTGTAAACATGATTAAAATTCCTCCTTTACCTTAGAAAACCATCTCTGGCGTTGTCGCCGAGTTGTACTGGGGTAAGCGGCTGTGAAAATGCAGACTGGTTAAAATGCGAGCACAGAATCCACTTTTAGGTTCACATGTCCTGGGAATTACGAAATAAACCAAACAATTAGGCTGAATTAAAAACAGCATACAGATTACTGGAAAAATGTATGTGTTGCACTCACATGACTTTCTCTACTCTTGTACTAACTATACTTACAAACTCTTATTCGTGTATCTTCTTCGTGTTAGTTGAGATGAACATTTGTAGAAATTATCTTATTATTTCCTTGTAGGTTCAAGGGGAATATGAGAGCTATAGTGAAATCTTTTAAAGCTTTGAGATTCCGTTTTCTGTGCACGGCTAGATATAAAAAATGAATACCTATGTTCCATATGACGAAGTTTTAAGTATTCCAAAACTCACACAAATAACGAGGAATATCTCCGAAATCGTTTACTCTCCAAAAAAATTATTTTCACATAAATTGTCTGTTTTAGCAAGATCTACGTTGTATATTAAAATTTGGTCTATATTTTACGGTTTACCACTTATGCAAAAGTCATCCATAGCAAACAGGACTACATGGGTTATAGCCAGAAAATTTAAGATATACGTTTCGATCACCATAAAAATATCTTGAACATGGCATTTTAATCAGAATCGTTTGAGCCATTTTCGAGAAAATAAAAAGTTTCGAAAAAATTTTCACATAAAAGGTAGTTTAGGGCGGAGGAATTTTCTTCAAAATCTTCGTGTCACATTCTTAAAATATATTAAACCTAAATACCAACTTTGGTTTCTAACCGACTTTTCGTTTCTGAGTTATGCTGTCCACAGACAGCCCCCCCTCCCCCCCCCCCACACACACACACATACACACACACACACACACACACACACACACACACACACACACACACGGACCTTTTTCTAAAAATGCTCTTTTTGGATTCAGGGACCTCAAAACATATACTTCTGGTGAAATCTCGAAATTGAATTTTTGAATGGAATAAAATACTTCCTCTACCTACTATACGTAGTAGAGAAAGTAAAAATGGGTAGTAAAGATAGTTTGAGATAGGTTGATTTTTTGGGTTATGACGTTCTGGTCTATATTAAAGCATATAACTATAGAATTAAATAAAAACCGTTCTCGGTGAACGTATGAGAACTTGCCTTTAATTAAGACGGCTACACGTGCTTCTCTACCAATTTATTTCCATAAGTATTATATAGGTTGTTCAAATAAAATATGATTTTCTATCTTCATTATGCTAAATTTGATAAATATTCGCAGAGTAATTCTAAGTCAGGTAATGCTCTGATAGTATACATTTTTGCAAGATCTTAGGTCCTCTTGGCCTTACGGAGTACAAACACGCACATGCTAAGGTGGATTTCACGAATAGTGTGAGAAATTCAGATTTCCTACTTACATAACAATGTTGCAATATCTCATTATTAGATTGTGTTGTGAGTGAAATTGCTTCCTTCTGCGTTATGTTATTTGTAATGGCCTTCTGTACAACTGCTCACTTGAGTTGATAACTTCAGTCTAACTGGTGAAGCGCTTTCACTACTCAAAGTTAGACTTGCTTTCAAGTGTTTTATGTTTTCAAAATGTAGATTTTTCTCCGTGCCCTAAAAGCCTTATATTCAAGATGTGGTGCTAGAATGGAACTCTAAGACGCAAAGTTCTTTCAAAGATTAAATATGAATAAGAAAATAAGATAATAAAGGATATTTGTTTCTTTACTGTTATTATTACGAATTATTTATCTTTATAATAATAATTTAAACTGCTCAGGCTTCTTTTTCCTTCGATCATACAAGAGTATTTTAAAATAGTGATTTAACCTTCCCTAGAACTCCAAACTTGCTTAGATTATTTTTAGTCGTTTTATTTCTCGAATCTGTAAACTCATCGACACTTTGTGTTGAATTTGCAATATAACAACTGATGCCAATCGTTTAATAACTATTCGTAATTATACGTTAATTATGACATTACAAACTCTCGGCAGAATGAAAGTTCATGAAAAAATACAAAAATATATTGCTTATAAGCAAACAGCGAATATTTTAGAAATGCTTAACACAAAAACAACTGTAATTTTATATAAGCTCTATATATGTGGTGAGCTTTTGTCTTTCTTAACTCAATGACAACTTGTCTCAACCAACAGGCGATCTTTGGTGCCTATACCCCCGACGGGGCACCCCCTGAAGGATGGATGATGCGAATGGATCCTAAGGGCGGCTGGAACATTGCCACGAGAGAGCAGGTGGCAAGGTCCCTACATTTTCCCAGTTAGAAGCACCCCGTCGGAGGCTGGATCAGCCCGGTTCCTCTCCCAACTCTCGGACTCCCAAGGAGAGCGCGAAACTCGGAAACCAACTCCCTTCCCCTCTCGGGCTTGGACCATCCCGCAGGTACCCGGAAACCAGTAGGCTCACCTTCCAGTCCGGGGGACGGTTTTCCAGAGCCCATCCGCAGCGTTGCCCATCTCGCCGACGCTTCCAACCCTGAAAGAAACCTAACATGGAGAGGGGTGAAATGAAATGATTAATCTAACGAAATGGAGGGACAGGAAATTCGGAGGACATGGAAATCATTCCCAGCAATCACCTAGGAAGCCTCCGAAAAATCCCATGGGTCAGGAAGGTCCACCGCGGGGATCGGGCCCGCGACCTACCGAATGCGGGCTACAGACGTTACCGCCTGAGTCATCCTGCTCGGTTTTTGTCCTTATTTCGTGGATTCCTGAAATATGCAATGACACTAAACAGCTATTTACTTATGGTTCAAGATATACAATTTAGTCCAAAATATCAGATAACATGTGTTTGTCAAAACTTTACTGTATCAATGATGCTAATTATAATCACAACAGAAAGATTTCTTGAGAACAAATTTCAAACATATTTCAAACAAATGTGTATCATAATGCACTATTTTATTACTTTTTGCAAATAATCTATGCTACATAGACATGTTTTGTATTAAGCGAAGGACTGAACATGCGAATGTTTTATTTACTAATCGGCTTTCCCTACCATGTCCGCGTTCACATAGGAAGAGTGAAAGTTCAAACTGGTTTCGCCACGAGTCTGTGTGTTTAACAGTTATTGCAAGTAACGAGGGAAGGGGTGACTTTCTTTTCGAGCTGTCATCACGAAACTGAACAGGCACAGTTTACTGTCAACATTCCTGACCATCCGTGCTACACATACGCCAAAGTTGCGATTTTGCAAGTATATGTTAACGAATGTATCCTAATACCCACACCGGAATCCAATTATTTAATATATGTGGCTAAACGACTCATTTTACCAACAAATGGGAAATACATGAATAGCTCATCTTTTGAAGCTCTAACTCTCTATGCTAATTGCAGAAGTAAGCGATAAATTAATGGTGACATATTGACAATCAAACATTCGACCAATTTTATTTTTTATTTATGCAACCATGCAGTATAGAGGAAAATGGTATAGGAAGTTATATTTCAGCTTAACCTAAAAAAAAATCAGCGTTTAAGTCTGTGAGTTCATATATACCCTGCATAATTACAGAGATACTCAAAAACATCGGAACCGCTGCGCTGTTTTTTCCATTGCGCACGTGGAAACACGATAACGTACACAAGGTCATGCGGTTGGCTTGGTTTTTTCTGCTCTGAAAGTGCAGTATTGAGCTGACATGATAACATGTGATTGAGCAGTTGCCAATGTGCTTCATTATTTTGTCCTGCACTTAGCCACAAAGTGTATTATGGTTCGTCTAATGTTCAGCATGTATTTATTATGATTCGTATGTGTTCTCTCAGTCAGTTCGCCAAATGAAAGTGCGATTTGCAGAAAGACTTCCAGGTGATCTGCGATGTCTATCTCTGGGGTAACTTGAAGCATAGAGTGTACAAGACAAACCCACACACTCTGGAAGAATAAACACTAAATATCCGCCAGGAAATTGCCAGCATTTCTCAACGTGAACTACAGGCGAGTGAAGGATAATTTCCTAAAAAGTTGCCAAAAAGTATGGATAATGACGGTGGCCAGTTTCAGCATCTCCTTTAATAACATTGGTAAGTAAAGCCTTTAAAAGTAGTTTTACAAATGTTCCATGGTTTCATCTGCACTGTTCTAAGACAGCGGCAGTCGGCGACGGACACCGAGGACGCGCACAGGCAAAACACACTCCAGCCGGTTCGGAGTCTTTTGGATCACCCGGTACTATGTCCCAGAAAGAATATTATTATTTGTCATGCCAATATCTCAAAATTATTAGCTATTAATAAAACTCTTTGAGGCCAGTTTTGACAAAGTAATAAACAACAGAATTTCCTAGGTAAATACAGCTCCTTTTGAAAATCTTCACCAGCATTTTGAAAAGGTGTCTGAATTAAGTTTGAGACCTTGTATTTCTCCGACTCCAACAAATACATTCTTGAGCGCTGACTGTTTTCTTATTTATAATATGAGAACGGAAGTAAATAAAACAGAAACATGGTCAATAAATGTTGAAAACTGTCAGGAAGTTTCTGAAAGCGTTCACAAATCAAGAAGCCACAACGCCAGCCATACCGCAGCTAACATTGTGACACAACTGTTTAATAATTCATGCTATGTAGCAGCATTAATAGCTCAGTACGTTTTCTGAACCCTCAGTAAGGAAGGTTGAGTGCTGATAAGGAAACTACAGCCTGTTTCATGCAAAAGTGCACTTGTACCTCAAAAAGTTGGCATGGAGAGGCTTAGGGCATTACTGTAAGCCAGATTTTCACAAAAATGGATTAAGTACTGAAGCAGCTTCATTTCTAAGCCCGCAAAACTGGATGAAAAATATAGAGGCATGGGAAGTCGTTCTATTGTTATAAATGTTTACGAAAAATAACAAGCAAAGAGTCCTTTTTATTAGACGAACCGCTCACAATTTAAATGCATTGGAATAACGATGGTTGAAAAGGACTTAGAGAACCTTTAATTATTTTAACAGTGAATTATTACAGCTCTGTGTTTAGAGAAAACATGGAAATGCTGTTTAAAAGCACGGTATTTTACCATTTGAAATCAAATCATTGTAGACAGAAGCAACTGCATAATATGCGTCCTTCTGCAGTAAAATTTGAATTGTAATTTACGTATTCCTCTATTCCTCTAATGTGGGCCCTGAGATACGCCAGAATAAAATAAGGACACGATGGCTGACCGAGCAACCAGTTGGTGAGCGGCGAGACATAGAATCGCTATATTATTCTCGCCGCAATGTGTAGCTAGATCATAAATGGGGAGAACTGACTCATTGTGTCACTTCCTCTACATTGCAGTTTTCACCCCGTCCACTCACCTACACACTCGTTAAATACCGGGCCACGCCCCCCGCAGTTATCTGTCTACCTCAGACAACCAGCCAGTCCGTCAAATCGTGTCAGTGGTAGAATCATGTCGCATAACAAGGTAAAAATATACTTCAAAGTCGAATTAGAGTATAAATACTTTGTGTTCCTAGTAAAAATGAAGCTTTGTGTTTGCTATGCAAATATGTAACGTAAACAAAAAATCTAATACATCATGTTTCTATTCGGTTTCGCCTTGAAAATTATGCACCTTGTTTGTAAAGACATGTGTATATATAAACAAACAGAACCGGAAGGTGAGGTGGCCTGAATTTGTTTATGGGATATGTGCAAGGGGTAAGTACTCGATTTCATTCCTGTCACCCCTCTTCCCCATGCCTGAGCTAGATCAACAGTATTATACAACATTAATGAAACAGAATCACTCTGTACTGTGATATGAAGAAACAGCTGCATTCTGTTGGATGACACAGTGATGTGTGTCTTAGTATGCACAATAGCATCACAGATGGCACCACGAAGAGTGGTCTGCTCTTCGCGGTAATGAGCTTAGAGAAGTAAAAGGAATTCGATAAACTGGGTAACTTTTCCTCGCATATCTTGTCGCGAGGAGGTTAACTTGGCTCGGTTGCGAATTGGCCACTGCAATCCTTTTTGTCCGCTGTGCGACAACCTTTTGTCAGTCCGTCACGTGCTGCTAGAGTGTTGCTCCCTAGCGCACCTTCGAGACTCTCTGCAGCTGCCTGCCAGACTTGCAGAGATCTTGGCGGACGATAAACAAGCGGTGGACAGAGTTTCTAAGTTTTTAGCGGAGAGTAACATGAGTTTGAGGATTTGAAGCTTTAGATACGTAGTTTTTTTATACTCTTTAGACACCTTTACCACTTTGTTTTAATTCTGCCTTTTACCGCTCTGTTTTTTATATTTATGTAAATTTTCCTTTTTACGAGTAATTTTATTTTTTATTGAAGCTTATATCTGACTTTTGCCATGAATTGTTTTTAAGGGGGCTGATGACCATGTAGTTGAGCACCTTTAAACCTACATCTCTCTCTCTCAACAACAACACAAGTTTTTTGTATAATACATGTTATGGCAAAATGAAGCAAGGCTAACTTATAGACTTACTGAACACTCCATGAAAAAAAATTACATTTTCTGTTAAATTATTGTTATTGTTATTCTTATTATTCTTATTCTTATTATTGTTGTTGTTGTTACAAATGATCAGTCCAGTTACTTTTTACGTGACTATTTCTCTTCTAAAACTGAATCACAAAAAGACCATAGTTCCCTTTTTTTTTTTTTTAATTAACGTCCTCCAACATTGTGTCATATCGGACGAATGAATGAAATGAAATGGGTGAAATGATGCTCAAATGAGCCCGAGGTCCATGGAGCTTTAAGTTACCCGACATTGGTCTTCTCAGGGTAGGGAAAACCTCGGAAAAAAACCTTACCCGGATAAGTTACCCTAAGCGAGATTCGAACTCGCGACCTCTTGAACGTGAGGCAGACACGCTAACCATCACGCTATCGAGGCGGGCTCCCATAGTTCCCTGTTTTATCGTTAATATAATTTACTATTCGTGGTGATCTTGCAACTCACAGCTACTGTGTCTATTGTAACCTTGATAAAAATGCTGCTCACCGCACACAACAAACAACTCCGACGTGTTGCACTTACATAACTTTCTCTACTCTTGTACTAACCATTATTACAAACTTATTCCTATATAAACATTTGCAGAAATTATCTTATTGCTTATTTCCTTGTAAGTGCAAAGGGAGTGTGAGATTACAGTAGGCTTCGAGTCAGAGTCAAATGTTTTAAAGCTTTGAGATTCCGTTCTCTTACCTTGGCTAAGATATAAAACAATGAATAGATCTTCCATTCAAGTATTCCACACAAATAACAAGTAATATCTCCGATATGGTTCACTCCACAAACAAAATACTTGGACATAAATTATGTTTCAGCAAGACCTACGTTTTTGTATAGCAAGATTTGATCTATCTCTTACGACTTACCAGTTATACAAAAGTCATCCAGAATAAAAAGGACTACATAGGCCATAGCCAAAAAATTCAAAATATATATTTCATTTGTCATAAAATATCAAAAACATATGGCATTTTAATCAAAATCGTTAGAGCCATTTTCGAGAAAATCAAAATATTCCATATAAAGGTTAATTTAAAGTGGAGCAATTTTTCTTCAAAATCTTCGTGTCGCATCCTTAAAAGATAAACTTAAATACCAACTTTGGATTTTAACCGACTTTTCGTTTTCGAGTTATGCTATCCACAGTTTGACACACATACACATGCGCGCGCTGACCTTTTTCTAAAAATGCTTCTTTGGATTCAGGGGCCTCAAAACATACAATTCCGGTGAAATATCGACATCGAATTTTTGTGTGGAATACAATGTCCCCTACTTAAAATACGCAGTAGAGCGGGTAAAAACTGAGTTCTCTATGCGTGCTAGCAACTAATGTAACTTTTTACACGTCTTCAGTGTGCTATAAAATCAAAGCTCAGTCGCGCAGAAAGAAGCCATTTACACTATAGTCCCTCCGAGCAAGTGGTTACTCACATAAACATTGCGATTGTATCACTCCAGCAACAAGCACGTGTTGTTCTCTGCGCACGGCTGTTTACATCTGACTCTGTCATAACGTTGAAACACTGTAACTTTGGAGAATACTAAAACTAATGAATTATAATGTCCAGTATCTTGGCAACATATTCAGAGATTGCAGATGTGAACCTACAAAGACATGCTGCAAGACAACTTTGAATGCTGATATGGAGATTTTCACCTTGGACAAATAGAAAGGAAAGAAGGGAAATCCAGCTCAACAGGAGCCACTATAAAGTGAAACACAGCCAGGCAGTAATTTGAAAAAAAAAAAAAAAAAAAAAAGGTATACCTTAGACTTATTGTCATACATCCCTCCTGTTCAACATGTATTTTTTCATTCTCTAAAAGCTGTTAACAACAGTTACCTCAGATGTATTTTTGTGTTAATTCAAAGATTCATGCAACAGATAAACAGTTATGACTATTCCACTCATACGTGACTTGTTTGAAATCAACCAATGATGCACATAACTTTTCAAAATTTCAACCAGTGGTAGCCTTCATTCACGAAAAAAATTATCGCATTTCATTATCACCTCCTCTTAATGTTAGTTATCACGTCCTCTGCTTTTCTTATGTTATAATCAGATTAGAGAATCAAGCTGTAGCTACTGTCCTATAGATGCGCAACAGCTAATGTAATTTGACGCAATGGAACCGCTCAAAAATCAAATATGGCTGACTCCACCTCGCTGAGGTATTTAATGCTGAAATAGATGAAGTAATTCGAAGAAGAGAACCTAAGAACATGAATACTTTGGAATCAGTTTGAACAATTTTGTATTGAACTAAATTATAAATTAACAGCAGATACTCCAATTGCTGACATTACCAACGTCTTGTAAAACTGGAGCATCAATATGAGAATATTGTAGGCCGTGCCAATGGACGCTGACGCATGTATACTTGCTTCATGTGTATTTTAAGTGGTTACCAATTACAATACAGCATTTAAATACATTTCATAGGCTACATCATTCTTTAACTCATGAAATAATCTTAAATAAATGTAACTAATGATAGTAAAATTCTCTATAGAAATTGGCAATCCCTCGTTACATTACTTATGATAATATACATACATACGAGGGTCATTAAATATATATTGAGACAGCAAAATGTGAGTTCTCACAGAAACGTTTTGTTTATCCCAATTCTCAAAGTATTCTCCCTGACACTGTATGCAGCACTCCACTCTCCGGAACCACTTCTGGAAGCATCCACACCACTCAGTTTCTGGCGCAGCAGATAACTCCTCTTCCTATACTGAAATTGCTTCTTCAGGGCTAGAAAATCAGTGACCTCAAAGTCAGTTCTTCACTAAAGGGAACAGGAAGAAATCACGTGGTGCCAGATCGGGACCATAGGGTGGATGAGTGAATAGTTCTGCCTCAATTCCTTGCAGAAACACCATTGTTACAATAGCGGTGTGAGCCGATGCATTGTCATGATACAACAATGTGCCCCTTACACGATGGTGTTCATAAAGGATGGTCGAAACATTCGATGAACTGATCCTTAAAGCCAGCTCAATGTCCTTGTATGTTAGTCTTGAATCTTCACTAATCATTGTTTCCACAGCGGTAATGTTTTTGTCAGTCACTACTGTTGCTGGTCTGACACTCCTTTTCATCTTTAAGAGGTTGCAGCCCTCTCTAAAATTGTATAAACCAGCGGGGTACAGTGGCACGTGACGGACAATATTCCCCAAAAGCCCCCTCAAACGCTCAAGTTACAGCGCTTCATTTAAGCAACATTTGAATTTGGACAAAATGATTGCACGAAAATGCTTCTTCTAAATCTACATTACACTTGAAAAATCATGCATATGTTCCAGACTTCAAACATAACCTGAGGAAACGTTAATGAAGCAACAATGGTCTTCATGGTACCATTGCATTACCAATGAATCACCTATTTTCAAAAAATCAACAATGCTTTCTTCAGGGATGTCCAATTTTCCATGTCTTAATAGTACCCTCGTATCATTACACTAAATTAAGCATCAATATTAATTCAAATTGTAATTCATGCAATTTATATGAATTGTCATAAAATATTAGTATCAATAAAGTTAATTATGCTCCAGTATTAATAATAAGAGTCAATCTCCCTAAACGTACTTCTATTAAGTCTTCCTGAGATTTTTCTGCACAATGTTTTACAGAACCTTCAACTTCTCAAAATGAGCAAAATGCCTTATATCATTATGCCATAAGCCCGTTCGATTTATGATTTTGTTCTTTTTGTCATTGAACCGTAGCTCAACTTGCTTTATTCATTTGGCTGAGAAAAATCTCTCTTCAAATTCTCTCTCCCTTTTTACTTTCTCTACTGGTAAGTAGAGGACGTATTGTATTCCACACAAAAATTCGATGTTGAGAAATATATGTTTGAGACACCCAGAATCCAAAAAAGATCCGTGTATATCTCCTTGTCTGTGGACAGCATAACTCAAAAACGAAAAGTCGATTAAAAACAAAAGTTGGTATTTAAGTTTAATGTCTATCAAGGATGCGACACGATGATTTTGAAGAAAATAGCCCCACCCTAAACTACTCTTTACGTGAACATTTTTTTGAAAATTTTGATTTTTTGAAAATGGCTCTAACGATTTTGATTGAAATGCCACATGTTAAAGATATTTCTATTACACATGAAGTGTATATTTTGAATTTTCTGGCTATAGCCTATGTAGTCCTGTTTACTCTGGATGACTTTTGAATAACTTGTAAGCCGTAAGAGATAGACAAAATCTTACTGCACAAAAATGCAGATCTTGCTAAAATACACAATTTATGTCTGAATACATTTTTTGATAGAGTGAACCTTTTCGGAGATTCCTTGTTATTTGTGACAGTTTTAGAAAACCTTAAAACTTCGGTGAAATGGAACATCGTTGTTCATTTTTTATGTTAAGGGTACAAAGAGAACCTAATCTCAAAGCTTTAAAACATTTGACTATCACTCAAAGCCTACTGTATTCTAATATTCCCCTTGCACATACAAGGAAATAAGCAATAAGATAATTTTGGCAAATGTTTTTCTCAACTAACATGAAGGAGATATTGATATAAGAGTTTGTAAGAATGGTTTGTACAAGAGTAGAGAAAGTCATGTGAGTGCAACACATCAGATTTTTAATTTTTATTCTTCCCTACCTCTCCTGTGTTAACCACAAATACGCTCTATCTCTGTTGCCCCCTCCACCCTCTCTCTCTCGCTCTATCTGTAATATGCATTTTATGGTGATACCTCCAAAAACAATGACGAAACGAATTTTCTGTAAGAGTGAGAATATTAAAGCATAACTATGGGTAACATTGAAAACGGTTGCCTGTTTCGTTCTAGTTATTTGTACTCTTTAATGTAACAAAGACTTCAACATAGGATTCAGAAAGCAGATTATCAACTATTCACTATAAATAAATAACATAATTTTTCAGATTATCTTATCTTCCCTACTGCGTGCTTACAATGAGCACTTATTCCACACAAATTTCATAATGAGATTTCAATGACTTCTGCATAACTGCTAAACCATAAAATTGAAAAAATGTTACTACACAAAAATGTAGATCTCGTTGAAGCACACAATGTTGTGGAGTGATCGTTTCCGATATATTCCTTGTTATTTGTTTGAATTATTCAATACTTATGCTGGTCGCAATTTGTAAGTCGTTGTTTACGTATGTATTGGTCCAATTTTAGGTAGATAATAGGCTGCTAATAACCATTACAACATAGCAAATGGTTCAGATATATGGAACATAAACACATACACACACACACACAGACACACACACACACACACATATACACACACACACACACACACACACACACACACACACACACACACACACACACACACACATATATATATATATATATATATACACACACACAGGTGGATACACATTTGTACTTCGAACACAAACAGCTAAATTGTTTCTGCTGCTTAAACTTGCGCGTTCCCAAGTATTGGAACTTATGGGTGCTTTAGAACATGAGATTTGCAATCTAAACCCCCGATGTTCCGATAAGTTCTCCGCCACTTCTGTACTGCGGGACGATCAACAATGCGCGCATCGGGTCAGTGGCAGCGTAGATCGGCAGCTACACAGGTTTAGCGCAAAAGTTGCCGATGTATCAGGAGTTTTATTCATAAAATCTAATTGTCCAAGATGCCTATTACTTTAGGCAACACATTTAATTGAACTATATGTATCTGAAGCACACTATCATATGCAACATTAGATAAACACGTATAAAATGGTAAAAATGCGATATTTTAGCTCGATGTGGGCCATTGACGTCATTTCCTTTCACAAAACATTCTTTATTATGTTTTATTATTAACGAAACCAAGTCGGACTTCTATTATTTGGAACCTACACATTTTTAATTTTTCTACTATGTAAAGTAGAGGCAGTATTGCATTTCACCCAAAAATTCGATGTTGAGATTTCACCGGAAATGTATGTTTTGAGGCCCCAAATTAAAAAAAATAGAAAATGTGTGTGTGTGTGTGTGTTTGTGTGTGTGTGTGTGTGTGTGTGTGTGTGTGTGTGTGTGTGTGTGTGTGTGTGTGTGTGTGTGTGTGTGTGTGTCAATAAACCTGTAGACAGCATAACTCAAAAACGAAAATTCAGTTAAAAACCACAGTTGCTATCTTTCAAGGATGTGACACGAAGATTTTTAAGAAAATTCCTTCGCCCTAAACTACCTTTCACAAGGAAAATTTTTCGAACATTTTGATTTTCTTGAAAATGACTGTAACGCTTTTGATGAAAATGCTATATGTTTGAGATATTTTTATGGCAAATGAAATGTATATGTTGAATATTCTGGCTATAGCCCATGTAGTCCTATTTACTCTGGATGACTTTTCCATAACTGATAAATCGTATAAGACCAAATCTTACTTGCTAAAACACACACACTATTTCTAAATAAATTTTTGTAGAGTGAACCATTTCAGAGATATTCCTTATTTGTGTGAGTTTTGGAGAACACACTTCTGTCAAATAGAACATCGTTGTTCATTTTTTTATGCTAACCGTGCAAAGAAGAACGAAATTTGAAAGCTTTGAAGGAATTGACCATCGCTCACTCTGTATTCCCATATTACCCTTGTACCTACAAGAAGATACACAATAAGATAATCTCTGCAAATGTTTATCTCAAGTAACACGAATAAGATAGAAGAGTAAGAGTTTGTAAGTATGGTTAGTACAAGAGTTGAGAAAGTTATATGAGTGCAACAGTTCAGATTTGTAATATTACACGCCGGTTGAACATTGATTCTTTCCTTTCTTTTTCTTTTGGTTGAGAGCATACCGTTGCTTTTACTTTGGAAGACAGTGATAGTGATAGTGGTGATGTTGGTGATGGTGGTGATGAAGCTGATGATGGGTGGTTATAGTGGAGGTGATAGTGGTGGTGTTACAGGTAATATTCATGCAGCTGTTCGTGTTGTTGTTGTTGTTGTTGTTGTGTGTAGTGTTTAACGCCCGCTTTTACTACTACGGCACCACAGGCGGTGACACCGATGATACATGGAATGAAGATGGAGCACCGTTGGAATGAGATGGCGGGGGAAACCGGAGAACCCGGAGAAAACCCGCCCAGACGCCGCTTCGTCCACCACGAATACCACATGCGGGTCCCTGGGATGCAGCTGTTCCTGATGGTGGTGATAGTGGTTATAGTGGAGGTGATAGTAATGATGATGGTGATAGTGGTGGTGTTACATGTAGTATTAATGCATCTGTTCGTGATGGTGGTATTGATGGTGGTGTGATGGTGATAGTGATGACAATGGAAATAATGGTGGTGGTGATATTAATGATAGCGATAGTGGTGATGATCATGTCGGTGATAGTGATGGTGATGATAGTGCTGACTGTGGTGTTGGTGATGATAGTGGTGGTGAAGTGGAGATACTGATGATAATGGTAACGATAGTGGTGGTGATATTGATGATAGCGATAGTGGTGGTGATGATATCGGTGATAGTAGTGATGGTGATGATAGTGCTGGCTGGTGATGTGCTGATAGTGATGGTGGGGTGGTGATAGTGACGACTTGAATGCCTTCTTTTACAGGTTTTGTTGTCTTTATTGTCGACGCCTTCGCAATCCTCACTCCTAAGATTTCTGAACTGTAAATTGCTCTAGTACTTTACATCTTGCCTTTAATTTATTTTGCCGTTGTCTTAGTGGAACTAATTGCAGTATCTTGCATTGATGTCATTCTTCTTTCTCGTTCCATTGCAACAAGCACTGAGGCGTATCTCAACAGCAATCTTGGGCGGAATCAATACAAACGACATTACAAGGAGCGAAAATGTAGGAGTGTTCTATTTGAATCGCTTCATAAGGAAATTTCACCTGAAAATTGAGATATAATGAATTTCCATCTAGTCAAGCTAACTGTATGAGAAATGTACGAATATCCTTTACCAGTAAACCGTGTTTCAGAGGAATTAGGATTGCACCCTTTCTTTATGAAGCACTTATTTATTACAGTACTTTATAATAAGGCTACACCAAGACATGAATTATAGTTCAGATTAAATTTAGTTCTCTCCGTCCTTAATGTAAGCACAAAAAATAGCATCATACATATTTCGAAGTGAACAAAATGCAGCACCTAGAAGAACATATCAATGGACATTGATTTTATTGTTCTTCCACAAAGCTATGCCTATGAGAAGCTTGTGAACGGGGTACAATGAGACTGAAAAATGCAATGCCATGGCCGGGGTCTCCGTTCGGCTGCTTTATCCAATGAGCTACCATGGCCAAAGTGCCGACACTACATTAAATTCTGCAAATCACTCGCATTTTTCTCGTTGAACCACAAGGAGATCTTAATGTATATGGGATAACATACCTTAATGGTGACCTACTAAGCTGTAAGTATTGAAGTCCCGGGCTTCATAGTTTAACCATCTGTAAGGTCAAACAATGGAAATTAATTTTAGTCTTCTTCCACAAAATAGCCGCGTGTAGGATAAGGTTGAGAAGGGGTAGAATGAGACTGAAAAATTCAATCCTCTGTGATCACTGATGGCTGGCCTGACCTCGGTTCATTTTGATCGCCGTTCATTATGTATACTGACCCGTCCGGCCTTGAAAGTTCTCACCCATTCCAGCACTTCACTGACACTCATTGCACTGGGGCCAAATACTTCACTGATCTGTCGATTAATGTCCGCTACTAAAACGTTCCTTGCTGTCAAAAACCCGCACTTTACAGTCGGTGGACCCATCGATTGTTCAAAACACTTTGAACCGACACTGTAAACCGCACAATGCGAAGCTGCCAATGCATGTGTCGTTTTACGCGCAAGTCATGTCGAGAGTCGATGCGCATGTGCGTTTCAATGTTCGCGGGAATTTCGATGGGCTTGGGCGATTCGAACCTCACCGTTGGAATTACCCTCCTAAAACGTAACACCAGTTTACTGAGGCTGACAAGGAATTTCTCGGATTCAAATGAAGCTTTGTGGCAATATATAAAAGTACGGTGACTGAAATATTCTAACCATGGGTTCTTAAGGCAAAACTGTCGTACGGGACAACATATAGCAGGCATTATTTTTATTTTTGCGCGACGTGCCAGGAAGATTTGGTATTACGCTCCAACCAAAAATTAATATTGACATTTCACCGGAAATGCAGGTTTGGAGAACACGTAAAAGAAATAGGCTCCAAAAAATGCAGCATTTTAAACAAAATGTGTTTCTGTGAACAGCATAACTAAAAAACGAAAACTCAGACAAATACCATACTTTTTATTTGACCCGTTACACATCACCATACACCAAATTACTCTTTAGATGGATTTTTCTTTTTTGAGTTTAAAGCACATTACAAACAGGCTTCGTACTGTGTCCCCTACGCCATCGCAGAGCCTATATCGGCGGTACTGAACCCCATGCACAGGACTCAATATGTGCGACTATCTTTGAAGATTTTCAGTCTGTCCGTGGACACTAGCCATACGGGACATTTTGACAGAATATACCACAAATTTCTTATGGTATCACAGTCTTTCTGCACCTGATAGGGACTTTGCATTAATCGAAAAAAGGTACAGATGTCCAGGTGGTGGAAGATGTTTTAAAAAAAAAGAAAAAAACAGACACTTATATGTTAAGGATTACAGAAGTATCTTGGATAGAGTGGCAAGAGACAATCCAGTGTGTCTATGTTCAAAGAAAACTTCAGTGAACTACAGGGGTGGGAAACTTGCAATGTATTGAAAAGGGGCATTACAGTGTTAAAAAAAATATTCTATCAGCGGAATTAGAGCCCTTACCAGATATCATTACACTTCCGGTGACAAAGAAAAAGGACCTGCAGACTATGATTAATTTTGTTGATTATGAAAATCAAGACTTTTATCGAAAAATAAGTACTTGATTAGATTAAATTTGATCCAGAGCATGATGGAGTTAGATCATTTAATAAGTCTTAGCTCTTTTCATGATTTGTAAATGTATTGTTTCCATTCAGATATAGTAAGGTATGAAAATAAAACAATATCATGCTTATGTAAAGAAAATCACACGGTATGCACATTTTTTAAAAATAAAATATACCTATCTTTGGTTCTCAGTTTAAACAGTTTTTACTGAATATCTACAAACTATAACTTTGGCACTTGGCTCCATTAGTTATCTCAGTCTACAATTAATAAGCTTAGATGTAAGATACGTTGTCCAATGTCAATCTCAACAGAGAAGCAACGTTATAGTTAATTCTACTACACTAAACACAAATCTATTTGTTGACGAACATGTTATTTTTGTAGTAAATGAAAACATGCTTCCGTTAGCAACACATCAATTGAAAAAATAATGAATCAATACAATTTAAACACACAAAAAGAAAGTCAGTCTTTTTATAGAAAATCAAATGGGATTAAAAAACTAATTAAACGTTCAATAATACAGGTACAACATTTCATTACTCGGAAAGCGAGAAAGAATTACTTATCATTCTATGATAACAAAGATATAAAATTATATAACCTTCAGAACTCTGAAAAATAGAACTCAAAAGGAAAAAAATGTTGAAATTTTATAAGGTTATGGCCGTACCAGTATTGACATATGGTTCTGAAAATTGAGCAATGAGCACAAGTTATAAAGGAATGGTGAAAACAGCAGAAACTGAACTTTTAGGAATTATTGTTGGGTACATCCGTTTGTACCACATAAAGAGCGACATAATTAGGGACCAAATAAAAATATATAGTTTATACAGAAAAATCTCTATATACAAACAAACAAAACTGCTCCGCCATATAGCACGAATGCCAGATAATTGACTAAGTAAAGCAATATAAAATACAATCCCTCTAACGATTTTGATTAAAATGTCATATATTTAAGATATTTTCATGAAAATGAAATATAATTTGAATTTTCTGGCTATAGCCCACGTAGCCTTGTTTAGTCTTGAGGACTTTTGCATCAGTAGAAAACCGTAAGAGATAGACCAAATCTTACTATACAAAAAGAGTTCGTAAGAATGGTTAGTACAAGAATAGAGAAATTCGTGTGAATGCAACACATCAGATTTTTTAAAAGTCTTTTTGATAGTCAGGTGTGTCTCACAATTGGATGCAAACAATATGGTTTGTTAAGGCCGAAAAACAGCGTCTAGTTCTTCAACATTTGACTGACGGTATTCCATTTTTATGTATGTATAAATAAATGCATGACTGAACTATTTTTGCAGATATTTATCTCAATAAAAATGGATAGATGGAAAAATAAACTTTCGCAAGAATGATTTGTATACACGCTAATATATGGTAGTCTTGCAATTGTTATAAATAACATTTTTTTAAAAAGCAGTTAACAGGAAAACCAAATGCAATGTCTAAGTAACTTGGGGAAATTATGGCTCCCCAAAAAGCTGTTATGTTCTCAAGTGATTTAAAACAGCTAACATTTTTACTTCATTACGAAACAGCATTTTTCCTTATCGGAATATATTTCATTCCACTCCGTCAATTAATTCCACATTTGCCTCCTTTCAAGTTATGGAACAGCCGGCAGACGTTTCCTGCGAGTTCTTTATGCAAATTTTCTTATTATCTACGTATCTTAGAGCAATAAATTCAACTATAAACAAATACACCGTCGCTACAACCGTCTTGTCGACCTTCATCTCTAGTGACCTCTGTCGAGTCAACATTGCATGCAAAAATACGCTCTCTAAATACGAAGGGCATTAGAACCAAAATTAAGCTGCATATTACATCCAATATGCGAAAAATAAACTACATATTAGTCTTAAAATACATTAAAAAGACTAAAAATATTGGAAGAATCTGATGTGTGCCCTCAAATGTCCTACACTAAATGTTACACCAACAACTCTTAAAAATACTTATTGTTGTATCTACTTCATGTTAATTGAGATAACTGTTTTTTTAGAAAATGGTTTTATTACTGACTTCCTTGTGGGTACAATGGGAACAGGATAATAAAGCAGGCTTAAGCCATAATCAACCCTTTTAAGAACTGCTCGCTGTGAGATGGCTTTAGCACTCCATTTTCCTTCCATGACAGGAACAGATCGTAAAAAACGAATATATATTTCCTATTTGAGAAAAGTACAAGTATTCTTTTTAAAATTCAACCAAATACCGAATATTTATTTGATTTAATCACCATTCCCCACAGTATGTAACTGTATTACGTGGTTTATGTTAGCTCATTTATCGTATTATTATGATACAATAATTGCAATATATCGAAGCATACTGCACAAATGGCCCCGAATAGGTATTTGTTCACAATGTCACTGTGACGTATTGGCCAGTTCTCTCCACTTCTGATTTTTGCCTTGAAGACACTGCGCTGCCGATCCAATATTGGGCACTGGCATGCAACATGGTCAACAGTTTTTTCAGCGTATCGTAAGGACATCTACGACTTTCAGAAAATTACAAAGTATATTTCGAAACTGGTTAGCTCTACAAAAAGTGTCATAACTTGTGCGCTTTAAAGTAAGCTTTCGTTTAGCTGTTAAGATTTACCAGTTACGTAAAATCCATCCACATTGTAGAAGCCATTCCCAGAAAAAAAAGTCGTTAGAGACATGAATTTAAATACCAACATTGGTATTTAACCAATTTCCAAGCTTGCCAAAGATTTTAAAGAAAATTCTCCACACCAAGCAGTTCTTTATATGGAAAAGGTTTCGAAAACGTTTATTTTTACAAAAAAATGCTTTTAAGGTTTTGTTTAAGATACCATATATTTAATATATTTTGATGAAAAGTAAAATGTATATGTTAATTTTGATTTTTTTGGGAAAAGGCCTCTGAAGTGCTTTTATTCAAAATTATTTTTGTATAACTACTAACCGTAACAGATAAACAAAATGTTACAACAAGAAACATAGATATCATTAAAGCACACAATTTATCTCAAATAAAACGTTTTATGGACTTCACTGGTTTATATTATGCAATAGTATACTTTTCTCAAATAGGAAGCCCTTATTCGTTTTATTATGTCCTGACCATTCAAAGTAAATGTTGGAACGCAGGGCCATTGCGATTAACACAGAGTGCATCGACGTGCCCTATTCTGCCATACTATCGCAGACACCAGGCATTTCTCTGGTTTAAAATTTTGCCGGCCTAATTTTGAATAGTAAAACGGTGAAAATGTGAACAATGAAATGTTTGTGTTTTGTTTAAATGTTCTGTGTTTGTTTCTTGGATTAGTATTGTGTGCCTTACTACGATAAATGCAATACCAATTTCCATTGTTGATTTTGCCGCAAATACTTAAACTGGGTGGGAGGCAGTAATCTATGACATTAACTCCTCTAGCGCATAAACGAATCACCGCAAAAAAAAAAAAAAAAAATCTTTCCTTAACAAAAAGTGTTTAAAATTATGTTATCTATCAGCTCCCAAGGTTTGTTGGTCTAATTTTGGGACACTCTGTATATGCCAGGTGGCCCATTTCAGCCGGCATTCGGGTAAGTAGATAACCTTTCTTGCGTTAAAACAGTTGCAAAAATTACGTGGGGAGTGTGTCATACGGTGCTGACGCGGTATTTCTCAGCAGTTATGAATAGCGCCAAAAGAAAGCGTTGACAATGATCCATATACCACCCCAACCTCCACAGGTTTCCCACTGATTTCAAACGGGACGTGTCATTAAGTTTATCTTGCGTGTTTCAACTCGACTGTTTTTGTTTCTTATCAAAGTGTTTGCGAGTGTAATTCAAACTTCGTTCAAATGCCACACGTATTTAAAATAGAAGACTGTGGATCGATTCATTATTAAGAAACGGCGTGACTTTATGTGATGAACATTTTTATACTTTTTAATATCTTGAGAAAAAAAATACATATCATGTACTGCACATAACTTTGTTACAAGACATAGTTTCTTATTGCAATAAACGGCAAGTGCGCTTATTTAAGAATTTAAGAACTTTGTTTTGCCTATTACCCATATAACTCGGAGTGTCCGGATTTTGGATTTTCCGGATTGCCTTTGACCTCAGTTAGTTTGGACAAACGAGATTTTACTGCATCAATAACTCAGCTGCATGTTGAAACTATCGACTTGTATAAACCGCGCTGCAATTTGCCGTGGAGCTTAGAAATATTCTGCTCCCCTAATGCGCTCAATCATTTTTCCATGGCTGTACAAGGGTGAGTAGAGAAAGTCATGTGAATATAACACGTAAAATATTGTTACCATAGGATAAAAATATTGTTGAACACGAACTCCCGGGGTTGGCAGGGTGCACCCTGTGGTGCACTGGTTGCACTAGTCTAGCTGCGCCTATTATAATTCATTTAGGTATGCGTTTAAAAAGTTTGATATGTATTGTCTATTGTGTAAGTCTGAAATACTAGAACAAAAAGAGAGAAATACTGTTGGGCGTATCCCGGGTAATGTCATTGCAAGGAAATGAGGAAACAGCAAAACTCCGACCTTACAAATGAGAGGATAAAGCACACTGTATGATGCGCGACATGCGCTCGAGAATTTACTGCATGTTTGGATACCGACTTGTGCAGCATGGTGGGGATACAGTACCGCACAATAGAAACTCAACTACTCCTGCTTTGTGTAGACAGGAAGAAAATGATCTTATTCTATTGTTTACCGTCACGTTACGCTCTAGGTCATATTCTAAGGGTCTGTCTTAACGATATATATGGCTGAAATTACAATTATATTTAAATACTTTCTCGCTATTTTCCCGCTATTGATATTTTCAGAACTTTTCTTCCTTGCGGAGCAGATTTTATGTTATACTTATGGATTTCCTACACATATTCACACAGACATAACAAATAAAAATTACACTGCATTTTATTGTCAGATACATCACAGCATGTATTTTTAATTTTCAAACGCAAAAATTACAATTTTTATGCAAAAAATTTGATGTGTTGCACTCATATGGCTTTCTCTAGTCTTGTACTAACCATTCTTACAAACTCTTATTCCTCTATTTCCTTCGTGCTAGTTGAGATGGACATTTGCAGAAATTATCTTATTACTTATTTCCTTGTAGGTGCAACGCGAATATGGGAATACAGTAGCCCTTGGGCGATAGTCAAAGCTTTTAAAGCTTTCAAATTCCGTTCTCTTTGAACGGTTAACATGCAAAAAATAAATAACGATGTTCAATTTGACAGAAGTATGTTTTCCAAACCTCACCCAAATAACAAGGAATACCTCCAAAATGGTTCACTCTACAAAAACATTTATTTAGGCATAAATTACGTATTTTAGCAAGATCTACATTTTTGTGCAGTAAGGTTTGGTCTATCTCTTACGGTTTCCCAATTATGCAAAAGTCATCCAGAGTAAATACGACTACAGGGGCTATAGCCAGAAAATTTAAGATATACAATTCATTTGTCATAAAAATATCTCAGACAGCTGGCATTTTAATCAAAATCGTTAGTCATGTAAAGGGTAGTTTAGTGTAAAACAATTTTCCTCAAAATCTTCGTGTTGCATTCCTGAAATACAATGTATTTAATGTCATTATACTTAAATACCAACTTTGGTTTTTAACCGGCTTTTCGTTTTTGAGTTATACTGTCCACAGGCTGACAGATACAGACACACACACGGACCTTTTCCTAAAATGCTTTTTTGGGGGATTCAGGGGGCCTCAAAACGTATATTTCCGGTGAAATCTCGACATCGAATTTTTGGGTGAAATGCTACTTTACTATATATAGTAGAGAAATTAAAAGTGGTTGCAGGCCAAACTGAAGGAGGTACAGAAAAACCCAGGGCAATTTTTAAAAGCAGATGTATTTTGAACCTAGGGTTGAAGTACCTGTCTGAATGCTACTCGGAAAGCTTGAAAGAATATCACCCCCTCCCCTCGATATTTGCAGTAGCTGATAACAAACACACAGGCAAGGGCTGAAACCAGTTTCCTGAGGCTGACCTGGTTTGAGCTTCCACTCGCATGGACACATACTAGAAAGCAGTAGCCATATTAGTAAACAAAACATTTCCTTCTTCAGGCCTGCTCTGTTGCCAGCCTGAGCAGATCATGTGTTCAATAATTTTAAATTATCTCCTATGCCTTTTATGATAGATCAGGGATGGGAAAAATCGGCTCAACTGTGCCACTCCACTGAAACACGTTCTTGTCTCACTCCACCTGCCAACCCTCCCCTAACTTGCTGTTCAGGTTCCGACACGCCTCATTCAGTGGCAAGAATGGCTGTTTCATGAAGAGTGGTTGAGAGGATTTGTTGTAACTTACAAAACCAGGAAATTTGCAGTTTAATATGCGGATTTCAATTTGCAAATATAAAGTGTTACAATGCCAAACGCCTCTGTGATCAGAAGCATAAATCAAACGTTTGTGATCTTACAGGTATTTATTTACAATTTCAAAAGGTACTTTCTGAATACCCGTATTCGTAAATATATAAAAGGGACAATATGATTCCAGTTTTTAGTGGTTTAGTTTCTTATTAGTTATTTACTATAAACTATTGTATTTCGTGTTTCAAGTGCATAAGATAAAGGAAGACTATAAATATCAAAATGATTTAATTTGGCTAATCACAGTAGATGGATGTAATGATTATTGCATGCAAAATATGTTTAATCTAAGGGCAATAGTTAATAACAGCGTAGAAATTATTAGTATCGCACAGGTAGAACGAAGCCATCACTGCGCTTGTTGTATCAAAACAACCTTCGGCACTCGGCAAGATAATGTGGATTGAGTAAGGCAAGTTTAATCGCTACTTCTACTCTCGTACCCATGCCTGTGGCAAATGAATTCGTTATTGGACCTTTTTATTTGTCATATTTGAGTCTACCATTACGTGAAATCTGCGTAATGATTTCCCTAACACCCTGTATTTAGTGCAGACTTCTTGTCACCTGCACGGCAATCAGCCTTGCCGAGCAAACTCATCCCCGAAAACGGTTCTACAAACAATTACGCACCCGATATTTCATTTCCCTAAAACCAGATTTTCGCTGGGGATTCAGGAACCACAGTTTGAGAGCTGCTCATCTGGATCAACAGGTAGTTCCTACTTGCACTATTTAACATTCATGACGAATTACTCCAAAGTATACAGTGCAGGGCGATCAGGCGGATGATAAGCAAAGGTTCTCCGCAGTTTCATGATAAGGTTCGCTGTTAATGGGGTGCTTTGACGAACACCTATCAGTGAGCTGTGCAAATGTTAACATACTATTCGAAGCGAAAGTTGAAAACGTAATATAAATATGTAAACAGTTCCATGTAGTGTACACTCCAGAGTAATCAAAGACAGAGCTGTGGCATGCATCGATTTCTAATATAATTCCTAGGTTTATGTATAACCCAGGTAGAAAGGTAGAATCCGTTAGATTCACAATCCCAGAATCTAAAAATCTAAAAATCTAATGTGTTGCACTCACATGTCTTTCTCTACTCCTGTACTAGCCATTCTTGCAAACTCTTATTCTTCTATCTTCTTCGTGTTAGTTGAGATAAATGTTTGCAGAAATGATCTTATTGCTCGTTTTCTTGCACGTGCAACCAGAATATAGGAATATAGTAGGCTTTGAGCGACATGCAAATCTTTTAAAGCTTTCAAATTTCGTTCTCTTTGCACGGTTAACAAATAAAAAAAGAATAGCTATGTTCCATTTTATAGAAGTATAAGTTCTCCAAAACGTACACAAATAACAGGGAATATCCCCGAAATGGTTCTCTCTACAACTAAATTTATTTAGACATAAATTGTGTCTTAGCAAGATCTACATTTGTTGTATAGTAAGATTTGGTCTATCTCTTACGATTTATCAGTTATGCAAAGTCATCCAGAGTAAATAGGACTTCATGGGCAGGTTTCTGAATTTGTCAAACCATTTTACAATAATTAGAACGCTGAGTAGTTTCAACAAATTAGTATATCTACATAAATATAAATGGATGTGTTAAGTATAAAGTTGATAAACTCCAACACCGGTTGACTGATCACCATGAAAATTGGCACACCTAAGTGTTTTTTCGTGGAAAAGGTATTTATGTTATTCATTGTAATATACAACATATTACATTCACATGGCTTTCTCTATTCACTTATTTTAGTAACACGTTCACATATCCTTCCGTACTCCCCTAACACACAATTCATACAATTTTCTATGATTGAAATAGAAATGCAACGTATTACATTCACATGACTTTCTCTAATAGCTTTTTACACCACATATTCACATGATATTTTCTACTTGCTCTTCAACATACAATTTTTATGTGTTTAACATAGAAATGCAAAGTATTACACCCACACGATTTTCTCTACTCGGTTTTCATCCTGTAGTATTTGTAGTTCTTCCACAGTAATTTTGCATAGGCTTTCCGGTGTTTTTATTTATTTCCTTTAGTTTTTGTTCTTAATACTGTCATGACAGTTTAAATTAGCTCTTTAAGTGTATTAAGTAATTTTTTAATGTCTCCAAGGAAACGCCAGCCATTGGGCAAGAGCAACCTAAGTCTAAAGTTGTAGTCGTTAAAGCATGGCTATTCCAGCTAGTTTTTAATACATTTTATGGTAATAAAGACATCATTTTTACGTTAAAGTTAATATTCTTTAGGTTATAAAATTTGACCCAAATAACATATAAATAAACACCAAAGATACTGAAAAATGTTATCTTACCTCTTCAAACTGCGAGAAGCGAATTAATAGATACAACGATACCATTGGATTTCTTCGACACATTCACAAAAAAGAATCGCAATAAATTACTCCTTAGGTGCAGATCTCTGGTTTCCATAACACTTTATCCAAACACACTTTGCAGAGTTCCACGTTCCCATGTTTCTTTTAGTGGAAATGCATGTGAACCTTAGTTCTATTTTTAGCTCGATGTTTTGCACCCGTAGACAAATCTTTGCTTTTGTGTGCAAAATTGGCGGTGCTGGGAAGGCTTCTTTTGTTTGTTTTCGTAATGCGTTTCCCGTGCCCGGAAAACAGATGTGCCATGCCATGACCTTTGCGTTTGCTGGAACAACGGAAATATTCAGTGCCATTAGCATCTTACAAAAAGTGCTTGATAATCTAGTTCGATCTGCTTATGAAATTCGGTGAATGATGTCCATTCAAAAATGTTTGTGTACTTCCTCTTTGCAGATGTTGAGGAATGGTCTCAAATAACTAAATCCTGCGTGTGGCAGGAAATGGAGGCTGTCCATCGTGACCTCAGGCACATGCTCCATTCAGAATCCTGTTACATCACCAGGCCATTCTACTGTCCTTCTTTTGGGAACGCCCGTTCAACCTGGATGAATAATGACATATAATATCACGCCACTCGCTACGGTTATCAACAAAGAAAAATAGTATTGTTTTATTGTTAACAAAAGAACGTTCAATGTCTTCAAGGTCCCAGTCCAAACCCAATTTAGAGTACCGACTGCTATCCAAAAATCACAGACTCTTCAGTTTTACCGTCTTTACCTATACTCTCTGTAAGAAAAAAGTATGTTTTATTTGCACGGCTTTTTCTACTCATTCTTCAATTATTCCTCCAATTTTTTATCTACTTCATGTTAATCGAGGAAAACATTTGTAGAAATGATTATATTATTAATTTTCTTGTAGGTACAATGGGAATATTGGAATACAGTAGGCTTCAGGCAATAGTAAAAACTTTTAAGAGCTAGTCCAGCGGTGTCCAACGTTTGCGAAAGAGGGAAGTGTGGGTTTACCTCCTTCCACCATACACGAACTTTGCCTCTCTTTAACCCCCAGCCGTGCCTTATGTTGCGGCTTGGTTACATGTACGTTGCGTTTGATTTACGAAAGTACTTTCAAATCTTATACGATAAACATCTGTTCATTACTGTTTCTTTGGTGCTGCTTATATTTAACAAGTGTATCAATATAGGCTGGCCCCGCGGCGTAGTTGGTAGAGCACCTGCCTGCTGTGATAGGGGTCCCGGGTTCGATTCCTGGCAGGGGGTAGGAATTTTTCTCCATTATTCCTCATCCTTCCCGGAGTCATGGAAGTATGACTGAAAGTGTGAATTCAAAGTATAAAAACTCCAAAGATCGAAAAACCCACCGTTAAACGTGTAAAACCATTTGTTAATAGGCAAGGCCGCCGATATCACCTCTGCAGTTAAAGGTGGGATATAAATGGACCAATAAAAAAAAGTCTATCAATATTTGGCATAACCTTAGAAGTCTACGAAGTGATTGTTGCCTAACACATTGCGATATAGACTTTTAATATGGTTCAATTTGGAGATACTCTGTTCGCAAATATAATTAGAGCTATATTCACTCTTCTAGACACTATTCCTGCATGTGCGTATTTCTCTATATTTAATCGCCATAAGCATTTTCAGAAATTATCTAATTGCGAATATTTTTGTGGGTGTAAGGGGAATATGGGATTTCTTTTCTGTGGTTTCCGTCAGCCGCTAAGATAAATACTGAATACCTGAATATACAATCCAAAGTTCCACCTTAAATCTAACACAATAGTAAAAATTAAATAGATGTTAATAGGGAATGCACTGCCATCTGTTAGCAGGTAGACTGGACTACATTCTAATACCATCTCCATGGCAAGTGTAATAAAGCAGATATACAGTTGCATACCGCTAAGATCTCTGTGTACACGTGTGGGAACTGTCACCTGCTCGTCACAGAAACAGAGGTACAGAAGCATTAAGGTTTCTATGGACACATGGACGAAGATGGTATGATAATGACATGAGCTCTAGAAGGCTAACTGTCCGCCATACAGCCATCCAAGTGATGTACCCTAACTCATTCGTCACTATATGAGAGACAGAACGAGAGAGGAGAGAGAGAGGAGAGAGAGAGAGAGAGGAGAGAGAGAGAGAGGAGAGAGGAGAGAGAGAGAGAGGAGAGAGAGAGGAGAGAGAGAGAGGAGAGAGAGAGAGAGAGAGAGAGAGAGAGAGAGAGAGAGAGAGAGAGAAAGAGGGAAAACGTCTGTTCCGCTTAGGATCTACGTCT
This sequence comes from Tenodera sinensis, assembly GCA_030765045.1. NCBI lineage: Eukaryota > Metazoa > Arthropoda > Insecta > Mantodea > Mantidae > Tenodera > Tenodera sinensis. Next base: position 53,072,824 of record CM060971.1, on the reverse strand, counting down.
GTGATTGGTCACTGTAAGCAAAAGATAAATTACTTTAAATTATAATAGAACGATGGTTATAAATTATAATAAAAATCTGATGTGTTGCACTCACATGAATTTCTCTATTCTTGTACTAACCTTCTTACAAACTCTTATTCCTTTATCTTCTTCGTGTTAGTTAAGATAAACATTTATACAAATTATCTTATTGCTTATTCCCTTGTAGGTGCAAGAGGAATATTAGAATCCAGTAGGCTTTGAGCGATAGTAAAATCTTTTAAAGCTTTGAGATTCCGTCTTCTTTGCACGCTTAACATATAAAAAATAAACAACGATGTTCCATTTCACGAAAATTTTTAAGTTTTCCGAAACTTACACACATAACAAGGGATATTTTCGAAATGGTTCAGTCTACAAAAAATTTATTCGGACATAAATTGTGTATTTTAGCAAGATCTACATTTTTTGTATAGTATAAATTGGTCTATCTCTAACGGTTTACCAGTTACGTAAAAGTCGTCCAGAGTAAATACGACTACAGGGGTTATAGCCAGAAAATTCAAGATATACATTTCATTTGTCATCAAAATGTCTCAAACTTGACATTTTATTCAAAATCGCTAGGGCCATTTTCAAGAAAATCAAAATTTTCGAAAAATGTTCCAAGTAAAGGGTAGTTTAGGGTGGGGCTATTTTATTCAAAATCTTCGTGAAAGACATCTTCCTTGAAAGATATTAAACTTAAATATCAATTTTGTTTTTTAACCGACATTTCGTTTTTGAGTTATGCTGTCCACAGACAGCGAACCTTTTTCTAAAAGTGATTTTTTTGGATTCAGGGGGTCTCAAAACATATATTTCCGCAGAAATCTCGACATCAAATTTTTGGGTGGAATACAATACTTCCTTCTAGTTGTCAGTAGAGAAAGTAAATACGAACTTAATAACTAGCTTAGTGGATAAAAGTTAATCAGTAAATTTATAAGATGTTCGTATAAACGCTATAAACATTTCAGTCTAACATTGTAATTATTTTATAAAGGAAATGGTTCTAAACTAAGAATACTTAACACAGGTGTGATAAGGCTTTCAATCTTCCCTTAATCTCTGAATTAATATACCGTGAAATGTACAATACTGAGATTTGTTCAAATTAGATGACGATTAAAAGCCGGAGGGATGTGCGCTCGCATGCGATACAGGCTAGCTGGACGCAGAGTATGAATGAACGTCAGAAGTACAGCACGGCCATCAAATGTGCAAACAACTGCCACTAGAAGTAAGCGTCGAAAACAACGTAACGTAGTACTCTGAAAAATAGTTAAGCATTTCCTTGCAATTGTATGCAGCCGCAAGGTCAAGCTGTAGTATAACGCGACTGTTTTGTTTCTTCTCGCAGACGTGGAGTGATAGTGTTCTTTAGTGTTCATATGATGCTTGTAGGTTGTGCCACAGTGAGGCGGTTTTCATTTTCAGGCTGTGCCTACCTGCAGTTGTTTACATGCGCAAGCGATAACAGTAAAGTCCGCGTGCAGGATACCTATGGAAAAACGCACACGCCTCCGGCCTTTAATGATGACCTGTTCTGACATTGTTAAATTATAACTAGTAGCTTAACAGGTTGAAGAAACCTATTTAAAGTTTTGAATTCCTCATCTTGTGGAATCGATATCGAACTTATGGAATGAGGCATCTTGAATATGAAAATACAAGGAAAATATACATGTTTCTGTTATTACCAGTAACAGAAAATGTACATATACATTCAATGATAACGTGCATTTTTAAAGATTGCGTTGTGTTAATTCTCATGAATCACTATCCTATATCAGGCTTTGCGAAAACACGGCTTGGGGACCAAACCCGGCCAAATTTAATTAAACCCTTTAAAAAGTCTTTAAACAAATAAAAAAGTCTTTTTCACGCGAAATCAACTAAATGTAAAAGAGTAAGCTAAATTGAAGCTAATGGGTCTATACTCTATCTAAAATAAATCGAGTTGCCGTTTTTTGGCTGCTTCCAAATTTCAAACAAGAACTATCTCGGAAGTGGTTAACTCCACAAAAACGTATGTTAGAGTTTAATAGTTCTGTAAATGTCATCCAGAATTAAAAGGACTTCAGCGGCTATTCCCAGAAAATACAAGATAGTATACATTTCATGTCATAAAAATCTGATGTGTTGCACTCACATGACTTTCTCTACTTTTGTACTAACCATTCTTACAAACTCTTATTCCTATATCTTCTTCGTGTTAGTTAAAATAAACATTTGTACAAGTTATCTTATTCCTTATTTTCTTGTAGGTGCAAGGGGAATATTGGAATACAGTAGGCTTTGTGCGATAGTCAAATCCTTTAAAGCTTTGATATTCCGTTCTATTTGCACACGTAACATATAACAATATGAATAACAATGACCCATTTCACGAAAGTTCTAAGTTTTGCGAAACTCACACACACAACAAGGAATATCTCAGAAATGGTTCACCCTACGAGAAAATTTCTTGAGACATAAATTGTGTATTTTAGCAAGATCTACTTTTTCGTATAGTATGATTTGGTCTATCTCTAACGGTTTACCAGTTATGCAAAAGTCGTCCAGAGTAAATACGACTACAGGGGCTATAGCCAGAAAATTCAAGATATACATTTCATTTCTCATCAAAATATCTCAAACATATGACATTTTAATAAAAATCGTTAGAGCCACTTTCAAGAAAATAAAAATTTTCGAAAAATTTACCATGTAAAGGGTAGTTTAGGGTGGGGCTATTTTCTTCAAAATCTTCGTGTCGCATCCTTGAAAGACAATAAACTTAAATACCAACTTTGGTTTTTAACCGACTTTTCGTTTTTGAGTTATGCTGTCCACAGACTGACAGACTGACAGACTGACAGACACACACACACACACACACACACACGGACCTTTTTCTAAAAATGCTTTTTTTGGGTTCAGGGGGCCTCAAAACATGTGTTTCCGGTGAAATACTTCCCCTACTTACCAGTAGAGAAAGTAAAAATGCCTGGACTATATGGCATTTTTATCAAAATCATTGACGTTATTGATTGAGTAAACCAAAAGTTTTGAAAAAAGTTGCCACGAAACTGGTAGTTTGGGTAATATTAATAAATTTAAATATATTATTTGACAGATGAGGAGGTATTAATTATTGTAATGATTTTTAATTTGAGGGTGCTTTCTTGAGAATCTCCGTATCGCATTCTTGGATGATGGCCGAACTTAAATCGCTTAATATTTGGGGAAATGCGTTATAAGGAAAATAAGAATAAATGGTGCATTTGAATTAGATTAGTTTATTCTTGAATGTCGAAGGATAATATAAACGTAAGTGCTGAGATTTTAATTGATATATTGGGTAATGATCTACTTATGACAAGAAAGTCAATTGGGTTGACTTTTACGGATAGGATAGATACGGAAGATTTTGAAGCAGTTCTTTGGCATCAAGATATCACGACATTTCCATATCTATATAGATTTATTGTTACTGTTGAACATTTAGACACTGTTTTAATAACAGGGGGGACAAAATTAAAACTACAAATACTTTTCATTGAATATGAACTGGTGTTAATGTAAAAGTACTTCATGTAACAACAGTGTTAATATAATAAATTAATGGTGTAAGTGCAGATATTTGTAGTGGTAATTAAGCATAGAGTAATAAACGATGTTACATCACTATTCACTTCATTTGCGGACTCATAAATTTACTTAAGAGATTTTTTAGTACCTATAAGTAGGCGTGGCACAGAAATAATGACGCAGCGTGGATGGATGAATTCCGTAACGCGCTAACGCATGTTGTATCGAAATTGAGTTCGAATGTTTTATGCAAAAGTCAATGACGTCACATTTTCTAGACTAATGGGTCATGCATTGAGGTGTGAGGCAAAACGGATAGTCTATTTTACAGGCGTTGTCCATTTCCTGGCGCAGTTACAAAAATATCAAGTAGTAAACTATGATTGGTTTGTGAGAAAACCACTTATGCCCCTGACAGCTAGTGTGTTGCCTATGAGTTACATAGTCGTGATAATATGAATGAATGACTAGTCATTTGTCAAGTATTTAATTCCATTGCTTTAATACGTAACTGTAGAATTTATTTCAATAAAACACTGTGTGAAAATTAATCTCATCTGTGCGTCTCAAGTCTGTGGGTTTATTGTTCATACCTTAAACTTCAGTAGCTTCGCCCTACACAACTTTTCCGAGTGTTAATACACCCGTCTCTGTTGTGAAAAGTTTGTAACCGCTGCTCTACACATATACGGGTTCCCTATGCGGCAGCTGAAAATAACGTATGCTGCAGAGTTAGTATTTTAAAATTAATTAGGTAAATGTAATTATATCGTTTATCTGTTTTTTTAAAGTATTTACACCACAGAAGCTTATACCTCCATACCTGTACTCTGCTTGTTAATTATATTTCAATATGACGAATAAGAAATTACACCAATTTTTCGTTACCGCTATACCTGTTCATTACATAAACCAGTTACCATTAGAAATAATATAATTACAATTATATTGCAATCATGAGACACTCAAATTTATTATTACTATTATTACTACTACTACAACTATTATTATTATTATTATTATTATTATTATTATTATTATTATTATTATTATTATTATTATTATTATTATTATTATTATTATTATTATTATTATTATTATTATTATTATTATTATTATTATTATTATTATTATTATTATTATTATTATTATTATTATTATTATTATTATTATTATTATTATTATTATTATTATTATTATTATTATTATTATTATTATTATTATTATTATTATTATTATTATTATTATTATTATTATTATTATTATTATTATTATTATTATTATTATAACTACTAAGGTTTACAATCTAAACATACCAATTAATGTCATATGACGTGACAACTCTCTTAACCAACAAATTCAATTATGAAATAAGTACTTCAAATGCATAAAATCACTTAATACTATGCCAGAGGATAAACTAGTTATATTCCCATTCTTGAACACTCAATATCTGAGTTTATTTGCCGCGATTTCAGGAATCATGAGAATGACACTTCAATGTTTGTTAATCCTTTTACTGTAGATGTAGTCAATGTAAGAGTTAACGTGCAATGTAAACTCATAGTTCTACAGACAGATCTAGTCAATCACAGTTTATACTCTTGAATTGTGTAATTGCTTCTAAGTTTTCATTATTGATCTTTTTGAAATGCCAAGGTGGTCATAAAATACTACCCAGTCGGTATACTCTGATTCATGTAAAAAGTGAAAAAGGAATAATAAGTGTTAAACATTACCTTTATAAACATGACAAGATATAATACCCAATTTTAAAATAAATTTGTTTTAAAAATTACTCAGACTTTTGCTACTAGTGGTGGTTACAAAGTATCCCCCTCCCCTGGTAATCCAAGTTCTGGAATAAGGCTTGGTAATGCTAGGGTCAATAAGGATGAGGGAAAACAGAATACCAAAAGCAGCATATACTTGTTCACCACGAGGAAGAAGAAACTTCGGAATATTAGCAAACGATAGAAGCAACAGTAATTTGGAGCCTGAACAGACCAATAAAACCTCTAAACAGTGAAGAAGAAGATGAAGAAGAAGACGATTTTTAGTTGTATAACATTGTTTAAAACCTCCTGTATACATGCCTTGAATGGAAAATTACAGCTTTTTGGCCAGGTTAGCTGGAACCGGCAGAATTTCCGGACATTGCAACACTAATGCCAAGGTAAACAATATAAAATCAACCGAATCAGCGAGAATGTGCTGTTTACTTCTATTGAATTCCAAGAAATCATTCGTTTTACATCCTATTTTGTTATTAGTAAGTTATTTTGGTCATCCTGTTCCCAATACACATCAGCTGTGTGCTTTTACAGGTGTCTTTAACACTCTAAAGTTACAACGTTGCATGAGCTATCGCGGAAACTCTAAAAAGTGTAAGAATGAGGAAAGCTCTATAACATTTGTTCGTCAGAGAATATTTACTATATCTACCGCGGATGTAGTAGGTACAGAGTATTACTTTCCACCAAAAAAAAAATCGATACAGATATTTCCCTGGAATCCACGTTTTGAAGTCCACTGAATCCCAAAAGACGCATTTTCAAAAAATGGTTCGCGCGCGCGCGCGTGTGTGTGTGTGTGTGTGTGTGTGTGTGTGTCCGAGTGTGAGCAGCATAGCTCAAAGACGTTGCTATTTTTCACATAGTCCAAAGATGCGACAGAAATATTTTCGAGAAAGTACCTAACTCTAAAAACCGTAAGATATACCCAAAATTTTACTGCACAAAACATGTCGATCTCATGAAAGTACGGAATTAATAAGAAGAGGTTGAAAGAAACTGAAAAATTCAATGTCATAACCGGGATTTGAACCACGGATCTTCCGTTTATCGAGCGGCTGCTCTAACCATTAAGCTACCATGGCCAACTTGCCCGTACGACATTAAATTCCCCAGCTGATTCGTACTTTTTCCCGGTTAATGTCGTACTGGCAAGTTGGCCATGGTAGCTTAATGGTTAGAGCAGCCGCTCGATAAGGGGAAGATCCGTGGTTCAAATCCCGGCTACAGCATTGAATTTTTCAGTTTCTGATTCAACCCCTTAAGCATTGCCCACACACGGCTTGTGTGTTTGAAAACACCAACAGTGAGCTTGTTGGCATAAATAAATAAATAATAATTACGGAATTAATGCCCACTTTTTTCCCTTGTTAATGGTTTGAATTTCAAATATTAATCCTTTTCTCAGATAAGAGATGGGTATTCATTTTTAATTTCTCTACTACGTATACTACAGGAAGTATTTATTCCACCCATAAATTCGATGTCGAAATTTCACCGGAAATATGTTTTGAGACCCCCTGAACCCAAAAAACAGGAGTTTTAGAAAAAGGTCCGTGTGTGTGTCTGTCTGTCTGTCTGTCTGTCTGTCTGTCTGTCTGTGGACAGCATAACTCAAAAACGAAAAGTAGGTTAAAAACCAAAGTTGGTATTTAAGTTTAATGTCTTTCAAGGATGCGACATAAAGATTTGAAGAAAATAGCCCCAAACTAAACTACCCTTTACATGGAAAATCTTTCGAAAATTTTTATTTTCTTGAAAATGGCTCAAACGATTTTGATTAAAATGTCATATGTTTGAGAATTTTTATTGCAAATGAAATGTATATCTTGAATTTACCAGCTATAGCCCCTGTAGTCGTGTTTCCTCTGGACGACTTTTGCATAACTGGTTAACTGTTAGAGATAAACAAAATCTTACTGTACAAAAAATGTAGATCTTGCTAAAATACACAATTTATGCCTGAATAAATTTTCTTGTAGGGTGAACCATTTCGGAGATATTCCTTGTTATGTGTGTGAGTTTCGGAAAACTTAAAACTTTCGTGAAATGGAACATCGTTGTTCATTTTTTTATATGTTAAGTGTACAAAGAGAACGGAATCTCAAAGCTTTAGAAGATTTGACTATCGTACAATGCCTACTGTATTCCAATATTCCCCTTGTACCTACAAGGAAATAAACAATAAGATAATTTGTACAAATGTTTATCTTAACCAACAAGAAGAAGGTATAGGAATCAGAGTTTGTAAGAATGGTTAGTACAAGAGTAGAGAAAGTCATGTGAGTGCAGAACATCAGATTTTTAGAAAAAGGTCCGTGTGTGTGTCAGACTGTGGACAGCATAACATAAAAAACGAAAAGTCGGTTAAAAACCAAACTCGGTATTTAACGTTAACATCTTTTAAGCATGCGACACGAAGATTCTGAAGAAAATTCCTTCACCTTAATATACCCTTTTCATGGGCACGTTTTCGAAAATTTTTGTTTTCTTGAAAATGGCTCTATTTTGATTCAAATGCCAGATTTTTAAGATATTTTCATGGTAAATGAAATGTATTTTTGAATTTACTGGCTATAGCCCATGTAGTGCTGCTTGTTCTTGACGACTTTTGCATAAGTAGTAAACCGTAAGAGATAGACCAAATCTTACAGCACAAAATGTAGATATGTTAAAACACACAGTTTATGTCAAATTATCTTTTCTGTAAAGTGAAACATTTCGGAGATATTCTCTGTTATGACGCGTTAGAAGTTTGTAATACTAGTAGACGGCCTCAAGTGGAAGGTCGTTATTCATTGTTTCACACTTGGTCATGCAAAGAGAACCCAATTTCAACGTCATGGTACAGCAGCCACTCTTAAAACATTTGACTATCGCTTGAAGCCTGCTGTATTCCCTTTGCACCTACAGGAAAATTAGCAACAAGATAATTTGTACAAATGTTTGTATCCATTAGCATGAAGTGTGTAGATACGAGTTTGTAAGAAAAGTTTATACAAGAGTGAGCCACCGAGCGGGATGGTTCAACTGGTAATGTCTGTGGCCCACATACGGGAGGCGGCAGGTTCGATCCCCGTGGCCGCGCACTCTGACATGGGTTTTTCCGTGGTTTCCCCATGTAACTTAAGCGAATGCTGGTGGGCATTAATCTCTTCTCCACGGATTCCTTTCCCTTCATTTCTCATTTCCCTCCCTTGCCACCTTTCAGGTTTGGTTGGTAGCACGGTACGTTCCGGTGAATGCGGACAGATAGCATAATTGCTTGCGCTCTGGAAGTTCTTCCCTGACCGTCCCTGGAAGTTGATAGCCAGACCACTAGGTCGCCTCATCGCCCTCTACCTGGGTAGAGGACGCACTTCGGTTGTTGCATAAGGTGAACTGTAGCGACTGCTGTGCGTCTCTGGTCTTCGCTGGCTTGGCTCTCTGACAAGCTTCCAGTCTCTCTTCGCCTCATCGCTGCCCCCCCTGGGAAGGTGGTAGCCCAGAATAGGTCCATGTTGGGGTCGGGGTCGCGGTGGGTCGAGGTGTCCCCCTCTATTACACACAAGTCAGCCGAGAAAGTAATATGAGTGCAACACGTCAGATATTCTTGTGAATATATATTTTAAGAAACATTCAATGATTCAAAGCTATTTACAATAACAACCATCTCTGTTATAAAACGCAGTGCGTACATGCCACACAAACAAAAACAAAGCTTGTTTTGAAAACAAGAGTATTCAGGAGGTCAGCACTATGGTTCCATTCATAGCCTCCTCTTCCCCTTCCCCCACATTCATTTAGTTTCACTTGAACAAAACGTGAGAAACAGCACGACAAGGAAATGGCGACATTTGGTCTGCCATGGCACTTGCACGGTAAGCAAAATACTGCTTGCTTGCAATAATATGTAGCTCTGTACATGTCCGTTTTATTTTTAGTAATGCAAGACTTCTTCAGGTGTAAGCATATTCTACCATGTAGTATACAGCAGTAGTTTCCCAGCTACGGTTCGACCCTAGGGGGCACAAAAGGGCACAAACAACTTACTCAAATGAACAGAAGGAAGCTCTTCTTATAAATACTGAACTTAATAGTAATAATAATAATAATAATAATAATAATAATAATAGTAATACGAATAATAACAATAATAACAACAATAATAATAGTAATACCAATAATAACAATACCAATAATAATAATAATAATAATAATAATAATAATAATAATAATAATAATAATAATAATAATAATAATAATAATAATAATAATAATAGTAATAATAATAGTAATACCAATAATGACAATAACAATAATAACAATAACATCAATAATAATAATAGTAATAACAATAATAACAATAACATCAATAATAATAATAACAATAACAATAACATCAATAATAATAATAACAATAACAATAAATAATAATAAAAATAATAACAATAAATAATAATAAAAATAATAACAATAAATAATAATAATAACAATAAATAATAATAATAATAAATAATAATAATAATAACAATAAATAATAATAATAATAATAATAACAATAACAATAACAATAACAATAATAATAATAATAATAATAATAATAATAATAATAATAATAATAATAATAATAATAATAATAATAATAATAATAATAATAATAATAATAATAATAATAATAATAATAATAATAATAATAAAGCTGCATGTTTTGCATAAAGCTGTGTAAAATTGTTGACCAGATCTTCTAAACGTGACATAACAATGGTTTGTACATAAAAATCTGCTGTATTCTATTCACATGACTTTCTCTACTGTTCTACTAACTATTCCTACAAACTTTTATTCCTCTATTTTCACGTTAGTAGAGATAAACACTTGTAGATGTTATTTTATTACTAATTTTCTTGTAGTTGCAAGGGGAATATGGGAATACAGTAGGTTTTGAGCGATAATCAAATCTTTTAAAGCGTTAAAATTCCGTACTACTGGCACAACTAAGAGATAAAAAATTGAATAACGACCTTCCATTTGAGAAAAGTTTAGCTATTGCAAACCTCACACAAAACAAGGCATATCTTCCAAAATGGATCACTCTGCAGAAAAAGTATGTAGGTTTGCAGTGGCTCAGTTGGTTAGACGCGTCCAACGTCTAGATAGTGGGTTCAAATCCGGGCCAGACCGATGGTTTTAAGTGTGTTTAAAAACGGCAGTTCCATATCAGTAGATTTACTGGCATGTAAAAAGATCTCCTGCGGGACAAAATTCCGGCACACCGGCGACGCTGATGTGATACTGGCAATTGACAGCGTCGTTAAACAAGATTATCATCAATCCACAAAAAAGAATGCATTTGAACATAACTTGTGTCTTTTAACGAGATCTTTTTTTTCTGTAGTAGGATTTGATCTATCTCTTACGGTTTACCAGTTATGCAAAAGTCATCAAGAATAAATAGGGATACATAGACTATAGCCAGAAAATTCTAAATATACATTGCATTTGCCATAAAAATTCTTAAACATATGGCATTTTCATAAAAAATTTCGAAAAATTCTTCATTTACGAGTTGTAGTTTAGGGTGGAGGAATTTTCTTCAAAATTTTCGTGTCGTAATCCTAAAGGATATTTAACTTTAATACCAGCTTCGGTTTTTAACCGACTTTTCGTTTTTGAATTAGCTGATTACAGACACACACACACACACACACACACACACACACACACACACACACACACACACACACACACATGCGCGCACACACACATACACGCGAGCACGCAGACGTTTTTCTAAAAATGCTTCTTTTTGGAATTCAGGAAGGCTCGAAACATATTTCCCGTGAAATCTCGAAGTTTCAAAAAGCGTTGTGACATGTACTGCATGTTTGACTGTAGAATGTTAACATTTCCAGCACCTACGATAAGGTAAGAATTTTGGTGCGCCTATGATGGTACAACTTCCGGTTCTCTCGCGCAGTGAAGGGAGGCGATGAAATGTATTAAATACCCTATATCAGCTTTGGTTTCTCCACTTCGGAGTGGCGCTACTTTCCTACTTTATTACAGGGAACCCTAGGTTATATATACACAGGATGTTAATGAACCACATCGAAATGTTTTCAGGGCAACTGTAGATGTCTTAAACAGGTAATTTGAGACATGAGACTTATGGCCTATTGGTTCAAATGAGGAAGTTACAGCTTTAAGGTTCTAAAGTGCCAGTTCGCCACTGATACCATTGAGTATACAATACACGAAAATGAAGAGAAAAGTCGGAGCGATCCCTCCTGCGCAATGGTTATGTCATTGGCTGTCAAGTAAGAGGTAATCGAGATCGAGTCTCATTCACTCATTCATTATTATGTTTTGAATGAAGCTTTTAATTCTTGTTTAAATGCATGCATTTTATTTCTATATAGTACAATGTATTAGTGGACTAAAAATGAAAACGTAAAACCATCGCTAGTGAAAAGCGCGACGTGTGTTCCACCAAGAGACATAGGTGAAAACAGTGTAAGTTGAACAACATATGAGCAAATCCAAAAGCCCGAGAAATGTGAAATCAAATGTTATATTGAATCTTACATTAAATATTAATTTGTATCAAGTATGAGTGATCGATCTCCTTCCCTCTAAATTATTTGCAACTAACTCTGTAGAATAATTTTATAAACCCATCTCTACTTCACAGACACTTGGTAACCAATTACAGCGATTATAAGACACGTCAGTCGAGTTTTTCACGAGCGAAGTAAAAAAATAGATAAAAGTTTAAAAGTAATACAGCATTTTACAAAATCAACAAAGGTGACCACTGGAGATATGAGTTAGCGTTACAAACAATCAATCACCTTATACAACAGTTGAATCTCGTTATTCCTAGTTGTTTAATTATAGCAGATATAATGCTACACAAAAAGTCCGATAAAGTAATCAAAACAATTAGTAATTCTGGCACAAGTAGGTTGTGGAATTCATAATATGGCACAGCACATTGTTGACCAAATAGCAGAGAATATTAACATGGACGAAGCATTGTGATTGAAGTCGATGAACTGGTGGATGTATCCAATATGCTGAGCTATGTACTTATATAGGCTGGGTATTTTCACATTAAAGAGATGTTATTGCCGATTAAATACTAGGGTACAGGCTGGAATGGAAAATGTATTCGGGGGTACGCGGAGAAAACATGCTAAATACTACTTTTCCACACAGTATTATAGTATTTTGATCCTACAAGTGAACATTTTGTTTGTTTTGGATTAGTCATCCAGTTTATCAGCTACATAGGCTTTATTATGCTTCATTATCAGGAATAACTTTTCCAGACGGTACAAGTTGTTCGCAGAATAGATCATATCCCGGTGGAATCCAACCAGTAAATCAGCATGATTTCTACCATCAATGGGAATTTACTTTTACGGCAGATTGAAAATACATAACCTGACCATGTCAGACGCCTTCTCTTGTTTATGTTGGCAAGAGTAGGTATATGCTTCTGTTTCATGGTAGCATGAGCTACGTGATCTCCCAAATCCCAGAAAGAAAAATAATATGCTCCCCATTACTGCTATGCTTTTCCCAGCATTTGTTTAGGTATGAACATTGACTTACTATTTTTCTAGCTGGAACTACTTTTGTGTAAAATGTTACTAGTCTTTTTCGACTTGCTGAACCTTTTGCAGGACTTTGATCAATACTTCGCGAAATATTTACTACGTATCAATGGCGAATTCGATACGTATTGAGTACCTTCCCACTTCCGCGTCTCCATATTGAATTCAATACGGAAATGACACCGTATTGAGTCTGCAAAATTCAAGAAGAACAAATAATTAAAGGTTTTTTAAAGTTGGTCGCCTGGTTTATGCTACGTTACGTTGGAGAACCTGTGTTCGCTTGTTTTGAGGTTTGCTAATCTTTGACATTACTTTTTTGTGAACATCATGTTCCTCCTACACGACACTAGAAATTAATTGCAGTGTTGATATCGTTAAATAAAACTTTACTTAACTTACCATTAACAAATGACTAACGAAAATAGCGAATGTAGAACACAGTTCAGTGTTTCCATGTCACCGATTTCACTGCGACCTCACGAAATGAGCGAATCGGAACCAGAGGATGACCTTTTCAACCTGCGTCTCCATGCGGTATTCAGGCCGGTAAAAGAACTCAATACGTATTGAATTTGCCATAGATACTAGTAATTAAGAGCCTCCAAATAGGAAAAGAAAACTACAGAAAACTAACCTCAAAAATACATCAGTTCATAAAATACAAAGAAAATGAAATTACATTATAAACAACATTCCAGTAAACAAAATATTTAAACAAAGTTCTGGCAATGAAATGTACAAGTAAAAACGAAGCATTTCTAAGTCATCTATAACAAAACCATCTTACTTTCATAAAACCACACAATGGAGAGTTTGTTATTTTTTATGGAAGATGGTGTTAAACCACGGAGGTAACTTAATTACAATTGTTTGATTGTACATACCTCAGGAGATTTCTCTGCACTATGATCAATAATAAAAAATATAGGAGCACTTATTGTATCATCTGAATCAGAATCAATTTGTCCATCATTTCGATCCTCCATCTTCATTTGTGTTATCACTGCTTTTCTTCAAAGATTTACCATCATAAAACAGCGGAAAAAACAATTGCTTTAATTCATACATTCATTTGTACTGCTGCAAGCACCATCTCTGAATAGTAGATAAAACTATTGGTTTTCTTTTGAAATTCATTATATATAGAAATGTTTGTTTATTTCCCTTATGGGAAATATCATTTATCTGAATACAATGAAAATTGGAAAACCTAAATGTTGTTCTTTTCTTTTCAAAGAGAAGGTCTTTATGCTATCCATTTTAGTAGGCAACGTATTACATTCACATGGTTTTCTCTACTCGCTTTTCTTTTACATAACACATTCGCATGCCCTTCTCTACTGGCCCTTCAAAATACAATTTATGAAATTTTCTGTGATTGAAATAAAACTGCAGCGTATTACATTCACACGACTTTCTCTGCTCACTTTTCTTTTACGAAACAATCACATTTCTTTTTCTGCTCCCACTTCTTCAAACTGTAGATATCATTTTCCATATGTTTGAAAAAGAAATCCATCGTATTACACTCACACAGTTTTCTCTACTCTTTTTTATGCACCACATTCACATGTTCGTCTCTACTCACTCTTCAACATACAATTCACGGTTTTTTATATGATTAAAATACAATTAATGCAATGTATTACCTTCACATGGTTTTATAACTCACTTTCCTTTTACGTAACATTTTCACATGTAATTTCTGTTCTCACTCTTCTACAAAGGATTCATGCACCTTTATATATTATCGGGATAAAAATACGATTACATTCACACACTTTTCTCTACTCACTTTTCCTGCTGTAATATGTGTGGTTGTTCAACAGTGCTTTTGCATACTGTATTTCCGGTGCTTATATTTGCTTATTTAGTTTATTTTTTATTCCTTATAGTATTCTAAAAGTTTTAATTAAATATTTGTTTAAGTGTGTGAAGTAATAGTTTTAAACATCTCCAAAGAAGCAGAAGGCTTTTGGGCAGTGCAACCTAAGTCCGAATGTTTTATATATAGTTTTTAATATAAGGGTGTTAGCTCCCTCTTTGCCCTTCATATATTAGCTGAAATACCTGGCGTTGCCCATGGTATTGGCGTTTATCCCTAAAACTTTAGACTGAGGCACTTACCCAATATCCTTGTGTTTCTTTGGAAACATTTTAAAAGTATTATTCAATACATGTACAACAGTTAATTAAAACTCCTCCGATACACTATAAAGAGCAGAAAAAAAAAATAATAATAAAAAAATAAAACCACCCATAACACAATGCGAAAACACTGTTGAGCAACTAAAAGTACCACAGTAGAAAAGTGCACGAGAACTATGAGTTCCAACATCGTGAGTTAGGAGCAGGTGAAGTTTATATCACTGTTGCACAACTTCAAGCAAGCGTTAACGTATCTGTTGCCTTTATAATCATTATTTGCAGAAACGCGAAGTACCTATTGCCTACCAAAATGTGGTTACCATTTGTTGATTAGTTATTCTGTAACCATATTTTATAGTAATGTCAGTGTTAGACTGACCGCCTCCGTAGCGCGCCTGCCTCTGGCGCGGAGGAGCCGGGTTCGATGCCCGGTACCAGAGTGAGAATTATCCCCCGCTGGGAGGCCTGGCAAGAGGTCCCTGTGGGGCCAATTGAGGAGCTAGTTGATAAATAAATAGCCGGGAGGGCTCTGGGCTCTGACCACGTCCCACCCTCCAGTTCTACACACCACTCATGGCGCCTATAGTGGGCAGAGGCGGTCCGGGCAGTAATCCTTGACACACGAAGGGCTACCGCGTTAAGGGTTAAGTGTTAGTTTACCTAGCTTCCTAATGTTAATTTCGTTAATTAACCGCACATTTGATGTTTTATCCCTACACATTTGTCCTTTGATTGCACTTGTCCAATAGCCTTGCGTTTCTTTGCACACATTTAAAAATATTACACCATACACTTACAGATCTTATTACAACTCTCAGAGCACCATAAGGACAAAAAATGAGATAAGAATGCTCATAAATACTATATGCAGTAACATTGCTAACAACTACAAGTACCACAGTTGTTAATGATTGTCTTCATATATATTTTAAACGTCCTTTTATTGGACGATAAATGAATGAAATTAGTGAAATGATACTCAATTGAGCCCGAGGTCCATATAGCTTACAGTTACCCAATATTCGACGTCCCAGGATAAGTGAATTTTTTATATCTTATGTCTTCCTTATTATTAACTGGTTGTAAACTGGTTAGAATTTTTGAATTATTCTTTTCCCTGTAAGTTTTCATTAAGTTCGTAATTAAACGAGTTGGGAAACCATTTTCTACAGCTGTTACCATTCCCGTTGTGTAGCATGGACAAGTCCCATATTTACCTAGCCAGGGCGCAGAAGTACCCTCGCCTGAAAACTGCACTCTTTCGTCAGACAGGTAGTACATAAAACTACTAAGAGACAAAAAAGCTATAACAGAAGAACGACCAAATTTGTTTTACTACTCCATGATCGACGCCAAAGAGATAAGCGAATATATATATATATATATATATATATATATATATATATGAAATTATTTCTTTGTTATCTTGTGAGGAAGTTAAAACGTTATGCAGGCAATGTTTGAGCTACTGCGGTTATAACAAATACTAGATGGTCTAGCGAGCTTCGTAGGCACTACATAAATTTAAGCAATTGTTTGAAATGGAGTCGAATTCTAAGCTAGACAGCAATATTTACCTACCTCAAATTAAGGGTTATCTACACCAAGGGGCTCTAATGACCTAGCTATCGACGGGCCCTTAAACCCTACTCACTCACTCTACACCAAGTTTTGTCCAAATCGGCATAACTGTGAAGTGTATAAGGAACACAGGCACGCACTACACACACACGCACGCACGCACGCACGCACGCACGCACACACACACACACTAGTTTTCTACATATCGGGATTAAAATTTAAAAACAGGAAAAATTATTTTTATTTTATAATATTTATATACTTTCCTCTATCTTATATTGGTCGAGATAAACATTTGCAGAAATTATCTTATTGCTTATTTCTTTGTAGGTGCAAGGGGAATATGGGAATACAGTAGGCTTTGAGTGATAGTCAAATCTTTTAAAGCTGTTCACTATATGAAGGCTTTGAAACTCGTTCTCTGTGGACGGCCAAGAGATAAAAAGGTGAATTACAACCTTCCATTTGAGAAAAGTATACGTATTGTAAAACTCACACAAATAATAATGAATATCTCCGAAATGGTTCACTGCAGAAAATGCATTTGGACATATATTGTGTATTTTTGTAGAGTAAGATTTGGTCTATCTCTTACGCTTTACAAGTTATGGAAAATTCATCAAGAGAAAACAGAACTGCATGACCTACAGCCAGAGAATTCAAAATATACATTTAGTTTGCCATATAAATATCTTAAACATAAGGCATTTTAATCAAAATCGTTAGAGCCATTTCTGAGAGAATCAAAAGGTGGTTTATGTTGGAGGAATTTTCTTCAAAATCTTGGTGTCGTATCCTTAAAATATGTTAAATACTAACTTTTCGTTTTTGAGTTCACAGACACAGAAATACACACATACATACACAGATCTGTTTCTAAAAATGTTTTTTGGGGGGATTCAGGGGGCTTCAAAACATATTTCCGGTGAAATCTGACATCGAAGTTTTGGGTCGAATACAATACTTCCCATACTTACTATACATGGCAAAGAAAGTAAAAATAAAGAAATTAGCCATTTTAGTTGCCATCACTCTTTACCTATGGAGTAGCCACAGGTCAATGTGCCTAAAAGCATTCACTTTGATTTCCATACATTCACCGTAATATGTCGTCAGAAAAACCGTTAACATTTACATGCCGGTTTCATTGAATCAGTTAATTTAAATCCGTTTTAAACAAGGTTAGTTCTTCATGTATATTGCAGTCAGATTTTAATGAATAAACATGAAATGGTAACCTGTTTGAATAAACATGAAACAGAGTGCATTAAACTCAATGAAGTATGGGATCTCGCAGAAATTTAATTGACCCTACAGATTTAATTTAATACATTTCCTGATTTTAGAGCGCTCATGTGTAGAATCGATTCCTATCATCGTCTCTCTATATAACAGGAAAAAAGGTCCAGTGTTGGTATTAAAGCTGACGATTACTTAAATAAACAAAAGAGTTTAATGCAGTAAAACTGGCAAATGAGCCAATGTTTGACAATCTGTATAGGTACAACACACACACACACACACACACACACACACACACACACACACACACACACAATCATCATCATCATTATCATCATCATCAGAGTCCGAACCTTCATACAGGAAACAAAAGGTTGCTGAGTTTGGACTATAGGAAGTGGGTTAGGTCAGTCTGTCACATGATCACAACACAGAGGAAGTGAGATACAGTCGACGTAGGAACGTTGTAGACAAAGTTTTTGCATAACATACATTCAACGTTGTTACCATTTGCAGTAAAATATTCACTACCAAATTCTTATACAATTTGAGCAATACGTGAATATTTCGAGTTTCGTGCTGTAGGTATTTTACTGTGTGGGACTAATGAACACATTCGAGAGACACTGTGCGCAGTAGGCAATGTGTTTTGTGCTGGCATTGCACTCGCACATTGACGTCACGCTCTGCTCTTGTGGAGGTAACTTGCAAACACCTCATTTGGCGATAGCTGTATAAAGGTTCGGGTCCTAATCGTCATGATCCACTCCTCCTGCTCATCATCATCATCATCATCATCATCATCATCATCATCATCATCATCATCATCATCATCATCATTAGTATTATACAGATCAAGAAGAAGGATAATGTTATTGTCTGTCCCTGGAAACAAAGCTGGAACCATCCTATTTTGTTATTAGTTCAAACGATATCTTAGTTCGCTCATTCTAATTTATACTACCTCTATATTACCAATAAAGATGGCTCCATGGTAACGCATTCGCGAGGCCGTGGATTTGATTCCCGTGACTGACCGTCCCAGCTTAAGGTTTTTTTTCGGTGGTTTCCCCGGGCAGCTAGGTGAATGCTGGGAAGGATAATTACGAGGGTGAATCAAAAAGTAAAGGAAAAGGGTACAGCTACAGAGGGGGACACCTCGCTCACGTCGACCTACAAAGGTCTATTGTGGCTACCAACCCCCAGGAGGCAGGGATGAATGAGGGAAACGAAGGGGTGCTATCAGACTCACAGCTAGACAGGTCCAAATTAAATAAATTAAATTATTTTGTTGTTTAATGAAGCTGTCAATTGCCAGGATCACATCAGCGTCGCCAGTGTGCCGGAATTTTGTCCCGCAGGAGTTCTTTTACATGCCAGTAAATCTACTGACATGGAGCTGTCGTTTTTAAGCACACTTAAAAACCATCGGCCTGGGCCGGATTTGAACCCGCGACCTTGGGAACAGTAGGCCAGTGTCTAACCAACTGAGCCACCCAGACCGACCACCAGAGACGCGTGGAAGTCCCTGCTTAGGTGTCTTCCCGGCGCTAGGCGCTGCCAAGCAGCTAGCATTACACCGCGAGTTAGGGGCGGTATCACACGAAGCGTCCCCTCCCCCTCGACGGAGGAAAAGGGCCGACCGGACGCTACCTAGCACCGAGAACAGCAGTTACATTGCGCAGTCATTCACGCCATCTGTCCGACACATGCCTGGAACTGCATCACCTGAAAGATGATAAGGAAATGGAATGAAAGGAATGATGGAAAGGAAACCGTGGTATGAAATAATGCACTCCAGCATTGGCCTTAGTGACATGGGGAAACCACGGAAAAAACCCATCTCAGATTGCGCGACCACGGGGATCGAACCCCGACCTCTGGAATGCGGGCCACAGTCGTTTCCGCCTGAGCCATCCCTCTCGGTAATCAAAACGTAAGTTATACTCGCACCCCGTGAGAGCACACTGTGTGTCGTAACCGTGGCCAATATGTAGCAAGCTACAGTAACTGCCGAAACGTCCGATAGGTGGGATGGTGCGGTATCCCATTGTGTTGTGTGTGCAGAGGGGCTTGGCTCAATGGTGCGTCAACTGGATTTTCACTCCAAATTGGAGGTGCGTGCAACGATCAGATTTCTGTAGGGTAAACGGCTCAGTTGCATGGGCATTCATCGTGAAATCACTGCTATATATTGTGAGCATGCAATTTCTCACCTCAACACCTCACACGACCCACCAATTGTCAGAACTGCTGCAGCGATTCAAATTGGAGGTGAGACATCCTCCATACAGTCCAGACTTAACGCCACGCGATTACCATGTGTTAGGTAAGATGAAAAATAATATTGGTGGACGACGACTCCGAAACTACGACGTGGTCAAGTTTAAACAAATCTTCGACAAGCTTTAGTACTGTCTAGATGATGATCAAGTATTTCCACTACCCTGTCAGCTTGTATATAACAATATATAGCTTGTTATCTCGACGCAGCTATGGTCGCTGGAGCGCACGTATTTTGCGGTCCGCCGCACAGAGCGTCGCGGGTTCGAGTTCCGTCTCGGGTATGGGTGTTGGTGTGATTTGTGTATAAGGTAAAGTACCCAAATAAGAGATACTTTTTCAAATACGGCTATCAGTGTACATACTTTTTATGTCTAGATGGTGTTTCGCATACCTAATAGTATCTATTTTCAGGAAATAAATTATTTTGTTGTTTAACGACGCTGTCAATTGCCAGGATCACATCAGCGTCGCCGGTGTGCCGGAGTTTTGTCCCGCAGGAGTTCTTTTACATGCCAGTAAATCTACTGACATGGAGCTGTCGTTTTTAAGCACACTTAAAAACCATCGACCTGGGCCGGGTTTGAACCCGCGACCTTGGGATCAGTAGGCCAGCGTCTAACCAACTGAGCCACCCAGACCGACATCTATTTTCAGGTTTTATATCGTAAATGACTGATAATGATCTATTGTTTAAAGAAGTTCCTTTGGAATGTAAGGAAGAAAAAGGAGGGTTTTCAAAATGGGGTCCAAATAAGATCAACAACTTTCTTACTTTTGTTAATAAACACAAAAATCACACTAATGGATGACGGATTAGTAAGGAAAGAAAAAAGACATTGTTGAAAAGTAATATTCTTTATGTGCCCTTCTATGGCATGTCACTCATTGTGCCCATTGTACTTAGAACTCACCTAAATAGAGCTACACGGCTTTGAAGAATGTGGCAATAACATTTCAAACTAGTGCAACAAAGTTTCAAGCTGAAAAGGGGAACGGTGTCTCTTATTAGGAGATTACAGTTTCTTCACCAGCGCATGGTCTCCTGCAGGAATGCCGCCAGCCTACACGTCAGTAAACAATTCCAGGTACACAACAATATCGGAAGATGAACTGGTGCTTCTGGTCGTGCTTACGATGATAGTGTCGACCTTGAAATATACATTAGTGCTAGGTTGTTGTTGTTGTAGTGTTTAACGCCCGCTTTTACTACTACGGCACCACAGGCGGTAACACTGATGACACATGGAATGAAGATGGAGCAGCGGTGGAATGCGATGGCGGGGGAAACCGGAGCACCCGGAGAAAACCCGCCCTGACGCCGCTTCGTCCACCACGAATATCACATGTGGGTCCCTGGGATCGAACCCGCGCCGCCTAGGCGGTAGGCGAGCGCGCTAACCGCTCGGCCACGGCGCCGCCTAGTGCTAGGTTATACCAAAGAAGACGCTCAAAATAGTTGAACTAAAATTTTATTTGTATAGGGGCAAGTAAACGGCAGTGTGACCCAATAAAACCAAAAATATGGCCGCTTTAAGAGCCTCTTTAAGTTTGTTTCAATCATCCTGTATCTCTTTTATACATAGAACTGTCACTCTGAACCCCTTTGTTCTGCAACCACAATATCATAGCACATTTTACAGCATTCCTAGGCGGAGAATTATCTGCTTCTATGTTACTTTTACCATTACTTCATCATCATCATCATCATCATCATCATCATCATCATTATAATCATCAAGGCATAAACAATTATGGTTTGTTCCTCCTTCAAACTGCTTGGTCTCTCCAACTTTTTCTCCACCGTCCCACATCCCGTTTGCCTCTTGGTTTGTACTTGAGAATCATTTTACGTCTACGTGAGTTCTTTTTTGCCACTTTTACCATTAGTGACTCGTACGATTTTACAGCTAAAATTAAGAGAAAATAGTAGCGACTAAACATGGCGCGAATAATATTGGATGTAAGTTGGCAACGTAACCAGCATCAATGTTTGCGCGGATGTTTACAAAACCCTGGTTACTCCATGTGGAATGTCTCTCCTTATTTTCCTGAGACCATGATGTGGTGAACAGACAGTATCTCTTATTTAGATAGTTTATCTTATGTCTAAAAGGTTAAGGAAAACAGAAAAGTATAGTAAACAAGGGAAAATTAAAAACAAGAACAAAGAGAGAGAAAGAACGAATGAAGGGAAGGGAGGGAACGAAGGGAAGAAAGGGAAGGGAGGGAAGGAAGGGAAGGAAGGGAAGGGAGGGAAGGAAGGGAAGGAAGGGAAGGAAGGGAAGGAAGGGAAGGAAGGGAAGGAAGGGAAGGGAGGAAAGGAAGGGAAGGGAGGGAAGGAAGGGAATGAAGGGAATGAAGGGAAGGAAGGGAAGGGAAGGAAGGGAAGGAAGGAAGGGAAGGGAGGGAAGGAAGGGAATGAAGGGAGGGAAGGGTGGGAAGGGAAGAAAGGGAGGGAAGGGTGGGAAGGGAGGGAAGGGAAGAAAGGGAAGGGAGGGAAGGAAGGGAATGAAGGGAAGGGAGGGAAGGAAAGGAAGGAAGGGAAGGGCAGGAAGGAAGGGAAGAGATGGAAGGAAGGGAAGGGAGGGAAGGAAGGGAAGGGAAGAAAGGGAGGGAAGGAAGGAAAGGGAGGGAAGGGAGGGAAGGAAGGGAATGAAGGGAATGAAGGGAAGGGAAGAAAGGGAGGGAAGGAAGGAAAGGGAGGGAAGGGAGGGAAGGAAGGGAATGAAGGGAATGAAGGGAAGGAAGGGAAGGAAGGAAGGGAAGAAAGGGAAGGGAGGGAAGGAAGGGAATGAAGGGAGGGAAGGTAGGGAAGGGAAGAAAGGGAAGGAAGGGAAGGAAGGGAATGAAGGGAGGGAAGGGAAGAAAGGGAGAGAGGGAATGGACGGAAGGACGGAGGGACAGACGGAGGGACGGACGGATGGGCGAAGGGACGGACGGACGGATGGACAGACGGACGGATGGACGGATGGACGGAAGGACGGACGGACGGAAGGAGGGAGGGACGGAAGAACGGACGGACGGACGGAGGGAGGGACGGAAGGACGGGCGGATTAACGGATGGACCGAGGAAGGGACGGACGGACGGAGGTACGGACGGATGAACGGATGGAAGGAAGGAAAGAGAAAGAGAGGGAGAGAGAGAAAGAAAGAAAGAGAGAAAGAAAGAGAGAGAGAAAGAAAGAGAGAGAGAGAGAAAGAGAGAGAAAGAGAGAATGAGAGAAAGAGAGAAAGAAAGGTCTAATAAGAAAGCAAATAAAAATAAATGTAACGATGGGCTCAAATACGATGATAGGTCACATCAGGGTTGAGCTGTGATGGGCTAATGTTTGGTACATTTATTAGCATAGCTTGAACATATATGAATTAGGATAATGCCCTTAACAAGGTCCTCTGGGGATTGAAACACTGGCCCCAGAGCTTCATTTCTCGGTATGACGAAACGTCACCTATGTCAACTCAAGCCTAGCGGGGAATCGATCCCAGCCCCGTGCTGGAGAGCAGGTGTACCACTAACGCGGTCATTAGCACCGACTTTCCCATGCCATGCCACAGGTCACATTTTTGTGTTAGACTTTGCAGCCGTAAACATTATTGTGGTACCTTACCCGAGGCTTCCCCTTATGCTGACCGAACAAATTATTCGATTTCGTCCGTCCATTTTCCGTTTGGTCCGAGTCGAATCAACGCACACTTCCCAAGGACAAATGATTCAGCGACGGAAATGGTGCAATCCCAGGCTTGGTCTGCACAATATTTTCTGAAGCTATGAGCCTGTCCTCACGTATCGTCCTATATTCCTCCCTACATCCGCATCTATAGGAAATGTTCAGCAAAAACAGCAAGTTCATGTTTTTCCTCTCCAGCTTTACCCAGAATTGCGGAAACTACGGTTAAGGGAGGACATTACTGTGTTTTGCATACGCTTTGCAAACTAACATGCAGTAAGTAGGGGAAATATTGTATTACACCCAAAACTTCGATGTCGAGATTTCACCGGAAACATGTTTTGAGACCCCCTGAATCAAAAAGCAAAGAAGAAAGCTTTTTAAGAAAAAATGTTCGTTTGTATACGTGTCTCCCTGTGAATAGCATAACTGAAAAACGAAAAGTGTGTTACAAACCAAATTTTTTATTTCATATCTTTCATGGATGTGACTCGTAGATTTTGAAGAAAATTCCTTCACCTTAAACTACCCGCTATATGGAAAATTTCTCCAAAGTTTTGATTTTCTGGAACATGGCTCTAACGATTTTGATTAAAATTTGAAACAATATAAAATTAATGTTCTTGCAAGAGGAGTCAAACGTTGAGGTGTTATTTGGAACGATTATTATTTTAATAAACTTCGTTGGAGTAGAAGTTTTGAGGAAGTTTTATTCCTCGTAGCCTAGCATCAGTCGGAGAGCTATAAGAGTAGGTACATCAGGGGTAGTACGGATTTCTTATATTTATGCACGAACCAATATTATTTTTATGAATGTCAAACAATGTATTAACACTCAGAAATCGTCAGCGTTCTCATGAAACCCTTTTACAATTTTCTCACTAAACATAGCAAACTTTGTCGCTAAAAACAAAATGGCTAGGCACTGTCAATAATTGTGAAAAGTCAATATTCTTTTTTAAATTCGCCGCATTTGATTGTCCCGATTAATATCACTGGTGATATCGTTCCTTTTTATGGGGATCACAAAAATTCACAATTAATTTTTTAGTTTAAGACGTATAATTAGTATTTCACGTCGTTATAATATCAATCAGAATCACTTCTTTCTCCTTCATTGTACCACACATAAACAGAAGAAGTCAGCTTACGCTGCCTATATGTTAACATAGATATTTCAGGAGGCGTTCTGTTGCCTCTATACTTACATTTTGAATTATTTCAGAGGGCTTACACAAATACTGCCTCAAATGCCATATGTTTTAGATCCTTTTATGGCAAATGGAATGTGTATTTTGAACTCTCCAGCTATAGCCCATGTAGTCCTGTTAACTTTGATGACTTTTGCATAACTGGTAAGCCACCAGAGATAGACCAAATCTTACTGCACAAATGTTAAAAGACACAATTTATGTCCAAATGATTTTATTTGTAGTGTGAACCTTTTCGGAGATATAATGCTTGTTATTTGTGTGAGTTTTGCAGTGCTCATATTTTTCTCAAATGGAATGTCGTTATTCACTTTTTTCTCTTGGCCGTGCAAAGAGAACGAACTTTCAAAGCCTTCATATAGAGGCCAGCTTTAAAAGATTTGACTACCGCTCAAAGCCTACTGTATTCCCACATTCCCCTTGCACCTACAAAAAAATGAGTAAGATGATTTCTGCAAATGTTTATCTCAACTAAAATGAACTTAGAGCAGTGAGAGTTTGTAAGAATAGTTGGTACAAGAGTAGAGAAAGTCATGTGAGTGCAACACATCAGATTTTTTTAATCCAATTTGCACTATATTTTCAGAGTTTATGAAAGTGGTTAAAATTGGGATGTGCACCGCATTTAATCATTTTGATGCACAGTTTTAATTATTTTAACAATTTAATAAAATAAATTCAGTTATGTTTAGAAGGCCTTTCATATCACGATATTTAAATCATTTCTGTGAAAATTGGTATTTTGCAAAAATAGCCCCAACCGGAAGTCAAACCCGGGACCTCTGGGTTGAGAAGCAACAACGCTGACAACTGGACCGTGGAGTCAGTTGGAAATGTTTAACCCACCAAAAGGGCTTACTTTGAACAATGACTCTGCTTAAACGTTTGGGGTGAAATCATTCATGATCACTTTGTTTGTCCGCATTTCTTTCCTCCGCAAGTGAATGTAGAGGCATATCTACAGTTCTCAGAATTGGGTCGCATCATTTGATTAATGTGTCCCTGCACGTCATACAGCAACGTGGTATTTATACGATGATACGCCAACACATTTTAGTGGATGGAGTGTAACTTCTTGAATGGTAAATTCCGCCAGGATGGATTGGTCGAGGATTCATTTCATGGTCTGCTCGATCTTCTGATTTGAGTCTAATGGATTTCTTCGTCTGGAGGCATTTACAGTCCCTGTTCTATGTGATCCCTGTATCGAACATTGATACCCTGAGAGAATGTATCCATACTGGATTTGAAAACACGAAATGCCCTAGGAATTTGCAATAGAGTATGCAA
The DNA here is from genome assembly GCA_030765045.1 of Tenodera sinensis. Lineage (NCBI taxonomy): Eukaryota > Metazoa > Arthropoda > Insecta > Mantodea > Mantidae > Tenodera > Tenodera sinensis. The sequence continues at coordinate 53,046,407 of CM060971.1, read as the reverse complement.
TAGCATGGAACCCAGGTTTAGGGCATGCATCGGATCAGGAGGAAGTCATTTCGAACAATTTTATAACCTTCAACGATTTGTAACTCATCAATAAATGATTTTCAGATCCATGTTCATAAGAACTTTGATTTCGAGAGGGGCTCCTAAAATATTTTACAATAAAGATACACCCTGTATAAAAGCTATTATTTGAGCATAAAATTCCTTTAACGTACCTACAAATCTATGAAATAACAATATAGCGTGAAATTATTTGCTTTTGGTTTTAACAAGTGATAGGAGGTATCTGTTTGTAATTCACATAGTCAACAAAGCTACGGTTTGGTGTAAACTTATGTCCATCTGTCATAGTGTATATTAAAACATACAAGGAAAATGTGAAGAATACATTTCATAGTGAATGACTCATTAAAACGTTGTAAAACAGTAACAGTGATACGTAGGCAAGAATTGATACGGAACTTACATTCTGATTTGTTTGCGGCGCCAACTTGTTTGACTTGAGAGCTTTATCGAACTTCCCCTTCTTGAAGACCCAGCTTCTCGGGGAACTGGTCGATCCTGAAACATAAAACATATTCACTTCATTAGGATGATCTGTATTTTTGTTTTGTACCATTTATGTGCCACCTACAACAACTAGGTCAGACACTGGCAGGATTTCCGGCCCAGACCGATGGTTTTTAAGTGTGCTTAAAAACGACAGCTCCATGTCAGTAGATTTACTGGCATGTAAAAGAACTCCTGCGGGACAAAATTCCGGCACACCGGCGACGCTGATGTGATCCTGGCAATTGACAGCGTCGTTAAACAACAAAATAATAAAACCGGCAGGATTTGTCCAATCAAGCCTTGCTCTGGCTGGCTCGCTGCTAGCTTAGACCCTCAGCGCGGCTTTCGGATTACGTCAGTGGCGTTACACAACTAACCATACGGCAGGTTACCTGAAAGTCTGTTAACAGTGAATCAGTATTCCACATTTATAGCATTATAAAGTGCGTGTATATAATTACAGACATATGTATTTCAATTTTTCAGGCAATTTATCAACCATAGTTCTATGTTACACTTTCAGCAGAATATTTTCGCTGTTTATCTTCTTGATGAATTTATTTTAAACCTATATGTACAGTGACTTAATCAGTAAAACATAAAACGGCCGCACCGTAGCCGAGTGGTTAGACCATTCGCTTCTCACCAAAGCGGCCCGGGTTCAATCTCAGGCAACCGCATGTGGGATGGTGGTGGACGAAGCGCTACTGGGGCGGGTTTCCTCCGGGTTCTCCGGTTTCCCCCGCCATCTCATTCCACCGGTGCTCCATCTTCATTTCATGTATCATCAGTGTTACCGCCTGCGGTGCCGTATGTAGTAAAAGCTGACGTTAAACACTACAAAGATAATAAAACCGACACAGCTTTTCTACCTTTAACTGATGAACTCGTAAACGTAACAGGAACAAAATTATATTTCATAATTTAAAAACCCAAAACAGATAATACAATTTGAAGCATCTTTATATCACTCGATTGACTGCTTCTTATTATGGGTGCCTACGGGTGCTCACACATGAGTCTTAATCTCGGGTATCCGTGGTGGTTACAGAGAGCGATATTGTAGTTTTGTAAGAACCTTTATTTGTTTTATTTTTACACGTTTAAGCTTTGCTGAACAATTTTAAATAGAATAAAATATGCAGTTTAACGTAACGCTGGAACGAACTTTCACCGTGTTGCTTACATGTATCTCTCCCTCGTAACGATCTGTCTCCTACTGTCTCAGTCATTATCCTTTTTTAGCTTCCCAAACATCCATAATGGCCCTCACTTCATTAAGTCAAGACTTTGCCCTCTGGCGAAACCCCTCGGGTTTCCGATACTTTGTAAAAATACAATAGCAGGCTCTTTTTCTTTATGTTGAAGACCTTGCCAAACTAATTGTATCTCGTTTACGTTAATGTTTGGGACGTTCGCTAATGACCCTTGGTAGTGCCTTTTTGGCATCCCTTCACCTGTGGTACATATTCTTAACCCTTTGCTATTAATGGATTTTGTAACTTTGATATATTCTGTATATCATAAGCGCTATACAGAAAAACTGCTACAAATGCCCCCCATATACATTATCATATTATGTAAGAATATGATAAGGTATATGTCTTGCCCGAAAATCATTTTCTTGTTAAAATTTCGCGATTGTTCAGCAAATCTTTCGTCAATTACATACAAATACTTAAAAGGGTTTACACTCAAATTCTTAAAGACATAGCTTGTACATAGAATACCCTTCACATATTTACATTACACAAATCAGCACTCAACACACATAGGGTTATATTTTTAATACTACATAGTGATTTAATATTATTTTACATGTTTCTTCTTACATTGATCTTCTGATTCTATATAATTATTTTTATCAAAAGTCTTTTATGGTTATGGATTGTTCTGCTGGTTTCACTTTTAATTTGTTTTTTTTTCTTTGTTTCACACGCACATTATCCACTTCACTGTTTTTTTTCGATATATTCACTTTGCTTAATATTAATTACGTTATTCTTACAGTTATTTACAAGTTTACATAGAAACAATTAGGCCCTCATTTTCATGATCCAACCATTCTTTCAGCTAACTTCTCACCATTTCTTTTCTTACTTTTCGATACTATTTGAGGAATTTCTATACGGTCTTATTAGCTGCTTATGCCATCTCCCAATCGATTTGTTTGTTTTTAAGTCCACTAATTCATAAGTATGCTCTCCGAATTTCTCAGTAATCATTACCGGACCTTTATATAATAGCTCTAATCTATGACTTCTCCCCCTTAACGCATTGGATAACTTATGATCCCTGGCGAGGACTAGATCTCCTACCTGAGGATTCCATTTATTTTTACGTTTCTTGATTTTTGATTTCCTCTTTTCCGCTTTTTCTTGCAATCTGTCAAAGACGATCTTAGCCCTTTGTTCCTCTGATAATGGCTGACTTCTCTCAATCGTTCTTGGAGTATTTTTAAAAATGGGTTCAGGGTCAATTCCCTGCATTATCTGTATCGGTGCAAAACCAGTTGTAGTATTTACAGTATTATTAATAATTTTCTCTATGATGGGACAATACTTTACCCAGTTTCGATGATTATTATGAGTAAGCACTCGAAAATAAGTCCCTATTTCTCTTAATATCCGCTCTGTCGGATTCCCTGAAGGAAAATAATAAGAACAATGATATAGTTTTATCTGGTGGCTACTTAGAGTTTCTCTGAAAATTTTGCTACGATGTACTGTAGCATTATCGGTTAATACGGCTTCTATTTGCCCATATTTTGGAATGTACTCATTTATGATCTTGCCTACACAAGTTTTGCTTGTTATATTCCTAACGGGATAAATTTTTACGAACTTTGAGAAGACATCATATAGTACAAATATGTATCTACACCCGTATTGTCCCCGGGGCATCTCCCCGTGTGCGTCGGCCGTCACTAAGGCATTCTTTCGGTCTCTAATAATTGCCTGCGGTTCTATATGATATTTCACATTGAAGTGCTTGGCCTTTTGGCATAACTCACAAGTTGAACATACTATTCTCACTTTTCGGGCAAGTTGCTTTATATAGAAATTTTCACTTATGATTAATGTTAACCGCTCACTTCCTGTGTGGGCCAGTGCTTTGTGATATGCTAGGATTAACATTTTCTGTATAGACTTTGGAACCATGATTTTCCATTTTGGCTCAAACCTACCATGCAACTTATACAATTTACCATTATATATTCCCACAGTATCGGGCATGTTTTCTACGATAGGTTTTGCATTTTTCTTTAATTTATGAATTTCTTCATCTTCAGTTTGCAGCTCAGCTATCTTAATTAATTGTTTCGTTAACTTTTGTCCTTCTGCAGTGTCCAGGTACAAAAGTGTGACGTCATGCTTACTGTCATTAAGAGTATCTGGTATGGGCCAGTTTTCCTTCATTCTGGATAACAAATCACTAAAGGTATTTTCTTTACCCGGTATATGTCTTATCTCGATCTTGTGAGATGTTATCTCGTGAATGTATCTTGAGATTCGGGTATTCGTCAGTTTGCAAGAATGTATAAAGGCTAAACTTACATGATCAGTGTATACTATTATCTGGCGGTTAAATACATATTCTCGAAATTTTATTAAGGCGAAATGAATGGCGGCTATTTCCTTTTCTGTGGTGCAAGCTTGGGATTCCGTTCTAGAGAGACCACGTGATGCAACTGTAATCAAATGCTTATTTCCTGATTGGTCTATCTGGACTAAAATAGCTCCGTATCCTTGGCTGGAAGCATCAGTAAATATAATATATGGAAGATCTTCGCGGGGTTTCTCTAATAAAATAGAGGTTGCGAATAATCTTTTAACTTTCTCAAAAGCCATTTCTTCTTCTGTTCCCCATCTCCATTTTGTTTCCTTTCTCAATAGTTCTCTTAATGGAGCTACTACCGAAGCAAAATCAATGATAAATCTAGATTGGTAGTTCAAAATACCCAAAAATCTTCTTAATTGTTTTATGTTTTTCGGTGCGGGAATCTTATTGATACTTTCGATTCTAGCGGGATTTGGCCTGATTCCTTCTTCTGAAATAATATATCCTAAAAATTCTGTTTTCTGGACAAAGAAAGCTGTTTTGTTAGGCTTAACTGTCATGCCTGCCTCTTTTAATTTACTTAAGACGTACCGCAAATGATCCATATGTTCTTCAATGCTTTCGGAGAATATGAGAAAATCATCAACATATTGTGCCACAAATTTCTTTATCGTCTCGCCAAAAATATTATACAGCGCTCTTAATAGTGCACTACTGCTTGTGTTCATACCGAATGCGCACACTGTGAAATTATATAATATGCCCCCGTGTAAAAACGAAGTATATTTTCTTAAGTCCTTTCTTAACGGTATTTGCCAAAAAGATGACGTCAGATCCAACGCCGAAAAGAATTTTCCTCTTCGCAATTTATTTAAAATGATCTCAACACTTTCGGGTCTAAAGCGATCTGGCTTACAATAAGCGTTTAACTTTCTAGCGTCTAATGTTATTCTAACTTTGCCATCACTTTTATAAACGATACATAATGGATTTATATACTCGGAGTTGGACACTTCAATTATATCATCATCTAACATGGTTTTAATGACCTGATCAACTTCCTCTCTAATTGTACATGGGATTGCTCTGGCTTTATGGGAATATGGTTTAATATTCGCTAGTTCAAACGAATGTGTGTAACAGTTACATCTTCCAGGCTTTTCCGAGAATACCTCCCTGTTTTCTATTAAAAGTTCCCGTAATTTTCCTTTTTGTTCCTCATTTAGTCTTTCAGCTTGGTTCACCTTAGATTCTATTAAATTTTCTATCTGGACACAGTCATTTCTTTCGTCGTACTCATTTATATTACTATTCTTCAAGTTAAATTTTGGGTTTTCTCGGGGTTTCTTTTCTTCGTCAAAATCACAGAAATAATTACCTCTACTTACAATATTTTGTTCCTCTATTTCATCGTAGTTCCCAACTTTTAATTCTGCTAATTCCATCGCTCCAACATTTATTACCTCTACAAAGAATGTTTCCCCCTCCATTTCTTCCTCTACCTGATCCCGTACAATTATCCTCGAAGTATGGTCTAAAAATGGTACAATTATGGTGTCAGATCCTGTTTCAAACTTAAAACTTCTATTTTCAAAATCTATGATGGAATTCCAAGCATAAAGACTATCGCAACCGATTATTACGTCAAAAACAAGCCTGGGTACAACCAAAAATAATATTTCAATGCATTTATGTGCGATCTCGACCTTTACCATCACTTGCAATTTTACCCTTTCTTTCCTTTTACCTACCGCTACAGAGCAATATATCCCATAAACTGGCAAAGATAATAATTTTACACCACTACTCACTAGATTTTCAAAAAAAATTTGGGAACACACAGTAGTATTAGCGCCTGTATCAATAATAGCCTGAAATAATTTCCTGTTAATACCAATATTTATTCTTGGCGGATCAATTAAAATTTCATTCTCTGTATTTTCTTTATGTTTTTCGATCAAACATTGCCTTCTCTGTCCCTTATTTTCGAAGTACTTCCCATAATAAGAACATTCATCATTCCCAATCTTCACTGAAGGCGAAGTTGACTGGGTTTGGAGTTTTCCGAAAGCTTACTAATGGCTCCTGTCCCATTCCCATTATATGAAGGTCCCGGGTTTGAATCCTGGTGAAAATTTGTTTCTTCCAATCTTTTTACCGCGTTTATAGCGTCTACCCTTTCTTCCGGATTTGGAGAAATTCTGCTATTCCCATTTCTTTCTTCTTGCCTAGGGGAATTCGGTCTGTACCAATTATTATCATGGTGATAATTATTTCCCGAAGGAAATCGATTTCTAGTGTACCTCCCCCTTCTATCTCCGTAATATCTATTTGCCTGTACGTAATTAATTTGAGGGTTTCTTTCCCGTGGATAATTCTCAACCCTTCTTCTATTATCCTGAGGCTCAAAATTATTTCTTCTATCCTGAGGCTCAAAATTATGTCTCCTATCCTGAGGCTCAAAATTATTTTTCCGGTGGTAATTATTGTTTTTAGGGACTGGGCCATGATACCGTTGCCGAGCATCAAAATTCCTGACATCACCTGAACCTGCCCCCTGCCCGAAAATTTTTGTTGGAGATCGGTTGTTTCCAAAAGGTCTCTCATTACTTGCCTCGTTTTGGCTCTTATTTCTTTCTAGTGCGATTAACAAGTCAATCATTGCCGCTATTGTTATCGGCTTCGCAATAATCAGATAGTGTTGAATTGTTTCCGGAAAATGTGTGGTTATTAAATTAATTAATTCTATTTCTCCCATCGGAGGGTCAAGCATCTTACATTTTCTAGCTATAGCCATAAAATAATTAACCATGCATTGATCTTTATGCGGGTTATATTTCCCATTACTCAGTTCCAGTCTTATATTTGCCTGCCTGCTAGCTCCCCAATATCTATTTAAGAAAATTTCCTTAAATGTCCGATAATCATTACTTGATCCTACTGATAACTCTAACCAGTTTGAAGCGTTGCCTTTAAAACATTTTCTGACAACCGTCATCTTATATTCCTCGGGAATACCTTTTACAAGAAAATACTCTTGCATGCTATTTATAAAAGCCTTGGGGTCATCAAATTCTTCGTTTTCAAAGGTTGGTGGTGAAATTTCATTCAAAACATGGTTGGGCCATTGCAAATGTGGACTATTGCGTGCATTAACATTAACACTTGTATTACTATTACCTGAGGTACCAGCATTTAAATTTAACATCGGAATGTCCGCGGACGCATTATGCATCGCTTCGTCCCGTGCTGCTACCGTAATAGTGTTACTACTCACAGAATCACTAACATTGTCAGACATACATATGTTATTTAATCTTTCTTTCAGTTTGTCATTTACCTCATCTACACTCACAGCTAATCTCCTAGTTTCCCTCTCTGATTGCTCTAATCTTTTCCTACAGATTTCTAATTCCTTGCTATTAATTTCCCTTTCGTTAGCTAATTCAGTAGTTATTTCCTCCCTTAATTTTCTATTTTCTTGCTCTACATTTTTATTAACTGTTTTAATCTCTTCCCTAACCTGTTCCTGACTTTCCCTCATTTCAATTCGTACATTTTCAATTTCAATTTTAACCGCTTCCTGATTATTTCTAACCTCACTTCTTACATTTTCTATTTCATTTCTAACTTCCTCCTTGAAATTTTCTAAAACCTTCTGTTGTTTCTCAATCTTATTTCCTATTTTGACTAAGTCAGCTGTTAAGTTCTCCCTCGTATTTTCTACCTTTTCTGTTAAGCCGGTTAAATCTTTCGGACTTTTTTCTACCTTTTCCTTAATCTCTTTCTGACTTTCTGTTAAACCCGTTAATTCTTTCTGACTCTGATCTACCTTTTCTGTTAACCCCGTTAAATCTTTCTGACTTTTTTTTACCTTTTCCTTAATCTCTTTCTGACTTTCTGTTAAACCCATTAAATCTTTCTGACTTTTTTCTACCTTTTCCTTAATCTCTTTCTGACTTTCTGTTAAACCCGTTAAATCTTTCTGACTCTGATCTACCTTTTCTGTTAACCCCGTCATCATTGACATAAGTGACTTTAATATTTCATTAGTCTCCATGCTTCCCCCTGTTTCTTCTCCCTGATTTTGTATATTCGTATCAGCTACTCTTTCCCTTGCATTATCTACATTACTATATACACCTTCTCCCACTCTCTCATCACCCTCCTGCACTTCCATATTTATATCTAATTGCTCGATCATTTTCCCGTTCCTTAAATACATTGACTATATACTACAACACTTAGATAAAATTCTCACTCAGTACCTTAATCAGCTTGCTGCACTGCTATTCGATGTGGATCCTCTCGTTCCTGCTGTGTCCTGGGTCACCTTCCCTGGAGTTCACGGCCTTTGTTGTTCAGCTCCCTGAAATTCTCCGCATACCTTATTCAGCTTCCCTGAAGTACTCTGAAGTTCATGCTCAGCTTCCCTGAAATTCTCTGAAGTTCACGCACAGCATTCCTGAAGTTCTCTGAAGTTTACGCAGCATTCCTGAAATTCTCTGAAGTTCACGCCACACGTTGGAGCGCCAATTTGAAGCATCCTTATATCACTCGATTGACTGCTTCTTATTATGGGTGCCTACGGGTGCTCACACATGAGTCTTAATCTCGGGTATCCGTGGTGGTTACAGAGAGCGATATTGTAGTTTTGTAAGAACCTTTATTTGTTTTATTTTTACACGTTTAAGCTTTGCTGAACAATTTTAAATAGAATAAAATATGCAGTTTAACGTAACGCTGGAACGAACTTTCACCGTGTTGCTTACATGTATCTCTCCCTCGTAACGATCTGTCTCCTACTGTCTCAGTCATTATCCTTTTTTAGCTTCCCAAACATCCATAATGGCCCTCACTTCATTAAGTCAAGACTTTGCCCTCTGGCGAAACCCCTCGGGTTTCCGATACTTTGTAAAAATACAATAGCAGGCTCTTTTTCTTTATGTTGAAGACCTTGCCAAACTAATTGTATCTCGTTTACGTTAATGTTTGGGACGTTCGCTAATGACCCTTGGTAGTGCCTTTTTGGCATCCCTTCACCTGTGGTACATATTCTTAACCCTTTGCTATTAATGGATTTTGTAACTTTGATATATTCTGTATATCATAAGCGCTATACAGAAAAACTGCTACAAATTAGAATAGACTAACCGGTGGGAAATTGTGAATAGGTAACTTATATAAATTATAAAATGCAAGAAAATTAAACTGTAACTTAGATTAAATGTTTTATTTTTGTTGGGTGGATATCTGCTGACCAGCCTATGAATATTTGGGGAGATATTTCATGCTGACTTGATTCTAAGCACTGGATTAGGATTTTTATAAAGAATACATATACATGTGTTGCTGTGCTAACCGTTGAACCCCCACTTTTATCCATTGCTGTGACGTAACCGGTCGCTGCTCGGCAAGCAAGCTCTTGGCGCCTTCTACTACCCACTATTCTACAGTAGTGTATCTACCTGCCTGATCTAGGGTACCCTGATGATGCCAAGCGCAGTACTTGGCGAAACGTTGGTATCTACAATGCCTTCTAGACTACGGCCTACGAGCCCGGAAGGACTAAACATTTCTAATAATCATCACTATTCTTCAATAATCGAGTTTGGGCGGGCGCTTTCGAAGATTCATTTGTGTCCATCTTCTATTGGCTGATTGTAATGCATCTTCTGGACATGGCTGGGAACAGCAACTTCTCCCTCTGGTGAGACCTTCCTGACCCATGGGCATTTTTGGGTGACGAGCCGAATGCTGGGAAGGATATTACATTCCCCGAATTTCCTGTCCCTCCATTTTATTTCACCTTTCTTTCAATCCAGTTTTTCAGGGTTGGAAGAATTGGTCGTGGAGAGTTAGCGCTGCCGTGAGGGATAGTTGCGCACTGTAACTGCTGTTCTCGACCGATGGGTGACCTTATAGTTCCCAGTCCTGCTGAAGGAGACCGCTGTCGAAATCCATAAGCTTGGTGGCTACTTGGGGAATCCTGATGTCAAGATAAAGAATCTGCAGCACACGTTAGGGACCCTCATGTCGGCTTGCTGCTCACCCGGGTTCCCTCACAGCACTCTCATTCCATCAGTTCCTCCAGGGGTCTGACATATAATAGCCAGGATAGACTTAGTGTGGAATTCCCTCTATACAAACTCTACCTCTACTTTTCTAGTTATATTATAAATGTGTTTTCTAAATATGCGTTTATTATATAGGTTAAGTGTATATGTATCTACTTCAGAAGCTGTGGTATCGTATTAGTGCTGGTTTAACCACTTTAGTGAATATCATGTGGACATAAGGAATGAACAAAAAGCTTTTCTACAAACATTTGCTATAATATGTATTAAAATCAATAAGTGGTTTTATTGAACTTTTGCTATGCCTCAAACTTACTCAAATAAATGGTTGATATAGATGTATCAATTCTCTACAAATTAATTAGGCAAATACTAGGGTGGGTCCTTTATGTTCCTCGTTTAGTAAAATATGTTTCCTAGTTAAAACAAATGCATCGCTTCATTCTCAACCATTACTGGTTTGTTATTCGTTCGTACTAAAACAATCGATTATAATCAGGCAACAATTGAATTTAAATAATAATGGAATGGAACTTAGAGCTTGTAAGTCTATTGTTGTGGAATGTAGTCCTTGTTTCTTCAGTTTGTACCAGCTACAAGTGAGTGAAGTTCTATGGTGTGTGTTAGTTACAATCATGTCCAGGCATCCTTGCAGTCAAAAAATATATCTAGCTACTCCAGAAGGCATAAAGCAATTATTGCATGCAGTACTTAGTGAATCCTGTACAGATACCGATTGAGAATTCGGTCAAGAATAGGAATTATATTTTGAAAATTGCACAGATGATGCGGACTATGTACCTGCCAAATATTCAGACTATCTATACTTAAAAAGATGGAAACATATGGCAGCAAAATCCTTCTCCGCCAACAAAAGGTCTGCAGCGCAATATTGTGACTGGGAAATCTGGCCTTCCGACTTATAGTGGCAAAGTTGTTGGTGTGTTTGATACTCTGAAGAAACCTTTTCTAACGGACGAAATGTTAGACTTGGTTTGTAAATAATGAAGAAGGCAAAATTGTATTCAGTGATAGAAAAGAGACATAGAAGAATGTTTCAAACACAGAACTACTTGCTTTTATTGGACTTCTAATTGTGTGTGGCGTTTTGAAGAAATGCAAAGATCCTCTTTTTGAATTGTGAGCCAAAAAAAATCCTGAATTACAGACCAGTATTTCCGGCCACTATGTCCCAAGACTTCAAATTCTTAGATGTTGACGCTTTGATGACAACAGTACTCGGTGCCAACAGTGAGACATGACAAACTAGCCCCATTTAGAGAAGTGTTTGAAATGTTTGTGCCAGGCTTCCGTGGTGCATACTCTCCAGCTGAATACGTTTTTCGTGGACACTGTCCTTTCAAAGTGTTTTTGAAAAAGAAACCTGCAAAGTACGGAGTAAAAATTTGGGCGGCAGCAGACACAAAGACATATTACTCCCACAATATTAAAATGTATCTAGGAAAGAAGCCTAGTGATCCTCCAGTGAAAAATCAAGGAATAGGGTTGTTCAAGATTTTGTTTCTTCTATCCATGGAACTGGTAGAGGCATAACGACAAACAACTTCTTCACTAGCTGCAATTTGGCGGAGAATGTCCCAAGAGCCTAATCCTTATCGGCACCGTTATGAAAAATAAGCTCGATACTCCTAGAAAATTCACAGTAGGAAAAGGAAGAGCTCCATTCATCCCTCTTTGGATTTCAAGATCAGATGACTAGTGTTCTGTGTGCTAAGGAAAAATGACTGCGTTGTACTACTATCAAGGCAGCATCATGACCATTCATGCTCGGGAGAAGAGAAAAACTTCAAGCTAAAAATTATCCTAGACTACAATAAAACTAAAGGAGGGATAGATACTGTGGACAAGATGGTTAGAGAGTGTATAACCTACAGAGGAATATGTAGGTGGTGAGTGCGACTATTCTGTAATATGACAGATGTTAGTTGTCTAAATGCTCTAGTAATATGACAAAGAACCCTGGATGGGAATAAACAAAAATCACCGCCGACGCCTGTTTCTGCAAGAACTAGGAGACCAGTTCGTACACCCTTACATCATCCAGAAAGCTAACTACCCTACAGTGAGAAGGTCAGTTAATGTCTGCATGGAACTTCTGGGTATCTCTGTTCTAAAGAATGCTCCCCCATCTATTTCGTCAGCTGGAAGTGGAAGAAAAAGAGGGCGTTGCTAAGTGTGTGCCAGATTGTTGGACAAGAAAAGCTGATCTGTTGTGACAAAAATGTCAACAATGGGCCTGTAAAATCCATTCTTAAAAAAAGTGGTCATACAGTGTGTGAAGTGTGTTGAGTATTTGTGAACCTTCAAATTTTCATTCCTAATGAATTGTTCATTTATTTAATGAAAAATGAATATCACTTAAATATTTCAGGAATATTTTGTTGAAATAATTGATTTACTTATCTAAATTGAAGGTGATCGGGTTCCAGTTTGTAATTTAGCAAATAATAAAATGGGGCACAAATTGGACCCCATATCGTAAGATGTTAAAAAATTGCTAAACTACAGGAGTCCAGGAGTTCAGGAGTAAGTTCAAGTCGCCTGGGTTAACCCAGGCGGATGGTAAAAGGGCCACAGTACCAATCCGCTTAGTACGGATTTAGCCGTGTGGTTTACAGGTGTAGTCTAATTTTACAAGCTTCGGTGTATATGTCAGTTGATGGTGCATATGAGTCTCCTTTGTCGTCACATTTGAGGATGATACAAACAAGTACCCAGCGTATGACTCAGGTGGTAACGTCTGTGGCCTCATTCAAAAGGTCCTGTGGGTCAACGAATCTGATTGAAGTGGTTTCGTAGTTTACGCTAGTCGCCAGGTAAATACCCGGTTCAATATTTAATGCCACGACCCAGAGTTCCAACTTAAGTCTAAAACAATAATATAAATGAAAAATAAATGGTAATGGCGAATGCTGCACCATCTATCCACAGATAACGAAAGCTGATAGACTGAATGGCACCCTAATGCCATGTGCCGTGACAGAGGCGGAGGTGCAGTTGCCCTGTACTGATCCCTCTATGGACTCGTAACAAACAGTAGACCTGTAGACGAGTTGTTTATAAGCATATTCCAGCACATAGGTACGGCAGCTACTTTCATCATCCACTCATTGTTTCATAAGTTAGAGCATAATCTGGATATTCCAGTGAAGTGGCGAATCTATTATTATATTTATTACATGTTTGGTTACGTAAAAATAATTGCTGGTTAATGAGATTATTAAATTAAGAAAGTAATCATGTTTCTTAATTAAAGGTGACGCAAACGTTGCTCTCACTCGAAGACGTCGTCTTTAAGACCTATAAGAACTCGTGTTTGGTGTCCGGACTAGCTCTAGCAAGAGGTCCTAATCTACAGGGTATGCGTGAGTTGTGGTAGGAATGGAACCAAACGAAGAATTAACCAATATTTAACTTTATTGGCAAATTTCCAGATTTGTAGAGAACTGCCGACGATATTTAAATATAATGTAACTTTGTAACTTCAACTACAACGTTATAACACTTTAACTTTGTCATCCTTTAGCAACCGCCGAATTATGTATACGCGCCAGCTTACGTATAAATCAGAAATTGCACGTGCGTTCTCTCAGCTCGATTCAAGACGAGTGTGTCTTGCGTTGCATTTGTTTATGCGTGGGCGACACGAAGGAAGCAATTTCCATTGGACAACTTCAGAGCACGTCATGGTAAGATAGGAATCAGCCCGCGGAATCGCTCCGGCTTCGTGCATATAACAATTGTAATCTTATCACTCATTTAAATCTGCCAAGGCTTCCATTCTTGAGACTTTAACATATTCAGCTTTATTACGTCTTCCCATTAACTATTGACTAGAATCTCCTTTTCTTTCTTTCTATTATCAAATATATATAGACATTATAATTTCGGTTTCAAAGGATAAAAGTATACTAAAAGGTATGCATCTATCCTTTGAAACATCATTAGGCTATCTTAAATAGTTTCGGATATAATGGATTATGAATTAATATCCCCTTCAACAGCATATTTTGCTTTAATGAAACACTCGAAAGTAATTCTGATTCGAAGTTGACTTTTGTTTCGTGTGTCAGCAAATATAGACCAAGGCTCAACATATTCTCCCTGCCTTTGTGTAGGATTCTCTACTTGACAACTAGTTATTACCATACTGGTATACCTTTCCTCTCGACTATGTGCACTCTCATTTCTGGAAACCTTCCTACCTGCTTTTGTCATCTCTTTTCCCCAGTTGATAGTCGTTTCATCTCTGAAATCTCTATGGTAGTTTGCTGGGAACATCCAAATCTTTGGGGACTCCAATCTTCAACGTTATCAGCCTGTCTCTACCACTTCCATTTCCTGGATAACATTTTATTTTACAGCCGTTCTTTCCGACAACTTTATGGAAAGGGTAATCTAGCCGTTTTCTCTGCTTGGATCTCTTTCATTTAATGCTCTTTGCAGAGAGATGGCAAGTTGCTGCAAATGGAAGATTCAAGCTTGAATGTGTTCGTTTGCAATATTTTAGCTGTTTTATATTTTTAATTTCTACGTCTCGTTTATAGTAGTTAGAGAAGTCCCCAAATATGGCCCCTTTCTTATTATTATTTATATCTTTCTCGCATTGCTTGCATGAAAGGCATACACGTTTTGTTATACACTCATTTAAGTTAACTACCACTGCAGTAATAACTTGATTTGGAGGTCAGTAAATAATGATGAAATAAAAAAATGTGTCATTCTTTATTCATGACTAAAGAGTTGCAAATATGGTCCCTATCGTGAAATATGCATAAAAAGGTGAGGGTAAGCTATGTAAATAATTTTGCAAAAATGAATTAACTTTGGAAAATATGTTAATAAAGTAGAACTTGGATAACTGGAAGCTGAAGGGACAAGAAAAAAGTTCGAAATATTAAAAAAATTTGAATCAGAAAAGTTACATCTAAAATTTGACATTTATGTAATACAGGTATATACTGGTTGAAAGGGAAGCCATTGCATTAATTTAGACAAGTAGTAGATCTCGGTATTTGCAACACATTTTGTATTTTCCACGAAGATATTTTAGTTTTGTCGAAAAGAAGCTGGCAACACTGCAGATTGTGTGGCTGTTACAGTTCCCAGCTCAGTACATAAACAAACACCGTAACGGCGCGTCTTGAAAACAAACTCATATCCTGCCCTTTCGTGTTTACTGCGCGAGTGTAGGCCAATCACAAGCGTTAGCTCCCAAAACATTACTCGAAAGTGAAAGCGCCCGACCTGTTTACATACACAAACCAGGCCAATTCCCTGACCAACCTCAACGCAACTTTTATTAAACATTATTCTGTTGCTTAACGACGCTGTCAATCGCCAGGATCACATCAGCGTCGCCGGTGTGCCGGAATTTCGACCCACAGGAGTTCCTTTACATGCTGCTAAATCTTCTGGCGTGGAGCTGTCGTTTTTAAGCACACTTAAAAACCATCGGTCTGAGCCGAATTTGAACCCGCGACCTTGAGATCAGTACGCCAGCGTCTAACCAACTGAGCCACCCAAACCGACCTTCAACTCAACGTAGTCGACTTACTTCACGTCTGAAAGAGCTGCTCGGAGTATTCCTTCACGTTTTTAAGTGATTTACGTACAATGAGCACGGCTCAGTGTATGATTTGGTGCAGCATCTCACCGAGAGGATTCTTCCTGTTGCTGAGCAATCTATTCCGCGTTCGACTTCCCACCCCCGTCGACAGATAAGTCATTAAGGATAGTAAAAGGTCATCATTAAGCAAATTTGTAGCTTCATTTAACCACATACACCTTCTTCGGTTGCGTGAAATAGGTTAAGGCGTGTTTCAGCTAAATCGACCTATATACCTATTGCGGGACTGAAAACAGCCACAGGAGCTGTTGTTGATTCGTTTGATGTGACCAACACGTTTGGCAGTGCTTTCGCTCAAGTGTCCAGCTCGGATAACTACTCCCCTAAGTTCCTTCCGGTTAAAACGATTTAACCAGCGTCGAGTGATTGTATCGTCTTAGTGTCTGAGAGGCCGAGAAAGTGAAGAAAGACACTGAAAGGATTGAGTCAAGATTACGATAAGTAAACAGTTGTGAGTTGTAACAGTGCGAAAGGTGGTCGACTGTGAAGAGACGAAAATTGTGTATTTGTGATAACATTTTAGAACACAAAGTGCTAGAAAAGTAACCGGACTAAATTTTGTCATTTGGTCACAATAGCTTGGGGCTCATCGTACATTATTTTTCCGTCAGCTGGATTAACATAGTCCAAATAATTTACCGATTGTAATTATTTTAGTCGCCGTGTATGGCGTGACTTTTTTCTTTCTGTTTATTTCTTTTCTTTTTTCTTTTTCTTCTTTTGTATTATCTGCCTGGTCTCGGGTGATCTTGGCCTGACTCAGGTAGTACTACTCTACCACTTACGTGTTATTCACTTTAATTATTAATCAATTTTGAAATAGTAATTATAATTATTGAATAACAATGAACAAAATGATGATGATGATAATAATAATAATAATAATAATAATAATAATAATAATAATAGTAATAATAACAATAACAACAACAACAACAATAATAATAATAATAATAATAATAATAATAATAATAATAATAATAATAATAATAATAATAATAATAATAATAATAATAATAATAATAATAATAATAATAATAATAATAATAATAATAATAATAATAATAATAATAATAATAATAATAATAATAATAGTAATCCTAGGTTTGTTGAGACATTTATTAATGAACCCAATCAAAAGAAGAATTGAAGAGTTGTCGGTATTATTACCAGAAACAATACAATGTTGTAATGAATATATCTATTTGGGCCAAACCATCAGTTTAAAGGGGACAGGAGAAACTGAAATATTAAGAAAATACGAGTCGCATGGGGAAAAATTTTGGAGCTTAGCATTCATTCTTCTAGTCACAAAAATTAGAGTGAAACTAAGATTTGAAATGCTGCAGATGTGCATCATTCCAGTTCTTTTATATGGATGCTAGACTTAGACATTTACGAGAGATCAAGTAAAGAAGATAAAAGTATGTCAACGAAAAATGGAGAGAAACTAACTGGGCATAACTTGTAGGGACAGAGTCCAGAATGAGGTGTTGAGCAGAAGAAGCGGTATGGAAGATTCTGCCACAACAGCCGGGAAAACCAAATGGAACCGGGGGGGACACGTTGTCAGGATGAACCAGTCAAGGTGAACATACGAGACGGCAGTGTGGGACCCGAGACAGGGCAAGAGAAACGTAGGAAGATCAAGGCGAAGATGGGCACGGGATTTCAGAACAGTAATAGGGCCTCAGTGGACAAGAGAAGCGTGTGATAGAGTGAAGTGGAAACAAATTATAGGACAGCTAACTTAAGATAGAAATAGGAATACAGTGTACGTGAAAAGTGAGTGTGCAAGAGGTGGAGTTCCCAGGGACTATTTTTGTAGTGTTTAACGTCCGCTTTTACTACATTCGGCATCCCAGGCAGTGACACTGGTGATACATGGAATGAAGATGGAGCACCTGTGGAATGAGACGACGGGGGAAACCGGAGAACCCGGAGGAAACCCACCCCAGCACCGCTTCATCCATCACAAATGCCACATGCAGTTGCCTGGGATCGGACCCAGGCCGCTTTGGTGAGAAGCGAATGGTCTAACCAGTGGGCTATGGCGTCACTTCCTAGGGGCTAGTATTTGAGCTCATCTCTACAATGTAGGACACCCTTGCACTAAAGGGATTTAATGGGTTTATTTTATTTACTTAAGTGTGTTATCGTGACATTCCCTTTAAAGAGATTGTATCTGGTGAGTATTTGTTCCGATTCTGATGAGATGGTAACATAACATGTGTTACAGCACTTAGTAAGGAAGGGCAAATGGACTTCTGTTACAAACATTTTGACTATGCCCTATGGCACATTTTATCCCCAAAACAACACAATTTATTTTATGAATTACTTTACAATTGATTGTCGTTTACCAGTCTAAGCCACTGAAATTTTGCAGTATTCTCTTAAATTTTCCGAGCACCCTGTATAAATAACAAAATAAATTGGATAAGCGGTATAATTCAAAGGAAATAGGTTTGACGTAGGCACTGAATTCATTAGCTTAATAAAATATATAAACAAAGGCCATTCTCTATAATGAGCAGTGGGATTTGTGAATAATGCGGTAAAAACTGCCTCCTTTTGTCCCTTGAATAAAACATCTTAAACAATAACAATGACTGTGTGCTGGTATTGGATTTCCTTTCCTCATGTAATGAGCTGGCGAATTCAGCTAACGAGGACAGAGTTTGAGGAGAGAGCGAGAGTGATTTAAGCTCAAATACCTAATGAGCAAAGAGGGAAAATGTTTGCTTTTCCTTTTCAGAAGAAAAAAGTGACAGTTTACTTTGTAGTAAAGAGCTCGCGAATTCTAATTTTGTGCTTTGGTCTTTCCAGACCTAACCCAAACTTTCACACTCTTTTGAGACGGCTGATGGGAAAGGGAGGTGAGAAGAAGCCCTTCTGGAAACTTCACCTTTATAACTTCATCTCATAAAATGAAACCATCTCTTTAATCTGTTTCGTTTCTTTGTCTTTTCAAAGACTTACTCTGTGCCCCTTATTACTACTGCAGACGATTTGTTTTATAGACTTTTAAATTAGCGATAAAATGAAGAAATATAATAATCACACAGTAATACGCCTATATCCATCACTGTGTGCTGCTTTGCCACAACTTAAAAATGGTTTCATAAATAGTTTAGACAAAATTTGATAAAGCGTAGTCAAAGAGATTATTGGAATACCAATTGACAGCCCAGACGCCTTATTACATACATAACAGGGGATTAGGTGTGATGAAAGCATCGTGGGAAGCATATCTGCAACACATAAACATCTGCAGTAGTCGAACGAACATCAACATGCGAGAAATTTTGCCAGTGAAATAAATGACTGTTAAGAACACCTAGGCCTCCCACCTGAAAGTCCATCACATGCTAAATAACTAAGAGAGATCTTACGCTTTCAGCAATTTGATAAATGTGAAGAACTGCCACAAAAAGGAGTCGGAATCCTATTTTCAGAATGGAGAAAATGTAATTCCTCAATCTCCACTAAACATGATTTATCATCTTATCAGTGGACTAATGCAATTAAAATGAAGTGAAACGTAGCCGCAGCAGGAAATATTCCAGATAGATGCCAAGTAAACTGTTACCGTGCTTGCAACGACATAGAAACCTTGCCTTATATACAGGGTTCTTCATTTAAAACCTAAGGGACACACGGCATTTCGCCTGTGTGCCTATGTTCTATGAAGAGGTAGTCTGTACATGTACTACAGGCTCCATTAAGAGAGCAGATATTATAATCCTCGACAGACATCATAACAAAGGATACATCATTGTCCCAACAATTATATTTGAAAAGGATGCTGAACAAATTTGCAGGTTGATAAAGAAAATAAGCAGCACTATGGGCCTTGCTGTGATTATCTGGGAACAAAATACAACAAAAGAATTGGTTATTGAAATATTTTTAGGTGCGCGAGATACAATAACAAGATTTGCAACAAATATGTTCAAGAGATTTTCGTTAAAATCACTACTCTTGAATATATTGGCCTTCAAATTGTGTGAGACTCTGTCAATACTACATAACCACTTAAATACTGCAAATGTGCATCTTTAAGTTTCAATAAAGTCGAAAACGTAATGGAAAGTTGTGCCATATTACATCTGTTCATAAAATATATGTATATACTGAATAGTCAAAAAATTAAAAAGTATATTTTTTACTAAAACAATTTAAAAGAAAAAACAACAAAACATTGCTATATATCTTTACAGAACCAAATAGAAAAACTGAAAACTGCTTTTTTAGTTAATTTGATAAGTAGGCCGTGCCTTCTAGTAACCCTAATTTATGGGCAGCTATCCTCATGGATTTTCTTTTTCATTCTTCTTGAATCCAAAACAATGCATTTTTTACATAAAGGTCTTGTTTCTCGTGTCTGGTGCCCATGTTTTAAGAGCCAACAAAGCCTAATGCAGAAATATAATTAAAGTAAAGAGTAAATATTTTCCAGTTAGATTTACCATCATCACCATCATTATCATCATCAACAACTCCACCACCATCAATCGTCAATATACATCTTAGGCATTTATTTCATTGTTTACGTTCAGTTCCGGGCTTACAGCACTATTTTGGGTATACTAAAATTACTCATCCTACTGGATATTCAAATACATTATTTCAAGTTCTTCGTATTGACCTTGTTGGTCAACGAGCCTTTCCATTACCACGTTTAAGTTCTATGGGTTCATCACAAAGCCTGTTATTGTTATATTTTAGTTCTTCTTTCTCTCTCTTACCAGATAGATTAGACAAGGTAGGATGGAATGGATGGGATATATTATATTAGATAATAATTAATAGAATAGAATAGATAGTATAGAATACATAAATTAGATAGATTACTAGTATAGAATAGATAATGTCAAGCCGACCGCGCGGCGCACATCAAAGGATGGCCAGGCGAGCTATTGGGTGGACGGACGGGTGCATCAGATAGCTAGATAGGTAGATTGGTAATAGAGGAATTGTATGGTCCCTGCACCTCATTTCACATTTCCCTTCCTTGCAACCTCTCATCTTGAGCGCCCTCTGGAATGACGTAGTTACCCCCACTACCTACGTTCTTCAATATGCAATTCATATTCTTTTATACGATTAAACATGCTCTTATGTGATTACATATTCTGCTTCTGTATATGAAGTTGTAAGAAAAGCTAAAATGTCGACGAATACACTGAAAGAATCCTAATTTCAAAGTTTTAAATTACATATAAATAATGTCAAAAGATATGTGAATTGTATGTTGAAGAACGAAGGTAATGGGGGCAACTACGTCATTCCACGGGGCGGTTAAGGTGGGAGGTCGGAGGGGAAATCTGAAGACAGGTGCAGGGGCCATACAATTATTCTATTACTGAAACATATATTTTTCCACATATAACCTTTACATATTTTACATGTCTATTTTCTGTTTAAATCTAAGTACAAATAAGAGGCTTTGGATCTCTTTCCCTTTTGACCTCTCTTTTACCTGGCCCTCTCGCTTCTCTACAGATCTCTTTCCTTTCTTTTTGTTTACCTTTGTATTCCATTCTTGTTTTGCTTGGGGAACCTCCCACACTTCTGTTCTTCCTTTCCTTATTCACTGTCAGAATTTCTTTTGCAACTATTGAGCTATGAGTAAAATTGGGGGGGGGGGCGGGGTATTTATTTGGGGGAATGCGCTATAGCGTGTCCGATTGCGTGTCGTACACGTTAACCCTGCCATACTGGCTTCTCTCGTTATTTATTTTTATTTTTTCCAGTTTAACGTCAATTCATATCGGACAATAAATTAATGAAATGTTTGCCATAGTGCTCAAATGAGTCAGCGGTGCGTAGGGCATCACGATAATGGACAAAAGGCCTCATCCGGATAATTCATCCAAGCCAAGATTTGAACTCGGGACCTGTAGACACAATACCTCCACGCCAGAGAGGCGGACTTCGTAATTTTTTACTGCTTTACATTTGGTCCCATTTTGCTTTTTTCACTTTACAGTGGATCTAATTGCTAAGTAGGTAGTATTTTGGGCGACAGAAGTGTATTCATATCTTAAATTGCCCAGTGATGATAATTAATTCCTTTGAAGAGGTTTGTTAATGAAGTGGTCCCACATATACAATAGAGCTCCGGTATTCCTGCAAAGGGTAGCATGAACAGCATGGCCAATTAGAGGTCGGTAATCTCTCACTCTCTGCCTCTGAATGGAACCTCTGAATGCGATGTTTAGGGACTATCTGCGACCTTCATTTCATTCGTTTCATTGATTACTGTCCTTTGTTTGCACATAATGCTCCATTGGAGGAGAAATGGGAGAGAACATCTGCTGAGATAGGAATATTTACCCTCTCTTCTGGCACGCATGGATAGAAACTTGAGTCATTTTTACTTTATCTACTACGTATAGCAAGTAAAGTATTGTATTCCACCCAAAAATTTGATTTCGAGTTTTCACCGCATATTTAGAAAAAGGTCCTTGTGTATGTCTGTGTGTTTGGTGTGTGTGGATGTCTGTGGACAGCGTAACTCAAAAACGAAAAGTAGGTTACAAATGAAAGGAATAGATAATAAAAGTAAACAACTTACCACTTACAATAATATTCATGTTTTAATTAGGGTTTGTTTTCACAGTTGGCACTACATCTAATCCAGTAGTCTGTAAGAGTAACCTCTTGCGTTGCAAAACATCTGAAACTGATCCCATGCACATGATTTTTGACATCGCCTTTTGAATTAAAATATCAGCATCCTCCCTGGAATATTCATCAGACCTTTTGTCTCCCATTTTGAATGGCCCGCTTATTGTTTTACTGCGCATGAATATTTCAGATGTTCAGGAACGTAAATGTTTAGGTTGATGGAACTGCAAGGAGCAGGTGATGAAAACAAAGCGATTATACCACGAGCAAGAAGTGATAATCCGGCTTGAGTGGAACTTCTCTGATAAGTTACAGAGAAGTGCACAGTTTAGTAAAATATAAATTATTTAATTTATCACAAAGTTGCTCAGTAATAACACTAAAAATTAGTAAATATACCCTTCAAGTGCTCTATGTCTTCGTACTACGAGATTCTGTACATTTCTTTTCATTAAAATAAGCGAAATATTTCATAAACTGATTCAACTTCTTTCTTTCACACGCAGGGTAAATGCATAATTTGCCTCGCAGCAGGAGAGGCACTTTCATGTGTTTGTAACTGAATAAGAATTGAATAAACTAGCTGAAATATCAACTGCAGCTGTAGGGGGAAAGTAATTGGGAATGTGTGTTTGTTGCTTGTGACGTAAGCTGCTTCTGGACCACATGTGGTGTTTCGGCTTTTGCTCTTGCATGTGATGGCAAATATTGATAAAATAAAATTACTTTATTACCTTTGAACTTTCAAATTCTATCTATTCATATATATTCTGCTTCAAAGACTGATTTTTCGTTCCCTCTATGCACATCGTTTTTAGTTAGGAATTCTTCCTTAAAAACGCCAGACAAAATTGTATATTATTACAATTTGAGTCAAACTAATACTCTAAACGTTATACTTAAAGATTTTAGGAACAACAATGTACCATTTTTGGAGGAGAACCTCGATATAGAACAGGAAATTCATTTATTGAAAAGTGTTCAGTGTCCAATAGCTTTGTCTATATGGAAAAAATCTTCATAAAGATATATCAAAGAAAATTCGGCAACTTCGACATCACAGTTGATATATGTTGATGAATATTTCAAAATAAAGATTTATTATTATTATTATTATTATTATTATTATTATTATTATTATTATTATTATTATTATTATTATTATTATTATTATTATTATTATTATTATTATTATTATTATTATTATTATTATTATTATTATTATTATTATTATTATTATTATTATTGGAATGGCCATTATTCCCGTATATGGAATATAGACATTGATCTGTCTAGGCAACATGAAGTGATCACTACAAATATCTTATAAATAACTTTTCAAACTTATAGATAGCACAGATCAAATGCTCTTCTTTCCCATCATTATCAGTATACACAATTTACCGCCTATAGTGCCCCATTGTTGCCACTTATTGTTGAATGATCCCATGCGTTTTTCTTAGACTGATGCTGAGCGATATATCTTAAGGAGCACATGACCTCCGGCGGGGCTTATAGAATCTTATAAATAGTTACCGTTTGTTCATCAGCTGATAAAGGGGAGGGAGAAACATTTCAGTAATGTAATCAGAGTTTTGTAAACTTCCGAGCACACGTTGCTCTGCTGGCCACGTTGCCAACTCAACTCCAATGTTATTCTCGTAATGTTTAATTTCAGTTGTAAAGTCGTATGAAGGACTAGTTTTATGTCGGAAGCAATGGTAAAAGTAATGTAGAAGCAGATAAACTTCCGCCTGGGAGTGCTGTGAAGTCTGCTATGGTATTGTGGTTGCAGAACAATGCGGTTGTATGTGTAAAACAGATCTTTATAGGATGGTTGAAACAAACTTAGACTCTTAAAGCGGATACATTTTTGGTTTTATTGGACCACACTGTCGTTGCTTACCCCATATACATGTGTGATCTCAATCCCATAGGACTAGTTTGGGTCAAGGAAAAATAAATATTTTAAAAAATGCAACAGGTGACTTATTCTTACAGGAATTGTACGATATAAAGCTCGAGGATATATCACCTGAGATTGAAACAGGCTGGCTGGTTTTTGTAAAATATAGAAGAGGCTAAAAATGATCAGTGGGAGAAAGAGTACTTGAATACATCGTTTACACTTTATAAGCTAAACATATCACATGAACTGAAAACAACATTTAAATTGCGCTGTTTTGAGCGAGTTCTTTACTTTAATCTATCATGAATACACATTCCAAGGTTGGCACCACTATCGCAAACGCGATTAGAAACACGACTTCTACTTCAGATATCGCTGTGTACCTGGAACTGTTTACTGACGTACTGGCTGGCTGCATTCCTGCCAGCGACCATGAACTGGTGAATAAACTGTAACTACGATTCTGTACTACATAAACAATGAAATCCAAGCCTGAAGAACACCAAGTTCAACGAGGGCTGCAAAGGAAAAATGTTCCTAAGGAAAAAAATGAGAGACCTGTTTCCTGAGAAAACATTAAAATACACTGCATCAGCTTTCACTTTAAAGTTAGATTATTTAATCAACATTACATGCCCTTTACTTTTAATGATAGAAGCTGAAACTGAAGCATGAATGCAAAAGTGTAAATGTTCACTAGTAACAGAGGATAATGCATTGTTATCATAATAATATACTAGTGTAACAATGGAATTATTTAGTAGATACTATACAGACTGTGTGACAGTGAACATAGCTTTCATACCCTTAGTTGAGATAGGACAGCCGTATTTAGAAAATAACGTGTGCATTAGTGGTGATATAGGGCACTTGAAAGTTCTGTAAGCTCTTACAGACAAGCGCAATGTACCGATGGTTCAGAGAAAGGCAAGTTCATATTTCGGAAGTGGCGAGGCACATAGAATTAAAGTTAGAAGAGAAAAGTTAAATAGCTTGGGTAGTTCTTTGCGACAAATTCACATGTTACAGGAGTTGGCATGAAGGAGCACATCTGTGAAAATCGATAAAGAAAAGAATTTGTTTTTCTCTTTATTTCTTAATGATAATATAACCTTTCTACTTCAATATTATCAAGTTTATTTTGGTCTAGCGCTACTACAAAAAGCTGATGTGTTGCACTCACATGACTGTCTCTACTCTTACAAACACCATATTCCACTACTTCATGTTAATCGGGATAAACATTTGTAAGCATCATTATATTATTACTAATTTTCTTGTAGATGCAGGGGTATGTAATACGCTTTAAGCAATAGTCAAATATTTTAAGACTGGTTGCTATATGATGACTTTGAAGTTCCGTTCTCCTTGCGTGACGAAGAAATTAAGAAGTGAATAAAAAGTTCCCATTTCAGATCGTCTGCAAGCATTGCAAAATTCTGAAAAATAACAAGTTATGTCTCCGAAATTGTTCACTTCACAAAAAGAAAAAAAGAAAGAGAAAAAAAAAAAAGCATTCGACTGGCCCCGTAGCTCAGTCGGTAGAACGCCTGCTTAGTTCAAGGGGTCCCGGGTTCGATTCACGTCTGGGTGTTGGGAATTTTTCTCTAACCAAGATTATTCCTAATCTTCCCCAGAGTCTGGAAGTATGAATGACAGTGTGAATGCATGTGAATTTAACGCACACAATCCCTAAAGGCTAAAAACCCACCGTTAAACGAGTAACTATGTTCCACAGGGGAAGCTGCCAATATGATCATCGGAGTTAAAGGCGGGATATAAATGGTGCAATAAAGAAATATTTCACCTAAATTGTGTATTTAAATGAGATGTAAATTTTTATAGTAAGATCTCCTGAGGATTACCAGTTATGGAAAAGTCATCAAGAGTAAACAGGACTACATGGGCTATAGACCGAAAATTCAAAATATACTATTCATTTTGTACAAAAATATGTTAAAAATATAATTTATTAAAATCGTTAGATATTTTTTATAAAATAAAAATTTTCTATGTGCTTAGGGTGGAAGAATTTTCTTCAAAATCTTCGCATCGCATCTTTGGAAATATTAAATTAAATACCAACTTGGTTTTTAACCAATTTTTAATAATTCAGTTATGCTGTTTACAGTGTCTCTCTCTATCTCTCACTCTCTCATACACACAAAGAGACCTTTTTCTAAAAATGTTTTTCTTTTTTTATTCAGGGGCCCTTTAACGTATATTTCCGGTGAAATCTCGACATCAAAACTTTTGGTCGAATGCAGCACTTTCCTATCTTACTATACGTAGCAGAGAAAGTCATAATGTAGCCTTTGTACTTCAACAATATCGTCTCTTTTTGGTCCTGCGCCACACAACCCAATGTCTAGGGTCAGACGCCTGTCGGGGAGCAGTCGAACTTCTGGACCGGACAGAGTGAACACTTGGAAGCGAGTGGTCAGTCCAGCAGGATGAATGAAGAGGATGATATGAAATGCAGGCCAATCGATGAATGGAAAGGTGATGATGGAACAATTGATAAAATGAGTGGAGTGGGAAACCGGACAAGCTGAAGAAAACTCGTCCAGACGGCGCTTCGTCCACCACGAATACCACATGCGGATCCCTGGGATCGAACCCGAGCTACCTTGCGTGGCTTGGCCACGTAAGATAAAAAAGTCGCATTTATAAAATACAACCGCGATTTTCTACATATAAATAGTAAGTTAGGTTGCTTATAGTGCCAGACATTGAAGTCTGAAAGTTGACAAAATATTTTGACAACATTAATTTTCTCAGTTTCCACATCTTCTACCTTTTCCTATCTTCAAAATGGTCCACACAATGCAGTTTTCTATCAATCTACATAACATTTTAAACAAGTTTTAAAACTAACTGCTAGTAAAGTGTACTTATTTACATTTGTTGTAATTTTGTTACTTGACTGAAAAATATAATTTTCAGTCCCTATTCCAATAAATCAGGAAAATAACATTTGTTAAAGATTATTACTTTTTACTTCACTAATAGAGTAAAGACAAAACTGTATATGGGCACAAATCATTAATAGTTCAAAATAAGTGCAAAAACTTATGGCTCTACAGCAATTTTTGTAATTGCCGAAGTATGAAACGTTTTAAAAATAGCTTGCAATTAAGATATAAAAAAATTAATTGGGTAGAAACTGTTAAAGCTAAAAATAAGAGATGAAATTTTTATACTCTTGATCATAACAAACAAATGGTATAAATTTAAAACAAATTCTACAAGAACTTATGATTTTAAAATTTTCACAGATGTCCCCTTAAAAATATAAACTACGGACCAGAGATGGTACCAGAGGCAATTCAGTATTACGGAAAAAAGAAAGAGAGTGGAATGGGGGGGGGGGGGGCGAGACGGTGAAACGTAGCTTCAATCCATAACTTTCTTCTTTTCGTAATATTTTTCTTTTCCTTCAAATGGAAGTCTTTATTCATTGTTTTTCGCTTTGTCCATGCAAACAGAACAGAACTTTAACGCCATCACATAGTGAAAAAGATTTGACTCCTGTATTCCCCTAAGCCCTTTGTATCTACAAAAATATACAAGAAAATCACTGATCTCGATTAAGATGAAGTGAATAGAAGAATATGTTTTTTTTTTAAGAGTGGTTTGCAGAGGAATTGGTAGAAAAAATATTTTTAATGTAACAAGCTTTTTTAAATTAAAAGCAATACACAAATCGGTTTTACTAGGCTATTTTTCTAAGGAGCATTGCCTCCTAAGCTAGAAGTAATTTGTATGAACATAATCATAACTTCACCATGTGGCTATGTTCACATTAATATGGTCACTTCGACTTAAGAGAAAAAGAGATAAAAGTGCTGTGCGAACGAGGTAAAATTTTGCCAGTGAAAATCAAAGACTCCTGCTCCGATAAACACATTACAGTCACTGATTTAATTCTTCTCTACCTCATTAGAGCGCGCAGGCAGGAAATTTCTCTTAATGAACTCCCTAACATAGCACTTTTCCTGTCAGTTTTCACATGGAAAGGAAAATGCAATCAACTTTCATTTTCAGAACGCACAGTGTGCAGTTGGACTGGACTAACTGTTAATCTGTAACAGGTAAGGGGGTAGAAAGTGAATATTGTGACAAAATTACTCTTTACGTTACCTTTTAACTACCCTTTATTTTCACTACCTATAATTACATCCGTGGTGGCCTCAATCACATAAGTTATCACAAATATAACTGAAAAGCGCTCGTTTACTTACACAAAGTAATCTTGTGAATTATTCACAACTAGCATTCACAACTGCTGAAAATTATTTCGCCTCCTAGCAACGTGACGTCAATCACGGCACATCAAGTACAAGGAATGCTTCCCGCACGGAAGCTTGACGTTTATTGTTAGATATATACTCCGAATTGATGTTACAATATTTACTAGTTAAGTCTACAAAGGTGATGGGGAAAGAAGTAAAGGTTACTGTGCAGCGCTTAGAAACTTAAATGAGAGAGTCAATTAGCAGTCAATCACGAACTGTGTATGCGTATCCATGATGTGAATTCACTCTTTATGATTATTGTGACACCGGGCGTGGCGCAAAACTAAAGGACTGTTAGGGTTAAACTATTTCACATCAAATACCAGCTCAACCAGCAAATAAAGGGGTTCAAGGTCAGCATGCCCTGCGTGACTGCTCGTGTATATGCGAATAACAATAATCAGAGCGGCAGAACCAAAAGGAGTTTTTCTCCAGTGCCTTCGAGAAAGACATGACTACGCCATCGCCAGCGTGTTTGTGGAATCGAGAAAGCTCCATGTGACGTCATCCCCTCTATATAAGGAGGCGAGGAAACAGCAGAGCGGAGACTTACAGCTACAGACATGAGTCGCTCAGTGTGCTCAACGAGTGCTAAACAGCTGTATGTGCGGGGGAGGTACGTCTCACAGAAGTGAAGGAGATTTAAAGAGCGTCAAGCAATTTTATAGTCGGAATTACTGTATGAGACAGAGAAACCGAAGAGAAAGACGCTGAAAGGACTAAGACAAGGTTACGAGAAGAAACAGTTGTGAGTTGTAATATCACGAAAGACATTACAACTGTGTTAACGTCACAAGAGAACTGTAGGTATGTTTGTGTGAAAGTTTAGAAGGCAATACAGTGATAGAAACGTAACTGGACTGTCAGTTTGCTATATTTTATATCGAGATTTCACCGGAAATATATGTTTTGAGACCCCCTGAACCTAAAAAGTGCATTTCTATAAAACTGTGTGTATGTGGGTGTGTGGATGTCTGGGTGTGTGGGTGTGTATGTATGAACAGCATAAGTCAAAAATGGAAAATCGCTTAAATACTACACATGGTGTGTAAGTTAAGTATCTTCTAAGAATGCAACCCTGAAGAATTTCAAGAAAATCCCATCACCTTAGATTATCGTTTACAGCAAACACTTTTCTAAATTTTTTATTCCCTAAAAATGAATAACGGTTATCATTAAAATACCCCATGTTTAAGACATTTAAATGACATGAAATATACAATCTAAAAATTTTTGCAATGGCCTCTTGACTAACTTTGTAAAAGTGTAAACGTAAGAGACACAAAATCTTACTCGACAAAAATTGTAGATCTCATTACAATGTTAAATACGTTTTTTCGACGTTAACCGTTTCCGAAATACTTCTTGTTATTGGTTTGATTTTTCCAATATTTATTCTTTTCTCAAATGGAAAGTCATTATTTGGTGTTTTTCTCCTGGTCAAAGAGAATGAAATTTAAAGTAATCACATAGTGACGAGGGTCTTAATTTCTTTTTGGTAAAACTGCTTAAAGATTTGCTTTAAGAGACATAATCAAGGAATGACTAACACACGCGTTGTTAGGGGTATACGTTTTCATATGTTTATTAGTAATACAAGATTGTGTATTATAGAATATTATATCAATATTGCTTCATTTGTGAACTTATATGTAACTAAGAGGTATCAGTTTTCAGGCTGGTAGGTGCTTCTAAGTAAGCGTACAACAGAAGGCCTGGCGCAGAGTGGGCTCAAGGTTACATTTATCAAAATATCTGCACTATACCTGTAACAGCCTGTATATGCACCAACTTTTGCACTTTGTACTTTCTCTCCTGGTAAGTAGAGGGAGTATTGTATTCCACCCAAAAATTCGATGTCTACATTTCACCGGAAATATATGTTTTGAGACACCGTGAATCCAAAAAGAAGCATTTTTAGAAAAAGGTCCGTGTGTGTGTGTGTGTGTGTGTGTGTGTGTGTGTGTGTGTGTGTGTGTGTGTGTGTGTGTCTGAATTCAAAAACGAAAAATCGGTTAAAAACCAAAGTTTGTATTTAAGTTTAATGCCTTTCAAGGATACAAGAAGATTTTGAAGAAAATAGCCCCACCCTAAACCACCCTTTACATGGAAACATTTTCAAAAATTTTGATAATCTTGAAAATGGCACTAATGATTTTGATTAAAATGCCATATGTTTGCGACATTTTTATGACAAATGAAATGTATATTTTGAACTTTCTGGCTATAGCCTACGCAGTTCTGTTTACTCTGGATGACTTTTGAATGACTCGTAAACCGTAAGAGATAGACAAGATCTTAATATACAAAAATGTAGATATCGTTAAAACACACAATTTATGCCCCGGTAAACTTTCTTGTAGAGCGAACCATTTCGGAGATATTCCTTGTTATTTGTGTCAGTTTCGGAAAACAGAACATTTTTGAAATACAACATCGTTCATTTTTTATATGTTAAGCGCGCAAAGAGAACGAGATCTCAAAGCTCTAAGATTTGAGTATCGCTCAAAGCTTACTGTATTCTAATATTCATTCCCCTTGCGCCTACAAGGAAATAAACAATAAGATAATTTCTGTAAATGTTTATCACAAGTAACACGAAGAAGATACAGGAATAAGAGTTTGTAAGAATGGTTAGTACAAGAGTAGAGGAAGTCATGTGAGTGCAACACATTCGATTTTTTTAATGTAGAATGTGATAAAATGTCAAAACACTCGGTAGAAATCCTTTAGGTTTGAAAAATTCACAGTTTAGACTCTTTAAAGCGCTCTTTAATAAATTAACGAACGCCCTACCGCTGTATTTAATTTTGAATGCTCATTTCGCGGTAACATTTTCTCTCTTGTCTGGGCTCAGAAATAAATATTTGATAACCACTGCGTACATTCTTTCAACAAACATACCTCTGGAATTTAATTTCTACAGGGCCTCCAGTCAACTTTATGCATAGAATGTGTCATTTTGTTTCTCAGAGAATAAAAAAATGAAAGCCTAGCTGACGTTGCGAAACGATTCTATGTATATACTTCTGTTATGAAGCTCACTGCGAATGAATTGCCATACACATCTACATATCCTCGTCTGTTTCATGTCTCTCGAGAGATAACTGTTTGGGGGAAAAGACCAGGACTTCATCAAAAAATCTCAAATGAATGAATTCCATCCTTCTAGCATAAAGGCTGTCAAATTACATTTGTTTTGGCTGAAGCGCTTTCGTTCTTATTTTTTCATGAAGTCAACTATATACATGGGAGATATAAAAATTACTGAACTTAGGAATTTAAAATGAAAATTTAGAAAAAGGTGTATATGGATGTGTGTGTGTGTGTGTGTGTGTGTGTGTATGTGTGTGTGTGTGTGTGTGTGTGTGTGTGTGTGTGTGTGTGTGTGTGTGTGTGTAAGAACAGCGTAACTCAAAAACGATAAGCGGTTAAAATCAAATTTGTTAGTTAAGTTTAAGTTTAATATCTTTCAAGACTGCGACACAAAGATTTTGGGAAAAATTCGTCTATATATAATCCAGTTTGCTCTTGACCACTTTTGCATAACTGGTGAACCGTAAGAGGCAGACCAAATCTTACTGTACAAAAAATGTAGATCTTGCTAGCACAATTTATATCTATATAAATTGTTTTTGTAGTGAACCATTTCGGTGATATTCCTTGTTATTTGTGTAAGTTTTGGGAAACCTATACTTCTGCCAAATGGAACATGGTTAGTCATTTTTTTACGTTAACTGTGCAAAGATAACGGAATCTCAAGCTTTAAGAGATTTGAATCGCTCAAAGCTGGCTGTATTCGCATATTCCTCTTGTACCTAGAAGAAAATATATCATAAGATGATTTGTACAAATGTTTATCTCAGCTAACATGAAGATATAGGAATAAGAGCATGTAAGAATAGTTAGTACATGAGTACAGAAAGTCGTGTGAGTGCAAAACAAGATTTTTTATAAATTAACGGAGCAAAGAGAACGTAAGCTTAAAGCTTTAAAAGATTTGACAATCGCTCAAAGCCTTCTGTATTCTTATATTCCCCAAGAGTAGAGAAAGTCATGTGAGTGTAACACACCAGATTTTGTACTTTCTCTACTGGTAAGTAGGGGAAAGTATTGTATTCCACCCAAAAATTCGAAGTCGAGATTTCACCGGAAATACATGTTTTGAGGCCCCCTGAATCCAAAAAAAGAATTTTTAGAAAAAGGTCCATGTGTGTGTCTGTGTGTCTGTCAGTCTGTCAGTCTGTGGACAGCATTGCTCAAAAACGAAAAGTCGGTTAAAAACCAAAGTTGGTATTTAAGTTTAATGTCGTTCAAGGATGTGACACGAAGATTTTGAAGAGAATAGCCCCACCCTAAACTACCCTTTACATGGAAAATTTTTCGAAAATTTTGATTTTCTTGAAAATGGCTCCAACGATTTTGATTAAAATGTCATATGTTTGAGATATTTTTATGACAAATGAAATGTATATCTTGAATTTTCTGGCTATAGCCCCTGTAGTCGTATTTACTCTAGACGACTTTTGCATAACTGGTAAACCGTTAGAGATAGACCAAATTATACTATACAAAAAATGTATATCTTGCTAAAATACACAATTTATGTCTCAATAAATTTTCTTGTAGGGTGAACCATTTCGGAGATATACCTTGTTATGTGTGTGAGTTTCGGAAAACTTGGAACTTTCGTGAAATGGGTCATCGTTGTTCATTTTTTTTATATGTTACGTGTACAAAGAGAACGGAATCTCAAAGCTTTAAAAGATTTGACTATCGCACAAAGCCTACTGTATTCCAATATTTCCCTTGCACCTACAAGGAAATAAGCAATAAGATAATTTGTACAAATGTTTATTTTAACTAACACGAAGAAGATATAGGAATAAGAGTTTGTAAGAATGGTTAGCACAAGAGTAAAGAAAGTCATGTGAGTGCAACACACCAGATTTTTTTCCTATTACGTTCAGTTTATGAACGGAACTTTTTAGACGATTTTCGTTAGTGCTACATCATCAGCATATAACAATATTTATATAATCATGGTTACGTATTTGTATACTTGAATTTGTATTATCTCTTTTCTACATGTTCACTGGATCATCAATCTAGATATTAAACAGTGTCAGTGATAGCTACTTATAATCTTCCAAATGTTCCGATCGTAACTAATGAATATATGTTTACAGTTCAGGCGCGTAAGATGCGTGTCCCAAATGTGGCAGCGCTGATGGGAGGGGCAGGTATATATATAATTTGTTCCAGTATTCGCTACTATCCGAGTACATATGTCTTCAACTTTTCACTTCCTTTAATTATTGAATGACCCATGTTAATAATGTTGTTACAATTATTCTACCCTCGAAGACTGTTCTTGCTTCTGTTTATTAGCAAAACGGCATGTTGTCTAAGGACCTGCTAGGTGTATTAGGAAGGTCATGCTCTAGCTAATGTTGCTCTCTCCAATCTCATGCTGCCTCTAATCACTCGTCCTTTGCTTTATCAAGCGTATATATCAAACCGGACTGAAAGGACTGCACCATGAGTGCTTCAGGAGAGCTTATTCACAAAACAAGTCATAGTGGAGTCATATTCATTGGAGTGTCTGATGTTATTAACGAAAGCAAAACCTGCTGCTTGCCTCTCAGATAAAGCGCGAGGAAAACTTTTTGTTCTACCTCCTTTTCTGTGTGCTATTAGGGCAAGCTGGACATAATGACCCATGAAAACCAGTTAAAATACTGACCGAAACAAATGTTCATACATTTTTTCTGTTTATCACAGCCATTTGACTTTTTCTGCTAGCTTATGTAGATGCATTCTGCTTTTGCATGATTACAAAATATATTTCATGAATTCAATAAGTTATCGTAAATAGTTTCTTATTTGCCATTAATTTAAATAAATAAATAAATAAATAAATAAATAAATAAATAAATAAATAAATAAATAAATAAATAAATAAATAAATAAATAAATAAATAAATAAATAAATAAATAAATAAATAAATAAATGAATGAATAAATGAATAAACGAATAAACGAATAAACGAATAAACGAATAAACGAATAAACGAATAAACGAATAAACGAATAAACGAATAAACGAATAAACGAATAAACGAATAAACGAATAAACGAATAAACGAATAAACGAATAAACGAATAAACGAATAAACGAATAAACGAATAAACGAATAAACGAATAAACGAATAAACGAATAAACGAATAAACGAATAAACGAATAAACGAATAAACGAATAAACGAATAAACGAATAAACGAATAAACGAATAAACGAATAAACGAATAAACGAATAAACGAATAAACGAATAAACGAATAAACGAATAAACGAATAAACGAATAAACGAATAAACGAATAAACGAATAAACGAATAAACGAATAAACGAATAAACGAATAAACGAATAAACGAATAAACGAATAAACGAATAAACGAATAAACGAATAAACGAATAAACGAATAAACGAATAAACGAATAAACGAATAAACGAATAAACGAATAAACGAATAAACGAATAAACGAATAAACGAATAAACGAATAAACGAATAAACGAATAAACGAATAAACGAATAAACGAATAAACGAATAAACGAATAAACGAATAAACGAATAAACGAATAAACGAATAAACGAATAAACGAATAAACGAATAAACGAATAAACGAATAAACGAATAAACGAATAAACGAATAAATAAATAAATAAATAAATAAATAAATAAATAAATAAATAAATAAATAAATAAATAAATAAATAAATAAATAAATAAATAAATAAATAAATAAATAAATAAATAAATAAATAAATAAATAAATAAATAAATAAACAAACAAACAAACAAACAAACAAACAAACAAACAAATAAACAAACAAACAAACAAACAAACAAATAAATAAATAAATAAATAAATAAATGCATACACGCCTACACGCCTACACGCATACATGCATACATGCATACATACATACGTACATACGTACATACAAACAAACAAACAAACAAACAAACAAACAAACAAACAAATAAATAAATAAATATTTAAATAAATAAATAAATATTTAAATAAATAAATAAATATTTAAATAAATAAATAAATATTTAAATAAATAAATAAATATTTAAATAAATAAATAAATATTTAAATAAATAAATAAATATTTAAATAAATAAATAAATATTTAAATAAATAAATAAATATTTAAATAAATAAATAAATATTTAAATAAATAAATATTTAAATAAATAAATATTTAAATAAATAAATATTTAAATAAATAAATAAATATTTAAATAAATAAATAAATATTTAAATAAATAAATATTTAAATAAATAAATAAATAAATAAATAAATAAATAAATAAATAAATAAATAAATAAATAAATAAATAAATAAATAAATAAATAAATAAATAAATAAATAAATAAATAAATAAATAAATAAATAAATAAATAAATAAATAAATAAATAAATAAATAAATAAATAAATAAATAAATAAATAAATAAATAAATAAATAAATAAATAAATAAATAAATAAATAAATAAATAAATAAATAAATAAATAAATAAATAAATAAATAAATAAATAAATAAATAAATAAATAAATAAATAAATAAATAAATAAATAAATAAATAAATAAATAAATAAATAAATAAATAAATAAATAAATAAATAAATAAATAAATAAATAAATAAATAAATAAATAAATAAATAAATAAATAAATAAATAAATAAATAAATAAATAAATAAATAAATAAATAAATAAATAAATAAATAAATAAATAAATAAATAAATAAATAAATAAATAAATAAATAAATAAATAAATAAATAAATAAATAAATAAATAAATAAATAAATAAATAAATAAATAAATAAATAAATAAATAAATAAATAAATAAATAAATAAATAAATAAATAAATAAATAAATATGCACTTTACTGGATACTTATTTCACTGATGAAAATGAAATTTCAACCACTTGTGCATAGACTTGCAATATTTATGGAATATCTCTGAAATACCTTCATGTTTGTGGGAGTTCAGCTTGAAGTAACTTTTTGTTTTAAATTTTTTTTATATTTTTAGGAAAAAAAAAAAGAAGCATATAAAATGTTGCTGTACTGGAAAGTACACAAATAACTCAGTAGCATGCGCACCAAAGACTCCACGGAGGAATTTTGCGCATGCGCAGGAATGTTGTTATGCTCAGGTCGTTCGATTTCAGCACGCAGATGGCTAAAGGGCTGCGTTCCTTCCGTATTAAAATACCAAAACGAATGTTAACAAATTGTCACAACCGTTCGTTCTCAAACTTCGACGCTTTCCAGCGACCAAACCGTGCATTTCCGGACAAGGGTTCCTATTCGAAAACCGATCAGTCTGCACAACGTATTAAGCATTGTTGGTGGGGCTTTTTTTTGGGGGGGGGGGGTATAATATATACATCAAGTTGTTCAGGAAGCTATTATTTTTATTTTGAACCAAAGAAAAAGATAGCGCTTTTTATCACCATAACCTCCATATGAGGCAGTATTTTGTGTAAGCTCTCTGAAACAATCCCTAAATATAAATATAGAAGCAAAAAGAAAAAAAAAAAGGCCTCCTGAAATAATTCTGTTAGAATATAGACAGCGTAGGCTGATTTCTTTTGTTCATTTTTCTACAACCAAGAAGGATAAATGGACTCGGATTGTGTATTAATCATACATCATAAAGTGAAAAATAATTGTGAATTTGATGCGATTCTCATAAAAGAAACTGTATCGCAACTGACAATAATTAAAATCAATCGTAGTGAGTTTCGCGAGGAAAATTGACTTTTACAATTGTTGGCTGTCTCTAGCCATTTTTTTATTATCGTCAAAGTCCGCCATTAAGTTTGTAGAAGCGCTTCATACGAAGGCTGACAATGTTCGAGCGCTAATAAAATGTTTAAGACATTCTTAAAAGTAATGTTGGTTCTTTCATCAATGTAAATATATCCACACTACCCCTGTGATAACATTAAAATAATATTCACGCTCTCCGACTGATGCTAGGCCGCGAGAAGTAAAACTACGTTAAGACTTTCACACAAATACCCCATCCCAGACTTCCACTCAAACAAAGGATTATAAAATCAAATTATTAATAAAAAGATAATGTTCCACATCTTGCCCTAAGTTATCATATGTCAAGTTAACGTTAATACACAATTGCGAGGCACAGATTTGAATTGTTTTTTGAGCTACAACATTCTGATATTTTACCGACGTACTTTCAATTGAAATCTTTATTGACGGACAAATGTCACAATGTATTTGTTAGTTTATCGTGTATTACGTTGTTGAAGAGTAAATATCAAATAAACAAACGATTTTTCTGATTAATTTCTGCGGCCAGCCATTTTATTGATGTGTAATTTCCACATATTTATTGTGATTTGCAGCTGGCAATCGTTCCAGTATCCTCGAAAAACCAATTTAAAAAATGTACTGTAAACTATACTGCTCTACATAAAAATGTTTTAGAATGAAGCATACTCCCATTTTATATATATATATATATATATATATATATACATACATTTTTTTTTTTTTTTTTTTTTTTTTTTTTTGTGCTGAGTTGAATGGTAGGTATAATTCGTTTCCCCTATCACGTCAGGTTTTCGATGAAAATCAAGGATTTGTTCAATAAAATTGCTATGAGTCAGTTTGCACGTACCCTAAACAAGGACGGTTGGTGTTTTAAGTACGTAAGTACTGTGTTTATCACAGAATGACTCTAAATAAGGTAAAAGTTACTGATACTCAGATCGGGAAATTGATGTGTAAAAAATTTTGAGGATAAAATGGACCAAAAAGAAAAGCAAATCTGGTATACCTACAAGGATGTAAAACTTTTTGTAGGAAACAAGGATTCTAGTTTACAAAATCCTTATGAACACCACGTTGGAAAATTTAAAAAAAGTAGGTTGCAAAATGACTAAAATTACACTTCCAACATGCTCACATCGTCTATTTGCCAGATTGTCTTGGATTTTGCAGCCATAATTCTTCATAATTCTAATATACAGCAAGTTCTTATCGCTATATAAAAAGTTTCCATGTAAAGGGTAGTTTAGGTTGGGGTATTTTCTTCAAAATATTCGTGACGCATCCTTGAAAGACATTTAAACTTAAATACCAACTTTGGTTTTTAGCGGAATTTTTGGTTTTGAGTTATGCTGTCCACAGACTGACAGGTTGACACACACACACACACACACACACACATACACACACACACACACACAGACACGCACACACACACACTGGCATACACAGACACGGGTCTTTTTCTAAAAATGCTTTTTTTTTGGATTCAGGGGTTCTCAAAACATATATTTCCGGTGAAATCGCAGCATCAAATTTTTGGGTGGAATACAATACTTCCTGTATTTACCAGTAGAGATAGTAAAAAATTACAACATGGAAATATCAACAAGTAAATCCTAAGTGATGCCACAGAAAGGAAAATGTTCTAAGTCATCCAAAATTATGATAGAAGTGATAACATTAGAACAAGTATCTCACTTTGAACAGTTGGGTTGTAATATAAATTTCGACAGAGATAAAGACATAGAAAACAAAATAAACAAATTCCACCAAATGTGCGGTTCAAAAATAAGCAGTTAGAAAATAAAACTGGGAAGGATACAAAACCCAGATTTTATATATAAAAAAATGACAGTGCCAATATTGATGTATGGTGGCGAGTCCTGGATTATGAATGAGAAAGATAAAATTAAATTACAAGCCACAGAAAGAGTAAAAGGTTCTACTAGGAGAGATCTCTTTCGCAACGAGGATGCGAGAAGAACTAGGTATATACATACACCATAATCGAAGAGACCAAGGAGAAGTGTAAACATCTGAATGGAATGCGTAACGAAGGGATACCACTGGAAATATACGAGTACAGACCACGAGGAAGAAG
Organism: Tenodera sinensis; assembly: GCA_030765045.1. NCBI lineage: Eukaryota > Metazoa > Arthropoda > Insecta > Mantodea > Mantidae > Tenodera > Tenodera sinensis. Next base: position 53,006,730 of record CM060971.1, on the reverse strand, counting down.
ATATGCAGGAAGTCCAAGGTAGAGATGAACTGAAGAAAAGGAGGACGGAACAGGCAATTTACCTAATCCATGGAGTGTAGAAGAATTACGATATAACGATAGATGTCAATCTTATAATTGGCCATAAATTTGCTTTTTGATCATGACTATACAAAAATCGTGTCTCTAGGCTACTTAGATCGCGAACTATGAATTATGAATTTGGTAATTTCATATGGTTATCGTCACCATTCATTAACATAGATAAACCTAAAAAGACCACCATCTAAAAAGACCACCATACCTTGCTCTCGCATATAAAACATACAATGTACTTACTATGAAAATACGAAAAGGAATGAATTAATGTTAGGTTCGTTTTCAGAGTACTAATATGTTATACTATTATTCAGGTGAACGGACATGGTGAAATGTTGTTAATATATAAACTAGATTATTTATTCTGTTTTCCCCTGTGTTTGTGACACGAGTGTATGAACATGCCCATTGGAGCTAGGAGAAGTAATTTTTACTTTCTCTACTGATAAGTAAGTGAAGTATTGTATTCCATCCAAAAATTCCATGTCGCGATTTCACCAAAAATATGATTTGAGAACCCCTGAATCCAAAAAAAGAGCATTTTTAGAAAAAGGTCCATGTGTGTCTGTCAGTCTGTCAGTCTGTGGACAGCATAACTCAAAAGCGAAAAGTCAGTTAAAAACCAAAGTGGTATTTAAGTTCAATGTCTTTCAAGGATGCAGCACAAAGATTTTAAAGAAAATTGTTCCACCCTAAACTACCCTTCACATTGAAAATTTTTCGCAAATTTTCATTTTCTTGAAAATGGCTCTAATGATGTTGAAAAAATGCCATAGGTTTGAGATATTTTTATGACAAATGTATATCTTGAATTTTCTGGGTACAGTCCATGAAATCCTACTTAATCTGGATGACTTTTACATAACTGGTGAACTGTAAGAGATAGACCAAGCCTTACTGTACAAAAAATTAGATCTTCCTAAAACACACAATTTATGTCCAAATATTTCTCCTTTTTTTTTTTTTTTTTTTTTTTTTCTTTTAACAATAACTTTGTTGTAGAATGAACCATTTTGGAGATATTCCTTGTTAAATGTGTAAGTTTTGGAGAACTTATACTCCTCTCAAATGGAACATCGCTATTCATTTTTATAAGTGAATCGTGCAAAGAACTGAATTTGAAAGCTTCAAAAGATTTAACTGTCACTCAAAGCCTTCTGAATTCCCATATTCCCGTTGCACGTGCATGGAAACGAGCAATAAGATAGTTTCTGCAAATATTTATCTCAACTAACACGAAGAAGGCATGGGAAGAAGAGTTTGTAAGAATGGTTAGTACAAGAGTTGAGAAAGTCATGTGGGTGCAACACATCAGATTTTTTTGTGTGTATATTTAATGGTCGTGTGTCTACAGGTCCTCGGTGGTGACTGCATACATACCCCGGACACACAAGGTATGTTTTTCACTTCAGGAATACCTGCTTTAAAGGTTGTAGATTCGCTCCAGCTTCGTTAAGAATTTAAAAGGTCCAGGAAAGTAATAAACAACTGAGTTGACTGTGTGTGCTTCACGCGTGGGAGATACGCGATAGAAGAAGAGGAGAGATACTTGGTTAAGTGCAGCTATCAAATGGTTTCCCTTTGACGTGTATTTGTTATCCCCAGGAGTGGCGACGTATGTTGAACAGATGCTGCTATTTCCAACTAAGCAACCATCATGTGAACTGCTGCACCAGATTTTCAGTTCCAGACACGCTCTCATCAGAACGTAAACGAAACAAAACAACTGATCCTGTCTATAACGCTGCGATTCTGTGTATACAGGGTGGAAGGGAAACCATTACATTAATTTAAACCAGTGATAGATCTCGGTATTTGGAATACATTTTGTATCTTACGTTTTTGTCTCTGAGCATTTCCTACAGAGATATTTTAGTTTTATTGAAAACAAGCTGGAAACGCTGCAGGTTTCACTTTCACTAGGTCAGTACATAGACAAACACGCAGCACGGAGCCGCGCGGTTTGTGAGCATAAACATAAAGACATACCATGCCGTGTGTGCTACGTCATAATAAATGTACTATCTAAATTCTCCAGTAACGCATACTGTAACCCAAACTCATAATCTAAGGATATTGTTTATTATTTCCTTCAATTTCAAACTTATATCGTTTCGTAGCTGATACTGCTATAATTTAATAAATCAAGCCATCTCTCTAACTTATAAACACAAAGGTATATTTGTACGTTCTTACAAAGCGTACCAAATGATATTTTTAAGGTGACAGCAAAATGATAAGTAATGAACCAAATGGCTCACCCACTCCACAGAAATTGTTCAAAATGTCCATAATTTGCGCACATGCAAGACTCACACCTTTTTAACCAATTACGTTGCAGTCTGACTAAAACACTCTCATTGTTGTGTATTTCTTCCGCAGACAGATAAATGCATTCTCTCAAAGATTCGAGGGGAGTAGTTGCTGTTTTGCAGATCCTGCTTTTCACGTCTCCTCAGAATAAATAATCCAGAGGATTCATACCGAGTGGAAGGGAAGTCATTACATTAATTTGAAGCAGTGATAGATCTCGGTATTTGGAGCACATTTTGTATCTTATCTTTTTGTCTCTGACCATTTCCTACCGAGATGGTGTTGTCGAAAACAAGTTTCCGACACTACAGATTTGTGTGTGTCACTTTCACTGGTTCTGTACATAAGCAAACACTACTGCTACCACGCGCCTCCTTCTATGCTTACTGTACGAACGTAGGTCAATCACAACCGTTACCTGCCAAAACAGGAAAAAGTGAAAGTGGTCAACCAGTTTACATTCGGAAACCAGGTCAAGTCCCTGACCAACCTCAACGCAACGTTGCCGACTTATCTCGCGTCTGAAAAAGTCGTTTGGAGCATTACTTCACGTCTTCTAAGTGATGAATTATTTCGAAACTCTCTGTGATGTCCCATAATTACTACCGAAGCTATGTAAGAAATAAGTTACTCTACGCGTCTTACAAGCAACAAACTGTTAACTTCGCACATTCTTGTGGAATTACGCATCCAATTTGGAACAAAAACTATTTTTTTATTTTTTTTTTTTTCGAAATTGGCTGATCAAAGAACAAAATGCTATAAGACTGTTTGGTTTGTTATGCTTCTATGAAGCACATATTAAAAGGAATATAATGACTTCCCTTCCACCCTGTATACATGTTTTGAGAGTCTCTGAATTCAAAAAGGCATTTTAAATAAAGGTTTGTGTGTCTGTTTGTCTATTATACTTTAAAAACGAAAAGGGGGCCGAAAATCAAACTTGTTATTATGTTCGCATTTTCCAAGGGTGTGACACGAAGATTTTGAAGAAAATTCCTCCACTCCAAGCTAGCCTTTAGAGTGAGTGAGTGAGTATTGTTTAAGGGCCCGTCGACAACTAGGTCATTAGGGCCCTTAGCCTTTAGGTGAGAAATATTTAGAAACTGTTGATTTCCTCATAAGATGCTTCTCAGGATTTTGATAGAATTACCATAGGTATATTTAGTATATTTTTATAACAAATGAAATGTATATCTGGGATTTTGATACCGATATGTGTCAAGTAATAAAATATAATTTGAAATGTAACTAACAAATGAAAAAATAGTTATAATAAACAAGGAAACCAAGCAAACATAATCCATCTAAAAATGAATATGAATAGTTAAGGGTAGTTTGGGTGGGGGATTTTCTTGTCCAATGCTCTCAAGATGCTGAAGTTTAGAACCAAGTTTGGCATTTAACCAGGCTTTATTGTGTACACACACTGTACACCTGCGTCATTTGGGTCCGTTCAACTAAGAACAAGGAACTTTTAAACATCTGACTATTAATTAGGTTTGCTCCGTATCCCTTATACCTGTAACGAAATGTACAATGGAACTATTTCTGTTAAGGTTTATTATGACTAACTTGAAGTATATGAGAAAAAGCACTGCTGAGAGCAGTCTGTGTGTGTCTGTTTCTGTGTCTGTGCCTGTGCCTGTGCCTGTGCCTGTGCCTGTGTCTGTGCCTGTGCCTGTGCCTGTGCCTGTGCCTGTGCCTGTGTGTTGTTTTGTTTATGTATAAAACTACCACTGCCATATCCGAATTGTTATAGAAAGTAATGCCACAGGTGACTCAATATATCTAAAGAATTGGACTATCACGAGTTGCATTTATTAAGATTATTTCACGAATTAAAAGATGGTATAGCCTATGAAATATAATTTAAATGATCCATTGTATTACTAACCTCTTAAAAATGAAGCGCTGTTCTAAGATTTCCCTCTTCGAATTATTTAACCTATTTCAGCACTAGAAGCTTTACCCAAGCATGAGTCAGCCGCTTTTGACTTTTAAGCTTAGCGGCTCTGTTGCGTCAAATTACGTAAGCTGTTGCGCATTTGTAATAGAGTGCAGCTAGATTCTCTACACTGATCACAACTTAGGAAAATCAGAGGAGGTGATAATTAAAATTCAAGACAGGAGATAATGTACTTTAATACATTTTTCGTGAATGAAACCTGTTATTTGGTTGAAATGTGAAAGTGTTATGCACATTATTAGTTCATTTAAAGTCACGCACGAGTGAAATAGTGACCATAATTACGTTGACAAAATGATCTCATTGCTCGTTTTGTGTTTTTCTTTTTCTAACGCACAGGTTCGAAAAAAAACGTTATGGTGTTGGTTTTGAGGTAATTAGAAATCAAAACATTCGCAACAGAAACTTTAGACCTGCTATAGAGTGAAACGCTGTTTTAATTTAGTTATTTTTTATAATGAGTCATCTGGTGTGCTCATTGGAAATTGACAGAAATAGTCTTGTTTACAAAGCCAGTGCAATCTATTTTTTAGCGTTGTCAAAGCTTAACAAACAAAAGGATACAATTTAATTTTCTGTTTGAAAGAGCTCAAAAATTAGTTGTTTTATACAAAATTAGGCAATGTAAAACCTCATTTCAAGCTACAATAAACTTCGACTGGCGGTTTCTATCAGAACAAGCGAAAGAATTACCTACAGAATGTTTGAAAACTTGTATTAACCGCACAAACGCTGTCTTGTAACATCGTCAGCAGAATCTCTGCAGTTGCCTTATTCTTTTTCTTCTCCCATCCTTCCACTCCTCCTCGCGTTCTCTCCTTTTCCTACCACTTAACTATAATAGAAGAAACGTTTTATATCGCCGAAACTTCTATTCAGGTATTTCACCGAATGTAGGAATTCTGAGATATTGTAAAAATAAGAAACAAGTAAAGAACGAAAAATAACAATAAACAATATTTCAACAGACAATATTTCGGAACGAACGCAAACCGTGTATATTTTATGAATGACAAGAAGTTGAGTTTAATTTAATTTACTTTTGTATAGGAAAATAATTCAGCTTGAGCAAAATACGTACCACTTCTTTTAAAAAAATATCAAACGCGATGACAATGAGAATGTAAGGTGTTGTGACAAAATGAGGTGACAAATACCACTCCTGATACCACTGTGACAAATGACACTTAAAGGTACTTTTTCTGTCGGTTCATTTTTCTTCTAAAATTGACGCACAAAACGCGGTTCTCTATTTCATTTTCCTTGACACAGTCCAAAGTTCTTCGTGACCTTAGAACTCATAGCTGTTCTGTCCTCTCGTAACCTTAATACTACTTCCCTGTCTTTGACAAAGAGCTGGTATCGAGTTGGTACTCACTAAAACTCCTTCTACAGGATACCCCATCAAAAAAGAAAAAAAGAAAGAAAGAGAGAAAGAAAGAGAGAAAGAAAGAGAGAAAGAAAGAAAGAAAGAAAGAAAGAGAGAAAGAAAGAAAGAAAGAAAGAAAGAAAGAAAGAAAGAAAGAAAGAAAGAAAGAAAGAAAGAAAGAAAGAAAGAAAGAAAGAAAGAAAGAAAGAAAGAAAGAAAGAAAGAAAGAAAGAAAGAAAGAAAGAAAGAAAGAAAGAAAGAAAGAAAGAAAGAAAGAAAGAAAGAAAGAAAGAAAGAAAGAAAGAAAGAAAGAAAGAAAGAAAGAAAGAAAGAAAGAAAGAAAGAAAGAAAGAAAGAAAGAAAGAAAGAAAGAAAGAAAGAAAGAAAGAAAGAAAGAAAGAAAGAAAGAAAGAAAGAAAGAAAGAAAGAAAGAAAGAAAGAAAGAAAGAAAGAAAGAAAGAAATAGACAACGCTTAATATGTTGTGCGGAGCGGCAAACTGATCGGTTTTCAAACAGGAACCCTTGACCGGAAATGCGCAGTTTGGACGCTGTAACATCGAGCTGTCTATATTACAAACGGGCTTCGAACTATGTACCTCCTACGTCATTGTAGAGCCTATGACAGCGATGGTAAGCCTCATTTACATGACCCACTGCGCGTGATTGTCCTTAAAGATTTTCAATTGCTCCGTGAACTCAAACAATAAGGTCCTCTGCTGACGTTACAAGAGTGCATACACCTACTCTTCATACAGCTCCACAGAAAATAGTGGAGAGGTGTCAGATCTGGCGACCATGGACCTGGTCCCCATCTACCAATCCATCGAGGTGATTCCTCACATTCACATCAAATTATGCTGGAGCGTGACCATTTCAGCAGCTGTGTACTGGTACAAGTAGCACTGCTATTAAAAACGTTACTTACTGGAAACTATACCAGTAACGAAGCAGGATGCGCACGAATTAATTTAGCGCATGCGCAGGTATGTTATTATGCTCAGGTCGTTCATTGCAATACACAGATGGCTAAAGGGTTGCATACCTTCCGTATTAAGATACCAAAACAAATGCTAAATTGTCAAACCACTCGTTTTCAAACTTCGACGCTCCATGCATTTCCGGACAGGTGCTCCTATTTGAAAACTGATCAGTTTGCCATCCCGCAGAACATACTAAGCATTGTGGATGTTTTTTGGGACACTCAGTAAATGGAAAATAGTTTCTCAGCAGTTCCCAAGAATTCAATATGGCCGACATTACACTAAACTGCAGTGAACATTACACCAAAAAGCAGTACTACCAACCTACATAGTAAAAGTATTTTTATAACATCAAACATCACAGACTTAAATAACATGCTTACAAACGATAATAATCCTTCAGTACCGTTACGATACAAAACAATGTTTACTTACCTACTCACCTCTGGAAAATATTGTGCTAAAATAAGGCTTTTAGATATAATTATTTCCGAACGCTAAGCATCGTAATGTATTTAATGTGCTACTGTGTTGCGAACACAAAAATAACAGTAACTATAACTACACATAATGCCCTAAAACAATTCAATACGAAACCATTCACACACGAGCAATACAATGGCGTCTATAAATTAATACATCGTCTTAACAGAACCCTGCATTTAAAATCGGTAGCCTTCCTGCAACGGGTTCAAAAGTAAGTGTTTCTGTGGCAACATAACGGATGCAGTAATACCAACTATGGCCGTAGCTTTACCATCTTTACATTTTACGAACAACTGGTGGTACTAATGCAACCTAACAGACGGACTATCACCATAATGGGGGCTTTTTGGGATATTTTGGGCTATTACACCTATAACAAACAACTCCGACGCTACTGTTAAACGTCCAGAACTGCACGCATGTCTCGCACGCATTGGACACACTGACCGATTCATGTCTATAACCGTAATTCACTGTTTCCTCGCCTCCTTATTTAGTGGAGATGACGTAACGTGGATCTTTCACGAACTTCTTCAAACACGCCGGCGATGACGGACCCAGATTTTTCTCGAAGGCTCTGGAGAAAACCTCTTTTAGTTTTGCCACTCAATAGCTCTTAGTCACGTACACACAAACAGGTGCGAGGCACCTTGACCTCCTTTGTTTGTTCGTCGGCTTGCTATGTGTGGTGAAGTAACTTAGCCCGACAGTCCTTTGGTTTGCGTCACATTATTATTATTATTATTATTATTATTATTATTATTATTATTATTATTATTATTATTATTATTATTATTATTATTATTATTATTATTATTATTATTATTATTATTATTATTATTATTATTATTATTATTATTATTATTATTAAGATGGAGTAATATTAAAATAATTAGTATCAGCAAAGTGAGATTGTAATAGCCTGGAAGTGTTTCTTGCCTATATTGACGTAATAGAAGTCGTGGGTTAAAAAATGATGCACTATGAGAGGAAAGGTCAACTTGTTTGCGCTGTTTTGGAGAACAAACGTGCATTTCATTTGTTTACGATTCTATTCCTGGCTACTGAAGTGTAAAATAAACAGCGTGCAGCATGATTTCAATAACGTAAACAATAGTGTTTATTTTAAACATGTGTCTATAACATCGATGTTTCTTGCAGTAAAAGTACATTTTTAGTGAAAACAAGGAATTGCACTCTTTACGCCTATAAATGCATGTTGTTATACACCGGGAAGTAGTGCCGTTTCGTCGAAAAAGAAATAATTTTTGTCAAATATTTGGAGCCACCTAGCTTCTTGATGGATGGATATACAATAGAGTTGCATTAATCCGAACTAATTGGGACAGAGCCCTTGTCGGATTAGCGAAAATTCAGATTAGGTGGGTTTTCGTCAAACACGACTAAAAAAATTGCATTCAACTTTTTATGCACATTGCTAGTAGGTCTGGGCCTTCAGTTTTTATTTTTATGTACCTATAAGTTATCCAGATTCTCTACTTACTCCTGTAGAATTTATTTCATGTTTTTTTCTCTGCTATGTTTCCGTTTTGTACTTTAAAAAACTAGTTTAACCTTAATCTTCATTCTGTGCAGAGTTTAGGGTTAGCTCCGGATTGAACAATTAAATTTTAAAGGAAACTATACAATTAATATTATTTATTTGTTATTGAATGTGCAACGTGTTTAAAGTAGACTTTGAATGCAATGACTTTAAACACCATTAAATTTTTGAAAAGTTCGACAATGCACCCAAAAATGTTAGGTCATATTTATCGTTATTACTTTTTCTGCTACGTAGAAAGTAAAAATTCGATGTCAGGATTTCACCGGAAATATATATTTTGAGGATCCCTGAATAAAAGCAGCATTGTTATAAAAAGATCCGCGTGTGTGTATGTCTATCTGTGTGTCTGTCAGTGGATAGCATAACTCAAAAAGGAAAGTCAGTTAAAAGCAAAGTTGATATTTAAGTTTAATGTCTCTCAAGGATGCTACACGAATATTTTGAAGAAACTTGCTCCACTCTAAACTACGCTTTACATAGAAAAGCTTTCGAAAATGTTTATTTTCTGGAAAATGGCTCTAACGAATTTGATCAACATATGTTTGAGATATTTTGATGGCAAATGAAATGTAAACAGTCCATGCTGTTTACTCTAGATGACTTTTACATAACAGGTAAACCGTAAAAGATAGACCAAGTCTTATTAATTTACGCCAAAACTTAAAGCTGGTGGTTTTAAACACTGAAGCCGTGTGTGGGCAATGTTTTAAGAGGTAGAGTTATAAATAAATCAAAAACCATAGATCATAAATAAATAATATAACCATCTAAAGGTTTGTTAAACCCGGGACATAAAGTGTTTACTATTGTAAGTCGCCCTTGGGGTATTTATCTCTGACATGGGATTCCCTCGTGGTCTAACGGGGAAAGTACGAATCGGTTGGAGAATTTAATGTCAGACTGGCACGTTGACTATGGTAACTTAGTGCTCACAGTAGCCGCTCGATAAACGGAAAATCCGTGGTTCAAATCCCGGCTATGGCATACATTTTTCGGTCCTGATTCTACCTCTTAAGACCAAGTCTTACAATATAAAAAAATGTAGATCTTACTAAAACACCATTTAGATCGAATAAGATAATTTCTAAAAGTGTTTATCTCAACTAACACGAAGAAGGACGAATAAGAGCTTGTAAGAATGGTTACTAGATTAATTATTTTGTTATTTAACGACGCTGTCAATTGCCAGGATCACATCAGGGTCACCGGTGTGCCGGAATTTCGTCCCGCAGGAGTTCTTTTACATGCCAGTAAATCTACTGACATGAAGCTGTCGTTTTTAAGCACACTTAAAAACCATTGGCCTGGGCCGGGTTTGAACCCGCGACCTTGGGATCAGTAGGCCAGCGTCTAACCAACTGAGGTACCCAGACCGACATGGTTAGTAGAGAAAGTCATTTGAGTCCAACACATGAAATCTTATTTTTTTAACTTTTCGGTCTAAATGCTTGCATAGTTCTAAAATATTTAGGTTGTAAACATCCGGGCCTTGATTATTATAGTATCATAAGAGTAATATGTTTTCAGCTTCTGTTAGCTCGAAGTTCCTCGCGTGGAGTACAAGACATGTTTATTTGCCCCCATAGAGCCGGACAGGTTATTGTGAGGGGCAAAGCACAGTAAGCTTTCTACAAGGTTAATGATACTAGGCTATCTGGGTAGCAGGTCGAGTACTGAAGGCGCCTATTTCTAAAAATGCTTCTTTGGGGCTTCCAAGAAATCTTAATATCGAATTTTTAGGTGGTATAGAATACTTGCTCTACCTACTGCAAGTAGAGAAGGGGAAAAAGGTAAACTTGGCAAATAATGAAGAAAGCTCTAAGCCCTTTAGGGAGCTTACTTTTACAGTCGTGTGTTAGTCCTTGAGAGTACCGACGTATTGTAGACAAGGAGGTGACATGCTGGTTGCCTAACTAGGGGAGAAAAGACGCTAAGTGCATGTCGGTGGGTGGTGGCAATGAATACTCGTTAGCAAGCATTCCGCGCCGTACATACATACGTCATTTCGCCGATGTCGTCTTTAATGACCCCTCTTCTCCAATGGCTGGACCTGAATAAGAATGTAGGCACGTCCATGACCTTCTCTTTCACTTAATAACCATTTCCGTTTCGAAAAACGACCTTGCTCCCTTTCAAAATGCATTTCTGACCAACAATTGTGAATATGCACATTAATCAATACCTCTGTTTCAGTCTAATCGACACACAAAGGTAGCCGATATCATTATAGCACCGACTAGTGAACAAAACGTCTGCGGTTCATATCTTGCTAGCACCGAGAGGTGCTTTATGTAAGCTTTTACTTAGTTCTCATAACAGACACAAGTAGGGAAAGTACATAAAACGAATTTATACTGTTCGGAAGTATCTCTCAGTTTCTCATCGTGTTACAGGGCATCGCAAGGAGTGAGACGTAACTACTGACCAATGAACTGCTGATAGTTGCAATACGGGGCTAGAAACATTGCGCTCTAATGAGGACAAGGAAAAGGGGGCCGCAGGGTGGATACACCTAGCCTAGTAGAAAAGCCACGTTTTAATCTTCTTTAGATTTATCTCCAAATTCATAATGCCTATTATTGAAAACATTGAAAATGCTTTAAAAGAGCAGCATTCATTGAGTTAAACGCTTTTGTATTATATGAATATGAATTTATTGAATACCAAAGCAGGGCCCCTAAACTCCATCCTGAATACCAAAGCATATACATATTGCGTTGCCCATGAACTTAGGCCCTAGCCCCTCTGTCATGTGACAGCGCTCTGCTATTCTCTACATATAATTTTTGACGTGTGCTGTTTATTCTTTCACCACAGTTAATTAACCTTGTTCATACCTGTATTTTTAAGTTTCGTCTTTTGGATCCACTTATTTTTAACAAATTCTCATACCTTCTTTTCCCTAAGATCGTTACTATTTTACATTACCCATTACATTCCAAAATTTGTTTTCCCCTCATTTTTCTTGTGTTTCCTGATTAATAATTTCCTACACCTTATTTATTAACTTTTTTCTTAGCTCTATTTCACTTCCACTTCCATTCCTCACTTAACTTTCGCTTTTTTAAAATGACTACTTGACATTAACCCTAAACTCTTCTTGAGCCCTTGTTCTTCATTGTCACACGGCGTGGAGAACCGTTTTCCATCCTTTTTTCTTTGGCTTCCTATGTATTAACACCTATTCATTATCTGATCTCCACTTTTGTGATTTAATATATTTCCAAATACAAGTTGGGCTTTTCTGGTCCCCTTCTCCCGTTTCGAACTACCCACATACATAATTACTGTCTCACTCTCCTCCCATTCCACCTGGCTATTATTTCTATTAGATTTTGGAAGTGCCCCTTTGCTGTCTGAGTGACTTGCACTAACTTCTTTGCTTCCATTTACTGTACCTTGGTCTGCTCGTAACATTTTCAATTCCCAGTTGCCATCTTTTTTCTCCGTCAAATTATTCTGTATTATAAGAAGAGGTTCATCACTGTCCTTAGAATCACAAAAACGTGTAAAGATTTACAGTAAATACAGAAAGATCCAAAAACATAAGAACCGCTACACGGTGTTTTTCCACTGCGCTGCCGGAAGTGGGACAACAGCAGCTTATGTACACAAGGTCACGTGGGTGACCACCAAGTTAACCGTGTACCTACAACGGGAAGTAGAAGCGCTGGCGACCTTGCAGTGCTCTTGTAAACAAGTAGACGGGAAGACTTTTATTATGTTTACAATTCTGTGATAATATTGAGTATAATATACTGCAGCCTGTAGCCATGTCCCCCACCGAGTTACATTTGGTTGTGGAGGCAAGGGAATTCCAGGTGTCATCTGTTTCAGTATCTTGATTTGGAGGGTGCTTTGCGAAATATCAAATTTGCGAAAATCAGAATGCAATAGAAGAAGCTGGAGTATTTTAAATAATATAAAATACGAAGTTTAGAGACAAATATATTTAAAATTGATGTGTGGCATATTCTTTACTTAACGTCCCAATTTTTTTTCTGAATCCAACACCGGCCATGATTAAGCGAGCACTGGCGGAACCTGCCGATGTTACTCTGTAATATCAGTAGAGTAACCTCGATAGTAGCAGAGCCATACGCTACCATTGGCCCAAAAATATGTTTTGCAGACGATATTAAAATTACATGCATTCATGATCTGCCATTGTAAGAAGCAAACTACGTTAGCTGTTTATTGTGAAAATAAATGTTCAATCCCTGCCGTTGAGTAAATACATTTCATAAGTTGTGTTTCACTGCTATGGCTAGATTCCTTGATCTCGCTCCATTGTGTTACGATGACAAACTGCATGCAGTCTATATGACGAAAGTTTATCAAGAACCACATGTTACTGTCGAAGTGCAATGCCGCCCTTCACCTGGTTACGAAACGGAATCGCAGACACCAGCTGTTTTCATTGATACTTGGTTCTAGAACTCTAGGTTACCGCCTGCCCAAGTACCCCTACTCATTATCAACCCCGCCCATATGGCGATATCCGTTGCTGTATTGGAAACACAAGCGTAAGTCACAAAATAATGGCGGATCGCTTCAGTTGTTGAAAATATGTGTATCTCAATGAACAACAAATACCTTCAACAGGGGAAAACTTGCACCAGTTCATTTGAATATAGTGCACTGTATTTTTAACATTGACAATAAAGACTGGTGAATGTGGTAATAATGTTGACAGCAAGGTAGCTACCATGTTACTAATTCGGCGCATGCGCAGTAAGTACATTCGTTATTGCTTTTATTCCTTTTATTTGAAGTGAATTTATGTATTTTTAGCCATTTGGAGTGTAATAAAACATATTTGTTTAATGTTTCGATCATATTTATGACTTCCTATATCGCAACTAACGTCGGAAACTAGAAAATCAATTTTGCAGGATTAAAGAACAGGCGGAATGTCTATTACAAAACTGTATTCAGGAGTAGAGTTGTAAAACTATCGTAGACCGTCGAAGACTATCATAAGTAAGTGTAGATATGGCAATTTTCTATGAGAATTGGTAAGTTAAGAACTACCCGCGTTACCTGTGCGTTAGGTGTGTTGCATACCTATCGGGCGTTACCTCATATCGATCACGTTGTTTACGTTTTTTTCATCATGTTTTACTAGATTCCTCCATAAACCAGAAGCGTTGAAGTTTGAAACTTCTCGAAACTGAGAGAGGGTATATAAGGGGCCTCATAACGTACGGAAGATTGGCCTTCAAAAACATTTGGAAGCTCCTCTAAGTATACTACAGTTCAGATCAAATACACTGATATTTATCACGAGTAATGTTATTTTGAACCGAGAAGCACAATTTTTATTTTGATCCTAGTGACCAAAATCATAATCACAGTTTTGAATTTATCATTAAATTTATTAATTCGTTGTATCCTGTATTATGTTTCTTTTCCTACCAATGCTACCGGTAGTTCTGCACAATCCGGGTTTTATAATGAAACATTATTTTTGTTTATTTTTAGCAAGTATCATCAATCGGTAACAAAGGGAACTGTATTTGGTTTTTATTCTATTTCTATTTGGAACTATGTTTTTGCCCTTCATATGAGGGCAAGCCGGAAAGTAAGCTACCTATTTTTTATGGGCGAAGAAGTTAAGTTTATTTCTGCACTAGTTAGCTTAGTGACTTTGCACGAACGGTAAAATTGACATGACTTCCTATTTCCAGTCTTCAGATTTATTCGGCCTTTACCGTTAGTCGGTTTAAATGAATGACGTCATTATTAGTTCAGCGAGCCCCTTATCTCTAAGAAAAGGAGTAATGACTCTCGGACTCCATGCGTTTCCGTCTTCGTGAGCAGGTGAATGTAATGCGGCGGTGCTCAACTTTTTTTCGCCAGGACATTGTGTGCGTTCTTTGCACGTGAGATAGAGGTGACGGCATCTGTTAATGTACGACTAAAGTATATTTAAATACGCTTATAAATAAATTACATGATTAAATGATATACCAAAATGTGCAGAAAAGTGTGGTCTATTTTATCATATAAAAATTCCACTCTTTGCTTACAGTTTTAAGTTCAGTATTTCCTGTGGTCATTGGCAAAACGTTCGCCGTGCTAAAGACGGAATGATATGTCGTATTATGCTGAAAAAATTAATTCCATAATTAAGAACAGCAAGTTCTACATTTCCAAGTTTCATTATCCCTTTATTGTCCAGTGCTGCTTTCAAGCAACGAAAAGGTTAATCAACTTTATAAATAGCTGAATGGCTTATTTTGCCATTTTGATATTATACCAGCAATAATTAATACAAATACATATTTTAAATTGATTTAAATAGTATAAGGTATATTTTTATAACTAACGCTATAATGTTTCGAGACGAACAAGAAGGAATATTCATAGAACCGTATTCAAATGTAACCCCATCATCCGCGCGTGTCATCACACCCTTTATTTTACATAGGTCATCCCCGTCCCTTAGCACAGACTCATTTGGCTGAGACTCCACTCGTGACGTTCAACTTTGAATGGATGGCCAGGTCTTGCATTTCGCCTTAAAGAGCGCGGCTATCGAGTAGCTTGCCTCAAGAGGTCCATAAAAGTGCGTTAAGTTAAGTTATTTTGTTGTTTAACGACGCTGTCAATTGCCAGAATGACATCAACGTCGCCGGTTTGCCTGAATTTTGTCCGCAGGAGTTCCTTTACATACCAGTAAATCTACTGACACGGAGCTGTCGTTTTTAGGCAAACCTTAAAACCAACGATCAGGGCCGGGTTTGAACCCGGGATCAGTAGGCCAGCGTCTAACAAACTGAGCCACCCAGATCGACTTGAAAGTGCGTGAAAATGGGTTTACGAATTAGAGGAAGACAGGCATAAGTAGCAAACGAATTTGGCCTGTGAAGGGTTAAGGTTCATTAAGATGCATATACGCTTATTCGCTCACAGGAACAGAAGGAGGCTTGAAATAAACTAAGATAAATTATTCTTGAGGATTCCACCACCGAGTAATATAACAGGGACATTTATTTTTTTGACTTGCTATCACACAAGTAATGCCATAGCAAACGTACAATAGAGTCTAATTAATTATTGGAGCATAACAAAAGGGCCCTCTCCCTTTGTTCACATTCGTCATATCAGCTATGAAATAGAATAAAACGTCTATTGTTAGGTGCATGGAACCGGATTTCTAAATAAAACGGAACTTTATGCCATGAAATGCAAGTTGAGCTGAATACTTTGTTTTGAAATATACGAGAGGCAAATGAATTGCGAATCCAATTACCAAGTCGATGAACAGAAGCAGTCTCGCATTGCTTGAAAACCGATCTGTAATTGAAATTACTTGTTGAAGTTTGCCTTTCATAACATCTCGTTTCTTTTATCATGTCATTAAAGCGAACTTTCTGTTATTTGAGTGAACTGCGAATGCAATTAGAATGTAATGTAACTGTTTCAGTGATTATTGCTTTTGTAATGAAATGGAATTAACGTCGAAATAAATTAAGCATTTCATTTAAATTCCTCTAATCTTATGTGCATAAAGGAAGATAAAGTGAGCTTTTGTTTTCAATAGGAAGAAAATCGTGTTTATTCCCTTTACCATTTTCATATCATCATACATACCTTGCCTGTTCCAAATTCAAGACATTTGGTCTCTCCATCGAGTAAGTGGTCTTCCTTTGTTTCTGTGTCCTGAAGGTTTGTAATTTACTATTATTTTAGGTGGTCTATTGTCTAGCATTGTGAGTATATGTTCGTACAGTCACATTGGTCACACAATGCTATATGGACGAGTTGGGGACGGTGTGAGCTTGGATACGGCGAGCGACTATGTATACGTGACCATAAACATCCATGGCGGTAAAACACAAAACAAAGGAGTCGAGAGTCTTCTCCGGTTCTCATCACTGCATGTGTGTATGGAGGGTTCACGGAAGGTCATGAGACATCGGCTCCAGTATAAAGAGGTCCACACAGAAGCACGAGCAGTTAGTTCGAGTATCAGTTTAGAGTTAGACAGTTTAGTTAAGTGAGTAATAGAGTTGCAGTCGTTAGTTTAGTTGTGTAAGTTCTGTTGTACAGTTAGTTTATATTTACGAGAGTGGGTTGGCCAGCCTGTCAGCGGGTACTTATGTGCCGTCAAGTGACTGTCGTAATAGTCAGAAACTGGAGAAAGACATTGAAAGGCTGAGAAAGATTATCAGAACAACTGTGATAGCAGAAAGGACAATTAACTATGTAAACGAGAAGAAAATTGTGCATTTGTAGTAAATTTAGAACAGAATAAACTCATAAACAAGTAACAGGACTTCGGATTTTGCCGTTTTGTTAGAATATCAATTTTGTCTTTGTTTCTCAATTTGATCTGTCAATTTAAAAACGCTTAATTGTTCCCTTATCTCTGTGCCTCTTTTGTGTAGCCCACTGTTGGTTTTAAAACACTAGTCTCAGCCACTTCTATCTTCCATCTATATGGGTCAGTCAGAGTCGAATTTTTACAGCAATACATAATAGTGGGAAGGGCCATAATGTTATAAAATGCCAGTCCAATATCTTGAGTAGTTTAATTTGTTAGAGTTCTTCTTAAGATCCGTACATCCTCTGAAATTTCTGTATTTCTATATTTTTATATTCTACCAGTATGATATATTGAAACCCAAGTAATTAAAGGATCTCACTTGTTCAATAATATTGTTATTTATAACAATTTTGCAACTTAGATAATTTTTTTACTCCAAATATCTTTGATTTTGTTTTTGTACATGAAATATTTAAATTATATACCTCGCCTACTTTTTCTAATTTTTTGCAGCTCTTTAGAGATTATTGTGTCTAAAACTTAGTAATTAAAAAAAAATTCATTTATTGCATCTTGCCATTTCATAAAAGCATGGTCAATATATACAGGCTGGAAGGGAAGTCATTCAATTAATTTATAACAGTGATAGATCTCGATATTCAGAACACATTTTGTATCTTACGTTTTTGTCTCTGACCATTTCCTACGGATATATTTTAGTTTTATCGAAAAAAAGCTGGCAACACTGCAGGTTTCACTTTCACTAGGTCAGTACATAAACAAACACGCATCACGGAGCCGCGCTGCTCGTGAGTGTAAACATAAAGACATACCATGCCGTGTCTGCTATTTGTAATAAATAAGTACATCTAAATTCTCCAGTAACGCATACTGGAACCTAAACTCACAATCTAAAGATATTGTTTATCATTTCCTTCAACATCAAACAGAATCGTTTCGTAGCTGATACTGCTGTAATTTAATAAACCAAACAACCTCTCCGACTTATAAACAAAAGGTACATTTGTAGGCTCTTACAAAGCGTACCAAATGATATTTTTAAGGTGACAGCAAAATAATAAGCAATTAAACAAATGGTTCACCCACTTCACAGGTATTGTTCAAAATGTCCACCATTTGCGCACTTACAAGCCTCACACCTTTTTAACCAATTACGTCGCACTATAAGAAAAACACCCTTATTGTTGCGTATTTCTTCCACAGCCAGATAAATGCATTATCTCTAAGATTCGAGGGCAGTAGTTGCTGTTTTGTAGATCCAGCTTTCCACGTCTGCCCAGAAGAAAAAATCCAGAGCATTCATACCGTGTGGAAGGGAAGTAATTACACTAATTTAAACCAGTGGTAGATCTCGGTATTTGGAACACACTTTGTATCTTACATTTTTGTCAAAAACAACTTGCCGAAACTACAGATTGTGTGTTTGTCACGTTTACTGGTTCAGTACATAAACAAACACTGCTGCTACCACGCGTCTCGTGAATGTCTCCTATGTTTACTGTAGGAACGTAGGCCAATCACAACCGTTACCTGCCAAAATATTAGGAAAAGGGAAAGTCCTCGAATTGTTTACATGCGGAAACTAGGTCAATTCCTCGACCAACCTCAACGCAACGTTGTCGACATGCCTCGTGTCTGAATAAGGCGCTCGGAGCATTCCTTCACGTCTTTTAAGTGATTAATTATTTCGAAGCCCTATGTGATGTACCATAACCGAAGCTACGTCAGAAATAAGTTTCTACGCATCTTACAAGTAACATAGTGTTATCTTCGTACATTTTTGTGGAATTACGCATCCAATTTGAAACAAAAACCATTTATTTTTTCGAAATCGGCTTCCTTCCACTTTGATGGCGGTAGGCTTCTGAAACATTGAATGTCACTTCAGAAGCTCAGCAGTTGTTTGGATTTAAAAATGTACTGTCTGTGAGTATGGGTTTCTTTGTGGTGTAGCAAAGCAGATGGGAAAGTTATTAAAACTACTCATGTTTTCAACAATAGCTGAAGTACGTGATGAGAAGTGTTGAATCTGTAAATCTAACATCCTCTATTACCTTCAGAAATACAACTTCACCGTAAATTGCTTCTTCGTAATTTTTGCAAACATTTTCATCTAAGAGCCAATTTTATGTACAATATTGGGGTTCTTGCCCTCAAAGTCTCAATCAAGATCTTCAAAAGCTATCTATATTCAAATTCAAAACTCCATTACCTTACCTAGGTCTTGAACACATCATCTCTTTATTGGAGTATTAAACCAACATTGTTCTTAAAGGCTTCACTATAATTCTTTTTTACTTTCTCTACTAAGTGTAGTAAGCAGAGGATTGTATTCTACTTAGAAAATTTGATGTAAAAATTTCCCCGAAAGTATATATTTTGATGACTCCTGAATAAAAAAAGCAATTTTAGGAAAATATCCGTGTGTGTGTGTGTCTGTGTGTGTGTGTTTTAGTGTGTGTGTCTGTCTGTCTGTCTATCTGTCTGCCCATGAACATATAACTCACAAACTAAAAGTCGGTTAAAAACCAAAGCTGGTATTTAAGTTTGATATATCCTAGAGATGGTACACGAATACTTTGAAGAAAATTCCTCCACCGTAAATTACCCTTTACATGGAAAGTTTTTCAGTTTTTTTTTTCTCGAAAATGGCTCTAACGATTTTGATTAAAACGCCATATGTTTGAGCAAAAATTAAGTGAATTAAGCCCTACAGATACAGCAAATTGAGCACTCTTAATAAAATTAAAAATAACACTCATGCTGAATTATTTTTTAAGTATTTTATTTACACTAATCCCAAACTTCTGCCTTACAGCTAACGATTTATCCCTTTAAAAATATTAAACTCAAATGGAAGATTTGAGAGTTTATAGTTCATGTAATTTTTAGAAAAAAAATTGTAAGTTCATTTATCTTAAAGTGGCTCTTGGCCCCACAAACACTGAAACGTGGTTTTCCCTTACTCGCCTAGTGCCCCTGATTACCAACCTCATTTCTCTGCAGCCTGGCATTGATTAATTACTGGCATCATTCAAACCGATATGCGCGTTTCAACCCAACCAGCATGGTTCGTTTTCCTTATTTACCGCTCTGAAATGAAAATAAACTGCACCTTATGACACAGCGCCTTACTTCCGATTTAACTTTGGCCACGAAAACAACTCACTTTACCCCATTCAACCTCAGTTTCAGCATAAAAATTAAAGAAGACAGCTTCTAATCTAATGCTGATATCAAAGTGTGCCAATAAACTGGAAGTTCATTTTAAAATAAATACATCATAGTTAAGAAAAAAGTGCGCTTTCATAACAAACTGAACTAAACAGTATTATTTTTGAGTATGAAGGGTTTGTTCTATAACGATATAACTAGCTCATTATATTTAACTTTTTGTGATAACTTTAAAATAAAAGTTAAACTTATAAATGTTATAATAAAGTGTGGGGTGCTTTTTACGATGCTTTTATAATAACTTTACTCTTATAAATAGCTACCAATGAAGTAGTTATACAATTTGATGTCACGCACCCCTCTCATACCTCAGATTCCGCTCGCCTTCTTCTGGTGGACAGACGGTACTTGGAGAAGTTCTCCGGAAGTGGTGTTTAATTTTAGATGCTTTGCTGATTCTTTCCCCTCTATATGTGAAGCAAACACATGGTAATAAAACTCTAACTCAACAATGTGCAACCTTGTCTCTTTGAACAGCTTACGTGGTTAGCTGCTATTCCCCACCTCCTCTTTCAGTTGTAGAGTTAATTAGCATGTGGCGTGTAGCGTCACTCAGACAGTCAGTACCCAGTTACGGACACAAACAGGCGATTCCTTGGTCATTTCTAGGACATAACTTGAACTTTCTGGGAATGTCCTCAGGAGACCTGCATTCTGTATGACTTTTACATAAATGATAAACAGTAAGAGACAGACAAAAGCTTAGTAAATAAAAAAATGTAGATCTCCTTAAAACGCAAATTTATGTCAATTGCTTCTTTTGTCTTTTGAGTGAACCATTTCCGAGATATCCTTTATTATTTCTTTGAATTTCCCAATATTTATAATTTTCCCAATAGGAATACATTATTCGTCTTTTTACCTCTTGATCTTGCGAAGGGAGCGGGATATCAAAGACATTGCATAGAAACCAGCTCTTAAAACATTTCACTATCGGTTAAAGCGATATTCCCACGTTCCTCTTGCACCTACAAGGAAATAAACAATAAGATAACATCTGAAAATACTTATGTCAATTAAAATGAAGTAGCTAGAGAACTAAGTATTTGTGTATAAGAGTGAGTGTGGCTCTACATATATTTGTGAACAGAGTTTCTCCAAATTGAACTATATAAAAAGTCTGTATTGCAATATGTTATGCGACGATCACTTGGTGTATCTTCTAAGGCTATGCTTGTCACCAAATATTGATAGACTTCTTAAACACATCCAGTACCAAAGAGGTCACTAATGATCAGATGTTTATGGCATAAGATTTGAAAGTGCTTTCGTAAATCAAAGGCAACATACATATAACAAAACCGCCACTGCAACACAATTGAGTGGCACAGTCTGTATGAAATGGAAGGAGGTAGATGGAACCTCGCAAACGTTGAACATCGCTGCTATAACTGTTCAATGAATAAATTACTGTATGCGGAGTAACCCGTCTAACTGCCAAATATAACAAACGATCCTTACTCTACAGCCATGTTCGTTAACAAAGGTCACAAGCATGTTATTCTCCCTAGTCACGGAACTGGACTATGATATCGATTCACTAGCGATTGTTTAATGATGGTTTGGACGCGCATTCATTCAACAAAAGGTTTTCGTTGGTATTACTTCCAATAGTAGATACAAAGGCTTCATTATTTTTGTTTGGTTTTGTTGTTTTATCACTTTTCTTTCTTAATTCCCTGGCTATTGCTTATTGGCAATGTGTCAATTTCTATACCGCTGTCATTGAATTTCTGTTATTTTTATTATTTTTATGCCCGACCATACCCAAATTTATTAATTACAAGTCTGATGGCAATTCTTTAATGCACCTTCTTAGCTTCAAACTTTCATTAAAGGACTGGTCTTCAGCCAATCGGAGAATTCAATTTTTATTAAAGGAGAGGTGTTGCACCAATCAGGGAATTCCCATGCAGCAGCGGCAAAGCCCAGTACTGATTAATTCTTGAAACGCAACTAGCGCAAGATTAAAATTTCAGACAAATACAAAACTCACAAATTAACCTCAATACAGCATCAACTTCCAAGAATATTGCAGTAAGCACAGTCCCACTAATTAACTTCTCTAATTGTACAATAAATAACTTATACTTGAAATAAAATTTCGACTGAAAACGGGCATATTCAATTTGACTTATATATTTCAATGTTACGTAGTACTCCAAGGTTATCGTTTTCATAATGATGCTGCAAACGAATCGATTGTCTAGTGCTTGCGCAGAACTACAAATATCAGCTGATGCAATATGTAGATCATGTCCCTGAATATTTCAACTATAAAATTGGGACATGTTGGAGAATAAATTGTCGTATGAAACTTAACTATAATGGTAATTAAGAAGCTCGTATGAAAGTACTTACGTCTTAATTACTACCACTATAGTCCCGTTGCGTAACACATTATTATAGGCTGAACGTCCTTTGACCTGCTTGGTCATATCGGACGATGAATGAATTGGGTGAAATGATGCTCAAATAAACCCGGAGTTTAAAGAGCACAGAGGTACCCACGTTTATCTTCCAGAATAAGGAAAAATGTTATTTTTTTCTAAACCAGTATTGAGTACCAATAAACAACAAAATAAATTCCTTTTAACCCATGCATCGCACATTATTCTTAGACAGTGCTGAATATTTATGCATATATTATATATAAGTACATGATGTTGTTTTATCTTTTTTTTTTTTAAATTTATTTAGAGTCACTTTAACAATTAAGTCATATCACGACTATTCTATGTAATACAGCGGTATACAATAAATTTGATACAATTATTTAACCAAAAAAAAAAAAAAAAAAAAAAGAGAATACAACCAAATCAGTACAACAAAAATATCCTTCATATTATATTTTCGCATGTAAGCCCGTACCTTTGAGAAATGATAATACCCTTCTGCAGTTGGATGGCGTGAGTTTTAACTTCTTCATTGTCATGATGGTCATCAGGTTGCGATGTTCAGTTGTTGCCTTGCTTAGTATCAGTGTTTACAACATGACTTTTACAAAACCACAATACAAATGAGGAAAAATGATGTAACAATTAATTAATAGATTACAAGTTTTTTAAACTTACTGATCTTTTGAGGAACCTGAAATGTTTATTGTACAATTATTACAGTTTGATATAGTTATTCCTTGGGCGGAGGAAGTAGGAATCGAATTATTGGTTACATTGAGATAGAGGCATTGTTTGGATTTAGAACAGTTGGCAAGTAGGGAGAATTTGTTGAAGATTCGCATATTGTAGCTTTTTCTTCAAAGAACAGTAACAATATATTTTCAGTACAATTATTTTGTATGTTTTTTTTTATTATTATTTTTTGGCCAACAACTCTAATTTCACTCTCTCCACTGCTTGAAAAACTTCAATAGGTTCACCACAGTCCTTATTCATATTCAAATGACTCGCCATTTTATACAAGCAATGCATAACTGAGATTCGTGGCCACTTTAGGAGGTCATGGTCATATTCCGTAAGAAACCAAAGTTGGTATTACCGGAGTATTAACCGTAGCATTACCAAGGAGGGTGGGGTGGTTTAAGCCGATGTTCTTAATTTTTTAAATTCTGTCTTTTAATGTTTTTATTAAAGGCATGCAGTAAATAGTTATTGTCAATCACTGTTTCTACTTCTGAATTAAGCTTTTTTTTTGGAGAAACAATGAAATGTCAAGGTGGTAATAAAGTACTGCCCCTAGGTATAACAACAAAGTACCTCCCTGTTTGTAGTTTAAGTTCTGTAATGATGATTGGCATGAAATCTAATATGATTCATGTAAAAAGAAAAAAAAAAAAAAAGAAAAAAAAAAACAAAGAAAAAAGGGACTAGCTAACAGTGTTAAATCTTATATTTACAATCATGACAAAATAATAATACCCAATTTTAAAATAAATACATTTGCTACCAGTGGTAGCTTAAATTCTGGAATAAGACTTAGCTTTTCTACGGTTGAAAGCTTTCTTTCTTTATACTTATAACACTGTTGTGAACTGCTAAAAGTCCGACTTTCACTGTCTAAAAAGACTAATACATTGCTTTCAAAAGCAAGACTGTAACTTGTGTATGCTCTTGCACATATTTATTTGAATTCATTTCAATAATGACAGTATGGCATACTATGAAGAAAGAACATATGGTATTTATATGGTATTTCTTTCCTTTTTTTTCCTTGCTCATGCTGGACGTGGAAAACTTGTCTGTCGCGTTATGAAGGGTTAACTGCACTCACTCTCAGGGAAACTATAACATTAACAACAAGGGTTGAGCGGGCGAGGGACGTGATATTAACTCTGTAGGACAGTGGAAAGATGACTTTTATACGCATCAGATAGCAAGCATGCTTGCTGCTGCACTTAAATGTGAATTTTCCACCAGAGATGTTTCCACAGAGAGCGAAAGCTCCACGTAATTAAAAGTTAAAGTTTGAAGGATTTGCTCAACTTGGTGCATTTCCACTTCCAGACTTTACTCTTGTAAAAAACCTTTTAATATTTTTCATTTGTAATATTGGTGCAGATTAAGGTGGAAAGAAAAAGCATCTGACTACTGCAAATGTTTTAATATCATCTCCATTATGAAAACATTGGAACTGAAAGGTTAATTTATGTAACTTTCAGATGCACTCCCTAACCAAAGTAGGGGGAGATGAATTTTATTTTAACCATTTAAATAAAAGTCTTACCTTGACTCCACAATGCAAATTTTTACAGTAATACGCTTCAGCAACTGCATTGAAGAAAAATATTTTTTTAAAACCATTGTTCCATAAACCATTATTGTCTAAAAACTTATTTTATGGAATCCTAACATTAAAACTGCTTATTATGACAGTATAAGTGAATGACGTAATTACCATGGTAACAAGACATTAATGACGTCATCACCAGAACCTAATTTCTCCAATGTTAGAAAACTGAAATCACTCTCGCAAAATAACGTATTTGTTGCTCCTCTCTCTACAAAACCTTTCATATTATTTTTCGTTAATACCTTTTAATTTTTCTGGAATTAATATATTATCAGCATTCTTGACTTTGTTCAAAAAGTCAAGCTGAAGACAATCATACTTTCAATAGTTTTATCATTACCTTCCATTTTCCTCTACAAGGTTTTGAAACAAACGAAACATCTGATTAGCAACCATCTTACATCATACATAATTGATCTATGAGTGAGTGAGTGAGTGAGTGAGTGAGTGAGTGAGTTGGGTTTAAGGGCCCGTCGACAACTAGGTCATTAGGGCCCGCTGATCTATGATATACTTAGCAAAGGTATTAGTTATTTTTACATATTTTAATGCTACAATTGCAAATAACGTTGCATGTAACATTCGTAACATTCGCTAAACATATTCTTGTATCACAATCAGATTATACACTGGTTGCATCAATAGAGTTTACTTTACGGCCTCCCAAAACTATTAAACCACATACCTTTTAAGATAAAAATATATTCAGCACAGAGAATAATAAGAACGGATAAGAGTGAGCTGGTCTGTGATTTCAACTTGCTGATACAGGCACGTGTCTCCTGAGTACAGACTATGGGTAAACAAATATATAGAAATATACCGTAAAAGTGGATAATTCCTTAGATTCCAAAGAATCATATGCAATTCAAATTGCATAGTTTAAATGTCATAGAAGTGTGTCTAAAATATTAAGGAAATCACAGCTTAGAACTTAGGAGAAACGTAAGGGATAAGCACCAGGATGTGGTAGAAGACAACACTGGATTCTCAATAATGTGTGCTGCACGAGATGACTTGTCCCATAAAGTAATCGAGTAATCAAAGGTGTAAGAAATACAGTCTGGGCGGGAAGCAACTAGGTATTATTAAATGGCTGTTAAATTTTTAATATTGATGGAATAATATTGGAAATAGCGCTAACATACAGAAAATTAAATAGGATAGTGGTGTTTCAAGCAGGACCTTCTAGATACCGGACCTGATACAGGCGTTCAAGATGGCGGCCGTATGTGGTGGGAACGGATTATAAACAACTCGTCTACAGGCTACGATTTTAAGGCAGTAAACAAAAATGTGGTAAAATAACACGCCTATTTTGTGAATATGGGCTGTGTTAAACACAAAAACACTGTCTAAAATATAAACTCAAGTAAGCAAAAAAGAATGACATTTAATATTAAATCATAACCCATTGGCAATGAAATATATAACCTTAAAAAACATTCATGCAAGCTTTACATGCCATTTATAAGTGCATTACACACTCAAATTACAAAGAAGATACACAAAACTGCAAGCAGCATGTTACTTAAATAAAAAGAACTGTTGACTTTGAGTTGACTCAGAATCATTAATCATTATTTACACTGTTTTTCACACTTGTACCATGTACATAATGTTATATACACATACTGCTGGATGGCAGATATACAAATGCTGCTCTTTAAAATAATTAGCTACCCACTGAATTTAAAGCCTTTAGGGTGGAATTTTGCTTTTACTTTTACTGAAAACTTTTGATTACTCAGTTTGCAACAACATATTACTCAGCACTTCATGACATTTCATTTTACAGGGGGAATCCACAAAAGCAGACGAAATATTAAAAATAATAATAATCCTAAAACAGTATTGTAGAGGAAATACGTAGGTAACCTGAAATCAGCATTGTAAAACAGCTTTGCTACAGTCTACAGTTTTACATGCAGCAACATAACACATTACTACAGCTACACATTTAAATAACAAAGAAATGGATGAAATGGGCCATCGTTGTTCATTTTTATTTTTTTTTATTTTTTTTTTTTTTTAAATTAACTTTCTCTACTGGTAAGTAGGGGAAGTATTGTATTCCACCCAAAACTTTAATGTCGAGATTTCACCGTTAATATATGTTTTGAGGCCCCCTGAATCAAAAAAAAAAAAAAAAGGCATTTTGAGAAAAAGGTCCGTGTGTGTGTGTCTGTGTGTCAGTCTGTGGACAGCATAACTCAAAAACGAAAAGTTGGTTAAAAACCAAAGTTGGTATTTAAGTTTAATGTCTTTCAAGGATGCGACACGAAGATTTTGAAGAAAATTGTCCCACCCTAAACTACCCTTTACATGAAAAGGTTTTCGAAAATTTTGATTTTCTTTAAAAATGACTAACGATTTTGATTAAAATGTCACATGTTTGAGATATTTTTATGACCAATGAAATGTATATCTCGAATTTTCAGGCTATGGCCCCTGTAGTCGTAGTTACTCTGGACGACTTTTGCATAACTGGTAAACCGTTGGAAATAGAACAAATTGTACTGTACAAAAATGTAGATCTTGTTAAATACACAATTTACGTCCCAATAAATTTTCTTGTAGGGTGAACCATTTTGGAGATATTCCTTGTTATGTGTGTGAGTTTCGGAAACTTAGAACTTTTGTGAAATGGATCATCGTTGTTCATTTTTTTATATGTTAAGTGTGCAAAGACAACAGAATCTCAAAGCTTTAAAAGATTTGACTATCGCACAAAGCCTACTGTATTCTAACATTCCCCTTGCACCTACAAGGAAATAAGCAAGATAATTTGTACAAATGTTTATCTCTACTAACAAGAAGAGTATATAGGAATAAGAGTTTGTAAAAATTGTTAGTACAAGAGTAGAGAAAGTCATGTGAGTGCAACACATCAGATTGTTTTAAAGATATTTTCAAGATATTTTCCTCCTTATTCTGAATACCTTTTGCAGAACTGGTAAACCCTAAAAGATAGACAAAGTCTTACAAGGTGAAAAATGAAAATCAAATTAAAGCTCGTAATTTATCTCATGCAGGTACACTATTGCGGAGTTGATCATTTCCGAGATATTTCTTTTTACTGGTTTGAATTTTCAAATATTTATACATTTTCAAATGGGAGGTAGTATTAAGGTCCTTCCCTTCTGGCCAGTAAACAGAAGAGAGTTTCAAAGCCATCATTTAGCGACCAGCTCTTAAAATATTTGACTAGTGCTTAAACCTCCATGGTCTAGGGCAGGTCAGGGCAAGAGATACTCACAGTGATGCATTGATACCTGTACTACCTGACAAAGTCACGAAGCGTATCGGAAAGAATGTGAAATTGCCCAGCTGTTTACAGGAGCTTGTCGCACAAACAAGGTGAGATAGTGTGCGTACACCCTGTTCAGATTCAATCATATCTTAAGGACAGTTGCGTCTCATACATCGGCAGGTGCGAGAGATCGTGTATTTGTGTTTTATCACTGACTATACGTCAAGTTGCTATTATTTCGCTCTTCTAATAAACAAGATAAGAAGCGATCGTAGTGCTCAACAGCCAAGATCAATACCCTCAACGCTTTGCCAAGTAGTGTGTTTAGCAGGTAAAAGAAAAGAAGGTGTCTCAAGCTATTGGGTGAGTCGCCCAGGCCTGGTTTAGGAGTAATGTGTTGGCCTTTGCTTTTCAAGATGGCGGATTTAAACCCAGAGAAGGGTGATGGATTTTTTTGGGCGTAAAGATTCTTAGCATGGCTTCCTTTGGAAGGAAAGTAAAACTTCGTAGATTTACGGCACGCACAGGAACCTCAAGCCTGATAAAAAGTTCTCTGAGCAACATTAAGCGATCTTTTACGCCAAGAGAAAATAGCACACTGAGAACCAAAGCAGTTCCGCAGAGCACCTGCCTGCTATGCAAGGGATCCCGGGTTCAATTCCGGGCTGGGAGGCTGGGAATTTTTCTTTAACTAGGATTATTGCCCATCCTCCCTAGAGTCTGGAAGTATGAATGGGAGTGTGAATGAGTGTGTGAATGTGCGTGTATGTGTGTGTGTGTGTGTGTGTGTGTGTGTGTGTGTGTGTACGTGCGTGTGTTTGGACAACTCATATTTTATTTAGTTCTTGTAAAATTTTAGTTACTTTTGAGGTTACTCGTGCTCTTATTTACGTTGAGTATGCTGATTCACTGTGTGGAGCAGAGTACTTCATTATAAAATGCTGTTAATACCAGTATGTATTAACATCTTAGGCTCACAATTTGAACTTCCCAAAATAAATACTAAAACTATTCATATTATTGCTTGTGTAAAAGTTTTGTATCGCGTTTTACTATACCGAAATATTCGGATGTGTTTCTGCCATGCGTAGGCACACCAAACGAAAGCAGTGAATTGTGTGATACACAAAATTGCATGTATTCATGCTGTGACAGCCCATCGATTTCATTAACACTACCTCGTTCGCCTGTGCAAATCAAATTTTTTATTCCGGCAGAGTGGAGTATTTTATCTCCTACTGCAGATCTGTGATTCATCCAAGCTGACTAGCAGTGGCATACGGGAAGACATAAATCATGATTACTTCCATTGTCGTATGACCTTTAGGTCTCATACAACTGTTTGTGATCGCATGGCATTGCTTATGAAACACACATCTGTAGAGTTAAGTCTACAACGTGAACGAGTTGGCGCCGTGGCAACGTGTGGAATTCGGTAGGTCCGCGTTCGATCCTCTGCGACCGCGCACTCTCACTTTTTCGTGGTTTCCCCTTGCAACTTAGGTGAATGCTGGGATGTTTCATATTCTTCCCTTCCTTATTTCATTTCCCTTGCCATATTCCAGGTGCCGTTGTCAGCGCAGTGATTCGGGCAGCTGCGAGCAGATGGTGCGGTTACTTGTGCTTGGTAGCTGCGTGCCGCTGCCCGGATCATGAAGTTCGCTTCGACACTCGGTGAGAGTTTCAGGTGGTCTGCGCGGTGGCTCTCTTAATTATTGTTAGGTACTCCCACACGTTTCTATGGCACTGCCTTTGCCATCCTATGGCGGGGCTGTTGTCTCTCTTCACTTCATATTTCCCTCCCAAATGGAGTCGTAGCATGCAATAGATCTGTGTCGAGTCGCAGTAGGCGAGGTATCCCCCATTGTTACAATATCTCATATCTCAAGTCTACACCGCGGTTTCTCGCGAGAATATGTGAATCTAGTTTGTCGGTTGAGTTATAAGGTATGCTAAGGTTCGTAAGGGGTTTAGAACCTCGACTTATAGAAGATTTTTTGAAGCGATGCACCTGAGGGGGTGTCCTTGGGAGGGAGAGCTGAGGTGAGAAGAGAGAGAGGGTCGCCGGACCTAGGTACATTTACAGCACAGGGCAGAGCCCCTACATTTTGCACATTGATACTCCCCGGTGGCACTGGCTTGGCTCTCCCCCTGCATGCATCCCACTGGGAGACTCGGGATTCAGAGACCGTCCTCGATCTGGTGAAGGTTGTTGTTGTAGTGTTTAACGCCCGCTTTTACTACTACGGCACCGCAGGCGGTGACACTGATGATACATGGAATGAAGATGGAGCACCGGTGGAATGAGATGGCGGGGGAAACCGGAGTACCCGGAGAAAACCCGCCCTGACGCCGCTTCGTCCACCACGAATACCACATGCGGGTCCCTGGGATCGAACCCGGGCCGCCTAGGTGGTAGGCGAGCGCGCTAACCGCTCGGCCACGGCGCCGCCGATCTGGTGAAGGAAGGACTACAGAGAGCATATTCCCTGCCACGCAACGCCGAGCCTCCCCCGACACTTACAACCCTGAAACAACCCAGAAGAATGAAAGTTGAAGTGAAATGAGACGTAAAGTGAGATGGAAGGGCAGGATATTCGGGGAATCTAATTAACCTTGCCAGCAATCGAAGCAAACCCAGGGAAACCCCAAAAACACTCAAGGGGCTGAAAGGTGAGGTGGAACATCGAATCCATGACCTCGCGAACGCGCAGTTACCGTTACCGTGGCGGTACCTGGTTCAGTTTTCATGTCGAATACGAAAGTCTGTTGACTGAAGAACAGTTGTCTAATCAAGTAGTAGAGCTCATAAATAGTGTCACTTATAGGAATTTCCCATATTGCAAATCTATAAAATCAATTGTCACGGATTAGTCTCGCAAAAACTCTAACATGACATGACCGATTTGAATAATTTCGTCTTTGCTTTGTTCGCCTCAATATTGGGATGTTTAGAACAAAGAACATTAGGAAAAACCCGAAGGAACTGTCGAAACATTGAAAAAATCCAAATTGGTGATTTTTAAGGGAATTGCCAGTCCAGTCCGATGTTGCCATTTGAACCTTTCATTAGGGATGTGGGGTTCTGCAGGGTTGTGGGTGTATATGAGGTTGAGGTTGAACGCAGATATCAATTTCTGCTCCTCGACGACTGCAGGTCCCGGTGCAACTGTCGTTGGGCACCGCTAGATATGGGTGATTTTAATTTTGAATTTTGAAATCCAAGCATCTCTTGGAAGGTTTGTATGAGAGCTCAGGTTTTGTTGCTGGTGAATTAGCTCCACTGTTACCATATATGCCCGCAAGTCATGCGGGGAAGCCGATGATGCACAGGTGTGCGTTCTCTGGGGCTATAGTCCCCAAAATACCTGACCAGGGTGCTCCGATGTTGTGACAATGATTCGTAAAATTTGTAGCCCAGCGCCTAAATTCATCCTACTCATACGGAAGACATAAGGCCTCGTGCAGTAGTCTTATGGGGAAAACTGCGGTATACAGAAAAGGTTATCCGGACTTCTACTCTGCACACGCCGCAGACGCAGCAGATGGGAATCTGCGGCCATGCCCGAGATCTCGCAAGTCAACATTAAGACAGGGTTTACGAGAGCCCGAAAAAAGCATACCTTCAAGAGAACAGGCATCCCGAACCTCAGCATAGGCTACATAGGTTTGACATAGGGTATATGTTTCAAAATATACATTTCATTTCATTTTCATAAAAATAGCTTAAACATATGGCAGTTTAATCACCGTCTGTCTATGTGTGTGTTTATCTGTCAGCCTGTGGATAGCGTAAGTCAAAAACGAAAAGTCGGTTAAAAACCAAAGTTGGTATTTAAATTTAATGTCTTTCAAGGATGCGGCACGAAGATTTTGAAGAAAACAGACCCAAACTAAACTACCCTTTACATGGACAATTTTTCGAAAATGTTGATTTTGTGGAAAATAGCTCTAACGATTTTGATTAAAGTGCATGTTAAGCTACTTTTATGAAAAATGAAATGTATATTTTGAATTTTCTGGCTATAGCCCATGTAGTCCTGTTTACTCTGGATGACTTATGTATAACTCGTAAACCTTAAGAGATAGACGAACTCTTACTATACAAAAATGTAGATCGCGCCAAAACACATAATTTATGTCTGAATAAAGTTGTTTGTAGAGTGAACTATTTCGGAGATATTCCTTATTATTTTTGTCAGTTTCGGAAAGCTTAAAACTTTCTTGAAATGGAACATCTTTGTTCATTTTTTATGTTAAGCGAGCAAAGAGAATGGGATCTCAAACCGTTAAAATAGTTGACTATCACTCAAAGCCTATTGTATTCTAATATTGCCCTTGCACCTACAAGGAAATAAGCAATAAGATAATTTGTACGAATATTTATCTCATCTAACACGAAGAAGACATAGGAATAAGAGTTTGTAAGAATGGTTAGTACAAGAGTAGAGAAAGTAATGTGATTCAAACACAATGTTACGGTGAACGAATACGTAGCAATGCGATAGTCTCTCCTGCGCTTCTGGAAACGCACTGAATTCTGCTGCACAGCGATATCAAAATGACGGCCTATCCGCGCTGCCTGAGAACGCAGGTCAGTTTCCGAATATTTGTTAATTAACAGCGCTGTGAATTGCCACACTCATCTCAGCGCCGCTGGCTGGGATCACAAGCCAGCAGCAATTTTACTGACACGAGGCTGTTGTTTACATTAAAAAAATCGTCTGTCTGGGACCAGTGACTTTGGGATCAGTAGGCCAGCGCCTAACCGGGTCACCCAGACCCATGGAATTACCTGAAGGTTATCATTCTTGAGAGGGATATATATATAGGCAGGTATGTATGTACGCGTTCCAGACATGACTTTTCTTTTTTTGGTCCATGGTGGTACATATTACTAAGAGGTCCCTGAAACGTAACAATGCAACTTACATATGCCAATGTGGCTGTTTGTACTTAGAATCAACCTCCGGGAGGGAAGGATGGGGGAGAGCCCCGAAAGGTGACTAGGTAGATGATGTGCGCAAGCGTGAAGCAAACATCAAATTGAACGCAGCCAACACCGATATTCCTATACCCGAACTTGGTCAGACTGGTTGGTCGGGACCCCCCAAATTTGAGCCTACCACGTTAGTGAGAAGCTATCTTTCCTTCTTCTTTTTTAAAGCCTCCTGTATTTTGACATTCCCCTTGCATCTACAAGGAAATAAGAATAAGATAATTTGTACAAATGCTTATCTCAACTAACACGAAGAAGATATAGGAATTCACACACACACACACACACGCACATTCACAATCATGTATATTTCCAGACTCTAAGAGTGATGGGGGAAAATATTTCCATCACCCAACCGGAAATCGAACACAGGACCTCTGGATTTAAAGGTTAGCACACTAACTACGCTAAGCACCAGACCAAGGAGGCAGTCTACGAATGTCTCTGCATCGGTGAAATCCAGAGGGGTCCTTTTTTGTGGTGTTTAACGACCGCTTTTACTACATACGACACCGCAGGCGGTGACACTGATGGTACATGCAATGAAGATGGAGCACCGGTGAAATGAGATGGTGGTGGACACCGAAGATCCTGGAGAAAACCCACCCCAGCGCCGCTTCATCCACCAAGAATGCCACATGCGGTTGCCTGGGATCGAACCCGTGCCGCTTTGGTGAGAAGTGAATGGTCTAACTACCCGGCTACGACAGGGCCATCAAGGGAGTAAATCTGTTTAATATATAAGATTTTAAACCTCAGAACACACTTTGATATCTCTAAAATATTACTGTATATTTGGAATAAACAATAGTTACACAGTTGGTCTTTTTACTTTGTCTACCTTTGTATTCTACCCTAAGAATTCGAAATTGAAATTTCACTTGAAATATACGTATTAAGGCCCTTTGCATCCGAAAAAAAAGCATTTTTGGAAAAAGATCATTATTTGTGTGTGTATGTGTGTGAGAGAGAGAACAACATGCTTAAAACAAAGACGTGACACGACGGTTTCTCCGGGTTCTCCGGTTTTCCCCACCACTCATTCCACCAATTGCTCCATTGGTCCATAGGTTCCTGTGTTCCCCGACAGTCATCTGATCCTAGGCACTGGTTTGTAAGTCCTAGGAGGTATAAGGGGAGGGTAATCAGATAAAGAAGAGGATATAGTAAACAGTGTTAAACAGAAGAAATTAATAAAGTAATGTGGCTGATGATAGAGTGGGAAATGTGTGTAGGAATAGTTTGTAAACCTTCGAAAGCTCTGATTTTTGCAATCCTCCGCAGGTTGGAAAAAGAAGCGGACGAAATTAAAAGTGATAGTGCAAGGATTGAATTTTGATACTAGGTGATTTGAACGCAAGGTGTGATAATCTTCAAGCAAAAAGTAGTAGCCTAAGGGGGAATGAAGTAAGAGGAGAGAGTGCGGTCTGTTATGAAGAAGTGAGGGTTTAATTAACTGGGCAGGGGTGAAGATAGTGCTGATGAGCCTACATGTGTATGTGGGGTAGGCCAAAGTGTGGTTGATTTCACCCTGTGTGCGGAGGATTTGGTGCTGAACGGTGGAGAAATTCACAATAATAAACAATATGGTAACAGTATGCATTTCCAGTGAGTATTACAATGTCAATTAAATTAGAAGTAGGAGTTAAGTTGGCTCAGAAGAGAATAAACGCACAGCAAAATTAGAAGGATATAAATGGAATGAGCAACGTAAAGAAGAATGGGTGCATAGGGCAACAGAATCTGAGGGGGTGTGTATATGAGATTAATTTAATGGTGGATAGGTCTAAGGAATGTAAGGTTAATTATATATCAATTTTATAAAGGGATTTAGACCACTTTAAAGTAAGTGTTTTACGAAATAGTTCCTGGAATGTAAAAAGGAAGTGGAATTGGGAATTTGAAAAAAGATGAAAGCAATACGTGAAAAGAGGAAAAAATTAGGGAGATTTAAAATTTAAGAAGTTAAAAAATGTAATTAAATGTTTTATTTCGGCGGCCTAGAGAATAAGTGGCCAGGGTCACACCCAATAGGCCCCAGTGTAAATAGCTTAGAACAAATACTAGTATATATCAGGTTTTTACTTTCTCTACTACGTATAGTAAAGTAGAGGAAGTATTGTATTCCACAAAAAAATTCCATGTGGAGATTTCACCGAAATATGTTTTGAGGCCCCTGAAACAAAAAAGGCATTTTTAGAAAAAAGTCCGCGTTTGTGTGTGTGTGTGTGTGTGTGTCAGTCTGTGGCCAGCATAACTCAAAAACGAAAAGGCGGTTAAAAAAACCAAAGTTGGCATTTAAGTTCGATGTCTGTCAAGGATGCGACACGAAGATTTTGAAGAAAATTGCTCCACCCTGAACTACCCTTTACATGGAAAATTTTTCGAAAATGTTGATTTTCTTGAAAATGACTAACGATTTTGTTTAAAATGTTTGAGATATTTTTATGTCAAATGAAACGCATATCTTGAATCCATGAAGTCCTATTTACTCTGGATGACTTTTGCATAACTTGTAAACGGCAAGAGATACACCAAGTCTTACTCTACAAAAAATATAGATCTTATTAAAACACAATTTATGTCAGAATACATTTTTTGTAGAGTGAGCCATTTCGGAGATATTCCTCGTTATTTCTGTGAGTTTTGGAGAACATACGTCTGTCCAATGGAACATCGCTGTTTTTTTATATGTTAACCGTGCAAAGAGAACGGAGTTTGAAAGCTTTAAAAGATTCGATTATCGCTCAAAGCCTACTGCATTCCCATATCCCCGTTGCACGTGGAAGAAAACGAGCAATAAGCTAGTTTCTGCAAGTGTTTATCTCAACCAACATGAAGAAGATACAGGAATGAGAGTTTTTAAGAATGGTTAGTACAAGAGTAGAGGAAGTTATGTGAGTGCAACACATATTTTGACAGTAAAATTGCGCTGTGTTTCTCCGCCTGATTCACATTATTGGGAAGTAGATTTGTAAGGTAGCTTGTTGTAAAGCAACACGTGAGTATCCTAAGACGATCTATATCCTGGAAGAAAGGTTGACATCCGAGGTGGATGACAGGAGTGTCACCACAACAGAACCAAGATAAGGGAGCAGCTTCAGGAAATGAAACGCTTGGCTGAAGGGAAGCCGTCTGAAATACAAGCACAAAGCGGAGTGGTATGTTTGAGTGTGTGTTTGTGTGTGTGTGTGTGTGTGTGTGTGTGTGTGTGTTTGTGTGTGTTAACACGCAGCCACCCGCATGTTGAATGAAATCAAATCTCTGTGCACTCAAGGAGATGGGTCGAGTCTCACCGTATCTCCCGGGCGTTTAACATATTATTGATCTGCTTTTTCGTGTGCTCCAAGACTTCGTAGGAGGTAAGCAGAATTTAAAATACGTGTACAACTTAATGTTTCCTGAACGAACACAAATAGCAGAAAAATATTTCATCCAGAGAGATTTGAATTGCTCCCTGTCCAAGAATCTATTTTGGTTACTCTGCTGGTGTACCCGACAATGATGTTGTAAACAGCTGCACTCGCTATGATTTGTATTGTTTGGTTTTGCAGTGCCTGAGAATGTACGTTAGCCACTGATTTATACTTTGGTGTCATCAGCCATTTCCCCCCAAAATATTCCTTATTATTTCTTTGAAAACCTCAAATATATTTTAAATATTGGTAGTGTAAATATTTCTAGCTTATTACGCCAATCATTAGCAAAATGTTTTTAAAATGCTTGCTAAAAATATAGATTTTTGTTCTCAAGGTACTTTAAGATACACATTTACAAAAATAATGTCATTAAATTTTTCGTTAGACTTAAAGATTGCATCAAAATGTGCTAGCGTTGAAGTTCCATAGTCCAAAAATGACAAAGTATTGAGATTTTCAAAGAAATAATAAGGAATATTTTTGGGAGGAAGTGGCTGATGACACCAAAGTACATTTGAAATAGGTTCTGTGTTTCAAGGAGATGCTTTTCCTTCCTTTTTTTTTAAGCTATACCCTTTGTTGGATGTTGCTCTGATGATTTTATCCCCACAACTTTTAGACTTAGGTTGGCCTTGCCCAATAGCCTTTTTTTCAGAGACATTTGGAAAATATTACTTATTACGCCTAAACGAGTTAATTAAAACTCTCAGGATGCTATAGAGAATGCAATACAAACAAAATAAATAAAAACACCAGGAGACATTTTGTGAAAGCACTATTGAACAACCTTAAATACTACACGAAGAAAAGCTAGCTTAGAAAGCTGTGAGAGTGTAAGACGTTGCATTTCTGTTTCAAACATACAGAGTATTCTATAATTCTTTGTAGAAGTGGGAGCAGAACAAGTGTGATTGCGTTTCATAAAAGAAAAGTAAGTAAAGAATTCCGTGTGAATGTAATTCGTTGCATATTTTACTTATACAAATTGTGTCTTGAAGGACGAGTAGAGAACGACAACTGAATGTGTGACGTAAAAGTATAGCAAGTAGGGAAAACCATGTGAATCTAATACGTTGCATTTCTATTTCATTCATAAGAATTGTACGAATTGTGTGTTGAAAGACGAGCAGATGACATATAAATGTGTTACGTAAAAGTAAAGTGAGTACAGAAAAGTGTGTGAATGTAATACGTTGAGTGGTAGAACGGATAACATGGAAGCCTCCATGAAAACATACCTATGTACTTAGATGCGCCAATTTTCATGGTGATCGGTCAACCAGTGGGTTGAATTGTATTGTCACCGCGCCCGCCGCATCTAATTGCCGACAACAGCAGTGTCACCCATCGCATTATTGTCGGCACTACCGCAAAGGAGCCGAAGGAAAGAGACAGAGAATGGCCGCATTGTTGGGGCGCTTGCCGAAAGAGAGAAAAGGATAGAGACTTCGAGAATCTTCTGCTTTGTATTTCACCGCAATAACTGAACTTTCAGAATAGTGCCTGGGAGATATAAATAGCGGTAAAGTGCGACAGAAGAGGCAGTCAGACATATGTGAAGCGTTGAGCAACCGTGCCGACGGAGAGGACAGACATATGTGAAGCGTTGAGCAATCGTGCCGACGGAGAGGACAGACGTATG
Organism: Tenodera sinensis; assembly: GCA_030765045.1. Taxonomy (NCBI): domain Eukaryota; kingdom Metazoa; phylum Arthropoda; class Insecta; order Mantodea; family Mantidae; genus Tenodera; species Tenodera sinensis. The sequence goes on along the minus strand of CM060971.1, from coordinate 52,968,375 downwards.
TGAAGCGTTGAGGAGTCGTGCCGACGGTAGAACGGACAGTTCTTGGTGTTACGAGTTCGGAGCCGTGCTGTTGGAGACGCGGAAAAGACTTTCTTGTTGTTGCAACGAGTGTACAAAGTTACTGTTTACGGACATAAAAGTGTTTCTTTATCTCGACTACATCTGTCTTCTTTACTTCACACCCAACCAAAAAGTCACAGTATGTTAAAGAGAGAGTAGAGAAACACTTATGAATGTGTTACATAAAAACAGGGATTATGAATGTACTGCATTGCATTTCTATTTCAATCATAGAAAATTACATGCAGGGCGAGTAGAGAGAGAAATGTGATTGTGTTTCGTAGAAGAAAAGTGAGTAGAGAAACCCATGTCATTGATGGATCACATAAATCCTCCATGAAAAAACTCTTAAATGTGTCAATTTTATGGCGATCGATCAATCGGTGTTGGATTTTATAAGCTTCATACGTACCAACATACATTTAGTTGTATGTTAAAAAGCGAGGAGAGAAGAACATGTAATTATGTTACGTAAAAGAAAAGTGAGCAGAGAAGCTCATCTGAATGTAATACATTGGATTTATATTTCAATCATAAAACATTGTGTGAACATCCGTATGTGTCTCCTAAAAGAAAAGTGAATTGAGAAAACCGCCAGAAAAAATCAAATGCCAAGGATTCCAAATATTTTAGGAACAATGGGTCTTACAAATTGTGATTTGGGAAATATTTTCGTGGGGCCCCTCGCTGGTCCAACTTCAGAATTTTAAATGAAGGTAAGGTAATTTTTTCTCTACTCCGGTCTCCGCAACAAACTGAACAACTTTTATTAAAGAATATTTTTTATAAAATGTATTGTTAAGCTGTTACAGGACGTTTTCATTGAAAACACCTCCCTCATGAATTAGGAGAGAAAATTCAGTATCAAATGAAAGAAGAAGTTAATAGACACAATATGCATCATTAGGCATCTGAAAGCCCCAAATGAATGAAACCGTTTTCAGCCTCATTGGTCTCTAAATGTCTGGTGTGGAAACTCCCTCACGACAAAAAGAGTTTTCCATTTTAGTCTTGTATTTTAACACTAGATTCAAAATATGTAATATTTAAAATTTCCCTAGGATCCTCTGCGTTTGCTTAACTCCCCATTCTTTGGTACGTTTATCCCAATATTCAAAAACTTAGAGGATAAAAGCACTAAACAGTGACTTTATTTTCTTTTGTGTCGTCTAATAAACAGTGCATTCATTGTGCTATTATGCTTCACAAAGGTATATAATGGTATAGATATAACAACAAAGAAGTGTCGCAGACGTGTGAGGCGGTACTAAGTTGATGAAGAACGCCAACTCCAAAGCGACTTTCGTCATGCACGATGGAACATTTAACAATTCAGGGAGGTTATACAAAAGACAGCAATGTCATCATTATCTAGCAAAAGACAGGTGCCAGCATAGCCGATGACAGTGACGACTTCATAATGGACAATAAATAGCCCTGCCTTCTTATTATCATAATATGGAAGCACGCAATTCTTACAACATACGTACCTATATTACAGTTTATAAAATAAAAACCTCACGTGTAGTTTGCAAAGTAATAAATCTTGCAGATATTGCAATATACTTTCTCCGAATTCGACTAATCTTAAGAGTTTACATAGGTAAAAATCTGACGTGTTGCACTCACATGACTTTCTCTACTCTTGTACTAACCATGTTTACAAACTCTTATTTCTATATCTTCTTCGTGTTGAAATAATCTTTTAAATCGTTCAAATTCCGTTCTCTTTGCAAGATTAACGTACACAGTGAAAGGAAAGTCATTATATTCCTTCTAATATGTGCTTCATAGAAGCATTAAAAAAGAAAAAGTCGAATAGCATTTTCTTCTTTGATCAGACGATTTCGAAAAATAAATGGTTTTTGTTCCAAATTGGATACATAATTCTAGAAGAATGTACGAAGAAAACAGTTTGTTACTTGTAAGATGCGTAGAGTAACTTATTTCTGACATAGCTTCGTTAGTAATTATTATGGGACATCAGTAAATGTTTCGAAATAATTAAACACTTAATAGACGTGAAGGAATACTACAAGCAGCTCTCTCAAACGTGAAGTATGTTGACAACGTTACGTTGAGGTTGGTCAGAGAATTGACCTAGTTTGTGCATGCAAACAGGGGCACTTTCGATTTCCTTCTAATGTTTTGGGAGCTAACGCTTTTGATGGGCCTACACTCACGCAGTAATCATGGAACACAGTCATGGAATGACAAGACAGGGTATGGGTTTGTTTTCAAGACTGTTACAAAGTGCCACCCACATAGTCTGTAGTGTTGCCAGCTTATTTTCGACAAAATTCCGTGGCAAATGGTTAGAGACAAAAAAGTAAGATACAAAATGTGTTCAAAATACCGAGATCTACCACTGGCTTAAATTAATGTAATGACTTCCCTTCCACCCTGTATAAATATACGAATAACGATGTTCTATTTGGCGGAGGTATAAGTACTACAAAACTCACACAAATAACAGTCACTTCTCCCAAATGGTATACTCTCCAACAAATTTTATTTAGACATAAATTGTGTATAGTACTTTACAAAAATCTACATTTTCTCTATAGTAAGATTTAGTCTATCTCTTACAGTTTACCAGTTATACAGAAGTCATCCAGACTAAATACGACTACAGGGGCTATAGCCATAAAATTCAAGATATACATTTCATTTGTCATAAAAATATCTTAAACGTATGACAGTTTAATCAAAATCGTTTGAGCCATTTTCAAGAAAATCAAAATTTTCCATGTAAAGGGTAGTTTAGGGCGGGGCTATTTTCTTGAAAATCTTTGTGTCACATCCTCGAAAGACATTAAACTTAAATACCAACTTCGGTTTTTAACCGAATTTTCGTTTTCGAGTTACGCTGTCCAGAGTGATAGACAAACACACACATGGAACTTTTCTAAAAATGCTTCTTTTTGGATGCAGGGAACCTTAAAACATGGAATTTTTGGTTGGAATACAATGCTTCGTCTACTTTACGTAGTAGAGAAAGTAAAAATTGACCAAAATTTTTAAAACAATGAGTGTTTGGCCACCTCCCTGCTGAGTGAGGGGTCCCGGGTTCGATTCCCGGCAGGGAGGTAAGTATTTTTCTCCAGCTAATATTGTCCCTTATCCTCCCCTGAGTCTGGAAGTATCAATGAGACTGAATGTGTGTGTGTGTGTGTGTGCGTGTGTGAATGTGTGTGAATTTGTGTGTGAATGTGTATATGAATGTGTGTGAATACGTGGGTGGATGTGTGTGAATGTGTGTGTGAATGTGTGTGAATCTATGTGTGTGTGAATGTGTCGTGACGATGGAGGCCAAATGCTTCATCTGCGTTACAATAATAACGTGAGAAAACCATGTGTTGAAAGACACTGTAACAGAGTACATCAGACGTATTTGGTAAAATCATAGGGGACGCTAGGGAAGAAGAATTAAAGAGGTTGATATATCTTGCAGAAAAGCATTTTTTATCGAAAAATGAGGCTTATACTGGTGCTTTCTCGATTGTTAAAGCAAAATACCAGATTTGGTCATAAAAAACCAAATGAACCAGTTTAACATTGCACACCGCACCTAAACATTACGCAGTGAGGAAGAAATAGTAATGAAAGTGAGGAAGTGGGGGTCGACAAGGCGACAGGGACAAGCTTATGAGGAAATAGCAACTGGAAGTTTGCATCAAGATCAACTTTTCTTAGTCACACTTTGCATCTTGCACCATGCGATGTACCCTGAGAGCTCATGTCTTGAATGATTATTTTTATCATAGGCTTATTGAATCTCATAACAGAAGAGTAACTTTGGTGGTCTAATAAAGCTAACTTTTCAAAACAAATTATCCTTGAAAATGAAATACTAGTGATATTAAAAACTCCAGAAGGAAGAGATGAAATGAAGAAACCACAGAAGACTGTACAGGTCTTAGCCACACAGGCCGCAGAGGCGCGGAAGTCCCTCACAATTTCAGACCCAAAGACCATCTCACTGCTGGAACTGCATAGAGAGGGCAGGTAGTGTCCACTAGAGCACTTGAGCAAGCATCTGTGCCTTCCGCTCGGTACCGTCATACGCTACGAAACCTAGAAGAACTCCTGAAAAATGATAAGGAAAGGGAATGTAACGGAAATGATGAAAAGGAAGTGGTAGTAGATGAAGTACGCCTAGATGGGAATCGAACCCATGACCTCCCGAATGCGAGCTTCATGTTACCGTTGATTATTTTGCGGTATTATTAAAACAATAAAAATTAACGAAGATTTTTCCATTCAAAGAATAGTTGCGAAGCGGAAATTTTGCTTGAAAATGTTCGTATCAGGTCTTTTAAGGATATGGGTATTAAGGCAGTTGCTGACGGTTATTTAAGTGCTGACTTCGATGTTAAGTTTTTTAATTACGGTTAACATAGTAGACTGAAACTTTTATACTGAAGAGCAGTATTTTTTTGAACCTTGTTTATAGTCACCTAAATACATGTGCGACTGTGCACAAATTATTTCACTTACAGTGTTGTTAAGCCTTAAAAACTAAATATCTATAACTTGGTTGGTAAGTTTACAATACAGTGGAATATTAACAAAGGTACTGTCTTAAAAACAATATTACAACTGATATATTGAAGTGTCTTTTAGGAACTGTAATATGGTGTTGTTCATTTTAGGATCGCTCGTCGGCTGGAAGCTTGTTATTCGTCCGCCATTTTGTGTATGTGGAATATTTAGTGATTATTTGTACCTACAGTAGTTAAAGCAGTGTGACACAACTCACATATGGGAGTTGGATCCTTGGATATGATGTGTGAATGCATGATTCTGTAATGGCCAATTCTTAGCATAGCTATAGCCACTTGTTCTTGACGTTTCAGTTGAAAGTTTTAATATTGTTATACCGCTCGCAAAAGTTAAAGGCATGTGAACGCTGGCCAATGCTCAAGCAGAGCGCTCTTGCCAAGCGTAGTGCGTGTACCGGCAGAGGTTCTGTACATAAGAGAGAGTGAAATTCATGCACCACATTCGGCAACGCTGGTAGGAGGGGCAAGCGTAGGATTCGCTGGAGTCCGCAGTACGCCCCGCCGCCATATGCCTTTAAGTTTTGCGAAGATTATAGTCATTATGTCACGCAGTTTACTGGTTGTGTTGCTATATCACTGGTTCTCCCAGTTTCTTCTGGTGTTACTTTTAATAGAGACAGTGTAACCTTGGTAAGTTATGCTTGTGTTGCACCACTTAACAATTTCCCCCTACATTTGCTTCCTATATCTAAAGACATTCTCCAAAAATGTTTATATTATTCATACTAAATTTTACAAGCAGGTTAATAAATAATGATTAGCAATATGATGAATAAATTTAGCTACAATAACGAGCTCCAGGATTGAGAAATGACCAGTAAATGTATAATTAATGTTGCTTAATGGATTGCAGAGAAAAGTGCAGTTGAAGTGTGAAAATACAAATTAGGTAAACCGCAATACTTGCTGTGAAGGAGCTTGGTCTGCACTTAAATGCCCAAATTAAGTTCCCTAGTGAATAGGAAACCCCAACATGACATATATTTTGAAAGATGAAGGTTTCAAAAAATCAATATTTTGATCCAAAGAAATACCCAGTGTCCTTAAGGTTTCTGAACTAAAATACTAATTTTGGTGTTTACCCTACATCTTTTTGACTTCTATTGTTTACAAAAACACTAATGTTTTTATAAAATTATTTTGTTGGACTCAGGAATCTCCAAGCATGCAGTTCTGATGAAACATACTAAATGTTTGGAAGGCACGGTACACTTCATGCAGCACAGGTAAGTAATACACAATACATTTTATTATGTTCCTCAAAGCCTTCATACAGAAATGGGTGCTCTATTTTACATTTGACACCCGCGCGCCTGATCCTTCCATTAAGGATTCAGGGTCCAGAAAACACCAGTTATCTCTTTACGGCGGTAAAACAACCACGAAGTAGGTGACTGCTAAATTCTCAGCCTCTTTCTATTCACTTCTACCTCACATTCTCTATGCACTCTATAATCATACGCCACATGGGCTTCTCCGCCGCACTAATGGCATATGGATATCTTCCATTACTGCTGCCGTTAAAACACTCCGCACTATACCTTCTATGTGATGGAGGTATCGATTAGGAGTCTTCTCCCAATATGAAAGCATTTAGTTTCCCATACAGTATGTGCTGAAATGTTACGTTGTCTCATAACTTCGTTCGTTTTGCTCGCAAAACGTGAACTTGTGCTTACAAACTATGGAAAGCAAAAAGGAACATTTCCGACACCTTATACTGTTTTACTATCGTAAGGGCAAAACCGCCTCACAATCTACTACGGGGAAGATGCAGTAACTAACCGAGCATGTCAAAAGTGGTTTAGTCCATTTGAGCTGGGAATTTTTATCCTAAAACAGAAAGTTTAAGAACTATTCCGTCATAGCTGCGCTGCAGGTGAGGTGTGTTCTCTGACGTTCTTAGCGATTGAAACGTAGCGAGAAAAGAGCGTACTTATGAGACAGTCTTGTATATCGAAAGCTGGTACAAATAGATGCTCTGTAAGTAAGAAAGGAGTGTACTCGTGACTGTTAACATAATGTAACAAAATGACAATTCGACGAATCCCACTTCTGTGACAAAACGACAAAATCCAGTCCAATTTCTTATTTTGTCACCTACACACTCCTTTCTGTCTCTCAAACAGCAGACTCTGACGATGCAATCATTAACGTTTCTTCACTTCGACGCAACGTATCTTTCACGATGACAGCAAAATGATATGTTTCGAGTAACATTATCTTGGCCACAGTTGGTGAAATGGTATATACCAATGGTATAGTAATACAAATTTAATTATATTAAATTATTTAATTTATATTAAATTTAATTTAGGCTAGTTTCTCACACACGGCTGAACCAGAAAATAAACGTTGTTTGACGCCACTGCTAAGGTTGCAAAATGGTGTTTACTGCCGAACCATTTAAACAAGGAAATTTCGCTCCAGAAAACAAAGAAATGAACTGCATATGTGAATATAAAACTATATTAATATAGCTTTTAAAGATTTACACATATAACCTCCAAAAACTTAACAAATAACTGAAGAATCGTGTGACTTTTGGACTGCAAATAAAGAGGAAATGTATTTTATTGCAATAAAGCTTTTATGGAAATAAAAACTATTACCCAGCTATACCAACTGCTGGTTCTCAGATCCAATGATAAGACATAACTACATTGCTTCTAGTATGGCCACAAACTGGTTTTCATGGCTATTGAGCTAAATACATGTGAACCAAAACAGCCAACATCCATCAAAGGCAGGAGAGTCCTTTGATAAACTGTATAAAGCTCGTCCAATGTTGCAATCTCTGGGAAAATCATTACGTTCTCATTCAAAGAGACACCCCACTGATAAGTAAAGGATAAGATTCAAAGGACTTTCTAGTCGCAAGCAGCATATGTCACAAAGACGTGGTTACAAAGTGTGGTTTCGAGTGAACGGAAATGTGTGCATTTCCCAGTCAGAAATATATATACGTATTAAGATACCAAAACGAATGTTAATAAATTGTCACAACCGCTCGTTGTCAAACTTCGCTGCTCCCCAGCGTCAAAACTGTACATTTCCAGACAGGGGTTCCTATTTGAAAAGAAATCAGTTTGCCATCGCGCACAACATACTAAGCGTAGCCGATGTTTTTGGGACGCCCAGTAGATGTAGGAAAAATAGAGGTTTCTGTTGAAAGTTGCCTTGGGGAAAGGGTTGTCAACACTTGCAGAAGAATTACATGGAAAAAAAGGCGAAGTTTATTTTCACAATTATTTTACCTCTGTGACATATTTGAAGGAAATGGTGTATATGCTTGTGGAACAATTGGAAAGGGAAGTATTGGATTTCCATCTGATTTTACAACAGAAAAGGAATTGGGAAGGGGAGAGTAACAATTCAGATGCTCAGAAGTGGGTTGCTTGCTTGCCATGTTTTGGAAGAACAGTAAAGCTAGACAGTTCCTATGAAATGTTGACGATGTTTCTGTGGTTTCTTGAAATGACAAGGAGGGATCCCAGACGATAATTCCGAGTCTCAAATTACTTACAGGCTACAATACTAATATGGGCCATATGGATAAGGCAGATACACTCAAATTCGCTATGAATCTGACAGAAAAAGCAAAAATTGGTGACACCGAATAATGTGGCACTTGCTGGATGTCAATGCTAGTGAACTGAACCCGAGAACTCAAGGAATTTCGGCTCAATGTGTTGCAGATCTGTGAGGTGCATCGCAATCTACTACAAAAAAAAATTTTCTATGAGGTAAAATTAAAAGATGTACGTACATGGCAAGAAAAAGGCGAATACATGTAACTGATTAAATCAATATTAGAGATCAGCACAGGCTGCAAGACAAGACTAAAGGTAAAGGAACAAACTGAAGAAATGCAATTGTTCAGGAAGTTAAACAAAGCGATTACTTAAGTATATCCCTTTTTAATCTTGTAATGGATAAATTAATTGAAGATTTGCCAAAAGAGTGGAGATACAAGATGGGAAACACAATATTTAATACAATATGCTACACAGATGATGCTGTCCTCATATCAGAAACACAAAATGGATTGCAAAGGCTATTACACTAATTCAATATAAAGGCAAAATCCTTTTATAAAGATTAAGCTTCTCTAGGCTTAAACCTCTTTTTATCATACATTAATTGCAGTTTTATGGAACCCCTTGTTTGAAACGTGGAAAAAATAATGAAACAACAAATATTTAAGGTCGTCCTGTACTTAATATCGCTCAGCTGCCGATTGTCACTCATCAGCGGATCGAAAACTAACTTGACGTGACTCATGGACCAGTGCAGCGTGATTAGGGGATTTGACACCGCTACTTTGACTTTTTTTCTACAGGAGTCCGTTGAAGATGCCTTATAAATGTTAACTAATATTTTTTAAAATTAAATGCTGAATGACATGGTATAATTTATACTCTATTTAAAGCTAACTTTAAAAAACAAAGTATGACGAAAATTACATTAAATTTAAGTTCTAAAAATATCGAACAAATACCACCATAAGCTAAAAAAAATCTGATGTGTTGCACTAACATGCCTTTCTCTATTCTTGTACTAACCATTCACACAAACTCTTATTCCTTTCTCCTATATCTTTTCGTGTTAGATGAGAAAAACATTTGCAGAAATTATCTTATTGTTTATTTTCTTGTTGGTTGAAGGGAAACATGGGAATACAGTAGGCTTTGAGCGATAGTCAAATCTTTGAAAGCTTTCAAATTTCGTTCTCTTTACACGGCTAGTATACAAAAAAATTAATAACGATGTTCCATTTGACAGACGTATAAGTTCTCCAAAACTCATACAAATAGCCTGGAATATCTCCCAAATGGATCACTCTATAAAAAAACATTTAGACACCATTTGTGTTTTAGCAAAATCTACATTTTTACTTTCTCTACTGGTAAGTAGCGGAAGTATTGTATTCCACCCAAAAATTCGATGTCGAGATTTCACTGGAAATACATGTTTTGAGGTCCCCTGAATCCAAAAAAAGCATTTTTAGAAAAAGGTCCGTGTGTCTGTGTCTGTGTGTCAGTCTGTCAGTCTGTCTGTCAGTCTGTCAGTCTGTCAGTCTGTCAGTCTGTGGACAGCATAACTCAAAAACGAAAAGTCGGTTAAAAGCCAAACTTGGTATTTAAGTTTAATGTCTTTCAAGGATGCCACACGAAGATTTTGAAGAAAATAGCTCCACCCTACACTACCCTTTACATGGAAGATTTTTCGAAAATTTTGATTTTCTTGAAAATGGCTTTAACGATTTTGATTAAAATGTCATATGTTTGAGATATTTTTATGACAAATGAAATGGTTATCTTGAATTTTCTGGCTATAGCCCCTGTAGTCGTATTTACTTTGGACGACTTTTTCATAACTGGTAAACCGTTAGAGATAGACCAAATTATACTCTACAAAAAAATGTAGATCTTGCTAAAATACACAATTTATGTCTCAATAAATTTTCTTGTAGGGTGAACCATTTCGGAGATATTCCTTGTTATGTGTGTGAGTTTCGGAAAACTTAGAACTTTATCGAAATGCAACAACGTTGTTCATTTTTTTATATGTTAATCGTGCAAAAAGAACGGAACCTCAAAGGTAAAAAAGATTTGACTGTCGCACAAAGCCTTCTGTATTCTAATATTCCCCTTGTACCTACAAGGACATAAGGAGTAAGATAATTTTTACGAATGTTTATCTTAACTAACATGGAGATATAGGAATAAGAGTTTGTTAGAATGTTTAGTACAAGAGTAGAGAAAGTCATGTGAGTGCAACACATCAGCTTTTTTGTATAGTAAGACTTGGTCTATCTCTTACGATTTATCAGTCCAGAGTAAATAGGACTTCATGTGCTATAGCCAGAAAATTCAAGATATACATTTCATTTGTCATAAAAATATCTCAAACATGTCATTTTAATCAAAATCGTTAAAGTCATTTTCAAGAAAAATTTTCCATGTAAAGGTTATTTAGGGTGGAGCAATTTTCTTCAAAATCTTCAATGGGGCCTGAAAACATATATTTCCGTGAAATCTCGACGTATAATTTTTGAGTGGAATACAATACTTCCTCTACTTAAGTATACGTGGCAGAGACAATAAAAATATTAGCTTCATTTTGAATTTTATTTCAGAATTTTACGTCTCTGAGCTACGAGTCTCAAATCGAGTAATTTGTTCAAATTGCTGTAACCTTCCCCCTAGTTAAAACTCTAAACCAGTTGTTTAACATAGCCGCAATTTTGCAAAAGACATTAACTTAAGGTCTACTTTCTGGCCCCGTAGGAGAGGATTACCACCTTCGCTCCGTTTCGGTCCAGGTGAGACGCGCTTCCTGGGTTTGATCTTGGACAGGAAACTTACTTGGTCGTTGCATATTGCACAGCTAAGAGCTGACTGTTCCCTAAATATCATGCGAGTACTATATGGCAAATCGTGGGGAGCGGATCGGACAATTTTGTTGCGAATCTATCGCGCATTGATCCGATCCAAGCTAGATTATGGATGTATTGTTTATTCGTCAGCACGACCATCTGTGCTGAGAAGATTAGACGCGGTCCACAATAGGGGCATCCGCATGGCAATAGCAGCTTTTCCAACAAGCCCAGTGGTGAGCCTTTACGCCGAGTCCGCAAAACCTCCTCTGCAATATCGGCGTGAGATTCTCTTGGCAAATTATGGTTGTGCGCTTAGATGTATGCCTAAGCACCCAACGTTCGCTTCGTTTTTCACCACCACGCTAAGAGAACGGTATAGGAATAGCACCCTTAGTCCTAAGCCTGCGGGGTTCCGTTTCCAAGATCTTCTAATGAAGCTTGGAGTGGAACTGCCTAGGATGTTCGCCAAGGGCGAGAAGCTTTACACCCCTTGGCTATCTGGCACGCCCCAGGTAGATCTTGGGATGACCGTACACCGGGAGTCCACGATGCCTATTTCAAGTATCCGCACGTGTTTTTTTTTTTTTTTTTTTTTTTTTTTTTTTTTTTTTTTTTAGAATTTTTGTCAGGCTACACTGACCGTCGATGTATTTACACCGATGGATCAAAGAGCACCAACGGTGTTGGATGTGCTTATGTTTATGGAACCGAACCACATACATTCGGTTTTCCAAATAGCACTTCCATTTTTACTGCAGAGCTTTATGCAATTTACCGAGCCGCTGTATGTGCGTCGTCGTAAATTAGGTGACTGCCTGATTTTGAGCGATTCCCTTAGTGCACTGCAGAGCCTTTGTCAGTTGTACAACTCCCACCCTATTGTACAACGAATCCAGGATGGCCTCCATGTTTTACATTCTTCTGGCGTTGACGTGGTGTGTGCATGGATTCCTGGTCATGTGGGTTTGCCGGGGAATAAAGTGGCAGATTTGGCAGCAAAGACGGCAACTACAGAACCGAGTATTGCCATCTCAAGTGTTACTTCGGAAGACTTTAGGCTCGAAGTGCGTAGAGGGTTGCTGTCGTCCTGGCACGAAGAGTGGTCAGCTCTCCGCAGCAACAAGCTTGGAGAAGTGAAAGAACTTCCGATAAAATGGGTAACTTCTTTTGCATATCTCGCCGCGAGGAGATTAGTTTGGCTCGGTTACGAATAGGGAACTGCAATTTTTCGTATGGTTACCTATTTAAAAGGAGCTTTGCTCCTTTATGTCCGCTGTGTGACAACCTTTTGTCAGTCCGTCACGTGCTTCTGGAGTGTTCCTCTCTGGTGCGCCTTCGAGATTCTCTGCAGCTGGGCCTGCAGAGGTCTTAGTGGACAAAACAACTGTTGATAGAGTTTTTAAGTTTTTTGCAGAGTGTAGTATCAATTTGAGGATTTAAAAGTTTAGATATTGCTTTTTATACTTTTTGACATATTTATCACCTTGTTTTATATCTGGCTATTGCCACTGTTTTTTACGTTTATGTGTATATTTTCTGTTGCTAGTAATTTTATTTTTGATTCAGACTTATATCTGGCTATTGCCATTAATTTTTAAGGGCGCTGATGGCCTGGAAGTTTAGCACCCACAAACAAACCAATGAAGGTCTACTTTAAATCACGCAAAATATAACGCCTCTCACCAAAAAGAAAACAAAAAAACGCAACGTTGCCTGCTGTCCCAAATGAAATGGAATCCCCCATATCGATTATTCATATGAGATGGATACATTCACAATACCCAAAAATGTTGATATATGTAAGAGAAAAATCAAGTGAAAATATTAAATTGCATATTGTTAAAATTAGGGTTTTCAAATTTTAGTGCTTATTTCTCACATTGATAGTTATAGTACTATATAAAATGTTCTTTGTGGAGCAGTCTTCATCTTTGAGGTATAATATTTAGTTAACGTGTTCTTACTACATATGCAAATAAAGTTTGATTTGGAGTTTTTGTGTGTAGTGAAAGCAAAAGCTACAGTTCCTGTTTTCTAACTTCAATGTTTTAAAATAACTAACATAATTTCACTATTTACTGACACATGCTCAACAAACAATATTTCAACAAAAGCTAGACTACATTGTAAAATAAAAGGAACTTATGCTCCAAATGTCATAACAATCTCACCAAAACTATACCGCAAGGGACTTTTTGGCGCTGAGTGATTTAAAAATGTAGAACGAAAAAGTTACACTATTTTTAAATAGAAAAAGAGGCGTTTTTATAAATGAAAATACAAACTCATATTTCGCCCAAAATGTCGGATTTTGATTTAACTGTCTTCTTAAAACACAAAGTTTAAACGGAATAATCTTTTCGTGCCATTAGAGATTTCCACGATATCGCTTGTTGGTTTCAGCTTGGGGCAGTGTGTCGGCTGTTACTTGTGATGGCAGAGGAGATTTCCCCCTCGCTGTGCTGCTGCATTTTTTCTCAAACTTTTCAATACTTTGCTACTTTTTTAAAACACTGTCAACCCTGAGTTACTTATGACGATGTCATATAAATGGTATGGAATTTCAAGGCCAGCATTTTAAACATCGGACTATCGATTCTTCCACCCAGCCCCCACCCCCGTATTTACAAAAATGAAATGAAACTATTTCTGCAAAGGTTTATCTCCGTTAAGATGAACCAGGTAGAAAAAGAAACTTTCGTAAAAATGTATTGTAAAGCTATTTACAACACATGTGAATTATTTTTTACTTGTTATCCAGAGATCTCCCATATATAGGATGCCTCAAAAAAGCACATATAACACTTAATATGTTGTGCACGGTTTGGACGCTGTAGCGCTTCGAAGTGTGAGATGGGTATACGTTCACATTTCGTCAATAAACTCAAGATGAGTTGTCTACATTACAAATGGGCTTCCAACTGTGTGACTCATACGTCATTGCAGAGCCTACATAGGCATGCCGAGTCTCACACACATGACCCAATACGTGCGGCTGTCTTTGACGTTACACGAGTCCATACACCATACTCTTCTACAATCCCACACAAAATAGTCGAGAGGTGCAAGATCTGGCGAGCGTGCTGGCCGTGGAATTGACCCAACTCTACCAATCCATTGATTTGAATATGCAACGTGAGATGATTACTCACATTTACATTAGTGTTCCGGAACTTCAATGTATTTTAGCCACATTACCTACAGAACATTTACTGGCACTAAATCCAAAAGGGTAGGCAAAAGAACTCCAATAAATGTGACTTACATCGATCGTGTTAGTCTTTTAGGCAACAGGTGCTCAGATCGTTCATCCGTAGTACATGCTACATAGACATACATGCTCTCTCCACTTCTCCAAACAATTTATAGTATTTTCTATATGATTGAAATAGAAATGCAACGTATTAATACACACAGCTTTTTTTAACCTGCTTTTCTTCCAGTAGTATTTCTGCTTGTTCAGCGTACTACTTGCACAGTGTCTTCCTGGTGATCTTTTTTGTTTGTTTACTTTGTTTATTTTTTGTTCCTTAAAAACATAATAAAGGTTTTATTTGACTCTTTAAGTATATTAAGTGATTTTTTTTTTTTCAATTTGTCCAAAGAAACACAAGGCTATTGGGCAAGTGCAACCTAATTCTAAAACTTTTAAAGGATAAATTAAACTGCAAGCAACGCCGGGTACTTCATCTACTATTCTATATTTCTTCTAAGGTTATGTGTAACCCACTGGTGTTCCTTCACAACGTTTTCCGTTCCTTTTTCTTCAAAAGATATTGATCACTGCTAATTTACGAGTTGAGAAGTTTATTGTTGGTTGTTAGCGCCCTAGGTTCCTTCTTCCTGCAAACTGTTTTCTCTGAAACAAAGGTACTTTGCTAAAGAATCATAAATAGCAACGCTTTTAGAAAATCTGTTTCTTTTCTGTGTGTTACGAAGGTCGGAAAGAATTCAGAAAACAAAGGGCAGCTTTCTTAACAGAGAAGGATAAACGAGAAGTTTCAGCATTCGAGGTCACGAGAGTTCATATAGCTTGATTTAAAAATTCTTGTCCAATCCTAGAGCGTAAATTACGTAAACAACGGGATTGAATGTATAACTGATATAACTTTCACTATTCACCATACTTCCACAGGCTTATTCTTCTAATTCTTGTTAACATAGATAAAGCTTCATTACGCACATACAGGTTGGCCCATATTAAAGTGTTTAGGCTGTGTTTACTAATTCGATCCCGCGGACAAAAATATGCACCAGTTCGGTTCCCAGCATATATACAGGATGGAAGGTACTGCTTCGGTCACACGTTAACCAGGGATTCTTCATGATGAGTGTAGCAAAAATGTCAAATACAATTTTTGTCAATAAAGAACCGTTTCGCCGAAAGAAAAAAAATGTGGGTCAAACATTTGGAGCCATCTAGCTTCTTGACGAATGGATATAAACGGTTTATTATTTCAGTAACTGTCGTATAAGCATTGTGTGAACAACGCTGTAATACGTTTTTATCTTAATTCGAATGACTTTATCCACAATTTAATTTTAAAATGTCATGCAAATTTTAATTTCTATGCAAAATATGGCAACGTCGTGGGCCACGCGAAGCTTACTGTTCGCGTGCTCTCACAAGTTCGAGTGCCTGGGGTTAGGGGAGTTATCACTTGGCGTTTGGTGTGAAGCTTGTCGGGAAAAACAACGTTTAAAGTACAATTGTCTGCAATGCGAAGGAATTTAAAATAAGTTACATTTTGTTGCCTTTTTATTGCAATAAATTGTGCGTTCTTTATATTTAACTTACACAAAAACAGTTGAATTCATTGCAATACGCCAAAGGACAAAGTTGTCGTTTATTAAATTTTCTATGAACTTAGCCATAAATCAAGAACCTTCAATCAATAATAATTCAGCCAGGTGATGATAAATTTTTTTGATAAAAATATTTTTTGCTAGAAAACTATAAGCTTCTCAACATTTTGGTATTCGATTTTCTTGTTATTCACATGAGAAATTCGCTGTTAAAGTCTAACGGATCATTTCACTTCCACCCTGTATATAGATACAGTCATCCCGAACAATAAGTGAAAAGTAGATTTTTTCCATCAGACACCATAGTGGGAGGTTTAGATTCCAACAAATTTAACTATTATAATGCCAATGCTAACGCTAATTGTGTTATTCATTCGGTGCACCGCCTAAACTACTAGGTCTAGAAGCATCCAACTGTAGAAGTTAATTTCTTCAGCACAGTGCACAGCCACAAGGAAGAGTTTTCTAAATTCATTCCTTAAGGAGGAATAAAATTTCAAGGTTTTTTAAAATGGACAGAGAACAGTTAAATTGAGCACGGATGATCGTCATGAAGATCACAAGAAAGGGCGAAAAATATACAGCGTGTTTAAAAATGAAAGGGCAGATTACGGTAAAACTATCAAAGATTGAATCACATTGCACGTGGCACTGGAATGAAGACGGTTCCAAGTTGTGGTCACAGCTGCGGTCTTATGTGTTTACAGCAACATGGCAACTACACCACAGGAAGAAGCATTTTGTGTGTTGCAATTTCCAACATCTTAGTTCTTTTTTTGTGGAAGAAACTGTCACAGTTATACCTGTTATATCATACCTTGACAAGTGTTCTTCAACTTCATGGAACTTCAAACGGTTTTATTTTCATGCAAGATGGTGCTCCACCTCACCTTCACCTTGAAGTGCGGAGTTACTTGAGCGACACCATCCCATACCGTTGGATTGGAAGAAGCAATCAACGATTGTTCAGTACCTTTGGCCTCCAAGATCACCAGAATCTACTCCCTGAGGTTTTTATCTGTGGGGATACATAAAAGAAAAAGTTTTTGCCTCATCTATGGCAATTAATCTGCCAGATCTGAGAAATCGAATTGTTGCACCTGTCAGTTCAATAAACAGTCAACAGTTAGTATGTGTATGGAATGAACTGGAGCACGTCTCGATGTTTCTCGTCAACAGGTGGTGCTCATGTTGAGTGTATACTGACTATATAAAACTTTGAACCTTCCTCTATCCAGTGACATGAACAATGTGTTTCTATGTTTAACAGTTTTTACCTAATAGAAAATTGAAATATGCTCTTTTATTTTAAACACGCTGTATTACCCATTGTATTTATAGATAAAACAATAATATTGCGGCATTGGTGTTTTCGTTCATTAGCACACACAATAAACACAACTAAAACTCTTCAGTAGACCGAACTTACTCAAGGAGCACTATGGCCCACCTGCTTGCATTTCTGAATGAACACTGTTTCAAAGTGGTATTTCAGACTATTGTTAATAAGGAAGGATAGGGAATTAGTTTCCACTTCACCACTCTCCCGTTAGGTCAAGTACCTGCTAGCCATTGCAGCTCTCCATGTTCACGCATTGTCACGATTGTATGACTTACTGTGTAAATAACTTTACTAAGAAACAAAAATGGTCCATTGTAGTATTATTTTATGGTCATATAAACATAAACCGTTGCACAGCGGCCAATTAATTTCCAACAATATATGCTGCTTATACGATAAATTTAACAAGATGTACATAGTTAGGGCCAAACTCATTAGAAATACTTCATAAGCGTGTACTTTACATAACGCTTACCTAACTTGAAACATGAATACTTAGTCATTGCGACCAATAAACTTCAGATTAGATCCATAACAGCAAACAAAGTTATACAGGAGGGCACTTTCAACAACACTTATAACAAGGTAAGCACTTACAGTGCATGTTACGCTATCTTGGGAGTATGTAACGCGGGAGGTTGTAATGTGATCATAAAAGCTGAGCCGTACTTAATACAACCCATAATTATCACGTTACCCAAAGGAGTAGAGCTTAGCCACCTAACAATGCTGTAATGGGACATGCGACTATGAACTCTCGAAGCGGAAACGTTCGTTGATGGTCTGAGGCTACTCTTTTCTTGGAATTCCCTAGTCCCTTTGGCATCTCCTTAATTTTTCTATAGACATTCTTTCCGCCTGCATATGGTGTTCTTTCTCGGCCTTTTGGACATATGCCATTCTTCCTCTAATCCCTATAACAAGCGATTCGAATAGCCGTGATCATTAAGGCGATGCGCAATTGACTGACCATCCATTCAAAGCCAAACTTCGCGAGTTTGAATACCGGAAACTATAGGAAATGTGACTGTGGTAAAGACAGGAGAGGGCCATGTAAGATAATCATAATTTCGTTAAATGTTTAGTCATTGATTTATCGGTTAAAATAAGCGCCCACGAAGCGAGCGGGTGACGGCTTGTGGTAAAATATAAATAACAGGTTAAGGAAAAGTTACCAAATCTACCTTTATGTCCTTTTACTATCTCTACTACGTATAGCCAAGTAGAAAGGTATTGTATTCCACCCAAAAATTAAATGTCAAGATTTCAACGAAAAAATATATGCTTTGAGACCCCCTGAATCCAAAAACAGCATTTTTAGAAAAATGCCCGTGTGTGTGTGTATGTGTGTGTGTATGTGTGCCTGTCAGCCTGTGGACAGCATGACTCAAAAACGAAAAGTCAGTTAAAATCAAAGTTGGTATTTAAGTTTAATGTCTTTCAAGGGTGCGACACGAAGATTTTGAAGAAAATTCATCCACCCTAAACTACCCTTTACATGGACAATTTTTAGAAAATTTTGATTTCCTTGAAAACCAGCGCTGATTCAAACAGCTACTTAAAATCGAGTTCGCGACACTTGAACCTAAGCTTTCCTCGGCAGAGCAGCCATCTGTCCTGAAACGGGAAATAAAACGAAGAAACACGAGTGGCAACACGCATGGTAAACTGTTTTTGCTTGTAGAGAAAACAGAAGATGGAGTGAAATTGATTTTCTCTCTCTCTCTCTTTCTCACCCTCGCTAATCCCTGGGGTTGGTGTCTATTAGACTCCGTAATTGCAATGCGATGAAGTTGGAACACATACACCCAGAAGTTTCCTTCCTTTACAATAAGATATCTACAATTCGTTACATACCCAAAACCTGACTTCTCTTAGTCTATTATCATCCAGCCACAGACTTATGTTGGGTAAATTCATTCTAAACTACACATTTACGATATCAGATGTTAAAGTTTCTAACGAAGTAATGCACTTCCAAATCCAGTTTGTATAACGAAGATTTAAGATGATTTCCTTTAGTGGTACAGAGTAAAATGGCAACGTGTGAGTCTCGTATTCGGCAAATTGTAGGTTCAATTCACGTGGGTGACCTTCCTGAACTTTTCGAGAATTTTCCGAGTCACCAGCTGAATATCTGCCGCGACTTTACTGTACGTCCATAGCATTTCACCTTCCTTTCAAATCAGTCTTTCAAGGTCGGGAATGTTGGCAATGGACGAGAGAGCGCTGCGATTTTTGGAATTTGCGCACTGTAACTGCTGTTCTCGGCGGATGGTTGCCAGACCTGCCAGCGGAGGCCACTCCGTAGTACACTCTCATTCCATTCCTTTCCACCAGGGTCGACATACATACAAGAGGCAGCTTGCGCTCAGTGTACAATCCCCCCCGGAAATGCTCTAACTCCTTTAGTGGTGCAAATAAAAAGAATATTATGGTAAAGTTTATTTTTATAAATAACTTTGAAATAATGCAATAAATAGAATTAAGAAACTTATCGATAAATTCTCTTCAAACTCTCACCGAAAAATTTTCTCATCGCTCTTTTTATTTGTCCTCTCCTTTACTTTGTGTTTATTCCACTAAGATATGCTACCGCCTCACTTAGATTTAAAATGTCTGATGTGTTGCACTCACATGATTTCTCTACTCTTGTATACACTGTTCTCACAAACACTTATTCCTCTACTTCACATTAATGGGAAATAAACGTTTTCAGAAGTTATCTTATTGCCTAGTAATTTTCTTGACGGTGCAGGGAGAATGTGGGAATACAGTAGACTTTAAGTGATAGGCAAATCTTTTAAAGTTGATCGTTCTCTTTGTATGGTCACGAGATAAAAAATTATAATGAATTCTCATTTGAGAATAGTATAAGTACTGCAAAATTCACACAAATAACAAGAAATATCTCCACAAAAAAAAAAAAAAAAAAAAAAAAAATCATTTGGACATAAATTGGGTTTTTAACAAGCTCTACTTTTTGTATAGTAAAATCTGTTACGGCTTACAGATATGCAGAAGTCATCCAGAGTAATTAGCACTAGCGGGCTATACCCAGAAAATTCAAAATATACATTTTATTTGTCATAAAAATATCTTAAACATATGCCATTTTAATCAAAACCGTTTGAGTATTTTCGTAAAAATTAAAATTTCTGAAAAATGTTTCATGTAAAGGGTACTTTAGGGTGGATGAGTTTTCTTGAAAACCTTCGTCTCGCATCCTTAAAATATATTAAACTTAAATACGAACTTTGTTTTTAACTGGTTTTTCGTTTGAGTTGCCCTGTTCACGGACCTTCTTCTAAAAATGCTTTTTTTTATTTAGGGGGACTCAAAACATGTATTTCTGGTAAAATATAGACATCGAATTTTTGGGTGTAATTCAATACTTCCCCTACTTATTATACGTAGTAGAGAAAGTAAAAATGCATAACTGTTGAACTAATTAACAGAAAATAAATGTCTGTCCAACTTATATTATCATCTATCATTTTCCAGTAGTATCTGAGCGCAATTAATAAGGATAATGTTTTCGCTTCAGGCGGGTAAGATGCGTGTCCCGTATTTAACAGGTCTGATGGGAGGATTGAGTATATGTAGTCTCTGGTACGACGTGCCTTCATATGCCTCAACTTTTGCACATCTTTTAATACTGTGACGTTGGGTTCAGCGCACAACAAAGGACGGCCGGGGCCAAGCTACTTCACAGCATATGCCGTGCTGGCGAGTGGGCAAAAACGATCAAGGTCAGGCTGTCTCGTGGGTCTGTCCGTGTGTACGTGACGAAAAACAATGGAAGTGACTACACGGAAGGGGCGTTCTCGGGAGGTTTCGAGAATAATCTGGTGACGGATTGCCAGCGTGTACATAGAAATCGAGAAAGGTTCTTGTGACGTCATCCCCACTATTGCATCGTCGTAGTGAGTGTATGAGAGACGGAGAAAGTGAAGAAAGACACTGAATGGACTGAGGCAAGGTTAACAGAAGTAAAAGTAGTAAGTTGTGATAGCCTGAAAGACTGTGGAATATGTTAGCGACGAGAATAAAAGTGTGTATTTGTGGTAACAATTTAAAAGAGAAAGTAATACGCAAGTAACCGGACTGATTTTTATCATTTCGTTACAATACACTACTAAAAACCAGGCTGTTGTCAATGATAAGATCAGATGGAGGTGGGTGACTATGGAGGCTGTGGTTCGATGCGAACTATCACGCTACAGAAAAATAAGAAATTACTTCATTAACACAATAGCTGTATTGTAATTATAGTCAGCTTAAGCTCTGCTAGTTGTGAGCAACTATAATACGTCCTTTGTTATTCCCCGGAAGAGCAGACTTGCGTTGTTATTGCTGAAGTTCTAGTCTTATCAGAAGGAAAACCCATTTCGGCTAAGAGGATAAATGAAGATAGAACAAACCAAACTGCAGACAACTTCTTACACAGCGTAAAGAGGAACTTTATAACAAGTGATGAAAATTGCTGTTTGTGCTTCATTCTAATGGTGGAAATACTTGCTGCTTAATACTGACACCACCACGAAGGATAAATGTGTCAATCTGAAACACATTTTACTACATCCAGACAGCAAACAATAACAACTACATAATAACAAAAGGCTACTATGTGGAATACACTTTAAAGGGCACTCTTGCCCACACATTTGTCATTAGAGATGGGATCCATGTTTCAATAGACGTTTAGCATTTCATATATGCCCAACGTGATGAGTGTTTGAGGAATTAACTTTTCAATTTAGTATACATGCTTAGGCTTTCACGGCCGGCGTTAATCCAATAGATAGTAGTTTGCGGGCTTGTAAGCCCAACACAGTCTTGGGCGAAACATCAGATAATTGATCGAATGGACGACGGCCTACAAACCCGAAAACTACATCTAATGAATTTTCAATTTAGTGTTTTATATTGGGAATATAATTCTTTAAAGCAGAGTATTTAATTGTATGCAACTTTGAGACCTATTCTGATACAAAAAAGCGTTAACATTTTAATTGGTTATTCAACATAATTATTCTCCAAGGAAATAAATTTGTTAAAAAATAAAAATTAATGTCCTCAGTTCCATGTACTCACATAATAGGCATGACTAAATGCCACTTCTGAACTGGAAGGAGTCCTTCTTTACGGTACTGGCCACTGTGTGAATGATTTTCTCCATTCTTGCCCAGAACTTCATGAGGTCTGGAGAAAAAATTATAAAATATGACATACCTAAGATTAGTAATCTGACGTTGTTAGAGTTCCATGTAGTGCTTTAATGCTCCAACTATAAGGTTGTCTCATAAGTTCGTTCGTTTCTCGTTACGTTTCAATAACTAAGAACGCCTCACCCACAGAAAAACTACGAGAGTAGTTGCCCAATTTTCTGTTTTAGGGAGAAATTCCCAGCTCGAAATTGACTAAACCACTTTTGACATACTCGATTCTTACTGCATCTTCCTCGTAAACAGCACAAATTTTCTGCGAACATTGTGAGGCAATTTTGCTCTTACAATAGTAAAACAGCATAAGATGTCGAAAACGTTTCCATAGTCTGTAAACACAAGTTCACGCTGTTGTGTGTGACAAACACACACTCACCTCTAAGTGCACAGTGTCAGGCGTTATAGATAGAACTTAAGAGCAAAACGAACGAACTTATGAGACAACCTTGTATTTTGTAGATTTCATTACAACACCGTTATTTTCCCCTTCTGTGTTATTTTCGTAATTTATTTTGTGTGGGCCAGTTTAAAGATACAGCTGTAAGGAGTATAAACAAGCTTTTCTATTTTGCTGTTGTAAACCTGAAGCATTCTAACCTGCAAAAACTTCTGGTTATTTGAGTTACCTCGGTATACATGCTGAGATAGCGAGCTTACGAGTCGCGTGCGAAGAAAGTCCCAAATGTAAACACTGGAAAGACCCATTTTAATAAGGAGGCTTTAAAAATGTTGCTCTTCCACTCTTTCCACTAATGTTTCACTTGTTCTCTGCCAGAGGCACTGGTGATAAACTCGCTTCAAAGTAGTGACATGCACAGACGAATGAATGGTGGGAAAGTTCAAATAAATGGGGAGACCCGATATAGGTAAGTCTGCAATGCTTGGATACTTTCTAGAAACATTTAAAAAAGATGTTTTCTCTTACAAACTCTGTCTTTGGAATACTGGAAACCACTTTTAATTATTTGTAGTTGTTTTTAGCACAAGACTAAAACATGTTTCGTCCGTGAAGAGCGTTGTATCTGGTAACTCAACGCAATGATGAGTAATCATTTTTTGAAAGTACCAGTAGTAATTAACACTTTTTCGTGACCAACAGGCTTAAGTTCATGCACGACCGGCGCTACAGGATGCAACTTTGGTTACTCTTTTACTGCTTTATACGCCAATTCGCTGCTTTTTTTACAATTTTGATGGAAAGCATTCTGTCCGAAACTAAGTCTTTTGGTTGTTGTGAATTGAATCTAAGTTCAACACAGTAAATGGCGCATTTCGATCAGAATATTTTACCACACACACACACACACACACACGCACGCACACACACACACACGCACGCACGCACGCACGCACACGCACACACACACGCACACACATAGAGGGTGTTTAAAAAGTGTCCAATATTACAACAATGGTCAGGAAACAAACACGTGTCGAGATATGAGCCATTTTACAAAAAATGTGCAACGTATCCACATTTTTATGTGTTTAGTATACACCAATGTCTTTAAAAGTCCACATAGCCAGAATTCCAATGGATTGAGATCCGACGAACGCGGAGGCCATGCTGCTGGACGTCCTCGACCAATCCATTGTGCATTAAATGTATGGTTTAAGTACCAGGATCGCTTTAGTCCCAATGTGTCTGCAGGAACTGAAGGCTCATGCATTTTACCGAACAGATTAACAGGTGATATGTATCATCGATTCCTGCGCAGTGAGTTACTCATGCTTTTGGAGGAGTTGTGCTTGTAGAAAGACGACGCTTGTGGATTATGCATGGCGGGGCACCACCCCATTTTGTATGTACCGTGTGACAGTACTTAAACCAAACATCTAATGGACATTGGATTGGTCGAGGATGTCCAGTAGCATGGCCTCACCGTCCGCCGGATCTCCGTGTGTGTGTGTGTAGTAGTGTTTAACGCCCGCTTTTACTACTACGGCACCGCAGGCGGCGGATCTCCGTCCATTAGGTTTCTGGCTATGGGGACATTTAAAGATATTGGTGTATGTCAAACCCATCGAAACAGTTTTCCAAAATGGCTCGTATCTCAGCCTGTGTTTGTTTCCGGATATATGTTAATAGGAACGTTTATTCTAGTTTTGTCCAATCCCAACTGATGAAATATATATAAAGCTTTGATTTTGCTATTTTGTTACAACCCTACATCAATAATGACTACAGTATGATGCCCTGCAAAGAATTGCTGCAGAGAGAAGCCTTATTAGAGTATAAGGATTAATTTACAGTGTTTTGTTTATAAAAATGTTCAAACTAACACATTCTAGCACATAATTGGCCTGTATTAGCTGGCTGATGTATGACTGTAATTACTTATTCTGGAAAATGAAGCAGGAACTTGATTCATCACACAAGGAGTTGGAGTTTTGTTGGTAACAATGTTCTTCATCGTACAGTAAATTCGAAACTTCAATCTGCAGAGTAGATCGATTAATCCTACCTCATTAAGGGACTCTGCCGTGAAGGAATTAAAGAAAGGACCGTACAGTTACGGTAAATTATTGCCGCTCAATAAATCTGCTGTCAGCTCATTCTCAGTCAATCAGCAACTCCCAGCAGGATTTTAAAATCCTCATATAACACGTAGTACAGGAGTCTATCTTGATTTAATAATTAATTGCTTGGTGAAGAAACACGTTTCTAACAAGTTTGCCAAGCCTCGTTATTATCGCGCCCTTTGTTAACACACATGCAACAATAACCAAATTCTAAAACAGGTTGCCTAAGGCAGAGAAAGATGGAGACGTAAAAATCCCTCAACGTGCGATTTATTCAACAATTCTACCGTTTGACTTAAACACATTAACATATTTTTTATTGAAAAATATGTCTTCAAAGAAACTTACCTCATTTCTCCACATACTGATCAAGGGAGCGCTGCGTGTTGCCGGGTTTTATCACCGGCAGCTTGGGTTTTTCCGTGGTTTCCCCTAGGCACTTTTGTGAATGCTGGGGTGCTTAATTTCATACCAAGACTTCTTTACCTGGCGGCACCATGGCCGAGTGGTTATTTCGTGCACCTAGCGCCAATTCGGCCCGGGTTTGAGCCCAGGCATCTGCGTGTGGTATTTGCGGTAGACGAAGCGCCATCTGGGCAGATTTTCTCCAGGTTCACCTGTTTTCCCCGCAATTTATTCCACCAACTGTTCCATCGTTACCTTTACAATCATCTATTTCCTCTGTATTTCACTCTGACACCTCGTGCTTGGCTGACCTTCCGCTTCCAGATCTTCTCTCTGGTCCATAGGTTCCTGTGCTCCCCAACAGGCGTATGCCCTTAAGCACTGGCTTGTAAGTCCTAAATAAGGGGATGGTAATCAGATAAGGAAGACTTCATTACCATGCTACCATTCTATTCCTGTTCATTTTTCAGGTATGCTTTGACGTTGTTTGACGGTGCCGGACAGATGGCGGATGCTTGTGCATGCTAACTGTGGCTGGCGCCGGGATGAAGGTATCTCGGCACCTGTTAGGGACTTCCGCACGTCTCTGTGATCCATCTACCTACAACACTGTGGCAGGTACAGTTCCCTCGCTCCCTTCCTCCTGGGGATTGCTAGCCGTAATAGATCTGTGTGAGGGTCGCACTGCCGAGGTATTCCTTTTATTTTTTACTCCACCTGTTGTTTAACCCATTTGTGCCTAGTGTAGCATACGACGCAAAGGTGTTTTGTTAAGAATCTGGTTACGATTCCAAGCTTACGACGCGAGCATTTTCAAGAAAATTAGCAAAGCACGAACTATTTCCTTAAAAAAAAGTAAAAAAAGAAGGATCTAACCAATTTTATTAAAATACCATATGTACTCTACTTGTTGTACATTGTTTTATTAACCCTTTCTAAGGCCGTGAGAAGTATGCTTCCCATATGTCATGTTAATAGGGCCGCGGGAAGCTTGCTGACCACTTTTAGTGGAAACTTCAACAAAACCAGGAAAAACCCGAACACATCCTGGTATCGCTTCTTCGAGGACTTAGGGAGAAAATAAAATGACAGAAGCTTGAAGGGGGCGTGGCTGTAGCTGCTTGTTTTACAATTTGGTCACACAGATACTGTCACTTTTGCTCCACCAAGGACTATGATACATGTGCACAGGGTGTAATGTTCCATTATGTACTATTCCTTGTTTTAGAAACTCTTAGAAAGTTCAATGGAAGATACCTAACTGAGTGATGAAATGAGGGAGAATGTATGGAGGAGTTCAGTTTAGATTATACCAAGAGATATCATTTTACTTTTTTGTAGTTTTTTATAATAAAACACCTACATACAGCATAGTGTGGTTCATTTTCCAACTTTGTGCTACGCATGCCTTCTGTAAAGGAAGAAATAATCACCAAAGAATAATTTATACGTATGAACGTTTTTTCCTGTAAAACACGCGCTAGTATTCTGCTTCAGGGCACTGAGAATATTTATACCAAAACGCCGCACACGTTTCAACATAAAAGTGACAATGCGAGATACCAAAAAGAAACTGTTAAATGAATGTGAGAGCGATTCTAGCAATGCATGCATGCTGCTCACTTTGTAGCAAATACCTCTTGTAGGTCATACACGTGTCCTCCTAACGTTTGCTAAATCGGCTGACACACGTTGTACAAATGCTGTAGTTAAATAACTTTTCATTTGTTAACATTAAAATCTACATTCGTCGTATTTTGCTATGTTGTTGATGCAGTTCTTTTTTTTAATGTCCATTTATATGTCGCCTTTCACAACGACAGTCATATCGGCTGCTTTCAACCTCTTGGAACATTTAAACGTTATTACATTTTTACTTTCACTACTAGTAAGTAGAGGAAGTATTGTATTCCACCCAAAAATTCGATGTCGAGATTTCACTGGAAATATATGTTTTGGGCCCCCCTGAATCAAAAAAAGCAAGAAAAAGGTCCGTGTGTGTGTCTGTCAGTCTGTGGACAGCATAACTCAAAAACGAAAAGTCAGTTGAAAACCAAAGTTGGTATTTAAGTTTAATGTCTTGCAAGCATGCGGCACGAAGATTTTGAAGATTGCTCCACCCCAAGGAACATTTTTGGAAACTTCTCATTGCCTTGAAAATGGCTCAAGCAATTTTAATTTAAATGACATATGTTTAAGATATTTGGATGACAAATTAAATGTATACTTATTTTAAATCTTCTGGCTGTAGGCCATGTAGTCCTTTTTACCCTTGATGACTTTCGAATAACTCGTAAACCGCAAGAGATAGTCAAAAACTTGCTCTACAAAAATTGTCTATCTTGCTAAAACACAATTTATGTCCAAATACAATTTTTTTCTAGAGTAAACCGATTCGGAGATATTACTTGTTATGTTTAGAAGTTTTGGAGAAGTTATACTTCTGTCAAATGGAACATCGCTATTCGTTTTTTTATAGGTTCACTATGCAAACAGAACGGAATTTGAAAGCGTTAAAAGATTTGACTATCGCTCACGGCCTGCTGTATTCCCATATTCTCGTCGCACGTGGAAGAAAACGACCAATAAGGTAATTTCTGCAAATGTTTATCTGAACTAACACGAGGAAGATAGAAGAATAAGAGTTTGTAAGAATGGTTATTACAAGAGTAGAGAAAGTCATGCGAGTGCAACTCGTCGATTTTACAACCGAAATTAAGAGAAATTAGCGCGTACAACATTGGAGGTAAGCTGACAAAACGACCAGCATATACGTTTGCAGGGAAGTTTACAAAACTCGGGTTACACTACGTGGAAAATTTCTTATCTGTCCTTCATTCCCCTAAGATCATGAGCTAGTGAACAGACAGTGTGTAACAATCGCAGAACCTTAGTTGGCAGCGCCAGCGCCTGTACTATACTTGAGTGGTGCCAGCAGAAAACGATCTTGGTCGAATCGAACGAACACCTGCGACTTGGTCACATAACTCGCCCGCCGCCCACTGCTCACGTCATTGTAAACAAGTTGAAGAACGCTGGTTGGAGGTGGAGTACACGCCGGGTTACCGCTGCACAGAAATTCAACTTGTTCTACATAGAGACCTATTGTGTAACCAAATTTATACGCGTTACACCGACCGTGTCAGAAGAAAAAATTAGGGAAGCCTTCATTTCTCTCCATTACACTGACACGTAATATCACGGTCGCTTCAACCTCTGTTTGCACTAACAGCAGTGGCGGAATCTTCTGGAGATAAAGGGCAATAATTACATCCACATGACTTTCTCTACTGCAATCTGCTGAAACAAAATATGTATTAATTTCTTCACTACATATAGTAAGTACCGGGAGAGCAAAGAACGTCTGAACAGACTACGTGATTATTGCGGCATAGAAGTGCGTCGCTTATTAGTGCAGTTCTTGAACGGTGGAGTGAACCAGCCTACATAGAGAACCAAAAAAAAAGTGCGCAGAGGTATTGTTTCTTATTAACCACGTTGGGCCGTGCCATATAGGGCAAGTAAAACAGTGTTTAAACAAGGATGCAAATGCTCCAGATTAACACGAATGTAAAACAAATTCAATAAATTTTGGAAATGCTATTCCTGAGTAAAATTCCACAACTTTTTTTTTTAACTTTTCCCACCACCTGAGATCGTCACTCCTTTTACCAAAGGACAGAGTCTATGCTGTTAATGAGCAAATGATGACGCTAGCCGAGGACGGACATCGAACCCAAGACTGAACGAGTAAGAGACTAGCTGGAGCCATCAACGAGGAGGACAGCATCGACCACTTCAGTGAGGTACGAACCAGGTACTGCCTCAAGGTATAACAATAGGCAGGCAGGCAGGCGGAAGGACGTCCTAACTCACTTAGTTTCCTAAAGTGTACAAGTTTTCAGTTTTATAACTCTGTTTTCAGTTTTATAACTCTGGTACCGAACAGTGTTTTAACAATATTTTCAACGGTTCATAACACAATTAAAGTTGCAAGTACAGCACTTAATTATACCTCATCCCACTCAATTATGTTTATTTCTTAATTAATTTAAAAATATTACTTGAGGCTTTCCGGTGTAAAAGGAAGTTCTCACCTTGCACTTACAAGGAAATATGAAGTAGGTGGAATAATATAATTACTTGAGCGAATAGTTTATATAGAAGTAGAGAAAGTGCAACTCGTCAGACTTTTACTGATTTTTTCCCATCTTAAGTTTGAATTTCTTGTTCTTCATCTTCTTCCTCCTCTTCAACACGACTTAGGCCATTCGATCTTGTTCGTTCCACCTTTCCTCGGCTATATTCATTTGTCCTTGTGGTTGATTGTTATCTTGGGAACTCTGTTTTCTTTCACTCTATTCATGTGCTGTTTCCAGTTGGTTCTGTATCCTATTATTGTTTTTATATTCTTCTACTTTTAATTCTTGTATTTGGTCGTTTTATTTTTTGTCTAACCTTGTATATTCAGCTATGGTTATAAGAAATTTCATTTCTGTGGTTTGTATATTTTTTATGTTGTGCCATCATTATTCATGTTTCTGAGCCGTATGTCAAAACTGGAACAGCCATTGTTTTATACCCGGTGGCCCACTCCAGCCGGCCCTCGGGCAAGTAGACAACCATTCGTGCGTTAAAAGAGTTGCAGAAATCACAGAGGTAAATACAGTCAGTGGCGCGTGTGAACTTGTAAGAGAAGCTCCGGCAGAGGAAATGCCCAGGCTTTAACTAGCGTGTGCAGCGCGTGATAATAGAGAGGAACAGTCTTAGAATATTTTCTACTTCACTTACAGGGCTTTATTTTCCACGGAATGCACTCATTCCTGCTATTGTCTAACTTTACGGACTACAGATTGCAAATTGCCGTAACAAAATCCATGCAAATATAAGGGTGGGTAATGTTTGATGGCATTTCTTTGTTTCTTATTAATGTCATTGTTGTATTTTATTATTATTTTTAGTTATTGTTATTATTGCTATTATTATTACCATGTTGTTATTACATGTATTATTTTATTCTCGTTAACTTATTATGGTTAATTACTATCATCATTATTATTGTTACTTTCTCACATTATTATAATACCAATTATTTTTGCTATTATTACTACTACTATTATTACTTATATTATTATCATAATCATTAGTATCCCATTATTATTTTTATTAGTCATATGCATATGACAGATGCATATGCTTTAACGATACTTTGAGGGGATTTGTTTAAGACGCAATATTCTGGATTGTATCCAAAAGAAATAATCCAATGGGGTTAGATCAAGAGATGTTGCTGGTCAAGGTATTGGGCCACCTAGGTTGATCCAGTGTCCAGGATACAACTAATTGAAATGGAACTTTCCAGGTTAATAATGGTAAGGCGGTGTACCATTTCCTTTGAACCAGTGCACAGTATTGTTCGGCCGTGATATTATTTTTAAATTAAGCTTTGTGAGTCTTATGTTAAGATATCAGCAATATATCTCTTTATTTTTCATATTATATCATTTTTTCCATAAACAGTCCCAGGAGTAATAAGCAGGGCTTCCAAGGCCCAATGCATATCTAAGTTTCAATTTATGTATCACAGCAACAGCTGGGCAACAATGCAGTTATTAGACACCATATTCTTAGGAGTCCATTGTTACAACAGTTATTTTGAAAGGAGATTAGTACATTCTTGAGGCAGTTAAGTATTTCCATTAGTTCAAACTTCCAAATACAATCTGTTACTTGTGACACACGGTTACCAAATGGCTTTGTCTTCAAGATCTAAATGAAACAACGGAAGTGTGCGTGCTTCAAGTCCTTCTTTTGAGAGAGCAGTAACTGCAAGGCTAGAAGAGGTTGTTAGTGACGATGTGCAATGAGGTGACGGATTGTGGCAAGGGTAACATACAGCAACACGTGAGTGAAAATAGTGATTCAGCAGCTCCATATAGTATTGAAGCAGAAATGGAAATTCTAGTGAAGTTATTAGTACTTACATTTTCTGAATGGAACAATATGGAATAAAAATTCAACCAGTATTAGGTAATGTAACAACAACTACTAAAATGAATTGGACTATTTCATATAGACTCCTACTGCATTTTGAAAATTCATAAATAACACATAAACTATTGTATACCATTGTGTTTACTGATATTGTGCCTAATTCCCCCTGTTGTTTCTTGTTTCCATGTACTTATTATGTCGCCTATATATAAATTCAAAAGAGTGGTTGACATTGGGTAATGTATTCTAACCCCTTTTAACATCAGTATTGGTTTGAGTTTCATGTCTTGGAAACTTGACTTCCAGGAAGGTAGGTATATGCGCGAAAAGTGAAATTAAGAGAGCTGTTCGATACAATAGAAAAGTGATATAAATAATAACTCGCTGCGAGACAATAGAAGTGAAGTGGATCGCTATGCAAATTATACGTTAGAATGACAAGGAACATGGGACAAGTACCAGCGTGGGAGACCGGGGCCTCACCCGTCAGAATAATACATGCCATGTTGCTACATGTTGTAGGTCCGCCCCGGTCGGGTCGCATCGATTCACATACATACATACACCAAGACGGTGGGTGCCTTCTCTTCATTAGCAACACATTAACTATAGGTACACAACTTGTTCATAACGAATATTCCTTCCACTCATTTTATACTACAACTTCTTCAGGTTAGCTAGCTGGGGCGGTTTGCTAACCACGAATTGAAATAGTAATAACCTTAAGTAATATAGAAGGTAACCCATTCGTGGGCTCTATTCACTGCGCGAGGGAACCGAGTGTTGCCGGAAAACGGTGCCAGCAGAAGCGCACTAAAATACTTACCTCAAAACACACATCATATCTCTTATTGTTTCATCTAACAAAATAGCTCCTATAATTACTTCCTCTTCTACATATGGTGGGGGAAGTATTGTATTCCACCCAAAAATTTTATGCCCAGGTTTCATTGGCAGTATGTCTTGTGTCCTCCTGAATCCAAAAAAGACATGTTTCTCTCTTTCTCTCTCTCTCTCTGTGTGTGTGTGTGTGTGTGTGTGTGTGTGTGTGTGTGTGTGTGTGTGAGTGTGTGTGGTGCGCACATAATTCAAAAACGAAAAGTGGGTTAAAAACCAAAGTTGGTATTTAAGTTTAGTGTCTTTGAAGGATGCGACACGAAGATTTTGAAGAAAATAGCCTCAAACTAAACTACCCTTTACATGGAAAATTTATCGAAAATTTTGATTTTCTTGAAAATGACTAAGGAAATGTATATCATGAATTTTCTGGCTATAGTCCTTATAGTCGTATTTACTCTGCATAACTAGTAAACCGTTAGAGATAGACCAAATCATACTCTACAAAAAATGTAGATCTTGCTAAAATACACAATTTATGTCGGAATAAATTTTCTTGTAGGGTGAACCATTTCGGAGATATTCCTTGTTATATGTGTGAGTTTCGGAAAACTTGAACTTCAGCGGAATGCAACAACCTTCTTCATTTTTTTATATGTTAATCGTGCAAAGAGAACGGAATCTCAAAGGCCAAAAAGATTTGACTGTCGCACAAAGCCTTCTGTATTCCAATATCTCCCTTGCACCTACAAGGAAATAAGCAATAAGATAATTTGTACGAATGTTTATCTTAACTAATATGGAGATATAGGAATAAGAGTTTGTAAGAATGGTTAGTACAAGAGTAGAGAAAGTCATGTGAGTGCAACACATCAGATTTTTTCTACTACGTAGAATAAGTAGAAATATAGCCTTCCATTAAAAAATTCGATATCGAGATTTTATCGGAAATATATGTTGTTAGGCCCCCTGAATTTTAAAAACGGATTTTTAGAAAAAGACTGTGTGTATGTGTCTATCGTCTTTGTTTGTACATGCCTCAGTGTGCGTGCGCGCGTGTATGCTATTGTTTGTGTTTGTGTGAGCCAAAAGAGCATTACTCAATAACGAACAATTTCTTGAATATCAAACTTTAAGTTTAGCATCTTCCAAGGATGCGACATGAAGATTTGGAGTCCAAACTACCCTTTACATAGAACATTTTTCGACAATTTTGAATTTCTCAAAAATGGCTTCAATGATTTTGATTAAAATACCACGTGATTAAGGTATTTTCATGACGAACAAAATTACATCTTTAATTTTCTGGGAATGTCCTCTGAAGTCGTCTTCATTCTGGATGATTTTTGCATAACTGGTAAAAATTATGCTATGCAAAACAAATACAGATCTCTTTAAACACACAATTTACATTCAACACATTTTTGTGGCGTGAACCATTTCCGAGATATTCCTTGTTATGTGTCAAAATTTTTAATATTACAGTTCCCTCAAATGGGAAATTTTTATTCATTTTTTATGTCCTGGACAAGCACAGAGAACGGAACATCACAGTCATCATAGGCCAGCTTCGAAATAGTTGAGTATCGCTTATATTCTTATATTCCCATGTTCCCCTTGCACCTACAAGAAAATTAGCAACAGAGAATTACTGCAAATGTTGCAAATGTTTGTCTCCATTAACCTGAACGTGGTAGAGGAATAGTTTGTACAAGAGTAGAGAAAATCATGTGACTGCAACACACATATTTTCCTTATTTTGTCTTTGATTTCACTTCCTCTCTTTCTCTATTTCGGAGCTAAACTCTTTCATCATCGTTCTATCCAGTAGGAAACTTATTGGCTTTTGATACGCACATACACAAGGCACAATACTATTGGCAGTTATGTTTTCGCTGCGATACACCGTTTTAAGAAGGCACTATTTGAGCCGGTTCCGCTGGCTCAATCGATGTAGAGAATATAATTATAGTTACTGATCAACTAAATTTTGCACTTACATCAGTCACTAAAGCAAATATTGATAACTGTTTATAGCTTTAGGCTGCCTGTGTAGATGGGTAGTTGGTGTTCTGGCTTCCCAAGGTCAGGGCTCGATTCCCGGCTGAGAGGGAAAGTGTTACTTTTAACAAAATACATTCCTGTCATCCGCAGAGTCTGGAAGTATGAATGTAGGAGTGAATCTCTTCTTTAATTTACCCTCCCCATGTGGAAGACGGGCCTACAAACCTGTGCCTGGGATCAGTTGCCTGTCCGGGAACCTATGGACCGGATTGAGTAAACACCTGGAAGCAGGTGTTTAGCCAAGCACCAGAAGTGAATCTGACAGTGTTTGTCAGTAAAAATGTGTTATAAATCAACTTAAATAACTTACAGTTCGACAAGTAATAAGTTGTTTCTCAATTCAAAAACCACGATATTCCACAGTAGTTAAAGGCGACTATGCAAATGAAACGGCTAAAAAACATTCTGATGTGCTGCGCCCACATGACTTTCTCTGCTCTTGTACTAACCATTCTTACAACCTCTTATGCCTATGTCTTCTTCATCTTAGTTGAGATAAGCATTTGTACAAATTATCTTATTGCTTATTTCCTTGTAGGTACAAGCGGAATATAAGAATACAGTAGCCCTTGAGCGATAGTCAAATCTTTTAAAGCTTTGAAATTCCGTTCGCTTTGCACGGTTAACACATAGAAAAATCTGATGTGTTGCACATACATATATGACATTCTCTACTTTTGCACTAACCACTCTTAAAAACTCTTACTCCTCTATCTTCTTCGTGTTAGTTGAGATAAATTAGATTAGATTAGATTTGGTTTAAGGGCGATCAACTTCTAGGTCATCAGCGCCCTTAACAGATTCATGGCAATAGCCAGATATAAATTTCACTCAAAAAATAAAAATGCTAGCAACAAGAAAAATATACAAAGGTAAAAAGCAGTGGCAATAGCCAGATATGAAACAAGGTGATAAATATGTCCAAAATCAGAAACAGATAATTAAAAATTTTAAATCCTCAAATTGATATTGCACTCCGCTAAAAAATTAAAAACTCTATCAACCGCTGTTTTGTTGTCCGCTAGGACCTCTGCAAGTCTGGCAGGCAGCTGCAGAGAATCCCGAAGGTGCGCTAGAGAACAACACTCTAGCAGCACGTGGCGAACTGACAAAAGGTTGTCACACAGCGGACATAGAGGCGCAGGGTCCCTTTTAAATAGGTAACCATGCGAAAAATTGCAGTGGCCTATTCTTAATCGAGCCAAACTAACCTCCTCGCGACGAGATGTGCGACTGGAAGTTACCCAGTTTATCGGAAGTTCTTTCACTTCTCTAAGCTTATTACCGCGGAAAGCTGACCACTCGTCGTGCCAGGACGACAGCACCGCTCTCCGCACTTCAAGCCTAAAGTCTTCCGAAGTAACACGTGAGATGGTAATACTGGGTTCTGTAGTTGCCGCCTTTGCTGCTAAATCTGCCATTTCATTCCCCGGCAAACCTACGTGACCAGGAATCCATGCACACACCACGTCAACGCCAGAAGCGTGTAAAACATGGAGGGCATCCTGGATACGTTGTACAATAGGGTGGGGATTGTACAACTGACAAAGGCTCGCTCAAAATCAAGCAGTCACCTAATTTACGACGGCGAACATTAGTTGAGATAAACATTTACATAAATTTGCAATTGGTTTTTTTCCTTGTAGAGGAAAGGGAAATATGGGAATACAGTTGGCTTTGAGCGATAGTAAAATCTTTTAAAGCTTTGAGATCCCGTTCTCTTTGCACACCTAACATATATATATAAAAATCTGATGTGTTGCACTCACATGACTTTCTCTACTCTTGTAGTAACCATTCTTTAAAAAAAAAACTCTTATTCCTATATCTTTTTCTTGTTAGTAAAAGAAAAAAAACATTCGTACAAATTATCTTATTGCTTATTTCCTTAAAGGTGCAAGGAGAATGTTAGAATACAATAGGCTTTGTGCGATAGTCATATATTTTAAAACTTTGAGATTCCGTTCTCTTTGCAACATATAAAAAATGAACAAGGACTTCCATTTCACGAAAGTTTCAAGTTTTACAAAACTCAAACACATAACAAGGAACATCTCCAAAATGGTTCACTCTACAAGAAAATTTATTAAGACCTAAATTGTGTATTTAGGCAAGATCTACATTTTTGTGGGGTATGACTTGGTCTATCTCTAACGGTTTACCAGTTATGCAAAAGTCGTCCAGAGTAAATAGGACTACAGGGGCTATAGCCAGAAACTTCAAGATATACATTTCATTTGTCATCAAAATATCTCAAGCATATCACATTTTAATCCAAATCGTTAGAGCCATTTTCAAGAAAATCAAAATTTTCGAAAAATTTTCCATGTAAAGGATAGTTTAGGGTGGAGCAATTTTCTTCATCTTCCTGTCGCATCCGTGAAAAACGTTAAACTTAAACATCAACTTTGGTTTTTAACCGATTTTTGGTTTTTGAGTTATGTTGTCCACAGAGTGACAGACACATAGACCTTTTTCTAAAAATGCCTTTATTGGATTCAGGGGAGCTCAAAACATATATTTCCGGTGAAATCTCGACATCAAATTTTTGGGTGGAATACAGTATTTTACTATACGTAGTAGAGAAAGTAATACTAATGATATCTACCTTGTATGCCTATGTCAAACAGCTGGCAGTTTTCAAAGCGTGCCACAGGACCCCTCGTTGTCCACACTCCAGCGTTCAGCGTTCATCACTTTGCTTGGAGTGATGACAGAGCAATTTATATACGTGGGACGTGTAACAAAACAGTAGGCAATTGAAGCTGAAAGTACAGATTTAGTTTTTGCACTTGTTATAAGCAGTTATCTAATTACATTTAGTTGCTCTTCTTATTTTGCATTTGATCATCTAGACACTCCACTTATTATTCTGTCGTTGCATTTACATAATGCTTTCGGTACTTACTTCACTTAGGAGAACGGATTATGCGATGCACTTTATTTTTTGTTTAGGTTGCAAATAACATTACTTAATGTTGTCACTTAGTTACTTGAATTGAGTTGGAAGGGTATCTGTCATCAACTTTTTTTTTAATTCCATATCGAATACAGTGTGACCAAATTAAATACTTAATATCGAACATCACATTAGCGAATATTATGCAACATTTTTAGCAGTTTTTACTTCCTGTACTACATATAGTATGCTGGGGAAGTATTATATTCCACCCAAGATTTCGATGTCTAGATTTTACCGTAAATATACTAGGTGGCCCATTCCAGGCGGCATAACCGTGTATGCGTTGAAAGGGTTGCAGAAATCAAGGGTGTAAATCCAGTCAGTAGCGTGCGTGAACCTTGTTCTGCTTGTATAAGAGAAGCGGGCGGGATGCCAGGCTAGTGTGTGTAGCGCGTGATAATAGACAAGAATAGTCTTAGAATATTTTCTACTTCACTTACAGGGCTGTATTTTCCAAGGAATAAACCCACTCTTGTATATCACTATTGTCCGCCAATTGTGAGTGTGTGCGCGCGCGTACGTGTGATGGGATGTATATTTTTGCTATGCATGTGAGTGCGTTTGCATATGTGTGTATACAAATGTAAATAAACAGAGAAAGACAATCCAAGAACTAAAGTAACAAGTAACATCAAATAAAAATGTTCTTGGTGACCTAAGAATGGCCACGTATGGATTTTTCCACAACTCAAAAGACTACCAAATGTAAGTATAGATAATTGTAAATATGTGTAAACTGTAGCCTGTAAGCCGGGCCCTAAATACCAGCACCAAGCCTGATTTCTTTAATAAAGCAAACTGAAACTGAAACTTCCACATTCGAACTCTGACCAGCGTAGACAACGGATTATCTTACCCTGAAGATGCCAAGCGCAGTACTTGCTGAAACGTCGGTGTCTTCAATGCCTTCTAGACCACGGCCTACAAGCCCGGAAGAGATAAATTTAGCTAATACTCAGGACGCCGGCCATGAGAGCGTAACCCCCCGCTTGTAGTGTTTAACGCCCGCTTTTACTACTACGGCACCGCAGGCGGTGACACTGATGATACATGTAATGAAGATGGAGCACCGGTGGAATGAGCTGGCGGGGGAAACCGGAGTACCCGGAGAAAACCCGCCCTGACGCCGCTTCGTCCACCACGAATACCACATGCGGGTCCCTGGGATCGAACCCGGGCCGCCTAGGTGGTAGGCGAGCGCGCTAACCGCTCGGCCACGGCGCCGCCATGAGAGCGTAAGTTTATACATTAGTCTATTGTTACACTTACTATCATTTTTATTGTTATTAACCGAAACTTGATTACATTCATTATCTTTTTCTAAAACATTTGTTTAAAATGTTTCTAAAACAATAGCACTACCGAACAATGTCAACATTAACGTTTCTAAACACCTGGGAAAAGAATGCGCAGATTTCTTTTGTTTGGACAGAATGATTAAAAATAGAACAAACGATTTCGTTTGTTGCTTCCGCAACAGAAACTACCCCGCCTACCCCACCTTAGACGACTGCATGTGAATATAAACAAACACTTGCGCCAACCCGCCCCCAGGACAGGCTTAAATACTCGATAAAAAACTTCTCCTTCCGTTTCTCCTCAACACCTCTCGCCCATTGAAAAGCATTTGGAGCTGGCTGAACCTTACCTGCGAGGCCGAATGTATACGTAATATAACTAGCATTTACTAAGGTCACCCGCCACCAGCGGAAGCTTCCGGGAGTCATTAGCACGCACCCTTGTCGCACTCCAGCCATTGACTGCCGCTTCCTATCCTATCAATGCACGTTTGCCTGTTAAAAACACGAATCTGACCCTAGCGGAAATGTTCTGCTTCATTCCGTGCCGGTCGTGAAGGGCCTGCGCATCAACCACTATGAACTTCCCCGTCTCCGTGGGCGGTCTTCCTGCTGTCTTTAGTCGCCTGTGGTTCCTTCACCTCAACCCTTCCTCTTAGGGAGTATAACGATATTATTTAAAATACCGTTTTATGTATCATTAATTCTTATATAGCCATTAATCATGTGAACGTAAGGGGATGAGACCAGATAAGCACAATATCGCAGTACGCGGCGTATGGTTGTGACGTGATACTAGTCACGAGTATTCACATTTTTTCCCTTTTTTTTTCCGAGAGTGAATGGAACGAATGACTTGTCCGAGATATTTGTGGGATTGATATCTACAAGGGGACTTTCTTCCTGGTCGCAATGTTACACACGCAGGGACCTAAATAAGGGACGACCATAGGAAGTTTCAAGATGTACAAGGTGTTAATGAAGCGTTTAATTGGTGTAGTACTGTGTGCCCAGGACAAGAAGGCAAGTCTTAGGAATGTGTAGCGTAGGTAATCATTTTGTTCTTCCCGCACGGTCTCTATGCCTAGTTTCCGAGTATGACAAGGATGCTAGGCTCGTTTAAAATACACAATGTTGTCACATTACTCACCCATAGCTAGAAATATGCACTCTCATACACTCATTTCCTAGTAAACAGATCCGCTACCGGAGTAGATACACAGTTCAAGCCCCCTCTGCCTTTCATTCCCCTCTAGCCTTCTTGTCGTGGGCAAACAGTAGTTAGTGTGGGAAAATCAGTTAAGGATATAGGTTGAACATTGAGATAGACGCGAAAAGCGGTATTAATTGGGAAGTAAGAGTTGTAGATTGAAACTTACAAGCAATGAAAGCAGTTGTTCATTTGTAACCATAAAGGGTATAGAATACAGCAGGTACCAGTGGGTATACTACTTTAGAGCTGTGGGTAGTAGGCGGCGCCAAGGTCTTGCTTACCGAACAGCGACCAGTCACGTACAGCACTAGATAGCAGTGGCGGTTCAACATTTGGCACAGTAATACATGTATATGTGCTCTTAATGAAAATCGTAATAGAGTGCTCAAAATCAAGGCAGCACGAAATATTCGTAGACTGATCAACAGGAAACTAACCAACAAAAAATAAAACATTGAACATAAGTTGCAGTTTAATGCTCTTGCATTTTATAATATATGTGTTACTTATTCATAATTTCACATCAGTTAGACCTTTGACCATTCTAATTGTATTTCTGTCTTGACTTTTTATATTATAACATATAATTTCGTTCCTATTACGTTTAAAAGTTCGTCAGTTAAATGTGGAATATTTTATGTGTTGCTGATTGAGTCGCTGTACATATAAGTATAAAATCAATAACTCGTTAAGTAGTTAAACAGAGCAAAGGTATTTCGCTGCAAGTGTAAAACAGAACTATGTATAATAAATTGTGTGGCCAATAGGAATAAATACATTTATAATTACACACACGCACTTTGTAATACTATGTGGAATATTGGTTCACTATTAATATACTTTCGGGTTAATTTGACCTGCTGTATAGTTAGTTGTGTCATCAATAACGCACGCAACTGAAGTAACCCAAGAACCGCGCTGAGGCTCTAAGCTAGCAGCAGCAGAGCAAGTAACTGGTGACTAATCAAAAGCACAGCCGAGTTGCAGTAGTGGCGCCACAATAGACCTTTATTGGTCGAGGCATCCAGTGGCGGCTGGTGAACAAAATAAGGTGTGTGCTACAGTACCGCACAATGATTACACATTTTACATAATTAGTCTTAGCTAATGGCAAAATATAAAGTCCATACGACGCTCCTTCCGGCTGCAGAACTTATCGATCACTCTGGTATTAAACCCCTCCATCTCAGAAGCAATGCTTTTCTCCATGGACAGCATTGCCAGAGCAGTAAGACGATCCTGTGATATAGTGCTTCTTAAGAACGTTTTTACGCGTTTTAAGCACGAAAAGCATCTTTCTGGCTCAGAAGTGGTCATTGGCGTTGTGATCAAAATGTTTAGTAAAGTTGTCACTTCAGAAAACGAATCTTGCAGACTGTTAGAAATTATGTATTGCAATAGTTGCACAGCCCCGTCAATGTTTCTAAAGTCTGGTCTTGCATACAGAACGCTAAGTTGTGTCTTTAGCATTTTCTTGTTCAGTGTTGTATACGTAGTCACAGCAGTTTGAAGTTCACCCTCAGGAAACTGACTTAAAAAGCTACCAAACAATTTAGAGTTTAACAGCTTTGCTGCATCGAGATGACTAAGCGACTGAAAACGACGTCTAGCTTCCTCGATAATGCGGTCACACACTTCTTTGGCTTCTAGTTTTAGACATTCT
This sequence comes from Tenodera sinensis, assembly GCA_030765045.1. Lineage (NCBI taxonomy): Eukaryota > Metazoa > Arthropoda > Insecta > Mantodea > Mantidae > Tenodera > Tenodera sinensis. Next base: position 52,927,030 of record CM060971.1, on the reverse strand, counting down.
ACCTTCTGGCGTTTGCTCATTGATTCAGATGGAATCACAAATATATCATCGGCTGCCTCTCGAATGTCACAGATGCACTGAATGAATGAAGACACAGCATTTTGTACTTTAACAGCCTCAGTTGATCTTGATTGCAGTTGATTATAAAGTACATCAACATGAGGCATTACTCGGTGAAAAAATTTCAACCCGACGCTGATGTGATCCTGGCAATTGACAGAGTCGTTAAACAACAAAATAATAATAAACCATGAAAGGAATTTTCTGTCTTCTAAATAACGCCGAAGCCCATGTGCTTCCAGACAAGTCTTATCATGGGCAAAATTTTCCAACTCCGAAAAGCACTGCAGCAAATCTTCCTGATTTTCATAAATGACATTAACAGTTCTGGATCTAAAATTCCACCTAGTTACAGAACCACCAGGAACTCTTCTAGCCACCGCAGAATCCAGAGCTGCCAAGCGCTGTGGGGATCTCGAGAGAAAGGTAGGAAAAGCAGAGATTAAGAAAAAATATTCTGGCAGACTTATTCTGCGAAGCTGCATGTTCCATCACTAAGTTCAGTTGATGTGCATAGCAGTGAATATACTGCGCATTTGAAAACTGAGATTGTACTTTGGCTTGTACTCCACCAACTGCACCACTCATTACTGAAGCTCCATTGTAAGTTTGGGCAATAAGTTTATGACGTTTATCTCTGAATAGTTCATTAAGCACTTTTAATATGCTTTCAGAAATTCCTTCTGCGTTTTGTCCCTCTGATTGCAAAAAACCCCAAAATCTCTCATATGGAACACCCTTTTTCTCATATCTAAATACTAATACAAGCTGGGTCTGATGCGAAACATCTGTGGTTTCTTGTGTAGGATTTGAAGCTTTCACGGCGAACGTTAGTGATAACAGCTTCACGGGTGATCAGCCGTGTTAAACTTAAAAAGGTCGAGCTTTCGGCCATTATACTCTCCATGGCCATCTTCAGGACTAAAATGATGGAAAATTCTCCTCAGTTCCCAAATATATACTATGGTTAGGTTGTGTTGTCCGAACCAATGCGTGGGTGATGGTTTCTGATTGGGCCTGCTGTAGGCTCGGCTGCAGTGTTTTCCCGCGGGTACGAAATTTGTGCAGTGTTTCTGATGGCTATAGTCCACGCGGAACTTAGTTTGAGTCCGCCCTCTCTGTTGAAATTGTGGGGGTGTAATTTGATGTGGATGGCCTCCTTGATGAGTCTGTCCCAGTAATTTTCTGCGTGTTCTAGTATTTTTGTGTCTTGGAAAAGAGGAGAATTTTCCATCATTTTAGTCCTGAAGATGGCCATGGAGAGTATAATGGCCGAAAGCTCGACCTTTTTAAGTTTAACACGGCTGATCACCCGTGAAGCTGTTATCACATCTGTGGTTTCATCTGCCATAACAGCCACAAAATCAGTTTCTTGCATTTCCTCCAGAATCACCTCACGACAGACTTGTAACATACAATCCAAAGGTTCGTTTTGGATGGTTTTAGTGGTCCCTTTGAATATATGGCTTGAATCCATGTGTTCCTTCACAGCACTATCAATGTTACTTACTAAATCTATAAGTCCTAAAAACACGCCAGGATTTTCAGAAGATTCAGTCTCATCATGTCCTCTCAAAGCAAGCTCAAATGCACCACAAAACTTTATACAGTCAATTATGCGGGACAACACATACCTGTTTTTCTCTACTTGTAGATTATGCTTCAGCTTCGCCTCTTGATAAGCACGGCTTAACTGAGTCACAATATTTGTACTACCTAAAGCACTTAAATCTAGTATATTGTTTAAATGTTTTACATTTTGTTTGTGTTTGTTAATAAGAACATTAATATGTCCTAGGTCTGTCACTCCCGTCGTACTCCACGAATCACTGTTCCCAAAAAGCAAGGATGGAAAACAGAAAAGAGCATTTCTTTCCTGACACCCACATAACCAAGCATGCTCATAAATTTTGTGGTTAAATCGCCTGGTGTAAGAATTATTTCTCCCTCCTTTTGCACGTTGCGTGATGTTTAGATTTGGTGTTTGCCTTCCTAACTGCTTCACTTGAACTTTTTCTTCTAGAGTCCTCCTAGAGAAAGGATAATTTTTTAGGCTGTCCACAGAATTCATTTTAGCGTACACAACACAGATATTGCTCAGCACACGAAACTGGCGCTCATAACCTGAGTTTATGGAGTATTTTGCGGTTATTTGTTGCTGTCAAAAATAAGTAGTGCCAACAGTAATTGCTCCACATGTCCAACGTCCGAGAGTTTTATTCTCTCTGTTGCGTGCAAGGTCTATCACCGGCAACAGATAGTTGTCTCAACACTACATAGATGGCAGAAGTTGCATAACAGCAAGCAAAGTCGTTAGATGACATTGCAATCCTGCTATCTAGCGACTTTGTACAGAAGCAGCATGAATTCATGTGCTCCACTTCATGGGAGCACAACGCTAGGTAAATTTAACCAATAGGAGAACAGATTTCAAAATCGTACACCTATGTTTCGCATGCGTGGATTGGTCCACATTCCCTGCAAAGGATTGAAGAATTTTGTAGCACCCAACGCAGTACCTATCTCGTGTATGTGAGGCGTGCATCATCTTCGCACACAATGAGCAAAGAACACTAGTGCGCGGCATATAAAATAGTGAAAGTGAATGAAAATGTGTAATAATAATTGAGTATATGCTTAACACAAAGAAGAAACTATTTTCTGGAAAATAATCATTGTGCTGTAGCACTGTAGCACATATTGACGAGCCGCGCCTGGAGGCATCCCTCACTGTCGTATAACCTATAAGCCCAAATTCTTCTACCATACAAAATAGAACAGGCTTACGCTATTAAAATTAGAGGTCTACTTACCCCTGTTTTCTGCAATAATTCCAGTGATTTGTGTTCATATGAGCTAAAAGGGCGTCTTTCCGTTGCTTAAAAATCTAAACTGTAAACGTGTATTTACCTGAAAACAAAAGAGAAATAATATATATTAATTATCATGAACGAAATACGATTAACATTTAAGAAATGTCAATGAACATTGAAATTACCTTTTCTACACATGTTAAATTTACCTATATAGCATTCATATAACAGCTATGTTTCTGCCTTTAGAGGAGAGTGATTTATATATATAATTGTGTATATAATATTAATAAAGTTATTAAGTTTTACACATACATAATTTAAATACTAAGTTAAAATACTAGTCAAAGACTAGGATTCTTTGCGCCGTTCTGTATTATGCATTAGCCAAGTCACGGTGCTCATCCACCCCCCCCCCCCCTTTATTACGTCAAGACGGGAAATGCCTGCGGACGTAGAACCAATGCTGACATCACTCCCATACGTCACGCTATTGTGACATCAGGGGACAAGTGATTGTGCTTCCCGGAGAGATACAGGACAGACGGAAGTAGGTAGGGTAGGACAGAGCTGGCGCACTTTTTTATGCGCAAGATGGCCGCCATGCGTAATCTAAGCATTAATACGTAAGGTGGCAGGGGAAGCAGGACGTTGTAGAGGTTTGAGGCTGACTCTAGGGATAACTTTTATAACCTATAGCACTGTATGTATGTTTATGAGCGTTCATGGTAGCTGAGTATGTCGTCCACTATATTGCTGTATGTCTCCTAATGCAAGAGCTTTCTATCTTGATTGAATATATTACCCCAACATAATGTTACCTCGCCCCACATAGCCACGCTAACCTAACCTAACCTAACCTAACCTAACCTCACCTCACCTCACCTCACCTCACCTCACCTCACCTAAGCCCCATACCTAACCTAACCTAACCTAATCTAACCTAGCCTAAGTCCCATACTTCTACTCGTCTAACTTATGCTAACCTAACCTAACCTCGCCTAAGCCCCATACTTCTACTCTTCTAACCTATCTTAACCTAACCTAAGCTTCATACTTCTACATGGCTAACCTAACCTAACCCAGCTCCCACTATTTACTCCCGTCTTTGATAATTTAACCTAAGCCCCATACTTCTACTCGTCTAACCTATCCTAACCTAACCTAACCTATCCTAATCTAACATGGCCTAGCCTAACCTAAGATAGATCCTCTTATTATTATTTATTCTATTCTACTAACATGATACGTTTCTAGACATTCATTCTATCCTCTTATCATCTATCCTATTCCCTCCTCTGCTTATCTATTCTATCCTGTCATACGCTACCCTGATCTCCCTCTAGGAATTTCATAAACATTTTGATACTATTTTGAGTCCTCTGATAGATCTTTTTAAGCACTTTTAGCATATTCTTGATGCTTTTACAACATATTTAAGAATTTTTCAGACAATTTTCAGAATTATTCAGTCATTTTCATACATTTTTAAGACGTTTCGCCCCATTTTGCTACAATTTTGCACCCTCTGTTAGATCTTTTAGACGCTTTTAGTATATTCAGGGCGCTTTTACAACATATTTAACAACTTTTCAGCCAATTTTCAGAGTTATTCAGTCATTTTCATACATTTTTAAGACGTTTCACCCCATTTTGCTGCAATTTTGCACCCTCTGTTAGATCTTTTAGACGCTTTTAGTATATTCAGGGCGCTTTTACAACATATTTAACATCTTTTCAGACAATTTTCAGAGTTATTCAGTCATTTTCATACATTTTTAAGACGTTTCACCCCATTTTGTTGCAATTTTTCACCCTCTGCTAGATCTTTTAGACGCTTTTGGTATATTCAGGACGCTTTTACAACATATTTAACAACTTTTCAAGCAATTTCGAGGATTATTTAGAAGTCATATTATATATTTTCAGCGTGTATTGAGACCCGTTTAGACTCGTTGATAGATATTTCAGGCTGTTTCCAGATATTCTGAAGACTTTTACGTCCAGTTTAAACATTTTTCAGAGTATTTTAGACGAATTTGACATTATTTAAGGCAATCCGACAGTTATTCTGGACGCCCCTGTCCATTATTGTTTGCTTTAAGCACTTTGAAGGGTAATGGAAGATAATTTTCACGATATTAGGAATACTGAACCGTCTATTTCATGGCTGTTAGACGTATCTCTACCAGTTAAATATCGTTTCGACCATTTTAGAGACATTTTAAGCACTATAGGGATATTTTAGACTTTGTCACCATCATTTTGATTGGTTTTCAGAATCCTTTGAAACACTTTTATAGGCGTTAGACGCTTTTAATGGTATTTTTCGAGCACTAATTAAGACATTTCAGCTCCTTCACAGATATTTTGAGGATTTTCAGGGCATCTTAAACTCGTGAGAAGCATTTTTTTCGCCAGTTTGAAGATGTTTTAAGGCACTGAAGCAGGTATTTTTGAAGTTGCTAGGGGTATTTTACTAAGCTTTCTTCAGTAATCGCTTTGTTTTATAATAGTTGAAGAGCAGTCTAACCTATTCAGTCATTTATTGCATTTCATCATCATTATCAATTACTCTATCTTATAGTCCATCTAACCTATCCTAACCTAACCAGACCTAATGAGGAAATAGGAATGTTAAGGCAAGCAATGAAATAAAACAAGAATAATCGCAATGAGATAATTTTATTTAATTTATAAGGATACATACACTAGCATTAACATTTAGAAAACAAGTATACACTGCTGAAAGACGATAGCGCCCTCCTCAGTTCTTCTTATTATTCACATTATCATTCTTCTCTCTGGGTTAGATGAGCCATTGGCGCGCGAAGTTCATAGTTCAACAATCTTCATTTTTTTCTACAGACAAGCTTTAAGTATCCATGTCTAGGCACTATTCTCGACACTGTAATGTCCATACGCATACGTCGATATTCCATCCTCTTCAATCACTCTCTTGTCATCGTGAGGTGATAAGGCTATTTTATTAGCTTCAACCGTAGAAATATTATGATGTCGGGATAGGATTAAATTCATAGGAGTTCTAACAATTTTCAAAGTTTTAAGGCACTCTACATAGCTATTGAAGTTGATGTATTGCTTAATGGCGCTACGTTTTATACCTTTAACTTTTTTTATCACAGAACCATCAATATCGATAGCATACATTTTGGGCCTAAGACCAACGAACCGATGAATGATTTTTCCACAGGCTTCATCTTTAAACTTTCCCAACACTTTTTTGTTTTGTGTAGAATAGCATATATGGTTAGCAGGGTAATCAGATGTATCCAGATGTTCAAGCATGTGTAATTTATCCTGGTATATATCAGCTGTAGTCACTCGATGGACGAAAGAATCTGTATCTGTATACAACAGTTTAAGATTTTCAGCTCCATAATATGGAAGTAACACATCGTATTGATACGAATACATTAGCGTCTTGGAGATGTCTAGCACACTCATACCAATGTATATAGGCTTGTTGAACACTATTTTACGAGAAGCCATATGTACAGCAGCAAGATTAGGTCCATATATGGTTCGATCAATGAATGTAGGTTTGGCTATGAGTTTTTCTAACGTTTTGCTGTTTGTCACAAGCCGTATATCCATGCGATTACGAATATTTTCCATAGTTTTTCCAAACATAGCATTATTGAATAGTTTATAAAGGTCCTTCTCAAAATCATTTCTAGCTTGTTGTCGCAGTCGGTTATTAAACTCGACGTAAGGTTTTAGCCAACACGACTGATGAAACTGAAGTGCTCGATGAATCTTTGTTAATAGTAGACCGTGACTAAGAGCTTGTTTCAAGGCCATGTAGTGTACCACATACTTCTTTCGGCACCCAAGATGAGCAATTAACTTCTCTGAAGACGATTTCCCCGGTTTCAGACTCTCAGGCAGGAAGGGCAAATCATTATGAAGATCGTGGAGCTCGACAGGATATTCGACATCGACTTCTAAGATGTATCCAAGGGGGTCATCTTCCTTCAATAAATCCAGGTCTATGTCTTCAGGAGAAACCCATTTAAACCCTCCATAAGGAAGGGCCTTACACATAGCCCAACCATATTCGTTGTTTGCATCTTCGTATGTAATAAACTGGGAAGGTTTACGAGGATCATACTGTTCCATATATATATTATTAGCTTCAGCATACCGATGAGAAACCTGGCATAACCCTCCTCTTATACCAGATAGAACCATGAGCAACTGATCGTAGTCCAGCAGCAATTGCAGCTCAATTCCTGTGTACAGTAGCATAGCATCCCACGTAAGTCCTGGAGAAGTGAAATAATGCGCAGGATCCACTTTGTGTGTTTTCAGAGTTTGGTCTCTGAACGTTTCAAAGACATCCGCTAGGAGAAGAACATCAGAGGTTAAGTAAATATCACTGTATTCACCTAAGTTTTCCACATTAAACTGCTTCCATACATTTCTAGCATGCTCATAGTCATCGTCGGTAATTTCTTCTTCATTTAATTTATTGTAGAATGCTTCTCTTGGAGGCAGCTGAGTCTCATTCAAAACATCCCATGAAGTAAGGTAATCGTAGGGGAACACTCCCTTACGAGTCATCAACCCAATCTTCTCTTGTCCGAAGTACTTCTCTGTTTCGGGATACGTCGTGAGGTTTTTCACTAACTTGTCCAAGCTTGTACTCAGGAAACGGTAGGTATCCACAAACCTGAGTTTAACATCTCCAACATACTTTGAGAATGAGATGTAGCTTTCTTCAGAGCTTGGTATTACCTCCACTCTTTCGCTTGTGCAACCTAACTCCTTAACAATGAAATGAGAGTCATACCCACTGAGGTTATGCATGAAGACAGGTATATAATTAGGTGTTTTACAAGCCAGGTTACATTTATTGTGTAAAGATCCTCTATACATCCCGGACACATGATCGTGATCGCGAACCTTCCAATTATCTTCTGTAAATTCATGCCCGCACAGGTAGCATATTGTAGAAGCATCGAACGATTCTTGTTCTTCAGCTGTAAGTTTCAGAGGCTTAGCAGATTTATATAAGTCACCTATTTTCTTCGCAAGGGAAGTTAGATACCCTATGAACTTCTCAGCAGCATCATGACCTCGATACACGTAGGGATGTGTAGGAAGATCGGTTTCTACTTTGTCAACGCTGGATGATGCTTTGACGTAAACAGCAAAGCTCATTGGAGAATGACTTTGATAGGGAGTTGTATAGGACGTTTCAGGATTAGAAGCGCAGGTATGGTAAGGAGTGAGAATGCTCTCAAAATCAGCATAGATGACATATGGCAGTTTCAGCATTCTTTCCACGTTTTTGAATCTGACGATAGAGTTTTCCTTTGTAGGCATAACGCATCTAGCAATAGCATGTTGCATGCACATTTCTCTATGCTCCTCCAATTTTTTCATTCCGCTTAGTCCATATCGGTCATCAAAATGGCTGAAGCAACGTTTACACGTATATATTTTTCCATCATGTTTAGTTTTCTGCTGACGAATAAGTCTCTCAAAATCCTTTATATACACATAGTGATGTCTGGCAGTAGCATCACTTAACAGAAGGAGATCGCGATGATCATCTAATTCTTCATCAATCACCTTTATCGGAAACACTTCATGTTTTTCATCCAGTCCAAACACATTTATGGACATATTGTTGAGCTTTTCAAATTTAGAGATTTCACCCAAGCTCGTAGGAAATGAGACGCATGAGAAATCGTATTTTTCTTGGAGATCCTTATACTTGCTAACACGCTGAGGATCCTTTCGAATGAACTTTGCAAGAACAGCGTACATAAAGCATTTCTCGTCACTATAATTTTGAGGGTTTATACAGGCTTTTCTCGCTTCCACAGGTGCAGGTAGAGGAATATAGCTGCTCCCTCGAAGGGCATTGTACTTGTTAATTCGGAGTCGAACTCCATCAACTGATAGCAAGGCCCAGTTGCTTCCTTTGAACGTACTTTCTTCCATTTCAACACGAAGCTTCTCGAATTTTTTTTCCAAGATGGCGTTCATATCAGTTTCTAAAAACACAGGTTGGTTACGTGTTTTAAATGTTCTGTCACATGTCTCTCCATGAACATTCACAAATTGACAGTCGACCATGATGTTAATTTTCACACTTTTATGTATCGACAGTTCTTTCTTTATAGCTTGAATTATACGATGTTTTGACTCCTGTAGGTAAGTTTTCATATCCTTGAAGGTGTCACAACGTATATAATATGATTTGAGTCGTCCTTCAAATGATGTTTCATACTCGATCATATCACACTCATCAGTCATTGTCAATAGATGATGCTTGCTAGGTTCAAACTTGATTTTCTTGCGAGATACAGTTTTTTCACATCTTTCTTCATGTACGTCTCTTCTATGCTCAGTATTGCAAACATCACCACAATGTTTACACCTGTAGACTCGACCGCATACCAACTCATGTCTCTTCTTATCATAGTTGCGTAGAAAACGCTTATCACATTTGCTACAGCTATAGTCTGGCATAGCATTCAGAACCGATTCCATCACTCCACCATTCCACATCTTTATAATATGTAGTGCAACACTTGTAAATTATATAAGTCAATAAATGCTTATAGCACTTTCCACTAACTCGCCTTGATAACTTGTCAAAGCTATTGAACGGTAATCTCGCTAAGAGAAGCTGATGTGCTCGACTCGAAGGTTAATTACTGAATAACTATGTAAGCTCAAGCAAACCCTACTTATTCCACTAGCACGTACCTTATAAATGACTACGCGATTCAAGATTAAGTTTGTATTTTTAAAATATATATCATTAAACTACGTGAGTCAAGATTAACTTGTTTCATTTTTATTTGCCAGTTCAACGTTAACATGCATTTCCCCTCATTTTTAAAGTTTAAACAAGGTAAATTATATTTCAACCACTGTATTTATAGAAATAAATGTTTATAATTTTAATACTTTCATGCCGAACACACACACACACACACACACACACACACACACACACACACACACTCACACACGCGCGCTCGCAAAATTAAGACGTGAAACGGCGGTTATGTATCTTTAAGTAACATTTCTTTAATCGATATCGGATGACAGTAATGGAACCATCTAAGCAATATTTAAACGCTTAAAAAAAACCAAATTTCTGCTATATTTCATCAAACCTTCCTATTTTTATGACTTTTTCTCGTCTTTTACGCACTTTAAAACGAATCCAACAGAAAAATTAAGACGCGAAACGGCGGTTATGTATCTTTAAGTAGCATTACTTTTATCAATATCAGATGACTCACGATAATTCAAGATCACGATTGCAGCGACTCATAGCGGCTTCAATCAGTACTAAAGCGCACATTCGACAGATTTTATACTCTTTATGACGGTAAATTATATATTAGCCCTCAAATTATCATTGTTTTTATGGTTTTCCACCGTTTTTACGTACTTTGCGACGAATCCGACAGAAACATTAAGACGCGAAACGGCGGTTATGTATCTTTAAGTAACATTTCTTTTATCGATATCGGATGACAGCGATAGAAGCACTTGAACATTATTTAAACGCTTAAAACCTAATTTTTTCGCTATATTTAATCAATTTCAGCATTAGAGTCCTATGACGTCACACTCAAGCATCGACGGAATGTCTACTACCTCCAAACATGTTCATACAAGTCTAATGACGTCATGCAAGCACCATACAGAAGGCATAATTCAACGACAAAGACAAACTCTATATTCCTGCAACGAAATAAACGTATTTGAAAGCGTCTTAACACGTTAACTTCAATGCATGTATATAAACCTCTTATATAACAATAAAAAGAAAGAAAAAGGAATAAATAAGAAATAAAATAAAGGGAAATAAAGTATTAGCACAATAAACCCTTAGAAACGAGGTTATTCCATATCTTTCATCATTCAGTCAACTAACAGCTAAATGATGTCACACAGTAGCGGCGACACTGTCTACACTACTTGAAAACAAGTTTAGACAGGAAAGTCTCCCCACCCTCAGATCCACGTAGCAACATTATGAGAAGGCCAGCAGTAACGTCCAAGCCATCAGAGCGAGTATATGGGGCGTGAACACTCGACAACGCTTTTCACCGTTTAAAGCTTATTTGCATCATTTCTTTCCAGGTACTCATCAATCATTGTACTACACACATCATTTAGATCACAATACTTAGCGTTGTATGCTATAATTTGTAATTTTCACGATTATATACTCATTTAATGATTTAAATTCAACATTTCTAGCGTTCACCCTCTTTTTCTTCTTCTTCTTCTTCTTCTTCTTCTTCTTGTTCTTCATATATTCTCATTCTCCTTCATGCTAACAGGGAATATACACGAACTGAAGGTTATTAGCTGAAATATAAAATAAAATCTCTTCTTCTTGTTCTGGTTCTTCTTCTTCTTGTTCTGGTTCTTCTTCTTCTGCTTCTTCTTCTTCTTCTTCTTCTTCTTCTTCTTCTTCTTCTTCTTCTTCTTCTTCTTCTTCTTCTTCTTCTTCTTCTTCTTCTTCTTCTTCTTCTTCTTCTTCTTCTTCTTCTTCTTCTTCTTCTTCTTCTTCTTCTTCTTCTTCTTCTTCTTCTTCTTCTTCTTCTTCTTCTTCTTCTTCTTCTTCTTCTTCTTCTTCTTCTTCTTCTTCTTCTTCTTCTTCTTCTTCTTCTTCTTCTTCTTCTTCTTCTTCTTCTTCTTCTTCTTCTTCTTCTTCTTCTTCTTCTTCTTCTTCTTCTTCTTCTTCTTCTTCTTCTTCTTCTTCTTCTTCTTCTTCTTCTTATTATTATTATTATTATTATTATTATTATTATTATTATTATTATTATTATTATTATTATTATTATTATTATTATTATTATTATTATTATTATTATTATTATTATTATTATTATTATTATTATTATTATTATTATTATTATTATTATTATTATTATTATTATTATTATTATTATTATTATTATTATTATTATTATATTCTCATTCTCCTTCGTGCTATCAAGAAATATACGCGTAATTTTGACGTTATTACCTTAAATATTAAATAAAATAACAGCATTCTCCGTCAATTATATCTAAACCGACTTTTTCCGTGTTATGCAAGATTTAAGCTTCTAGAATCAACACAAGCAATGTTTCTCTCAATAACAGCATTTTATAATTGATTTTGTAAGTAATAACACCAATTTAAACTTTATTACAGATCTCTAAGACCCTAGTTTGCAAAGTATTTAAATGGACCCTTAGAGATTCGAACTAGACCCCACAGTACAAAAGCTACCATTTTTATCAATAATTCAAGAGCAGATATTTAGCTGAAGTGTTTAACTTTTTATTTCATCACGCTATCTTTATTGATTCGCGAATAAATCGACTTTGAAGTAATTGCCCCGTCCCGGTAATCGAACTATGAGTCGTAGGGATAAAATTGTCTAGTATATCATTTTACGCGTCAAGATACCCTAATTTGTCTTTACATCACTATTTCAAGTGTAAAAATAGCGATATAGAGCAAATTTCAATAATTCTCCACAAGATAGGGATCGAACCTACGATACGTTAACTCTAGCATGTTATAAAATAATCGTCCTTAACAAGTATTATCATATAAAGTTTATTTCAGTCTTCCAACACAAGCGGTTCTCGAAATAATTAAATTTACCAAATCAGGATTGGAACCCAAGACTCCAGGATACCAAGCATACCACAGAGGAAAGCCCATAACAATACCAATTTAATAAAATTTATTCGAAGATTTTATCACTAATAGTTTAGGAGTTATTCCAATAATAATTCATAATTTGCACGGGGATCGAACGCTAGACCACCGACAAACTCCAAAATTATACCAAAGACGCGTCGTTTTATTACAAGATAATTACCGTTTACCCCATATCGATATCTCATTTAGTTTAGGAGAAATCAAGCATAATACAGTAGGTTAATAATGGCGTTTTCAAATCACTCAAAGGGATGCCGCTAATTGGTTAACAAAGGCGCTAATTAGATTATAATTAGCGTCATTGTTATCCAATTACCGTCATTGTCATCCAATTAGTGGCGGCTTCTTTGAGTGGTTTTAAAATGTTGTGTTGCTGTGACGTCACACCCAGGACAAGATTTTAAAACCACTCAAAGGGATGCCGCCGCTAATTGGATTACACGTGTTTTCACACCTCTATCTACCCTACTGTATTATGCTTGATTTCTCCTAAACTAAATGAGATATCGATATGGGGTAAACGGTAATTATCTTGTAATAAAACGACGCGTCTTTGGTATAATTTTGGAGTTTGTCGGTGGTCTAGCGTTCGATCCCCGTGCAAATTATGAATTATTATTGGAATAACTCCTAAACTATTAGTGATAAAATCTTCGAATAAATTTTATTAAATTGGTATTGTTATGGGCTTTCCTCTGTGGTATGCTTGGTATCCTGGAGTCTTGGGTTCCAATCCTGATTTGGTAAATTTAATTATTTCGAGAACCGCTTGTGTTGGAAGACTGAAATAAACTTTATATGATAATACTTGTTAAGGACGATTATTTTATAACATGCTAGAGTTAACGTATCGTAGGTTCGATCCCTATCTTGTGGAGAATTATTGAAATTTGCTCTATATCGCTATTTTTACACTTGAAATAGTGATGTAAAGACAAATTAGGGTATCTTGACGCGTAAAATGATATACTAGACAATTTTATCCCTACGACTCATAGTTCGATTACCGGGACGGGGCAATTACTTCAAAGTCGATTTATTCGCGAATCAATAAAGATAGCGTGATGAAATAAAAAGTTAAACACTTCAGCTAAATATCTGCTCTTGAATTATTGATAAAAATGGTAGCTTTTGTACTGTGGGGTCTAGTTCGAATCTCTAAGGGTCCATTTAAATACTTTGCAAACTAGGGTCTTAGAGATCTGTAATAAAGTTTAAATTGGTGTTATTACTTACAAAATCAATTATAAAATGCTGTTATTGAGAGAAACATTGCTTGTGTTGATTCTAGAAGCTTAAATCTTGCATAACACGGAAAAAGTCGGTTTAGATATAATTGACGGAGAATGCTGTTATTTTATTTAATATTTAAGGTAATAACGTCAAAATTACGCGTATATTTCTTGATAGCACGAAGGAGAATGAGAATATAATAATAATAATAATAATAATAATAATAATAATAATAATAATAATAATAATAATAATAATAATAATAATAATAATAATAATAATAATAATAATAATAATAATAATAATAATAATAATAATAATAATAATAATAATAATAATAATAATAATAATAATAATAATAAGAAGAAGAAGAAGAAGAAGAAGAAGAAGAAGAAGCAGAAGAAGAAGAACCAGAACAAGAAGAAGAAGAACCAGAACAAGAAGAAGAGATTTTATTTTATATTTCAGCTAATAACCTTCAGTTCGTGTATATTCCCTGTTAGCATGAAGGAGAATGAGAATATATGAAGAACAAGAAGAAGAAGAAGAAGAAGAAGAAGAAGAAGAAAAAGAGGGTGAACGCTAGAAATGTTGAATTTAAATCATTAAATGAGTATATAATCGTGAAAATTACAAATTATAGCATACAACGCTAAGTATTGTGATCTAAATGATGTGTGTAGTACAATGATTGATGAGTACCTGGAAAGAAATGATGCAAATAAGCTTTAAACGGTGAAAAGCGTTGTCGAGTGTTCACGCCCCATATACTCGCTCTGATGGCTTGGACGTTACTGCTGGCCTTCTCATAATGTTGCTACGTGGATCTGAGGGTGGGGAGACTTTCCTGTCTAAACTTGTTTTCAAGTAGTGTAGACAGTGTCGCCGCTACTGTGTGACATCATTTAGCTGTTAGTTGACTGAATGATGAAAGATATGGAATAACCTCGTTTCTAAGGGTTTATTGTGCTAATACTTTATTTCCCTTTATTTTATTTCTTATTTATTCCTTTTTCTTTCTTTTTATTGTTATATAAGAGGTTTATATACATGCATTGAAGTTAACGTGTTAAGACGCTTTCAAATACGTTTATTTCGTTGCAGGAATATAGAGTTTGTCTTTGTCGTTGAATTATGCCTTCTGTATGGTGCTTGCATGACGTCATTAGACTTGTATGAACATGTTTGGAGGTAGTAGACATTCCGTCGATGCTTGAGTGTGACGTCATAGGACTCTAATGCTGAAATTGATTAAATATAGCGAAAAAATTAGGTTTTAAGCGTTTAAATAATGTTCAAGTGCTTCTATCGCTGTCATCCGATATCGATAAAAGAAATGTTACTTAAAGATACATAACCGCCGTTTCGCGTCTTAATGTTTCTGTCGGATTCGTCGCAAAGTACGTAAAAACGGTGGAAAACCATAAAAACAATGATAATTTGAGGGCTAATATATAATTTACCGTCATAAAGAGTATAAAATCTGTCGAATGTGCGCTTTAGTACTGATTGAAGCCGCTATGAGTCGCTGCAATCGTGATCTTGAATTATCGTGAGTCATCTGATATTGATAAAAGTAATGCTACTTAAAGATACATAACCGCCGTTTCGCGTCTTAATTTTTCTGTTGGATTCGTTTTAAAGTGCGTAAAAGACGAGAAAAAGTCATAAAAATAGGAAGGTTTGATGAAATATAGCAGAAATTTGGTTTTTTTTAAGCGTTTAAATATTGCTTAGATGGTTCCATTACTGTCATCCGATATCGATTAAAGAAATGTTACTTAAAGATACATAACCGCCGTTTCACGTCTTAATTTTGCGAGCGCGCGTGTGTGAGTGTGTGTGTGTGTGTGTGTGTGTGTGTGTGTGTGTGTGTGTGTGTGTTCGGCATGAAAGTATTAAAATTATAAACATTTATTTCTATAAATACAGTGGTTGAAATATAATTTACCTTGTTTAAACTTTAAAAATGAGGGGAAATGCATGTTAACGTTGAACTGGCAAATAAAAATGAAACAAGTTAATCTTGACTCACGTAGTTTAATGATATATATTTTAAAAATACAAACTTAATCTTGAATCGCGTAGTCATTTATAAGGTACGTGCTAGTGGAATAAGTAGGGTTTGCTTGAGCTTACATAGTTATTCAGTAATTAACCTTCGAGTCGAGCACATCAGCTTCTCTTAGCGAGATTACCGTTCAATAGCTTTGACAAGTTATCAAGGCGAGTTAGTGGAAAGTGCTATAAGCATTTATTGACTTATATAATTTACAAGTGTTGCACTACATATTATAAAGATGTGGAATGGTGGAGTGATGGAATCGGTTCTGAATGCTATGCCAGACTATAGCTGTAGCAAATGTGATAAGCGTTTTCTACGCAACTATGATAAGAAGAGACATGAGTTGGTATGCGGTCGAGTCTACAGGTGTAAACATTGTGGTGATGTTTGCAATACTGAGCATAGAAGAGACGTACATGAAGAAAGATGTGAAAAAACTGTATCTCGCAAGAAAATCAAGTTTGAACCTAGCAAGCATCATCTATTGACAATGACTGATGAGTGTGATATGATCGAGTATGAAACATCATTTGAAGGACGACTCAAATCATATTATATACGTTGTGACACCTTCAAGGATATGAAAACTTACCTACAGGAGTCAAAACATCGTATAATTCAAGCTATAAAGAAAGAACTGTCGATACATAAAAGTGTGAAAATTAACATCATGGTCGACTGTCAATTTGTGAATGTTCATGGAGAGACATGTGACAGAACATTTAAAACACGTAACCAACCTGTGTTTTTAGAAACTGATATGAACGCCATCTTGGAAAAAAAATTCGAGAAGCTTCGTGTTGAAATGGAAGAAAGTACGTTCAAAGGAAGCAACTGGGCCTTGCTATCAGTTGATGGAGTTCGACTCCGAATTAACAAGTACAATGCCCTTCGAGGGAGCAGCTATATTCCTCTACCTGCACCTGTGGAAGCGAGAAAAGCCTGTATAAACCCTCAAAATTATAGTGACGAGAAATGCTTTATGTACGCTGTTCTTGCAAAGTTCATTCGAAAGGATCCTCAGCGTGTTAGCAAGTATAAGGATCTCCAAGAAAAATACGATTTCTCATGCGTCTCATTTCCTACGAGCTTGGGTGAAATCTCTAAATTTGAAAAGCTCAACAATATGTCCATAAATGTGTTTGGACTGGATGAAAAACATGAAGTGTTTCCGATAAAGGTGATTGATGAAGAATTAGATGATCATCGCGATCTCCTTCTGTTAAGTGATGCTACTGCCAGACATCACTATGTGTATATAAAGGATTTTGAGAGACTTATTCGTCAGCAGAAAACTAAACATGATGGAAAAATATATACGTGTAAACGTTGCTTCAGCCATTTTGATGACCGATATGGACTAAGCGGAATGAAAAAATTGGAGGAGCATAGAGAAATGTGCATGCAACATGCTATTGCTAGATGCGTTATGCCTACAAAGGAAAACTCTATCGTCAGATTCAAAAACGTGGAAAGAATGCTGAAACTGCCATATGTCATCTATGCTGATTTTGAGAGCATTCTCACTCCTTACCATACCTGCGCTTCTAATCCTGAAACGTCCTATACAACTCCCTATCAAAGTCATTCTCCAATGAGCTTTGCTGTTTACGTCAAAGCATCATCCAGCGTTGACAAAGTAGAAACCGATCTTCCTACACATCCCTACGTGTATCGAGGTCATGATGCTGCTGAGAAGTTCATAGGGTATCTAACTTCCCTTGCGAAGAAAATAGGTGACTTATATAAATCTGCTAAGCCTCTGAAACTTACAGCTGAAGAACAAGAATCGTTCGATGCTTCTACAATATGCTACCTGTGCGGGCATGAATTTACAGAAGATAATTGGAAGGTTCGCGATCACGATCATGTGTCCGGGATGTATAGAGGATCTTTACACAATAAATGTAACCTGGCTTGTAAAACACCTAATTATATACCTGTCTTCATGCATAACCTCAGTGGGTATGACTCTCATTTCATTGTTAAGGAGTTAGGTTGCACAAGCGAAAGAGTGGAGGTAATACCAAGCTCTGAAGAAAGCTACATCTCATTCTCAAAGTATGTTGGAGATGTTAAACTCAGGTTTGTGGATACCTACCGTTTCCTGAGTACAAGCTTGGACAAGTTAGTGAAAAACCTCACGACGTATCCCGAAACAGAGAAGTACTTCGGACAAGAGAAGATTGGGTTGATGACTCGTAAGGGAGTGTTCCCCTACGATTACCTTACTTCATGGGATGTTTTGAATGAGACTCAGCTGCCTCCAAGAGAAGCATTCTACAATAAATTAAATGAAGAAGAAATTACCGACGATGACTATGAGCATGCTAGAAATGTATGGAAGCAGTTTAATGTGGAAAACTTAGGTGAATACAGTGATATTTACTTAACCTCTGATGTTCTTCTCCTAGCGGATGTCTTTGAAACGTTCAGAGACCAAACTCTGAAAACACACAAAGTGGATCCTGCGCATTATTTCACTTCTCCAGGACTTACGTGGGATGCTATGCTACTGTACACAGGAATTGAGCTGCAATTGCTGCTGGACTACGATCAGTTGCTCATGGTTCTATCTGGTATAAGAGGAGGGTTATGCCAGGTTTCTCATCGGTATGCTGAAGCTAATAATATATATATGGAACAGTATGATCCTCGTAAACCTTCCCAGTTTATTACATACGAAGATGCAAACAACGAATATGGTTGGGCTATGTGTAAGGCCCTTCCTTATGGAGGGTTTAAATGGGTTTCTCCTGAAGACATAGACCTGGATTTATTGAAGGAAGATGACCCCCTTGGATACATCTTAGAAGTCGATGTCGAATATCCTGTCGAGCTCCACGATCTTCATAATGATTTGCCCTTCCTGCCTGAGAGTCTGAAACCGGGGAAATCGTCTTCAGAGAAGTTAATTGCTCATCTTGGGTGCCGAAAGAAGTATGTGGTACACTACATGGCCTTGAAACAAGCTCTTAGTCACGGTCTACTATTAACAAAGATTCATCGAGCACTTCAGTTTCATCAGTCGTGTTGGCTAAAACCTTACGTCGAGTTTAATAACCGACTGCGACAACAAGCTAGAAATGATTTTGAGAAGGACCTTTATAAACTATTCAATAATGCTATGTTTGGAAAAACTATGGAAAATATTCGTAATCGCATGGATATACGGCTTGTGACAAACAGCAAAACGTTAGAAAAACTCATAGCCAAACCTACATTCATTGATCGAACCATATATGGACCTAATCTTGCTGCTGTACATATGGCTTCTCGTAAAATAGTGTTCAACAAGCCTATATACATTGGTATGAGTGTGCTAGACATCTCCAAGACGCTAATGTATTCGTATCAATACGATGTGTTACTTCCATATTATGGAGCTGAAAATCTTAAACTGTTGTATACAGATACAGATTCTTTCGTCCATCGAGTGACTACAGCTGATATATACCAGGATAAATTACACATGCTTGAACATCTGGATACATCTGATTACCCTGCTAACCATATATGCTATTCTACACAAAACAAAAAAGTGTTGGGAAAGTTTAAAGATGAAGCCTGTGGAAAAATCATTCATCGGTTCGTTGGTCTTAGGCCCAAAATGTATGCTATCGATATTGATGGTTCTGTGATAAAAAAAGTTAAAGGTATAAAACGTAGCGCCATTAAGCAATACATCAACTTCAATAGCTATGTAGAGTGCCTTAAAACTTTGAAAATTGTTAGAACTCCTATGAATTTAATCCTATCCCGACATCATAATATTTCTACGGTTGAAGCTAATAAAATAGCCTTATCACCTCACGATGACAAGAGAGTGATTGAAGAGGATGGAATATCGACGTATGCGTATGGACATTACAGTGTCGAGAATAGTGCCTAGACATGGATACTTAAAGCTTGTCTGTAGAAAAAAATGAAGATTGTTGAACTATGAACTTCGCGCGCCAATGGCTCATCTAACCCAGAGAGAAGAATGATAATGTGAATAATAAGAAGAACTGAGGAGGGCGCTATCGTCTTTCAGCAGTGTATACTTGTTTTCTGAATGTTAATGCTAGTGTATGTATCCTTATAAATTAAATAAAATTATCTCATTGCGATTATTCTTGTTTTATTTCATTGCTTGCCTTAACATTCCTATTTCCTCATTAGGTCTGGTTAGGTTAGGATAGGTTAGATGGACTATAAGATAGAGTAATTGATAATGATGATGAAATGCAATAAATGACTGAATAGGTTAGACTGCTCTTCAACTATTATAAAACAAAGCGATTACTGAAGAAAGCTTAGTAAAATACCCCTAGCAACTTCAAAAATACCTGCTTCAGTGCCTTAAAACATCTTCAAACTGGCGAAAAAAATGCTTCTCACGAGTTTAAGATGCCCTGAAAATCCTCAAAATATCTGTGAAGGAGCTGAAATGTCTTAATTAGTGCTCGAAAAATACCATTAAAAGCGTCTAACGCCTATAAAAGTGTTTCAAAGGATTCTGAAAACCAATCAAAATGATGGTGACAAAGTCTAAAATATCCCTATAGTGCTTAAAATGTCTCTAAAATGGTCGAAACGATATTTAACTGGTAGAGATACGTCTAACAGCCATGAAATAGACGGTTCAGTATTCCTAATATCGTGAAAATTATCTTCCATTACCCTTCAAAGTGCTTAAAGCAAACAATAATGGACAGGGGCGTCCAGAATAACTGTCGGATTGCCTTAAATAATGTCAAATTCGTCTAAAATACTCTGAAAAATGTTTAAACTGGACGTAAAAGTCTTCAGAATATCTGGAAACAGCCTGAAATATCTATCAACGAGTCTAAACGGGTCTCAATACACGCTGAAAATATATAATATGACTTCTAAATAATCCTCGAAATTGCTTGAAAAGTTGTTAAATATGTTGTAAAAGCGTCCTGAATATACCAAAAGCGTCTAAAAGATCTAGCAGAGGGTGAAAAATTGCAACAAAATGGGGTGAAACGTCTTAAAAATGTATGAAAATGACTGAATAACTCTGAAAATTGTCTGAAAAGATGTTAAATATGTTGTAAAAGCGCCCTGAATATACTAAAAGCGTCTAAAAGATCTAACAGAGGGTGCAAAATTGCAGCAAAATGGGGTGAAACGTCTTAAAAATGTATGAAAATGACTGAATAACTCTGAAAATTGGCTGAAAAGTTGTTAAATATGTTGTAAAAGCGCCCTGAATATACTAAAAGCGTCTAAAAGATCTAACAGAGGGTGCAAAATTGTAGCAAAATGGGGCGAAACGTCTTAAAAATGTATGAAAATGACTGAATAATTCTGAAAATTGTCTGAAAAATTCTTAAATATGTTGTAAAAGCATCAAGAATATGCTAAAAGTGCTTAAAAAGATCTATCAGAGGACTCAAAATAGTATCAAAATGTTTATGAAATTCCTAGAGGGAGATCAGGGTAGCGTATGACAGGATAGAATAGATAAGCAGAGGAGGGAATAGGATAGATGATAAGAGGATAGAATGAATGTCTAGAAACGTATCATGTTAGTAGAATAGAATAAATAATAATAAGAGGATCTATCTTAGGTTAGGCTAGGCCATGTTAGATTAGGATAGGTTAGGTTAGGTTAGGATAGGTTAGACGAGTAGAAGTATGGGGCTTAGGTTAAATTATCAAAGACGGGAGTAAATAGTGGGAGCTGGGTTAGGTTAGGTTAGCCATGTAGAAGTATGAAGCTTAGGTTAGGTTAAGATAGGTTAGAAGAGTAGAAGTATGGGGCTTAGGCGAGGTTAGGTTAGGTTAGCATAAGTTAGACGAGTAGAAGTATGGGACTTAGGCTAGGTTAGATTAGGTTAGGTTAGGTTAGGTATGGGGCTTAGGTGAGGTGAGGTGAGGTGAGGTGAGGTGAGGTGAGGTTAGGTTAGGTTAGGTTAGGTTAGGTTAGCGTGGCTATGTGGGGCGAGGTAACATTATGTTGGGGTAATATATTCAATCAAGATAGAAAGCTCTTGCATTAGGAGACATACAGCAATATAGTGGACGACATACTCAGCTACCATGAACGCTCATAAACATACATACAGTGCTATAGGCTATAAAAGTTATCCCTAGAGTCAGCCTCAAACCTCTACAACGTCCTGCTTCCCCTGCCACCTTACGTATTAATGCTTAGATTACGCATGGCGGCCATCTTGCGCATAAAAAAGTGCGCCAGCTCTGTCCTACCCTACCTACTGACGGAGCTACCAATGCAGTCTTCAATTCAAGCGACGAGTGAGGACATGCTCTCTGGGAAGGCGAGCAAAATGTGGTGAGGTATCTCCTGGTCAAATACAGCTGATATTACTGCCAGATAGTTGCGGCATTTTTGCGTAAGTCCCTTTCTTATTTTCGGCATAGTTGCTGAGTTAAAACCTTTTAAATGGTTAACTTTTACCTTTACCAAAATTCATTAACATTATCTCATGTTGACGTAAAGAAGTGAAACCACTTGCTATAGCTTAAATACGTTGCCACTCAGGGAAGGGAAATTTCCTTACTAGGAACAAGTAGAAGCAAATTCTTATTTCTATTATCACATGTTAAAGTTTTGCATTGTATGAAGAATAGTTGCGGTACACACATTTGTAAATCAAGAAGCACATCAAGAAATATTGAAGTTTTGTAATAACCACAGTGCTTTAAATTTAAAATAAATTAGGATTAATGGTTTTCTGCTCTATTAATTTGCTCCTCATTACATCCAGTAGACATAAATGATAGTGTCCTTAAGGCCCAAGAAAACTACTTTCGATCCATTCTTCCCTTCCCTAGCTATATCTACAATAAGTACCTCTGTTTATCGCATAGGTTCAAAACTTATTTAGGGAAATGAAATAACGGCACATCTTAGATGCGACAATGTGTTTCTGAAGGAATTCAAGCCAGTTTATAATGTCTTTCCGCTTGCGTATTCATTGTAAAATCCAGAAGGGGTGAAGAGCTATTGTTCCGTTGTGCGATAATTTGAAATCACCTGAAGAACGAGATAGAACGCTTTAAAAGAAATAACTAGGGAAATCTCCGATTCCGTATTGGCATTTCGAAAGACAGGATAAAGAAAACCAATGAAAATCTAGAAAATAATTACGTAATGTTAAGGCGCACAAAGTGGCGCAAAAAATTGAGCAATCACGATTTATTGGAGGGGCCTAAGAAATACCATCACCAGGAGAAGATGTTCATGTATCAGTTAAGAAATACCGCACAAAAGCCTGCGAAGTAACTGGCCAACACACGCATAAACTGGTGAGTGCTTACCCAAACTTACGGTGTTACATTTGTGTCACATATTAGGGCAGTCGTACGCTTCTTGAAATTTGCTAAGCACTGAAATTAATGCTAAAATATGTAAAATAAACGTCGCGCCGTATCACTGTCACAATCCGAACATAAGGGCAGTATTTTAACGGGGACACTAGTATTCAGTTTGTTGTGAATGGTGTTGTGAATTAAAGGATAGGTGAAATAAAAAAGGGATATTTCTACTAAAATTAAACCACGCTTAGTTTTCGTTGCGGCATTCCCACACCGGAGATCATCGCTCCTTTTGCCACAGAGAAACTCACGTTCTTATTAAAAAAATTCTATTAGTTGCGCCAGCCGAGGACAGATGTCTGGGAAGGTCGTGATGTTAGGTAGTGTGCACCCTATACAGGAGTGAGTTTATTCCCTGGAAAATAAAGATCCTGTAAGTAAAGTGGGACCTTATCGGTTGTTTATACTATTACTGTCTACTGTCGCGGACTACACACGCTAGTTCAACTACCTCTCACCTCACGTCTTTGCTGAGAGGCAGAACACGCCACTGCTCTCTCTATGGCTATGATCGTGCCGTGGACTGCAACTCTTTTAACACACGAACGATTATCTACTTACGCAGATGCCGGATGAAGTGGGCCATGTGGTACAAACACACTAGACGTCACCCGCCCACTTTGTTTCGCATTAACTTCATATATACACCAACGACTACACATTTAACAAACTCATGAATACAGATAAATTGACAATGGATCTATGGAATCCAAAAGGTAAGTAGCCTAGAATCATCTACGAACCCTTCCGCTTCGAATGGTCACAGTTCCATATCGATTCGTTCAGTAGTTTTTGCGTGATGGCACCTCAAAGAAAAGTTATTTTCATTATATATGTGTAGAAATTGTACATTTTAATAAATTCTACTGTTTTTACTAGTAATCTCTCTATATTTACTTTTTTTAAGGCGTTGTAATTGTGTATGAAAAGAACTTCACAGGTTGCTTGCCTAAATTCCAGACATTCATTCAATTTGGAGCATTAATATTAAACCGTAAAAACATTTTTAGAAAATGAAAAAAGAGAGATATTTTATTATCTCTACTTCGTATAGTAAACGAGGAAGTATTGTACTCCATCCAAAAATTCGATAAATAAATAAAGTATTAAGAGAAAGATCTGTGTGTATGCGCGCGCGTGCGTATGTGATAACTAAAAACGCAAAACTTGGTATTTGAGTTATAACCTTCCAAGGTTTGACTACGCTTTACATGGAACATTTTTTGAAGAATTTTATTTGATCAAAAATGACTAACGAGTTTGATTAAAATGCTACATGTGTAACATAATTTTATAACAATTAAAATATATATCTTAAACATTTTGGAAATGTCTTCGGAAGTCTTATTCATTCTGGATGACGTTGGCTTAACTAGTAAAGTGTATTCACGAGGTCTTACTACACAAAAGATGTAAATCTCATTAAAGACATTTATGGCAAATATATTTTTTATGGACTGAAGAGTTTCCGAGGTAATGCTTGTTATTTATTTGCATTTTCAAATACAGTTCTCAAATGAGAAGTAGATAATGCTTTCTTCCCATGTCTTAGACATTCACAGAGAACGGAATGTCCAAACCATTACATAGCGAGTAGGTCTTAGAAGAGTTGACTGACACTTAAGGCCTACTGTATTCTTATATTACCTTTGCACTTACAAGAAAATTATCAATAGTAATGCCAAGAGATTGTCAATTTATCTAGCTTATTTAACTACCACGAGTTGCGCTTATTAATATTATATCACGAATTAAAGGATGATTTAACCAGTGAAATGTTATTTACGAGAATACTGTATTGTAATTACTAACGTCTTAAAAAATGAGCAAGTGATTGGCAAGGCCCACAAGGTTAGATACCACTGACCTAGTTGCTTGTTTGCGCACGCAGTTTATATTACATAGATTTCCTGTTGTATTCTGTGTTCTGAGGTTTTAATCTTCGAATTAGTTAATCTATTTTAGCATTAGATACTTCACCGAAGTGAGAGTCACACTGTAGGAAAGTGCAACTAGATTCTTAATCTGATCACAAACATGACAAAATCTGATGTGTTGCACTCATATGACTTTCTCCACTCTTGTACTACCTACTCTTACAAACTCTTGTTCCTATATCTTCTTCATGTCAGTTGAGATAAACATTTGCAGAAATTCTCGTGTTCCTTATTTCCTTGTAAGTACAAGGGAAATATGGGAATACAATAGACTGAGCGGTAGTAAAATCTTTTAAAGCTTTCAAATTCCATTCTCTTTGCACAGTTAACATATAAAAAATTGAATAGCGATGTTTCCTTTGACAGTTGTCCAAAACTGACACGAATAATAAGGGATATCTCCGAAATGGTTTACCCTACAGAAAAAATTATTCAGACATAAAGTGTGTGTATATCTAGGAGTTATTTCTGGGCTGTTATGCCGTGGTCTGCTGGAGTTTAAGTACCCAGACGTTTCGTCCACAACAGCGGCGGACATCTTCAGTGGCACGATCGCAGTCTCCTCGGAGAAGTTTTGTCTATCTTTGACGGTTTACCAGTTATGCAAAAGTCATCCAGAATAAATAGGACTTCATGGGCTATAGTCAGAAAATTCAACATATACATTCCATAAAAATATCTCTAACATATGGGATTTTAATCAAAATCGTTAGTCATTTCAAGAAAATCAAAATTTTTGAAACATTTTTAATGGAAAGGGTAGTTTCGGGTGGAGCAATTTTATTCAAAATCTTCGTGTCGCCTCCCTGAAACACATTAAACTTAAACACCAATAGTGGTTTTTAACCGACTTTTCGTTTATGAATTATGCTGTTCGCAGTCTGACAGACACACATACACACACACACACACACACACACACACACACACACACACACACACACAAACAAATACTTTTTCTTTTTTGTTGGATTCAGGGGACTTAAAAAACATATTTCCGGTGAAATCTCAACATCGAATTTTTGGGTGGAATAGAATACTTCCTCTACTTTACTATACGTAGTAGAGAAAGTAATAAGATGATTTCTGCAAACGATCTCAATTAACATGATGAATAAGTGTAAGAATAGTATAGGAGTAGATAAATTGTGGGATATTATTCCTTGAAGGTGAAGTACCGTACGAAAGCCTGGATCTGCTACAAACATCCTGAAGGATATCAATGAAGAAAGATCTTCTGGTAGCTTAATTGGCTATGTTACGTGTAAAATACATTTCCTGTTACCCTCGATGTGCATGTTTGGGCGAGAATTTTAATAGCAGGGGAAAATATAAACGCTCTCTTCTGTGTAATGCGGTTAAGTCGTCACACCCAAATCCCGTCGTTTAATTCCATTACTAACAGGTTTCCGTCATTTTATTTTATGACATTAGCGTTAGCGGTTACCGACACCGGCAGAGTATTCCATTACCAAGATTTAAACGACGTCTGCATAAAGGAGTGTAAGGGCAACATGGCGAGCCTCTTTATGCATAAACTCATTTCCTGCATCATATATCTCCACTCGTGGTATGCTTTATTCATATGCATAAGCCTTGAAACACATTGCACTTTTAGGAACCATCTATCTGGATTTCGCTACATTAAGCACCAGTAATTCTTCAACATTTGTAGCTAAATTACCTGGGTATTTACAGGCACAATAAATAAACATAGAACTCAGTAAACCATGGGAAACAGATACATCATACGGCGCGTTACATGAATGTAACGAGGTACATGAAGCGTGCAGTCTGCTGCGAGAAGTTGAATAACGATGTCCAACTACCCACAAACATTTCATCATTAACAGAATCCTCACGTTATGGCGCTCATTGTCATGTTTATGGCTATATTACATATATAGTATGAATATTTGGTGTATTTCATCATCATCATCATCATCATCATCATCGCCCGGAGGTTTATTACATGTCATAGTTTTTGTTTGTGGTTTCTTCCATGGAAAATATAAGTGAAGCACAATTTTATCAAAGGTGATTAAGATTATGCAATTTTCATGGGTCATATGAAGACTTTTTGGCTCTTTTACCGTTATTTGAAGATATGAATGTCCAGATTTCGCGGGAAATATATGTTTTGAGGCCCCCTAAATAAAAAAAAAGCATTTTTAGAAGGTCCAAGTGTGTGTGTGTGTGTGTGTGTGTGTGTGTGTGTGTGTGTGTGTATGTGTGTGTGTGTGTGTGTGTGTGTGTGTCTGTCTGTCTCTCTGTCTGTGGACAGCATAACTCAAAAACGAAAAGTCGGTTAAAAGCCAAACTTGGTATTTAAGTTTAAAGTTCTTCAAGGATGTAACACGAAGATTTTGAAGAAAATTGCTCCTCCCTAAAGTACCCTTTATACGCAAACTTTTTGGAATATTTTGATTTTCTTGAAAATGGCTCTAACGACTTTGATTAAACTGCTATGTGTTTGAGGTATGTTTATGGCAAATGAAATGTATATCTTGAATTATTTGATTAAAGCCCATGTAGTCCTATTTATTCTGGATGACTTTTGCGTAACTGGTATACCGTAAGAGATAGACCAAATCTTACTCTACAAAAAATTTAGATCTTGCTACAACACACAATTTATATATATGTGTGTGTGTTTGTGGATGTAAACAGGTGTGGCACTTTCCCTTTCGCTTAATATTTTGGGAGCTAACGCTTGTGATTGGCCCACACTTGCGGAGTAGACACGGAAGTACAAGGCATGGTATTTGTGTTCTCAAGACGCACCATCAATGTGTTTATTTATGTAGTGAGCTAGGGTATGTGACACCCACATAAATTGCAGCACTACAAAAGTAAAACATATCTGTAGGACATGGTCAGAGATAAAAACGTAAGATACAAAATGTGTTCCAAATACCAAGATCTAGCGCTGGTTTAAATTAATTTAATGAATTCCCTTCCACCCGGTAGGATACTTTATTTTGAGTTGCTTGAAAAGCAGTGGGTGATATTCTGAGCATTTTACGCTTAATGTCGCATTAAAGAGAGGTTTGGTTTCTGCAGGCTTTCCATTAGTGTTAGAACGTGCTGGAATTAGTAGATCCGACGGCAAGAGACCTTAATACCTTGGTTGAAGAGACAAATCTCTAACACTGGACGCCATATGTGTCGATAACGTGGCTAACGCTATCAAACTTGCAAGATGAGCTCCAGCAATGCTGCCACCAAAAGAGAAATAAGTGCACAGATCTGGCCGACAATTATCATTTCGTCCCATTTGCTGTCGAAACCACGGGAGCCTGGGTTTCTAAAGCCAAATCGTTAGCATCAGAATTAGGAAGGAGATTGGGATCCGTTAATGAGGACCTCCGTTCCACTGATTCTTTGAGCTAGAGAGGTGCCATTGGTGTAATGGGAACATTCCCTGATTCAACCGATTTTGACGAGCTTTTTATTTATCACGAGAATTATAGACCTTTTCGAAAACTAATCCACTGCAAAACATAAAATCTTGATATACTGAGTGGAATGGGAAGGAAGGGTGGGTAGTAAGAGATAGGTTGTGGAAAGGATATTAAAATATTTGTATAGAATAATGAATAGAGTTTTGCAAGAGAAAGATATTTCGGGGCAGTGTTTAATAATGCAGGAAGGAGCCGCTAATGGGATGAATTGGGTTCAGAGATTGAATAGAACTCTACAGAAAATTGGAATGGGGAATATATGGGAGGAGAAGGAGGAATTAGCTAGAGGTTTTTGGAAAGAGATAGGCAGTAAGATGAAGGACATAGGGAGACAGGAATTATTTCAGTATTAGAGTAAAGAAAACTTTAGCAATCTACCAAGTGAGTCAGCCGCCGCTTATTTTTGGAAGGTAGGCCAACCATCAAAGGCATGTGCGCTTTAGTTCAGTTTTGTGCTTACTGCAACATATTGCTTGATTGACTTTCTTGTTTTAACGACACTGTCAATTGCCAGGATCACACCAGGGTCGCCAGTGTGCCGGAATTTTGTCCCGTAGGAGTTCTTTTACGTGCCAGTAAATCTACTGACATAGAGCTATCGTTTTTATGCACACTTAAACACCATCGGTGTGGGCCGGATTTGAACCCGCGACCTAGGGATCAGTAGGCCAGCGTCTAACCAACTAAGCCACCCAGATTGACAACGTATGCTTAACGTTCTTAGACAGACGAATTCCAAAATTTAGAGGAACAGCGGTTTAAGGGACAGAAAGTACTCCCCGCTAAAGTACACTTCAACTAAGAGCGAATTCCGAGTTTCCAGGCCATTTTACGTATTTTTATAAGATACACAGCAACGCAATTCAGTAAACGCCTTTGAAAAAAGAACCTGTCATATCAGTACATTAACAACATCAAGTAAAAGAAAATGGTGCATTCTTGTATTTATAGCCGGGTTGGCTGCAAAAAAAATGACAGACACGCCTCATTCAGCATGGACCCGTATAGTCAAAACACACAAAGTGTTAAATAGCGACTTATTTAAATTTTGGCGTAAACTACGTGTCGTACAACTCAAATAACATGCATAATAGCTTTTGCGAGTTAACTAATAATATTAAAACGCCCAGTAAAGGTTTGAAACTATCTTAAAGTGGTAAATTACGCACGAAAAGTCGTGAGGTGGCAATGACATACATAGCACTTGGCGTACTGGCTCTAGAGTTTGAACTCGAAGTGCGCTTTCAACTAAGCCTCCAAATAGCTGAATAGAATTATGCCGGTATTCTGTGCTCTAACCCCCGGGACAGGTTTGCGTCTCGACATTATACATATATTTTTTATGTTTATCAAAACTTGGAAACCGAGCTCACAATAATCTAATTTTAAAGGCACTGAGGGTTTAGTATATATTTTAAAGCTTTTTGGTGGTCTTTTGTCCCATTGGACTGGCCTGATGTAGTGTGTTATTATGAATGCCGGCTCCCTTCATTCTCCACGTGCATGCTGTTGCATGATATTTTAAATCCTTTCTTTGCTAGTTGGTTAGCTGTCTCGTTCCCCGTTATCCCGCAATATGATGGGATCTACTGTAGAGCTAGCTTTTTGCCGGAGTTCTGTAACTGGGAACTAAGTCTGGGACATTCTTGTGTCCACTATGTTGGGATTAAGAATTGCTTGGATAACTGCTTTGGAATCAGTGAGCATGACTGCTCTGTCGAAGTTGCTAGTTCTGAACGTTAAGCTTTGAAGAACGCATTTTATTGCTTCTATTTCACCGTTGAAATTTATAGTAAATGCTCTGAACTGGTCGTAGAATGAGAATAATGTGCATGATCCGCTAGCTCATGTACCACTTTCAAAACCTGTCATAGATCCATCGCAAAATGTTTCTGGCTTTCTTGCCAATGTGTTCATTTAGCATTTCTTTGACATTAGCTCTATTCTATTCATTTAGTTCATTGTAATTCAAGACCTCAGCAATAGTTTTAATGTAATAAATATGCCAAAAATAAATTCAGAAAAACTGAAGTAGTGCGTAAAGAAATGCTGTAAAAATACGAAAACACACAGATCGCGTAAGGAAGGAAAGTAAAGGAAATTACCCCGCCTTGGGAGAGACATTTCTCACCAGCGGTTGTTTTTCAGCTCTCCATGCAGCTCAATTGTTAAAGAAGTTTATGTAAATGTCGTGCGTGAGCGGATTTCTGTTAGTACATGTTAATTAACATATTGTTCCATATCCAAAATGATAATCTAAACAGGTTCTTTGTTTAGCTTACATCGGACTGTTAGACATTTCTAAAATGAGTTTAATCTAATATCGCTATTTTGACATTTGTGTGATAACACACGACACGAGTTCTGAGATTAAGTAATATTTCAACTTGTGAACAGCCAGGATTTGGTTCTTGGAGTGTTTAACATTCCTATGTCGTTTACGCTATTTAATAGCATCCATTAACGTACCTTTCTTTGTCCCTAAAGGAATCACGCCGTCCCTATTGCTTCATGGGGCATTTTACCAACCTTCGCACCGGCGGGTACATAACAGAGTGGAGCGTTCTTCCTTTGTTGTTCGACCAAGTATTGGTGTATCTTAGCAACCTTCGCAGAAAAGTTTTAGGTGAAAATGACATTTTCGGTTTTTTACTTATATATAAATATTCTATAGATACCTGTGAATTATTTTGGCCAAACAATTTTACGACGTGTCACTTTTAAAAGTCTAGAGACATATTTAAGTCACATGTTCGCTTCATTTTAACCACACTGGAGCTTTATGTTTCTCAGTTTTACATGTTGAATTACATTTACTTCTTACATTTCAGTTGTGCTCTGATTTGTACTGATACTTGGATGACCACCGCATTTTATACTCTAACATGAAAACATCAGCCCTTATGCTAGGTTCTAGCCAACTATTTAACATCTATATGTTAAACGGAATGTTTATTTGTGAAGCTATATTTAGCTCAGTTGGAACCAGCACACAATTGGTACCTAATCCGACTGATGCAGAGCTGGTTCAAGTCCCCTGTAATTACTAATTTCTTTACCATGTAGTATTTACAAGTAACATTGGTTAAACAATTCTAGTGTTTAAAGCGGTAATTGTCTTATTTACATTTTACGGTATTGCTGTCTACTAGGATAGCTTTCCTGGTGTAGATGCTTAGCCGATTGTGCATTGGCTCTTGCTACTCCACAGATCAAAAGCATAACAACGTACTCGTCTGTCGAACACGTTTTGAAGAAATGGCACACAATATCATGTGAGGGCAAACCCAACAAGAATGTAGAGAGTCGGCAGTGCATCATGCCAGTCCAATGGAGCAGAACTCATTATACCTATTCTACAACAAAATACAATAAAAAACTATGTAAATTATGTCCTAAACCCCCAGGGACTTTAAAATTATATTCGGTTTCCCAATTTGATGAGCAGAAAACAATTCTGCAACGCCGAGACGCGAACCCCTCTCACTGAGATTATGGAACAGAACACAGTTACAATTCTTTTCATCTATTTGGATGCTTGACTGAAAGCGCGTTCCAAGTGGAAGTGTAGAATATGTATGTCAGGCGCCATGACGTTGCCACTTCGCGACTTTACTTGGGTAATTTAGCCTTTTAAGGCAGTTATAATCATTTTTCTAAGCGTTTTAATAGTATTACTTAAATGGCAAAAGCTGGTATGCATGTTATTTGAGATTTATGAGATGCAGTTTACGTCAACATTTAAATAAACCGTTATTTAATATGTCCGTTTTGACTGCATGGGTCCATGGTGGATTAGGCGTGCATGCAATTTTTTGTAGCAAATCACAGCTCTAAGTGCAAGAATTCGCCATTTATTTTTAGTTGACTTCGTTAGTGGAGTCATGTGATAGGTCCATTTTATCAGAGACGTTCACTGAATTACGTTACTATGTATACTCTAATAAAAGGTTTGTAAAATCAGCTGGAAACCGGAATTCGCTCTTAGTAAAGAGAGTCGTACGTTTTTGATGTGTACTTTAGTAAGGAGTACATTCTGTCTCTTAAAGCGTTGTCCCTGTGAATTTTTTCTTCTCTTCAAGAACGTCGAGCAATACGTTTTAGTAAGCAGAAAACTGGACTAAAGCGCACATGGCGTGTGATGGGTGGCCTTATATGTAGGGAATGAATTACTTAATTTGATTCTGCACCGTGTTTCGTTGCAAATAAAAACTTCTTACCAAAGTTTCACTAGATGTAAGGTGTGGGATTGTTTGGTTTGGCAGTTCACGCAATATTGTAAAGGAATGAAAACTGCAAACTTTTGTTTCTCTTGTTCTTAATTGCCAGCAGTTAATTTGTTCCGCTGAAGGTATTAGGAAAGACCAGTTTTCCAGTCGGGTTATTCTGCTGATACATCATAAAGCAGTTCCAACGATTCCAGTCACGTGAGCAGAACACCACGGAGTTCTAGAGCTCATACAAGGAAAACGTGCCCGTTTTTGACATGCTCCAAGAGTGTGAGAGGGAAGCTTTTTGTATGCCTATAAGACCTAGACTGTATCTCGTGTTTTAGTGCAACCCTCAGGCTTCAGTTTCGTTAACACACACATCCTAAAGAACTCAACTAAGTTTATAAAAACTGAACATCCGGATTCTGTATTGTCTAAGTACAAAATTCGTTTCCAGAATTACAGTAAGTAGAAGATTTGTGTTCCACCCAAAAATTCGAAACCGAAATATCACCACGTTTTGAGACTCCCTGAAACAAACAAAAACAGTGTGCCGTAAAGACATACGATAGAAGTGAAACTTTTGTATTACACGGAAACATTGTTCTTTCGGCGCCTGACTTATGCTTATTCATAACAAAATTGTACATTTTAACCAAAAAACAGATTATAAACAACGAGAACACTAAAAAATACTCGAAATGCGTTGGTTATACATATGTGTTTCAACGGAGACTCTGTTGACAACCAACAGCTGCACTCAGTGATCGCCACGCCGCCTGAAAAGCAACCACGGACAACGAGAATGAAAGAAAGCGAGAAGAGCCTATGTCTCACTCTTCTCCGATACCCGTAAGGCAAGCGAGACACTGCTCCCACTCTACCCGACACAGTGTTTACCCCCACCATTTTTCGTCACACAAAAACGTTGCGGATCACAATTTCAAAGCCCTCCCATAAGAAGTTTCACTTTAAAAAATAAATGTAGCTTTAGGAAAGCGTATGTGTGTGTGTGTGTGTGGGGGGGGGGGGGGGGGGACACGGGAAAAGATATGAATATTATTAAAAGAAAACCCCATTGCAAGCTGTCCTCTACATGGAACTTCTCAAATTTTCATTTTACCAAAGCTGGTTGGGGCGATTTTGATTAACTTACAGTATGTTTAAGACATTTGAGATGTTTAAGATATTTTCATAATAAATTTAAATAATATGTTGAATATACGGGGTGTTAATGAACTACACCGAAATAACTCGAGAGATTGTAGATGTGCAACTAAACATAATATAGTTATGTGGTGTTACACATATTAATATCAGATGCTGAAAGGGAGGTGTTAAAGCAAAGTCTTGTGAAAAATTGGTTTAGAATGTTTTTAAAACTGCTGTTCGAATATAGAAATATCTATTTTCAGCAGCTCGTTATCAGCGTTCTCAAGATTTACGCCACAAAAATCTCTCAAACCTCGGACTAATCACCTGAGAGTGCGACACTGAACGATTAGCTGCCCTCTTGCGTTGTCAAGCCTACTCCAGAATACTTTGCCGGACTGCTCATGTGGCTTAATTCGTAATGTCAAAGATTGTAGTCCCAAATATCGTGGGTTCATTGTTTAGCATGTAATTACTATTGTTTTTTTTTAAGTCCCACATGAAGAAGAGCATTAACACTACTATTACTTCCTTATTTGGCTCACATCAGAAATCTTTAATAGGGTACACAATCCTTCCTTCGGCACTGTAAATTTTGCCATGAAAATTCAGGCCACTATTTCGAGCAGTTTCTATAAAACTGACGTAAAGTCAGATGTTTTCATGCTTTTACTTTTTCATCGACCCTTTAAAACTACCTTCCATTCTGAAGTAGTAAATAGGTTTCAACTTTCTGTTAGCCCTTTCAGTCCTATCGTAGCCAAATGGCAACATATTAAACATGGTCTAATGTAGACAGTTCCCATCTCAGAACATTCCCCTGCAGTTGTCATTTGGCTACAATGCATTTAGTTGATGAATACACCTGCAGAGAGCAGTAACAACCAGTAAACAGGATGCCATCTCTTGTGATTTACATAGTTGCTCATGCAAAACCATAGATAGTAGAACAGGTACTACGTGTAATGCCTTTAGTGTGAATGTAATTGCATCTGCAACTGTAAGTAGTGGCTTTTATCATAATAGAAGCTCTAAAGTTAGGTCATATTGATATAATAAGCTGCTAATCGTCTATAATAAATAACTAGAAGGGTTTAAAATAGGTTGTTGCCAATTGGCTACAACAGGAGCTTCCCTACGAAGTGCTGAGCTATATAACCTAACATTTAGCCACATGGAAAGCGTGTTTCCGCAGAGTTTTATTTTATTTTATTTCTAGGATTATCTAGTATAACACAATGAATAAATCCATTTCTGATGAAGAGATAGTGGAGTTGATTTTACTACCTGATGGGGAACTATCGGAATTTAGCAGATTTTCTTCACCTAATGAAGATGAACCTGAAAGCCATCCCAGCAATCAGGGAAATAGAATTTCAAGTAATTTGGAAATTCATAGGAAAGGGGAAGAGTTCATCGCAGAGAAAGAACTCCACAGCGACCGTGATGACACAGCAAATAATTGTCCTTGTAGAAAATCTTCCTGAAAATCTAAATTTCAAAATTTGTTTTGATAATCGGTTCTCGTCTTTACCTCTAGTAAGAGCCCTGAAAGAGAAAGGATTGCCATGTGTGGGCACTATTCGTTCAAATCGTATTGGAAAATGTCCACCAAAAGAGGAGAAGGATTTGAAGAAAGACTACAGAGTGGAAAAGGAAAGCAACATTGTACTGTTGAGGTGGTATGACAACAGATCAGTACAATTTATTTCTTCATATGCTGCAGTGGAACCCGCAGATACCTGTCAGCGTTGGAGCCAAAGGGATAAAAGTCGCATAGGTGTAAATCAAACTAATATTGTGAAGCAGTGCAAATTAAAACATAGGTGGTGTATATCTGGCAGATATGCTTATAGAGCTATATAGAATTGATTTTCGTTCCAGAAAATGGTACAACAGAATTGTATACTGGTGTCTAAATGTGGCTGTTGTTAACTCTTGGCTTCTTTACAAAAGGCACATGACCCAAAAGGGGAAAAAACCGGAAAAGCCCTGCTGGATTTTCAGCCCGAAATTGCTTATGGTCTTGAATCTGTAGGAAAAGAAACAGGAAGGAAGCGAGGA
The DNA here is from genome assembly GCA_030765045.1 of Tenodera sinensis. Taxonomy (NCBI): domain Eukaryota; kingdom Metazoa; phylum Arthropoda; class Insecta; order Mantodea; family Mantidae; genus Tenodera; species Tenodera sinensis. Next base: position 52,890,951 of record CM060971.1, on the reverse strand, counting down.
AGGCCAAGTGTTCCTGAAACTGCAGCTACTGTAAGGCCTGTTGATGATGTCCGCTATGATGCTACAGGTCATTGGTCAATTTCATCAGAAAAAAGGGGAAGATGCAAGAATTGTTCAAGTGGATTCTCCAGAACAGCTTGCTGAAAATGTGACACTATGTTATGTTTGACCAAAGACAAAAACTGTTTCTATATTTGGCATCACAAGTAATATGGAACCCAAAATCCAGTAATACTGTGAACTAGTTTTCCAAATAGTGTTAATTTTTTAGTTTCTAAATAGCAGGTACCATAAAATATGTTTATGATGCTAAAACTATGTTTTAATATGAAAAAAGTTTGATAAAAAGTTTCCTTTAAATGCACAAATGTTGTCGTCATTGCCCAATGTTGCCATTTGGCAACAACCCTTAAAAATTAATCCATGAGGGAAAATCATGAAAATCTTTTTATCACACTTCATTTATCCATTATCTAATAGGTTCCATCTAATTGGATTTTTTTATCATTAATAATAATTCAGGATTGAAAGGGTTAGCAAGAATTGTAATTAATTGTACTGACGTGTTGAAATAAAAGTGCATACATTGAGACATATTTTAAAATATAGATCACAAAAGCATTAATACGCTCTAATAAAAATAAATAAAAGAAGCAAAGAAAATAAAGAACCGAGCGGGACTCGAACTCGATAACAATGACGACCTTGTGCTCCAACGCTAATGACATAGAGATACAATCTAAGATATCCTTTCCTTTTCATGTGTGAATAAAATTTTTGCAATCTACGTTTTTAAATTATGTGATCATTCATGGACAGAACTCTTTGTATTTATTGTAAATGGGCGAAATGTCTCTGATACTGGAAGTAGAAAAAAACTGCGGGTGCGTTTTAAAGCAGTACATATGCTAATGCCAAAGAAGGGAACAAACGAAAAGCTAATAACAAACTACTTAAATATTTGTAAAACTTAACCCATCTGGTCAAAAGACTCACGCCACTTGAGGTTTAAATTTCCCAGCTTTGAGCATATTTCAAGATTTCCTTTGCGCACACAATCAAGCAAATATAAACTGGAAATAAAGACTTTCGAACATACAAAGGGAAAATAATATAAACCTTTCCTTAACAACAGAAAATTGAGTCGGCAGGTTCTTTTTCCTGTTAAGTATGCCATAGATATTCCAAACTACAAAACATTTTATTACATGGCGGATTTGTTTCAAAGGAATCTGGTATTTTTCTTTCCACAAACATTCCAAGAACGGGACAGATGGTTGTGCATTGTGGTGCTTTGCAGAAATAGTTTCTATGGAAGCTGTGTAATCGAACATTGGAATCCTTCTCTTTGGCATTTATTGTACTCACATCAAATGTTCAAGTAAGGAACGTTTATGAGTTAGATAAGACCGCTTAAGGAGTAGACTTCTACTTTCTCTAGTACGTATAGTAAAGTAGAGGAAGTATTGTATTCCACCTAAAAATTCGACGTCGGGATTTCACCGGAAATATATGTTTTGAGGCCATCTGAATTAAAAAAAAAAGCATTTTTAGAAAAAGGTCCGTATGTGTGTCTGTGTTTATGTGTGTCTGTCAGTCTGTGGACAGCATTACTCAAAAACGAAAAGTCGGTTAAAAACCATAGTTCGTAACTAAGTTTAATGTTTTTCAAGGATGCGACACGAAGATTTTGAAGAAAATTACTCCACCCTAAACTACTTTTTACATGGAAAGTTTTTGTAAAATTTAGATTTTCTTGAAAATGGCTCTAACGATTTTGATTAAAATGTCATATGCTTGAGATATTTTTACGACAAATGTAATGTATAATGTATAATGAATTTTCTAGCTATAGCCCATGAAGTCCTATATACTTTGGATGAAATTTTGCATAGCTGGCAAACCGTAAGATATAGACCATCTTACTATAAAAATTTAGATCTTGCTAAAATACATAAATTATGTCTAAATATTTTTGTAGAATGAACAATTTCGAAGATAATCCTTGTTATTTGTGTGAGTTTTGGAGAACTTATATTTCTGTGAAATAAAACATCGTTATTCATTTTTTATATGTTAACCGCGCAAAGAGAACGGAATTTGAAAGCTTTAAAACATTTCACTATCGCTCATAGCCTACTGTATTGCCATATTTCCCTTGTACCTACAAGAAGATAAAAAATAAAATAATTCCTGCAAATGTTTATGTCAACTAGCACGAAGTAGATATAGGAATAAGAGTTTGTAAGAATGGTTAGTATAATAGTAGAGAAGGTCATGTGAGTGTATCACATCAGATTTGTTTTATTAAAGGTATGCAGTTAATAGTCATTGTTATTGTACTACTGAATTGCGTAATTGTTTTAAAGTAGTTTTTATTGCAAGTCTTTTGGGGAAACAATGAAATGTCAACATATGTAGCCATAAAGTACGTACTCCCGCGTCGGTATAATGTAATTGATGTAAAAAATATAAAAGGAATAGTTAAACAATATTAAATATTACCTTTACAAATATGACCAGATATAACAGGCTTGTCTGGTAACTCAATCGATAGAGCACCTGCCTGCTGTGGAAGGGGTACCGGGTTAAATCCCCGGCAAGGGGGTAAGAAATTTGTCCATCCAAGAATATTCCTTATCCTCCTTAGAGTCTGGAAGTATGAACATGCGTGTGAATTTAATGTTTAAAAATCCCTAAAGATCCAAAACCCACTGTTAACACTATTAAACGAGTACCACCATTGCCTATGGCCAAACTTTCCACAGGAAAGGCAGCCGATATGACCTTCGCAGTTAAAGACGGTATGTATGTAAATGGAGAAAATAAAAAAAAAGGTATAAAACCCAATTTTAAAATATATTTGTTTTAAAAATTGCTCAGATATTTTGTTAGCAGTGGTGGTCCCAAGGTATCCCCCCTGTTGATAGCATGTTCCAGAATAAGGCTAGGGTTAGTATCTCACCATGTGTGGGATAAATTTTACTTTATTTTGAACTAGAATTCGAATTAAAATTTAGAATCTAAAATCAATATAATAAAAGAACATGTTTTCAAAATTATAAATTTGGAGGTAATCAACGTAATATTAATAATAAACACTTCCTTTGTATTGGACGTGGATGTTGGGTGACAACTTTTCAATATCATTGGCTGGAATATAAAACTGTGTCAGAAACTTATATGAGAAACTCCTAGGTTTGGAATTTCAGCCCTATGGTAGGCTATATTAAACATGGGGTTGACTTCATATGGCAGTAAATGAGCTTTCATGACTGAGTTTGGTGTTATGAAACCGGCCTGCCGCGGTGGCAGTGTCAACACATCAAAGCGAGATACGGTCAAGCTACCTCACACCACAAGGCGGCCAAGTGTAAACACCCAACTATAGAGCGCGGCAGAATAAGGCGTTTCAAGAAGCTTTCGGAAGCTTCGACTACCGGCTTGTTTGTGGAAGCTTGTTTGTCGAGAAAACTCCGTGCTACGGCATTCACGATATATAAGAAGGCAAGATAACGGGTAGAGAGTAGTTTCTATGACGCAATCGCAAATCTTAGTGAGCGCCGAGTGATTGTATCTTCAAAGACAGCTATTTGTGAGAAAGATAAAGTGAAGAAAGACAGAAAAAATGTGTCAAGGCTACAAGAAGACAACAGCTGTGAGTTTTAACATTACAACGAACTGCAGACTGTTAACGACGGAGTCATAATTAGTAAAATAAACTTCTGGGATAAGAAACCATGGTCTACTGCCTCTGAGCTCGGAAGTATATTTTACTAATTAATATCTTAACGACCGTTTGACAGAGCTTGTTTAAATATTGTGTGTTAGAGGAAAACAGAGCTTATTATTATTATTATTATTATTATTATTATTATTATTATTATTATTATTATTATTATTATTATTATTATTATTATTATTATTATTATTATTATTATTATTATTATTATTATTATTATTATTATTATTATTATTATTATTATTATTATTATTATTATTATTATTATTATTATTATTATTATTATTATTATTATTATTATTATTATTATTATTATTATTATTATTATTATTATTATTATTATTATTATTATTATTATTATTATTATTATTATTATTATTATTATTATTATTATTATTATTATTATTATTATTATTATTATTATTATTATTATTATTATTATTATTATTATTATTATTATTATTATTATTATTATTATTATTATTATTATTATTATTATTATTATTATTATTATTATTATTATTATTATTATTATTATTATTATTATTATTATTATTATTATTATTATTATTATTATTATTATTATTATTATTATTATTATTATTATTATTATTATTATTATTATTATTATTATTATTATTATTATTATTATTATTATTATTATTATTATTATTATTATTATTATTATTATTATTATTATTATTATTATTATTATTATTATTATTATTATTATTATTATTATTATTATTATTATTATTATTATTATTATTATTATTATTATTATTATTATTATTATTATTATTATTATTATTATTATTATTATTATTATTATTATTATTATTATTAATTATTAATTATTAATTATTAATTATTAATTATTATTATTATTATTATTGTTATTATTGTTATTATTGTTATTATTGTTATTATTGTTATTATTATTATTATTATTATTATTATTATTATTAATTATTATTATTATTATTTTCGCGGACGAATTGCCTTAAAAATAAACAACTTTGGGACTCTACAGGGGCAGACTATTGTATAGATCTAGTTGCTATATTTTTGTGTCAAGCCTTTCCTTTTATGGACGACCAAATAACATGAGCAGGGGTGTGTATAGATATTCTAAAGTTTATGTAGTTGGGTACATACAGCCAAGGGTCAAATCACGTACGCTACAATAGGTGGTAATATCCGAGAAAGTTTGCGCGTAACTTTTAGTTCCCTTTTTGGCAAACAGAACACAGGTGCTACGTAAAAGTGTGAGGTTGCTGAAAAGTTGCTTGAAAAGTCTGATGGAGCTTTTGGAAACCTTGTTCAACCAAACCGCAGCCATGCGACATAACTACGAGTGGGTTAAAAATCATCTATTTCCTTCAGAAATGCTTCTGGCCTAGACCCATAGTTGTTAAGGGTGCTTAAAAACGACAGTTCCATTTCAGAAGATTTACTGGCATGGAAAATAGTCCTTGCGGGATGAAATTCCGGCACACCGGCTGACTAGTGTAATTCTAGCAATTGACAGCATCGCTAAACAGCAAAATAAAAACAAATTCACGAATGCTACATCTTCGTTACTTTATATTATTAACCTACCTATGGAGTCCTGTGGTTTAATAGCTACTTTTGGCAGCTTAAGATGGATTACAATTAGTAATCTGCATTTTACAAACATTTTTGCATTGCACAGGAATAGGTGGTAACATGGGACGGGGAAACAATATAAGTAAACAATATAACTGAATGTAAAATATTTTTCAGTAAATTGAATGGTCCACCAAAAAGAACAAAATTCCTGGACGAATTTCCACAGAAAAGACTTCTGAACGTTTCACTCACCGGGTGGAATTATATAAAGAGATTAGGCCGCGCCGTAGCCAAGTGGTTATACCATTCGCTTCTCACCAAAGTGGCGCGGGTTCAATCCCAGGCAACCGCATATGGGATTTTTGGTGGACGAAGCGGCGCTGGGGCGGGTTTCCTCCGAGTTCTCCGGAGTCCCCCGCCATCTCATTCCAGCGGTGCTCCGTCTTCATTCCATGTATCATCAGTATCACCGCCTGCGGTGCCGTAGTAGTAAAAGCGGGCGTTAAACACTACAAAAAACAAAGAGATTAGTTATTACAATATACGAGTATATTCATCGGAATGATCTCTGATGTTTTCAATACAATGTTACGGAATCCAAATGACAATGTTGGCTCCTGTTAAAGGATATCTCCCTACTTTGAGGGAATTCACTTTCTGTTTCTTATTAAGAACTTCCGACAGAATGTTTTCATTTACTGATGTTCTTTATAGTATTCTCCAGACCAACGCCTTTGACATTCTTTACTGCAGAGTGAAAACTGAAGAAACTAGGCGCAGCATGTGTGCAATGAGTAGTAAAGTTTGAATAGTTCTTTGCTGAAACTGTAAAGCAAGTAGGCGAACCTTCAAAAAGAGCAGTATTAACTACAAGTCAATATATTGTGATATATTTGATCATATAGATTCAAACCTTAAGATGTGGTTCCAAGATTACAGCAAACTCAATTTTTTGCATCTTATTGCTATGGAAAAGCAATATGGTGAAAATATGGTGAATATAATCATCACTTCCCACAGAATCAATTGCCTAGTCTTCTAAGTAGTTATTGCTCTCATTTTGATGAAGAAATGTTTAGAAATGAGCTGAGTATGTTACGCTTGTGAAAAATTCAAAGGAAAAAGTGCATTCCAGCTACTGGGTATCCTCTCTGAAAACTCAATGGCTTCATGTTTTCCACAGATTACAACTTCGATTTCCTTGTATGCACTATACCGGTGTCTACAGCTTCAGTAAAAAGGTCATTTTCTACACTAAACAGGGCCACAACATACTCCAGAAACAAGACTGGTGAAAAAAGACTTTCAAATCTGGCATTACTTTCAATAGAGGCTGCTCTATTTGAAGAAATAAGACAGAGGGACACTTTAATAAAACAGAAATTCTTTGCCACCCAAGAGAGAAGAATGGAGTTCATATTTAAATAAATATGAAGCGATTCTATAGTTTCCATTGGAGAACAGTCAATTAAGATGAGTATCATTGCATCTGTATTTTATTTTTTCAGTCATAAGTAGACCTATTGAATCAGTATGCATCCATATGAAGGCCACTACACACACACACACGCACACACATATGACGCATATAATAATAATAATAATAATAATAATAATAATAATAATAATAATAATAATAATAATAATAATAATAATAATAATAATAATAATAATAATAATAATAATAATAATAATAATAATAATAATAATAATAATAATAATAATAATAATAATAATAATAATAATAATAATAATAATAATAATAATAATAATAATAATAATAATAATAATAATAATAATAATAATAATAATAATAATAATAATAATAATAATAATAATAATAATAATAATAATAATAATAATAATAATAATAATAATAATAATAATAATAATAATAATAATAATAATAATAATAATAATAATAATAATAATAATAATAATAATAATAATAATAATAATAATAATAATAATAATAATAATAATAATAATAATAATAATAATAATAATAATAATAATAATAATAATAATAATAATAATAATAATAATAATAATAATAATAATAATAATAATAATAATAATAATAATAATAATAATAATAATAATAATAAATGTTGCCAATCAGACACTTCCAAAGCCATACACATGTGCTTACTGTTCACTACTTTACTTAGGGGCTCTTACGTGCCCCCTAACTAAGCTCTTCTACGACATTACCGTCATTTGTAACCAGTTCTTGTTCCTTTTCTTTATTTTTCGTCCAACTTAAAACTACAATATCCATTTCTAAAGAGTTCTATCTCTTTAATGCAATTATTCCACAAATTCTTTGCAGATCTCCAGTTCTATGCACTAATAATAATATAGTCGTTTACACACTCGCCCGTTTAGTATTCGACTATCTAGGATCACTTATCACTAATCAGGGAGTTCTAAAGCTGAAGCAGAGGTACAGGTTGCCGTTAGTTCTTGACTAATGAAATTTTCAAATGAGAGGTTTAGGAGCGCTGGTACACAGAAACAGTAACGTAAGTCAGATGTGTGCGTTACTCACATGTTTTTGTACTGAAGTACTACAGTAGCCACAAAGCAAATTATCTTTCTACCAGCGATGTCACGGTGAACTTTGTTTATATTCTTTGACTCGTCGTGGCCGAGCTGTTAGAACGTTCGCCTACCACCTAGGCGGCCCAGTTCGATCCCAGGGACCCGCATGTGGTATTTCTGGTGGACGAAGCGGCGTCAGGGTGGGTTTTCACTGGGTTCTCCGGTTTCCCTCGCCAATTATTCCACCAATTACTCCATTATCACCTTTCCATTCATGGATTTCTCCTGTATTTCATATCATCCTCTCCATCACTATCATGTACGGTGCTTGGCTGACCACCTCCTTTCAGGTCTTCACTCTGTCCGGTCCATAGGCTCCTGTGCTCCCCGAAAGGAGTCTGACCCTAGGCACTGACCCTAGGGGTGTAAGTCCTACATAAGGGGAGGATAGTCAGATAAAGAATAAAGAAGAAGACTATTTAGAGATTTTCCTTTGAACAAAGCTAGAAATTTCAAATGACAACACTTAAAAATTATTTCATTTTCAACTAAGGCTAGTAAAACAAAATTATATGACAGATTTATACTTCATAATGAGATAAATATTAGATTTTTTAAAAACTGCATCATGTGGCGATTTAATATCTTATAACTAGGAAACTAATTGATGTTATACTGAAATTTAAAACCCTTTAATGTTGATGTAAAACAACATTCAGATAAGTTTGCAGCAACAGTAGCTGAAAACTTTAGAAAGCCACATTCTGAGATATTTATTCTCTTAATATTGGGTTAAAATGTAACATTGGTTGCTGAATCCATGTGTAAGAGTAATATACCTACAGCTACTTGGCTTTTGTAACAACCTATAGTTTTAAAATAACATTTTGAAACTGTTTCTCAGGTTATATACTCTAAATCGTATCCTGGCTATTATCCTGTTGCAGTTTTGCAATAGTTCCACTTAGAGAAGAACACATTCAGGAAAGCTTTATGGGTAGTAAAGACAGTGAAACATGTGAGAGAGACATTTCTGTTGTACTCTGTATTACATTTTACCGTCATTAAGTCGTCCTCGGACAACTCCACCACTAACAGTGCTTTTACTGTCCAGAGACACCGCACAAGACAGCTGCAAATTTATGTTTCAGCCTTCCAAACATCCCAGTTATGTGGCAGGTAGACAAATTAAAATACACTTTAGCTTCGTATTACCGTATTCAGATGAATAAACTTGCAACTGGGCAGCAGGTAAATTCTTCCTATGGTACACCTATACACCTAGTTAAAATAGTCTCTTACATTTCACACCAAAATTCAAAATCCAGATTCCGCTGAAAATACACTTTTGAGACCTCCTAAGTCTAAAAATCGGTTAAATACCAAACTTGCTACTGTGTTACAATGATTCGACGTGACCTTGACGAAAATCTCTCATCCTACACTTTACATGGATCAATTTTCGTTATTTTTAATTTCTCCGCTATATACCAGGTGGCCTACTGGAGCCGGCTCCGCCATAAGTAGATAATCCTTCATGCGTTAAAACATTTGCAGAACTCCACGGCGTAAGAGAGGCCAGTGGCGTGTTCTACCTCTCAGCGAGACGTGCGGTGAGAGGCAGTTGAACCAGCGTGTGTACTTCGTGATAATAGACAATAACAGTACAAACAACCAAAAAGGTCTCACTTTACTTACAGGATCTTCATTTTCCAGGGAATAAACTCACTCCTGCTATTGTCTAACATTTGCAGGTTTGTAAAGTGCAAGCATGAGGGCACGTAATGTTTCATTGGCATTTTTTCGTTTCTTATGAATGTTATTGCATTTTGTGTAAGTTTTACAGTCCTTAAACTTTTCTCAAATGGAAGGTCATTATTCACGTTTTTATGTCTTAGCCGTGCAAAGAGAACGGAATTTCAAACCCTCCATATAGCGACCAGCTTTAAAAGATTTGACTATCACTCAAAGCCTACTATATTCCAATATTACTCTTGCATCTACAGCAACATAAGCGATAAGATAATGTATGCAAAAGTTTCTCTAGACTAACGCGAAGAAGATAGATGAATAAGTGTTTGTAAAAATGGTTAGTACGAAAGTAGAAAGACTCGTATGAGTGCAACACATCAGGTTTTTCATTTTTACTGTAAGCAGCCTTAGTGTACTATAAGTGTACTTTTATTCTCCCATTTTTCTCCATGTCTCCAATTTTGTAACTCTTTGTATTTCACCAAGCAATGCCCCACACTTATTAGATCTCCACAGTTGTCAGTAAAAACTCCCTTTCCTGTAACATAATATCTACATAACTTTCTCTTCCCTAATTTTTCTTTATTTTTAAATATACATCTAATATCTTGCTAAACAGGTTACCCCACAGCTCTTGGCCATCTAAACCCTCTATTCTGTTCTTAAACATTAACCAAAATCCTTGCGCATTTCATTCTTCTTGCCATGTGCGAATGTCACTCATTCCCATTTTCCCCAACGCTTTCCTTAATATTTTCCACCAGCTATCCCTATTTATTAAACCTTTTTATTGTTTTAAACAAATCTTAATGTTTTGTCATCTTTTCTCATTCAAATATACCTACCAGTATTTTAAACATCTTTTTATGATTGTCCTTTCACTTGCCCTTCCTAATTCAACTCTTGTGGTTCCCTTCCATTGGTACAGTAAGTAGAGTACCTATGTATCGTATTCCAGCCAAAATTTCGATACTGAACTTTCACCGGAAATAAATGTTAGGAGATAACCTGAACCCAAGAAAGGTATTTTCAGTAAAAAAAAGTCTATGTGTGCGTGTGTGTGCGTGTGTGTATGCAACATAACTCAACATGAAAATTCGCTAAATACCAAACTTAAAGGATGCATCAATTGAAACCCCAAAACCCAGACTTTCATTTGCATGACATTTTTATTTTCCCAAAAATGGCTGTAACAACTTTGATTAAAATACTACGTGTTTAGGTTATTGCCATGGAAAATTAACTGTATATTTAAAACCTGGGAAGAGACTGAAATACTGTTCACTCTGAATGACTTTTACATAAGTCGTAAGAGATAGACAAAACATTCCTGCACAAAATATATAGATCTCCTTAAAGCACACAATTGAATCCAAATACGCTTCTTGTGGAATTAAATATTTCCGAGACATTTTTGTTATACTTTTCTGAGATAGGAAGTCCTTATTTATAACCCTTAATAATGCAAAGCATACATAGCGAGCAGCTCTTAATGATTTAACTATCACTTAAGCCTACTGCATTTTGCCAACTGTCTTGTACCATGCAATGAAACACACTTTGCAAAGGTTTACCTTGATTGACATGAAGCACATATAAGAACAGTTTGTACAAGAGTAGAGAAAGTATGTGAGTGTAACATACCAGATTTTTCAGCAATGTTTTCATATGCTGCAGAGAACTATGACAAATGTCGCGAGTTTATTTCACGAAAACTTTACAACTTATAATGAGAGCTATTACGAAGCTTTAGCTCTGATTTAGCTATTCTCACTACTGCGTCAGTGCTGTTTGTGTCTCATCTAAATCTCCCTTTGTTCTCTGATTTGCTTTCAAGGTTTCTCTGAGTTCTTTCTAGTCCCACAAGGCAAACATCTGATGCTGGTAAAAGCGGTTTGTAATGTGGTGGATGTCATCTATAAAGGAATGGAGTTATCTGATGGGTTATGCCAGAGTAGACATAGGCATTTCTAAGCATTAAAGCTAGGATGGAAGTCAATGAGACGCTGGACTATAGCCAGAGAACTTGGAGGTAACAAACCATCCTAAACTCGTGCAATCTTTCGGTGTTTGCAAACAGCACTCGGACCGATTTTCACTCGCACGTCAGTAAACCCTAACCTCTGATGTTCTGTATTCTCTGCAGTAACATTGGTTTGAGTGAAGATAATCCACATCCTTAAGGCGTATGCTAATAAATTTCAAAGCCTGCACACCAAAGCTGTCTTGAATCCATTCCAGGATACCGCATGTCAAATTCGTGGTGGACAAAGCGGCTTCTGCGCGTGCCTTCCTCGTATTCTTCGGTTTACCCCTCCATCCATTGCACCATAATCCATTTCATCCATTTCACTTCCATTGCATATCATCTCCTTTCTCACTCTCATACCAGATTTCAGGCTAAATAAATACAATATCTTGTTTAATAATGACTAGGGCTCAAATTTTTAGGCAAATATCTATTTTGTTATACGAACTTGAAACTGAGTTTAATGTTCTGTATATTCACCACGGAGCAAATATTTTTGTTTTATTGCACACAAAAACACGTATTTTCTGACCTTTAATGTAAACAAATATTTTCAGATATTCACATAAAACTTTCAAGAGAAAAAATATGTTTTACTTTCTCCGCTACGTATAGTTAAGTAGAGGAAGTATTGTATTCCACCCAAAAGTTCGATGGCGATATTTCACCGAAAATATGTTTTGACGCCCCCTGAATAAAAAAAAAGCATTTTTAGAAAAAGGTATGTGTGTGTGCGCGCGCGCGCGCGCGCGTGTGTGTGTGTGTGTGTGTGTGTGTGTGTGTGTGTGTGTGTGTGTGTGTGTGTGTGTGTGTGTCCAAACTTGGCATTTAAGTTTAATGTCTTTCAAGGATGCGACACGAAGATTTTTCAAGAAAATTCCTCCACCCTAAACTACCATTTGGATGGAACATTTTTCGAAAAGTTTGATTTTCTAGAAAATGACTAACGATTTTGATAAAAATGTCATATGTTTAAGATACTTTTATGATAAATGAAATGTACATTTTGAATTTTCTGCCTGTAGCCCATGTAGTCCTGTTTACCCTTAATGTATTTTGCATAACTAGTAAACCATAAGAGATAGACCAAATCTTACTGTACAAAAATGTAGATCTCAATTATATCACACGTATATAAATGCTTTTTTTTTTTTTTTTTTTTTTTTTTTTTTTGGTGGAGTGAACCACTTTGGAGATATTCCTTGTTATTTGTGTGAGTCTTGCAACGCTTACACTTTTCTCAAATGGAAGGTCGTTGTTCACTTTTTTATTTCTCGGCTGTGCAAACAGAACGAAATTTCACCACCTTCATATAGCAAAGATTTGATTACTACTCAAAACCTACTGTATTCCTACATTCCTCTTGCGCCTACAAGGAAATAATAAGATAATTTCTGCAAATGTTTGTCTTCGCTGACATGAAATATGTAGATACAGGAATAAACATTTGTAAGAGCAGCTAAAATCATGTGCGTGTTGCTTTTTTAAGGGTTATTGTGTTTTCTTAGTCGGTATAAGGACCACTATTACATTTTTATGTCATTTCTGTGGAAAATAATTAAGCTTTATTTTTGTATTATCCTTTTTAACTACCCTATACTTGGATCATGTCTACACACAAAATAATTAAGACTTATTTACTTATATCATGATTTTTAGAGCAAAGATGGGGGAGCCAAACGCGTTTAGAATCAGAAGCGCTGAGTAAGGCGGTAATTATCTTGGTGGTTTGTTACATGCCGCTGGTCTCCCGTTGAGGGAATCCCCAGGTGGTAGAATTGGAAAGTTACAAATGGAGGAAACAATTAGTGGACACCATGCTACACAGTATGAAAGGTATGAAAGCAAGAGATTTTGAATTCAGAAGAATGGAACCTAGGAGATGATCTGTAGGAGGTTTGAGAGTAAATAGGTGGGGAACTAAAACGAACTGAAAGGTGTGGAGCAAGGATGTCCAACCTTGTCTCAGCCAGACAGTGTCACCATCTCTTAAGTAATTAGTGTAGCGCATTTTATGGTTATTTTCAAACCGCAGAAATATTTAACACCTGAAACTTCATTGCTCCACTAGGGCTCCTGTAATTCACTGTACAAAACTTCTGTGTAGCCATTCCCATTTTTATTTTCTCTACTGGTAAATAGAAGGAAGTATTGTATTCCACCCAAAAATTCGATATCGAGACTTCACCGGAAATGTATGTTTTGAGACCATCTGAATCCAAAAAAAAAAAAAGCATTTTTAGAAAAAGGTCCGTGTGCATGTCTGTCTGTGGACAGCATAACTCAAAAACGATAAGTCGTTTAAAAACCAAAGATAGTATTTAAGTTTAATGTCTTTCAAGGATGTTATACGAAGATTTTGAAGAAAATTGCTTTATTCTAAACCACCCTTTACATCGAAAATTTTTATTTTCTTGAAAATAGCTCTAACGATTTTGATTAAAATGCCATGTTTGAAATATTTTAATGACAAATAAAATGTATATCTTGAGTTTTCTGGCTATAGCCCATGAAGTCCTATTTACTTTGGATGGCTTTTGCATAACTGGTAAACTGTAGTAGATAGACCAAATTTTACTATACAAAAAATGTCGATCTTGCTGAAACACAATTTATGTCCGAATAAAGTTGTTTGTAGAGTGAAGCATTTCGGAGATATTCCTCGTTATTTGTGTGTGTTTTAAAGAACATACTTCCCTCAAATGGAACATCGCTATTCATGTTTTTATATGTTAATCGTACAAAGATAAGCGAGATCTGACTATCGCTCAAAGCCTACTGTTTCCCCATACTCCCGTTGTACGTGCGAGAAAACAAGTAATAAGATAATTTCTCCAAATGTTTATCTCAATTAACACGAAGAAGATAGAGGAACAGAGTTTGTAAGAATGGTTAGTACAAGAAAATCATGTGAGTGCAACACATCAGAGTTTTTAAATAATTAACCTACTTTTAGAATAGGTATAGAGGTAATTCAAGCGAAATAATGCAAGTACATCATAAAAATTGAATTTGTTGACCCAAAAACCATTCCATATCCACTTCAAGTATGAAATGACTCTTGGAAAAAGCTATGGATCATAAATATGTGTAAGGTTGGAATGAGTTAGTAATGTATGAAGGAGTCATGGTGTTCCCTGATAAATGATCCATGAACTTCCCCCACACGTAGTGAGAAAGAGCACCAGCGGTGTTCGATCTGCACTGTAACGTCACGATATGCGATATTCCTGATAACGGAAACTAGGTTGGTATAGCGTGTCGACGAGGCTGGTGTATATGTCGCATACAAGATAAGCATGCTTCTAACACGGTTACCTAACGAATATTCTGATGGATGACTCGAAACGCGCAACCACCACAATCCAGGTTAAGCGCAAACAAAATGGTAAAAATATAGCCCATATATGGCAGTTACACGAGTTTCTCTACTTTTATAGGAGTTCGTATTAAAAGCGCTTATTTCCTTAATTGAGATAAACATTTGCAGGCATCTTATTCCTAATTTTCTTGTTGGTTCAAGGGAAATATGACAATACAGTAGACTTTAAGCGACAGTCAAATCTTTTAAGAGGTGGTTGCTATGTGGTGGTTTTGAGATTTCGCTTCCTTTGAATGTCGGGGAGGGGGAGGGGGGAAGGAAAATTCTTCCCATTTGTGAAAGATATAAGTGTTTGATATACAACAAATATCTCGAAAGCGCCTAGCTTAAGAAATAATTTGACATAAGTTATGTCCTTTAATGAGGTCTACATTTTTTGTGTAATGACACCCTCTCCATCCCTTATGATTTACCAATTATGCAAATGTCATTCAGAATGAAGAGGCTATACACAGAAAATTCCAGATGTAGACATATCTTAAATATGTGGTACTTAAGTCAAAGTTATTAAGCAATTTTTGAAGAATCAAATTTTATAAAAGTGTACTATGTAAAGAATAATTTTAAGGAGGAGAGATGCTGAATTTAAATACCAAGTTTGTGAATAGATTAAACTCAAAACCCAAAATACGTCTCAGTACCAATAAAAACTATTAATAATTATGATTCAATAACTTAAATCCTTAATTAAATTTACAAACCAGACACATCCACGGGTCGTTGCTGAAATGCTTTTTTGAAGGTCAGAGGTCTCAAGACATATATCTGTGACAAGCAAATTTAATACTTTCGCTGCATTTTTACGGTAATATACGCTCTATAATACATGCTTATTTTATATTTGACTTCTAGCAGTAATATTCGTTATAATATTAAAATAACACATGGGTATAATTTAACCATTTGCAAAATTATCTATGGTTTCTGGCATTGTCTTGACGATAGTGTGCATTTTCCTTTGGATGCTCTCAATTCAGGCAGCATTTACCGGGAAGAAGTTACTGCTTCGGTCTTACGTCAGTATGGGATTATATATGAGTGTAACAAATATGCTCAGTGCAATTGTTATAAGTAAAGAGACTTTTCATCGAAAAAATGCTTTGTGTCAAATATTTGGAGCCATCTATTATGCGAATGAATTTAGCTATAATTAGATGTTAAAGTGTCATGCAGAGTTTAATTTCTAAGACAAATGTGACAACGCCGCGTCGCTGTCCTCAACTTGTTCTCAAGGCGGGCACATTCCGAAGGAAGATAGGTTAGGAGAGGTATTGTCTGCTGTTACTGAAAGTGAGGATGAAGGGTACGGCAGGCAAATATTCACGAGCCAGTATAAGCATAGATAGGTTGGGTGGCAACTTCAGCTGTCATTTATGACAAGAATGTCAATTTTATTTCAGCGCGATAATCTAAGAAAGAACGAAATTTTTTTAGGAAAATGAAGAGGGAAAGTTTTATTTATTTGTATATTAAAGGCAATTGCTATTATCTTAGACGTAACCAATGATAATAATATTAAGTATTAAAAAAATCCGTATCCCTTTATGTTAGCATTGTTTTAACCCTAAAATACATGGCTTCCACTGATTGATTTTCTGCTTCCTTAATTACAGAAAACTGAACCTTCATCATTATAACTTGAACAAATACATAATTTCAGCAATATTCACACCTGTTAGACATAACATTTCAATTCGTGTGGATTTACCCGAGATAGTTTCCTCTTCAGAGGTACGGCAAACGCACTGGACGAGGGTTTTGTTTACATCAGAGATCAATGCTAGCCTCAAAGCACACGCCGGTCGGGTACAACACAGGCTGGCGGGTGAGAGGCAGCTATCGTTATCATTTGCATACATTACCAAAAAATGAACGTTTTCACAAAACTATTAAACTTATCGAAACAAAACTTAGTATTTCATTCTTACATCTGCATCTATCAGTTATATAACAGCCTGTATAATATAAATGCTAAAGATTCTTGTAGCTCTTCTTCCACATTCTTTGAAAGCTAGCCGATTAGTCTTGGTGAAAGCTCTAGTTAGACTTATGCAAGGATTATGCGAAAGAAAACACGAATAGCACTCCGTCAATAAATAATTGGGAACAAATATGGAGTGGGTATTTTTAATCCAAGGTTTAGTTATTTTAACTGTTAACGTACACTCTTGTATGATAATGAGTAGGCGCTTTAATCCATATTACTGTAACTGTTACCGTTAACAGTAACTATAAATTATGAGTTAACTGCAGCATACCTAACTTGCAGGTAACTGCCAATTCTACTAGGAAACTACCGTAGTCTACACTTACTTATGATAGTCTATGGTAGTGTACGATAGTTTTACAACTCTAAGCATGCTCATTAACATTCTTCTCTGAGTCACATCCAGTGCGCGCGCACATCGTTGACGTGAGTGACGTAAAGTAAACAGAATCATCAGCCACTCTGCTTCAGTGTTTGGCATGATACGCTAACAATACTAATTGTTGTTCGAAACATACTCCTCAGTAAAAATATTGCTAATTGGATTAATATATAGATAATAGGAAAAGTTAATTAGGAAAATTGTCAGGGTATGCAACACATCACCCACATCCATTGACGCTACGCTCCTTTTACCGAGGTAGGAATTTAGACGTCACCAAACGTGGAGGCCCCATCTGATTACAAATTTAACACTTTGAAGCCCAAGTTCGAGTACAGCTCGAGCACACATTTCTAACGATTTTAACGCTAACGCAGCTTTAACTTGGGTTGGTCTATGCGGCATGCATCTTTTGTCTTCCACCTGAACGGTTTGTGCTGTCATCTGTCAGACCTTTAGTAAACTGTTAGGAAATATAAGAGACTCAGCAATATCAGCGCCATCTTCCTAGAAGGCGATTAACTCTTTGTTACGTTTGGTGTTTTAATATGCAGCGGTTTTCTTGATTTCTGCAATCTAAAGGTGAAACTTGGCTACAAACAATGAAGTACTGGAAAACTCTAATTCTGATGGAGAGTTTTTCAGATCAAGAATATGTGTAAATTTGACGTAAACTGCTTTTCACAGATTTTAAGCCACATTTTTATACCATTTTTAATTTTGAAAATAAGATAATTAATACATAAGTTATTGCTATATTCTAATTTTTGGAGAAATCCTCAAAGATCATGCATTCAGAATATACTGAGACATTTTCGCAAATTTGATTGGTGTACTGCAAATCCCTAATTATTCAAAGCAGGTGAAAAACACTGATATTCTTGGCTTCTAGAATGCAGAAACCGCCTGGGACTCCAAGTGTTAAAGAAATGTAAAGAAATGCCCGTGAAGACTTCACGGTATAAAACGCAAGATGAGTAGCCGCTACTGTTGGATTTTCCTTCATTTCTTATGAATGAGGCTTTGCTTACTGCACGATGAAGGTGTTAACTATCGTCGGATCGACTCAATCGTATAAATAAAACAGAGTCGGTCTGGAGAACTTCCGCAAAAGACGGTGTATATCTTTCTGGGTGCCTATAGCCAGTATAAACAGTACCTTTAATTGCAAAAACGAGAGTTATGAACATACAAAGCTACAGATAGTGTGCGCTATGTTTCGAAAGTTCCTATATTTTCTGCTACTCTGCACAAGTGAGAAAAAATCTGTGTTGCACTCACATGATTTTCTCAATACTTGCACAAAGTATTCTTGCAAACGTGTATTCCTCTATCCACTTCATGTAAACTGAAATAAAATATATAGAAATTATCTTACTGCTAATTTCTTGCAGGTTCAAGGGGAATACAGTAACGATAGTCAAATATTTTAGGACTGGTCGCTATATAATGATTTTGAAACTTCGTTCTCTTTGATGACCAAGAGATAAAAGATGTGCCTATAACGACCTTCCCCATTTGACAACTCTATGAGTGAACATGAATTGTGCGTTTTAACGAGGTTTACATTTTTTGTATAGTAACATTTGGTCTATCTATTACACTTTACCAGTAATGCAAAAGTCATCAACAGTAAACAGGCCTACATGGGCCATAGCCAGAAAATTCAAAATATTCCCTTCATCTGCCATAAAAAATTTTAAAACATACAGCATTTTAATGAAAATCCTTAGCTCCATTTGCAACACACACACACACACACACACGCACGCACGCACGCACACGCACACACACACACACACACAGAGAAAGCCCTCGGACACATGAAACAGTATATTTTAGGAAAACACTTTTTCACAGAAACAAACCACTTTTAATAACAGCTGTGGAGATTGTGATGTCATCAGAAACATTTTTAATTTATAGCCTCTGTTTTGTTTGGGGGGGGGGGGGGTACCATGTGAAATATTTCACTACTGTAAGGCTGTAAAAAGCTATAAATTGTTTTATATAACATACATTGCTATGGTAACCAAATACTGAGAGAGAACCTTCATATATGTATATATGCCAACCGAACAATGACACCGCTAACAGTAAAATAAGTTACAAATTCAAATGTCAATATGCTGTAATTTACAGATGTGAAAGACCCAGAACAAATTCCTGTTTAACCTTTCGAGTACTTGCTGGTGGTATTTCTGTACACTCTATTCGTATACATACTATCAGATGTTTTGAAACCTCTCTTATGTCTATGTTACTTAAATTTGCTTTTTAAGTCTGCCTGTCCATCACGGTAGGGATTCCGGCACGTCACTCGATGGCTGATTGGGCGTCAGACCCCGGAAGGAGTGATGATAGGCGATCAGAGCAATCAGTCCTCCTGGGATGGCAACCGGCCGACCACAGCGCTTCCCCTCAGCCGAGCACAGTATTTCCAGAGAGCAAGCACCACTGCAGAGAAGTCCGCCGCCAAATTCGCTCACTGTTATAACCTGGGAAGACCGGATAGAGAGAACGAAATGAATGAAATAAAAGAA